>OZ038386.1:62768667-63368667 GCA_964036045.1 Eutreptiella sp. 'Long Island Sound 2002'
GGGGGGGGGTGGGCACAGGGTCCCCGTACCTCCCCTTGCCCTCCCTCTAACCATAGCATCACCATAAACCTAACCCTAACCTTTGCAGCCAGTTGGTTTGGCCATGCCAGCCATGTTGATTGGGCTGAACAAGATCCCTCCAATTTCGTTCATGGCTGCTTTTGCCACATCATTGCTCTCCATTTTGGACCCCGACACTCACTCTGACCCTAGCCTAGGGTGAGAGCCAGGGCTAGGGTTAGGGCTAGGGTCACCGAGCTAGTGGAACCACTCTTGGTTTTATAACCCTTTTTAGTGTCTAGGGTGGACCTACCAGGTTTAGCAGCAGCAGCAGCAAGCAGCAGCACGCGCGAAATGGGTAAAAATCAGATTTCCGTCGTGGTGCTTCAGATTCGGGTGAAATTTTGGTGGATGATACCTATGGGTGTGAAGTACAATCACACAAAGTTTGAGCAAGACACTCAACGGTGGCGGCCGGGAACGGGATTCGCAAGTGGCGGACCTCAGTTTCAGAAACTGCAGTTTAGGGCCAAAAACAGCCATTTTTGGGCCAAAAATGCCCTGGAACACATTCAAAACGGCCAAACGAAGGGAAACGGTGGGTACACTCCACGTGCCGCTTGACTTCCCCGTGTCAACGAGCTCTTTGCGGCCCTCTAACTCCATGATATGCCGCGGAAGCGGCCCAAAAAGGCCCCCAGAAGCTCCAACTGCCGACAGCCACAAACCAAGAATAGGCCATATGTTTGGCTACATGGCTCAAAATGCGATTCCGAGGGCACCTGCTCCACCCGCAACCCCCCACGTTTTGTGGTTTCCACCCCTCGGAATTGCCCAAACGGACGCCTAGACCCCAATAACTAGGCCCACTAGGCTGCGGCAAGCTGCAAGCTCAAGCCCAAACAGGTGGGTACCCAAACGGGTCAACAGGGTCCGAAAGGGGTAAAAATATGACTTTCCGCAAAAATGATCCTAGACCATGTGCGACGCTAAAACAAGTGTTTTTGGACTGTTTTGAGCTTGTGGTGGCCCATTTGGGTCCTCCAAAAATCCCAAAATGCCTTGAAAATGGGCTGTTTTGGGACCAAAAATGGGTCAAAAATGGGTCACAAACACATTTTTCCGAAACTCATCCTAGACCATTTGGGGTGCACAAAAGGGTGAAATGAGCCCATTTTGAGCCCATTTTGGGGCATTTTGGCCCCTCAAAAGTCCAAAAAGCCTTGAAAGTGGGCCTCGTGGTGATGGGGTTCAGGTGCATTTCACTTTGTCAAGAGCCATCAATGTGTGAATCATTCTTGATGTCCCTCACCATTCATATCTAATGTTCCCTCCCCCACCAGCTCGGTCCCAATATTCAGTCTTGTTAGGGTTAGGGTTAGGTGTAGGGATAGGAGTAGGCTGAGGGTTGGGGGTGGGTGTTAGAGTCAAGGTTGGGTTTAAGGATAGTGTTGGGGTGCAAATTGGACAAAATTTTCCTTAGGGCACCTTTGGTGTTCATGGAGCATCGGGCGCCTTAGGCGCCCATGGACGCCTGAGGGCGACACCTTTGGCAACTAACTGTTGGCCGAAGGCCCCTAGGGGGGGGGGGGGGGGGCAGGGGTAGTTGGCGTCCTAGGACCCGCGGAGTCGCCCCCCCCCCCCCCCCCGTGCCATGCTCGCCTGCTGGCTATCCGCTGGGGAAGCCCCAGATCCATCCCTTGGGGATGTGGTACGCTTCCGGGTCGTCTGTGGGGGTGTAGCCTGCTTCCCAGGCATCCCCCACCCCGATCTGTCCTAGGAACCGTAGCTCCTCCGGCTGTTGTTGCCACCGGGAGCTCATCATGTGTTGTGGGGTTTTCTGAGTCCACTCCCGGGCCCCCTAGACATACATGTGGACCAAGTGGACGACGAGGGGTTGGATGTGTTCCGCGATGATCTCCACAGGAGGCGCCACATGTACCACCGGTGCCCAGCACAGAACATTGAAAGAGAGACCAATATTGTCCGGTTACCGGTGGCAATTTTAGGAAATCTGTACCGACGTGCATGCGATATGCTTCTGTCCGTCGCTTGGAAGTTTTCGAAAACCCTTGGAAAGATGCTCGGAAGTTTTGGCAGCCAGATCGGCCCCCCAAAACGCAACCGATATCGGTAGGAATGTTCCATGGGCTTCCCAGCCGACCGTGCCGGGGGAGCTCGGAAGAAATTTTTTAGCCTGAACGTAGTGGAACTTTGGTTGCATGCTTGGTGCCTACCTTGCCTGCAAGATGCCATGGAGAACAGTACGTTGAAGCTAATGTTTGTCTACCCTTTGTTTGCTTTGCCTACAAAATTGCATGGAGAACACTGTGCTCAAGCTTATGACTGCTTCCCCTTTGAGCTCCTTTGTGAATTTGCACTTTTGGTTTTGACATGTGCAATTGCAGTTTGATCCTTGGTGCCTGCTTTGCCTACAAACTTGCATGGAGAACACTGTACTCAAGCTTATGACTGTTTGCCCTTTGTGTCTTGTGAAGCTTTGTGCCTGCTTTTGTGGTTTTCTTTTTGCGTGTGTGTCAGCTATGGGTATAGTAACCCAATAGGCTATCAGACTTCAGACTTCAGACTTTTATGGACCATCACCCCCAACCCCCAACCCCCCAAGCCCCCCATGATAGGCCTTTGCCCCCCCCCCCAAAATATCAGACATGCGCTGTGCCCCCCATATCAGACTTGCCCCCCCCCCCTTTTCTCTTGCCCAATTCTGCACCTTGCTTCCTTGATCCGTACCTGAATGGCTGTACTGAAATAAGGGGAGGCCCCCCGATCCCTGGACCTCTGCCTACAAGGGGCGGAGGAATTTTGATCTGCCAGAGCGGGAATGAAATAAGGGGCGGCCCCCCGGTCCCGGGTCCTCCGCCCATGCAGGGTGGAACGACCTTGATATGCCGATGCAGTTTTGAAATAAGGGGTGGCCCCCCGGTCCCTGGTCTTCCGCCCAGGCAGGGTGGAAAGACATTGATGCACCGATACAGTTCTGAAATAAGGGGTGGCCCCCCCGTCCCTGCCTCTGCCATGCAGGGCGACCTCGGAACGGTCCCGAGACGATAGTGAGTCAAGGGGAGGCCCCCCGGAGACGAATTTGTTTGGAACCAAGGGGGGGCGCCATCCCCCTCAGGCCCCAGATGTGTATGTATCAAGTAATGTACGTACGTTACTGAAAGAACCACAGTATTGTATAATGTACGCCTCCGGCCAACAGCCAGGGAGGGCCGGAGGTCCGGGTAAAAGCCCCGGACCCCCCAACGCACACACGCATTAAAGGGTAGGCCACGCGAAGTGCGCACGGTAAACCTTGTTTAGGCTACCCAGGGGCTCCTCGGTACGTTCTTTAAGAGAACCTGAGGAGTCCCTTAACGCTTGCTTGCTTGACAAGGGTAGCTGGACTTCCAGCGTGTTTGCGGACAGTGTATTATAGGTCACACTGAGAAGGGTATAATACCTGGAGTGTGGCTTGGTTCCTCCGCCGCAAACGCCCTTTCATTTGCCTTTGTTTTACAAGTGGGCAGGTAGGGTGATTGGTGCAGCAGCATTTTTTTATGCCCTGCTAAACAAGGGCGCAGATCACACAAACAAGTAACTCCGCTCCGCCTGTGGCAGAGCAGGGAGTCCGACTTCATCGACATCTGCGCCTTGCACGCGAGAGCACTCCTTCCCTCCAAGCCCTAGTAGGGGAAACGCGTTGTGGCGTCCCCTGTTAGGCCACAGTTGCTTAGCAGCGCTGTGTTCTCTTGTCATTTCACAGGAGGGTCGCTAGGACCCACGAGATCTTTGACTTCGCAATGCCCAGTAGAGTGTGCGTGTAGGAGTGGTAGTCCTGCGTGGGGGCTTGAGCCAGTTGCCCCAGTGCTCGCCCACCAGGATGGTGCCACTGTAGGGTGTGTAGGACCTGTAGTGCGTGTGTCACTGTCCCACCCGTTTCCTGCAATTTTAGCAGGGTTGGTGGGCTGTGGCAGTGGTTAGGTCAGTGTTTTTGGCCACATAGCAAAACGGCGTTTTCATGCCTTCATAGCTTTTGGCCACCCCTCCCTGTAGTAGACAGATAGACATCCGCCCCCCTACAGGGGCCCACTGTTTCAGATTTTTACAACTAGGGGCTCTATGTAAAGCCCCAACCACCAGCTTTCACCGCAACTTTGTTTTGTGGAATTTTACCACACCATCACAGAATTAGAAGGCTCCAAAGTGAGCTCGACTATCCGCCCCCCTACAGGGGCCCACTGTTTCAGATTTTTACAACTAGGGGCTCTATGTAAAGCCCCAACCACCAGCTTTCACCGCAACTTTGTTTTGTGGAATTTTACCACACCATCACAGAATTAGAAGGCTCCAAAGTGAGCTCGACTATCCGCCCCCCTACAGGGGCCCACTGTTTCAGATTTTCACAACTAGGGGCTCTATGTAAAGCCCCAACCTCCAGCTTTCACCACAACTTTGTTTTGTGGAATTTTACCACACCATCACAGAATTAGAAGGCTCCAAAGTGAGCTCGACTATCCGCCCCCCTACAGGGGCCCACTGTTTCAGATTTTTACAACTAGGGGCTCTATGTAAAGCCCCAACCACCAGCTTTCACCGCAACTTTGTTTTGTGGAATTTTACCACACCATCACAGAATTAGAAGGCTCCAAAGTGAGCTCGACTATCCGCCCCCCTATAGGGGCCCACTGTTTCAGATTTTCACAACTAGGGGCTCTATGTAAAGCCCCAACCACCATCTTTCACCACAACTTTGTTTTGTGGAATTTTACCACACCATCACAGAATTAGAAGGCTCCAAAGTGAGCTCGACTATCCGCCCCCCTACAGGGGCCCACTGTTTCAGATTTTTACAACTAGGGGCTCTATGTAAAGCCCCAACCACCAGCTTTCACCACAATTTTGTTTTGTGGAACTTTACCACACCATCACAGAATTAGAAGGCTCCAAAGTGAGCTCGACTATCCGCCCCCCTACAGGGGCTCACTGTTTCAGATTTTCACAACTAGGGGCTCTATGTAAAGCCCCAACCTCCAGCTTTCACCACAACTTTGTTTTGTGGAATTTTACCACACCATCACAGAATTAGAAGGCTCCAAAGTGAGCTCGACTATCCGCCCCCCTACAGGGGCCCACTGTTTCAGATTTTTACAACTAGGGGCTCTATGTAAAGCCCCAATCAGCAGCTTTCACCACAACCTTGTTTTGTGGAACTTTACCACACCCTCACAGATTTAGAAGGCTCCAAAGTGAGCTCGACTATCCGCCCCCCTACAGGGGCCCACTGTTTCAGATTTTTACAACTAGGGGCTCTATGTAAAGCCCCAACCACCAGCTTTCACCACAACTTTGTTTTGTGGAATTTTACCACACCATCACAGAATTAGAAGGCTCCAAAGTGAGCTCGACTATCCGCCCCCCTACAGGGGCCCACTGTTTCAGATTTTTACAACTAGGGGCTCTATGTAAAGCCCCAACCACCAGCTTTCACCACAACTTTGTTTTGTGGAATTTTACCACACCATCACAGAATTAGAAGGCTCCAAAGTGAGCTCGACTATCCGCCCCCCTACAGGGGCCCACTGTTTCAGATTTTTACAACTAGGGGCTCTATGTAAAGCCCCAACCACCAGCTTTCACCGCAACTTTGTTTTGTGGAACTTTACCACACCATCACAGATTTAGAAGGCTCCAAAGTGAGCTCGACTATCCGCCCCCCTACAGGGGCCCACTGTTTCAGATTTTCACAACTAGGGGCTCTATGTAAAGCCCCAACCTCCAGCTTTCACCACAACTTTGTTTTGTGGAATTTTACCACACCATCACAGAATTAGAAGGCTCCAAAGTGAGCTCGACTATGCGCCCAACCCTCTCCCACCCTCTCCCAACCCTCTCCCACCCTCTCCCAACCCTCTCCCAGCCTCTCCCAACCCTCTCGCAACCCTCTCCCACCCTCTTCCAACCCTCTCTCAACCGTCTCCCAACCCTCTCCCACCCTCTCCCAACCCTCTGCCACTCTCTCCCAACCCTCTCCCAACCCTCCCCCACTCTCTCCCACCCTCTCCCAACCCTCTCCCACCCTCTCCCAACCCTCTCCCACCCTCTCCCAATCCTCTCCCACCCTCTCCCAACCCTCTCCCACCCTCTCCCAACCCTCTCCCACCCTCTCCCAACCCTCTCCCATCCTCTCCCAACCCTCTCTCAACCGTCTCCCACCCTCTCCCAACCCTCTCTCAACCGTCTCCCAACCCTCTCCCACCCTCTCCCAACCCTCTCCCACTCTCTCCCAACCCTCTCCCAACCCTCTCCCACTCTCTCCCACCCTCTCCCAACCCTCTCCCACCCTCTCCCAACCCTCTCCCACCCTCTCCCAATCCTCTCCCACCCTCTCCCAACCCTCTCCCACCCTCTCCCAACCCTCTCCCACCCTCTCCCAACCCTCTCCCACCCTCTCCCAACCCTCTCCCAACCGTCTCCCACCCTCTCCCAACCCTCTCTCAACCGTCTCCCAACCCTCTCCCACCCTCTCCCAACCCTCTCCCACTCTCTCCCAACCCTCTCCCAACCCTCCCCCACTCTCTCCCACCCTCTCCCAACCCTCTCCCACCCTCTCCCAACCCTCTCCCACCCTCTCCCAATCCTCTCCCACCCTCTCCCAACCCTCTCCCACCCTCTCCCAACCCTCTCCCACCCTCTCCCAACCCTCTCCCACCCTCTCCCAACCCTCTCTCAACCGTCTCCCACCCTCTCCCAACCCTCTCTCAACCGTCTCCCAACCCTCTCCCACCCTCTCCCAACCCTCTCCCACTCTCTCCCAACCCTCTCCCAACCCTCCCCCACCCTCCCCCACCCTCTAACAATGGGGCAGGGTGTCTAATCTCAGTGGATTCCGGTAGCAGTAGAGGTGTTAAGTGAACCGTCATGCTTGCCTTTTTGTGTGTTTCTTTGCTGAGGTGTGGGATTTGGGAACCAAGAACGGTGTAGTTCATCGTACAAAAAACCGATGGAAAAACGCCTGGAAGTTTTTGAAATCCCTCGGAAAGATGCTCGGAAGTTTTGGCAGCCAGATCGGCCCCCCAAAACGCAACCGATATCGGTAGGAATGGTCCATGGGCTTCCCAGCCGACCGTGCCGGGGGAGCTCGGAAGAAATTTTGGCTGGGACTTCCGAGATCAACCCTGCAATATGAGTCCCATTTGCCGAGCATGAATGCTGAGCATCCCCAAATATCCTGAGCAATATGCTCAGCATTTTCCTGCCATTTTTTACCTTCTATGCTGTGCGTCCCAGCACCATGTGCATCATCCAGTGGAAGTCCCGCCCCAAACGCATCCAACATGCCCAAACGGCGCCCAAAACGAAAAGTGGCAAACCCCGGCAAGCCTGTAGCCGATCCATAGGCATGAATTCGTACGAATTCATACGAATTCATACAACTTTCACCCTTTTCCACCCCATCATTTGCCCTAACACCCGGAGTACCCCCCCCAATGCACGCCTGCATGAACTCGGCCACGGGCAACAATGGTTCGGGGTCGTGTCGTATTCTCACAACCGTCTCTTGCGACATCTGAACCGCCGCTCTAGTGTCGGTTAGAAGCCGTCTTCTTGTACGGCTTGCGTACCTTTGTACACTGATGGGCCCTTGCCCATGTTGTGCCCTTTTGGTCGCATCCCACCCATGCACCGCCAGGCTATCATCAATGGTGTGGTTGTCCACAACCACTTGCCCTCCTAGTCTTCCCCGGAGGAGGCTTAGGCCCCAGCCTCCGGTGACTCCCCTCCATGGCAAAGTAGGAGAACTTTGACAAGATTCTCCACTTCTTTGCAAAAAAAATATATGTGGTCATTCCAAAGATGCGTCCACAGAAGTTTGCCCCTCTGGAGCTCATTGTGGGCAGTGCCCGGTGATTACGGAGTTGTGGTCAGCCAACATCACTATGTGAGGGGCCAGCGGCGGGTGGGGGGCGGCTTTGCGTAGTAGCTCATGTTGTGCTTCCCGTTTTCCTGGTTTGTGGTGCATGTGCGCTCTAATCACTGTGATTAGTTGGCCATCTTCGTTGCGGAGGTTTACCAGCAAGATCCCCGGACTGAGTGATACCGAGCTGTGACATGTCCACGACTTCTTTCAGAAAATCCCCCCCCCCCCCCGCAAGCCGCATGGAAGGGGGGGTGGGGGCTAACAGGGTGCATGGGTGTGGGGCGTGGCACTATTGAGGTGCACGGGTGGCGGTGGTGGGGGGAGGTGGGGTGGCGCTAACGAGGTGCACTATTTTAGCGAAACGCTCCACTGGTGAACATACCTCCTCCGTATTTTGAACGTGGGAAATCACGAATAAAAAATAGGTATTGAAACACCGGTGGGGTTGTAAACCTACCAAACGTAAGACTATTTTGGCTGAAACATGCGAATCTAGCAGGGTAGCTACTGGCCGGTTTGTTGACTACTTACCTTGTGTCCTTAATTTCCCCCAACATATATATGGGGGGTGGAATGATACAGTTTGATGTAGAGATTTCAAAAATCCAAGTCCCACCCTTCAACTCAACAACATGATGATGCAATTCACGAAACACGCCAAGCTGTACAATAGAGGTTCGCGACATGACAAAAATTAGTGACACATGGCTGCACTAGTAGAAGCGATTTTCAAACCACGGTTCAGCCTTACACTGCCCCGCGTCTACCGTTTTCATGGTTGCAGCAATTCCAACCACAAGACCAAAGGAGGGCGGAAAACATAGTGAGGTCTCAAGCGGCTAGCACACCTTCCGACTGTATGTGTGCCTACCTATCAAGAGCATGGATAGCCCTTGGCGGGTTAGTTGTGTGTTCTACTTTAATCAAGCAAGGAAGGCCCATAGGGGCAGGTCTTGAGCAAGTGAAGCGAGCGAGGAAGGCGCATGGGGGGGGGGGGGGCTCAAAAGGTCAGGTGTGGACCCGCCACTTAGCTCCAGCTGCGCCTGCCTTCCATGGCCTTCATTGCCTTTCCAATTCCACTTTGATGTTCAGGGCTTGCGCCACGTTCAAGCCAATGTGCTCCGCTGCCCGCTGCACGGTCAAACGGAAACCAATGACCACGCAGTCTGCTTCTGTAAATACCTGCTGGCTGCCGCACACATTGCGGCACAGTGTATGGGCCCTACGGAGACCCCCGACGGACCATCCACGGATGCTAAAACCCCGCTTTGGGACAAGCCTGAACTCTCTCTCACCACCCCCCTGGGCCTTGTGCCGTGGACGGCGACCAGAGCATCGTGGTCAGTGCGGTGTGCAGCCAAAATGAGCACGCAGCAGTGGACCGTGACGTGGGATTTTTACGTCAATGTGGGTAAAGGTACCGCGTGGGTGGAAGGCACTGCTAGTGTGCACACTGCCAAAGGCGGAAGCCACATTGCTGATCCAAGCACTGACGGCCATGCAACAAATCACGGTACTACACCACCCGCGAGTGACGGTATCGGGATCCCGCACCCCCCCAAAGCTGTGGTGCCCACCCAAGAAACGTAAACGGAAGTTTGAACAGGCAGAATCCATTAGGGCGGAGCATGCGAGGGTCAACCAGGTGTACAAACAGCAAGGGTGGACCGTGGTACCCCGACGGCTCGTCGGAACAGCATCCAGTGGCAGGGAGGATGGGGGGCTATAGAGTGCATTTCGGAGACTCCCGGGATACAGCAACGTTCATCCCCCTAGACGAGGAACAAACCAACATCCAGGGGGAGTTGCGCGCCTTGCACCGAGCTTTGGAGGGGCACCGCACATGAGAGCACATGTTGGTCTGCCCAGACTGTGAGCTCATCGTGAAAGGTATGTCAGGGTGGGCACAAAAATGGTGCTCACATTGATGGGCAAATGCGAATGGCCCCATCCAGCATAAAGACCTGTGGGACGCACTGCTCACACTCACTGAAGCGGCAGGACCACTGGTAAAATGGTTGCACACCCCGTCCCACATAAACATCCCCGGAAACACCAGGGCGGACCACTTGGTGGATGTGGGACGCAGACAATCGCCCCTCCTCTTTGGCGACATCTCAGCCCACCCCAGACGACAAGAGGAGATACCGGAGGGAGAGTCGGACGATGAGCTGGAAGAGGGTTGGGAGGGGTGGGAGCCCGTTGCGGACCCGGCCGACAACGACCCCCCCCCCCCCCCCGCGTCACCGGAAGACCCAATGCACCACACGCCCTAGCGGCCGGGGCACGCCAGGCCCAACTGCCCCCTCACCACTATGGGATTTTGAGGTATGCGCCCCGGTACAAGTGCCCAAGCGGCCGCGCATGCAAACCCCCACACACTTCACACCACTGCCGTTCCCACGGCTGGCCAACACTGAAGCGACGCCAGCGGCGCCCATAGAGGTGGCGACGCCACATTTCATGGGTCATGGGGAACCGCAACACCTTCGACACGCCGCCAAACCGGTCACCCATGGCATCATGGGTGTCGCAGCGGTTGTTGGAGTCCCTTAACCTGATGCTGATGGACGACGGGGAGGGGGACGGCAGCAGGGAGGAGCCCCCCCGGTTGACAGCGTCACAAGAGTCTGCAGCCACGACCGTGACCTGCAGCACAGAGGGATCGCAATGTGTAACGCCGTGATCTGCAGCTGATGGCAATGGAAGGGTCCCGCTGGTTGCAAAACTGCCACAACGAACCTCCCAGTAGAGCAAATCCCCCCCCCCCCCTTAATGTTGTATGTCATTGACCTCCCAACCAAAACGCCTGAACCCACTGGGTTTTTCAACCTAAGGACCACAGCTGCGCCGGATCCGGAAGGGCCAAATGGGAGCCAGCTTCACGAGCACTTGGTGACGGAGTGACCTCTGACCAGCATGCATGCCTAAACCAGTAGAAACCTGACGACCGCAACCCCAACCACTTAGGGCAGGTGAGGGCTGGAACACGGCAGAGACTGTGAGCGTGCTGGATGCGCCAATGAGGACGTGGGCGATGAAAGCTGTGGGGTAGGCGCCCCTGGAGCCTAATGCAGACATTGCAACTTGACCATTGATGCCCTCCATGCGCCTTCCTCACTCGCTTTGCTTGCTCAAGTGTCAATTCACGATAAGATGATAGTCGCTTAATTCCGTGTGTCCTTTCCCAACAAAGTTGTGTACGCTTTGGATTTCGCAACCCTGCCAAGTTGTGCACACAAGTTGCTACATCTGAGATTGTACTTAGCAGACATCTTTCATAGGCGAAAGCCAAACAAGAGGAGTGTTGCATGTTGTTGAGGGTGTGAAGCCTAAGGTGTAGTCTAAAAGCAGTGTGCAGTGCGCGTGCAATGTAGGGATTCCCCCAAGGCAGTTATGCAAAAAAAAGGTGGGTGAGTTGTTGTGCCTACAGTACACTCCATCCATAGTAACTCTAAAATATATTCTGTCATGTTTACTGTATGAATTCAAAAATTCAGTTCACTTGGTGATATGTGTGCTTATCTGCTTTGCTAGTTTTACCGCTTACCCCCTTCCATGGTGGCCAGGGCCTGATGACCCAACAAGTAGCCCCCCCTCCTTACAGCCACCTGCATACTCTGCAAGTACACACGGACCCCTACAGGCCCTAGGAGGGCATGCAGACTTGGTATTATGCACCGAGCCTTATGCTGTGTGCATGCACTGGCCTGAGAGCTGCAGCTGGGGGAGGGTTGAGAGGCCTGAAATGGCAGTGCCCAGTTTTGTTACCATCCTCACACCCAACGTATGCTCTGTTCTCGGCCCCTCTGTCTGGCCCGCAGGTGTCTGCATGTACTCACACGATGTGCGGGTGTTTGTCTGTACCCACAGAGCGTGCCACCGTTTGTGTGTCCTCATAGGGTGTGCAGGAGGTGCCGCTGTTCTCCAAGTTCCTGCAAGGCACGGCCATGCTGCATTCCGACCGGGTGAGAACTCTGCCAGACTGGCTCCCCAACGTAGACCCGGCACTGGCTCAGTTGATGAACACCTTTACGCCTGATCATGTCGATGTGCCGGATGTCCCAATTGACCCCCAGGAGGGCCCTGCAGGCATTGTGCCCTGGTGGCAGCGGTCGGCAACCCTGGGCCATACCGCTATGCCTACATGATCCTCCATCAGTGTTGTGCACCCCTAGTTCTAAGGGCAGGGCTCGTAGGGCCCGAGCCGTACCCCTGAGAGCCTGAGACTTGGGCCTACCGCAGAAGAATTGCATTTTGTGTAGTGTGGACGGAGGGGCCTGCCCAAGCCATAGTACCCCGCTCCCCCATACCTTCCCCCTTCGCCTCTAACCCCCCAACCCTAATACCCCCCGAGCCCCAAATTTTTTGGAAGATACTTGGGGGTAGGTCGCAGCTGGACCAGTTCCAGCCCCTGCACCCCCACCCCCTTGTGCTCCCCTGAAACTTTCGAATTCTGTTGATCAGACGGTTTCACAAGTTCTGGTTGTTGGCAGTTGCCCAACCATCAGCCTGTGGTTTCTCCAGTGGTGGTCTGCAACAAGAACCTGACTGTTGCAGGGCCCTGCTTTCCAACCCTTTTCACATTGATAGATCTGCTGCTGCTGCTGTTGCAGCGCCCCAGGGCCATTAGTTGTCCCCTTTCATCCTTTCGATGGCCATAACACTAGTATTTCATTGGCTGTACTATTGTCTGTGGGGCTGTTTGGCCTCATCAGCACCTCCTCTGGGCAACCCCAACCAATGCACACAGGGCCCGTTGCTTCTGTGCCCCTTTCTCATTAAGGACGTCCTTTCCGCCATTTCGTGTGGTTGCCGTTGGCGTTCCATGATTCATGAACCGCAGGCCCATTCGTGTTGTTTCGTTCTCAGGTCCATTTCCTTCCCTGGGACAATGCACAGTTCATTTTGTTTATTCGTTTTGGTTGTCCGTGTTCCCACCCTTATCAACCATGTTTCTTCCTTCGCTTTTGTTTCTTTTCCAAGAGATAACCATACACACAGTGTGCACGGTGCAATGCACGGTGCGCGCAAGGTGCCTACATCTATTTCTTTCCCCTTGTGTTTTTTTTCTGCACCCCACACCATGCCCCCCCTCCTTGGTGAGCCCGCGTGCTGTGGCTGTGGGATAGGGCGCCAAGCCATGTTGCGATGGCTGTCGTGATGGCGGACAATTGCCACGGATACCTTGCCCCCCCCCCCCCTCCAAATAACAATTCCAACAATGAGAGGCACAAAACATTTTCCATGGAAGTACACATGATTTTGTAGGGAGTGGGGGTGTGCACCTCACCTTGTTCTACCTGTACTGTAGACCTGAAAGTGTTTTGCATTTTTGTCGTGCCATGCACCGCAGTAAACAGAAGGTAAAGCAGCATCAGCTGCGTAAGATTCAGCTTAAGTTGACTCCAGACCACGAAGCCCGAGCATTGGTGCACATGGCCAAACAATGGGAGGAGATCCTTCAGGCCAGACCCTTGTATGCTAACCCCTTAGGTCACCGCATCCCTGCCACCCTGAAAATACAAAAAAAAACCTGAGAATGGCTGGCAAAAACGTATCCGCTATGTGCAATGCATGCGGTGCATATGTTTCTCTCCCAGTCCCTGCCGTCACCCATTTTGTTGTGCCCGGTTTGCCCAGCTTTGCTCCTGCATTTTCCTGCTGTCATAGCCGTACACCCTTACCGGCCGCATCTGCCTTGCCTACCTCCGGCATATACTCTACCATCTCTGCTGCTGAGTGCGTTGCTGGGGTGGGTTGTAGACACAGCGATCTCGACCTTATCCTCAACCCTCCTTTGGAGGCCTCTGCCACCCTTGCCATAGCCTCTTGGTGCCATGTATGTTTAACATGTGCAACACTGCATCACCTGCTTTGGCCACACCATCCATGGGGATCATGGGCAGGGGTGACATTCACAATCAGAACTGACCATTGACACAATCATCATTTCCACTGCAGCAGTATTGGTGTGAGTTGGGTATGTACAGCGTATTGGTCTTGGTATGGTACATTCCACTGTAGGCACGGGCCTGGAGACTGTTGACTGTTGAAAGTCTGATAGATAGCTGACCATTGAGCCCCTCATAGCAGGGAGAAGGCACCGTGCACCTATGCAACCCATCTCAAGGGCCTAGATCCACTCTGGGCTCGGGAGTCAGGACCCAATCTTTGCACTGTGGTACCCTTGAATTTTCTTTGAAACCCCCCTCTCACTGGGGCTTTCTATGCATCACCAGCAATCCTACGAACACCACCATCACTGGACCACAGCCTGAGGGTGGGGCGTAGCGTATACCAAACCCCCTGGGACTGTCAATACAAGAAGGGGAGCGGCGACTGTCCACGGTACATCCTGCTCCATGGTTCTACTCCTTACTTTTTCCTCCTCCCTGCATAGTGACAGAGTCGGCAATGTTTGTTGCATGAGCGGTTTCCCCCCTTTCCTCTAACGTGGTGCAGCGCGGAAGCAGGGGGTTGGGGCAGAGACCGGGAATCACCTTGAAGAGAGGTTGTTAGATCAAGTGCAGGCGCGGGCGGGCGTCATAGGGGGAGCGTTAGCGCGTAGGGCGCGCGTGTAGGGCAACTTTTTGGGCTATTTCCGATCCCTACCCCTATGGGTGAGGCAGCCAATTCTGATTTTGTCCCCCTTTGTAGGGGACCCCCGAGAATGCAAGGGTGACAGTGGCCGTTGATATGTTGGGGAATATTGTATGGATTTGTCCTTTGGCACTTGTCACCTCCGCCGATGTATTGATATGGAATGGTTATGGACCTTCGTGCACGTGATCAGATTTCTTTGATTTTGAGGTGGGCGGCCATGATGGAGCCTACAAAGGCCGTGTGCATGCAATTGTGCTGTTCATTGGCCGGAAGAATGACACTCTATCGGCACGGCAACAACCATATAATGATGTGCATGGATAGTAGTACCGGGCCCGAATTGAGCAACCGTTTGCTCATTTGTGGCATTGGGGTTTAATTCAGAACACTTGGCGTGGTGATCCCGACGAGTTGCATCAATCGGTGCGCATTTTGTTGCACTTAACCCAATTTTGCATCCGGAGGCAGGTCCGTTACCCTCCGTATGGACCGTGGGAACATGTTCCCCCTCATGTTTGGAAGAGCACTAAAGCAACCGTTGAGGATGACACGCAAGATGATGTTGGGGAGGAGGTTGATATATGTGCATTGTGTTGTGGCACAAGCACACTACCACAGAATGTGGTGAATGTCATTCGCATAATTGTGCGGAATGTATTGACCCGCACACCTGTGGGGACAAGACTGTTTATTGAATAGTCTTGCTTGTTCAACGTGAGCGAACAAATTGGTGGAACAAAGTTGTGAAGCTGATTTAGATATGCTTTTCTTGTTCAATGTTGTGCATGGATGGTTTGTTGCTTCATTTGGTAGGCAAAAGGCAGCTATTGGTCTACTCGGGGGCTCCATACGGTAATGGTAAACCTGGGGACTCAATCGGGGAAAGTCATCATAAAAGTAGCGCGCAGGGCGCGCGCAGGGCAAACACTCCTCCATATACCCCCTTTTTGGGGGTCATTCATGTAGCATACCCCAAGGCATGATATTTGATGACCAACCCCTTGTAAAATCATTGCTTTGCCCAATAAGACAATCCCCCAATGGATGTTTTGATTCTGAGGCCTCTATCCCCTGAAACTGGATATCACTTTTTTGGGGGGGTTGGGGGGGGTCAAAAGTTTGTGCCCAGAAGTTTGTGCTCAGCGGGGTTTGAACGAGGATCAGATTGGGCAGAGATGACCGGTCGGCCGGCGTTGCCGGCCGTCGGCCGACTGGGATTCGAACTGCCGACCTAAACGTCTGCGGTTGGGTGCATTACTGTTGGACCGTTGCTTGATCTGACAGCATCTATTCTCCCCACTGCTTGAAGCCAAGTCTGCCACTGAAAAAACCCAAACTGTGTGTTTCTGTCTGCCTGCCTGCTTGCCCCACTGACTGTCTGACTGACTGCTTGCCTTACTAACTGACTGATTGGCTGACTGTCAGCCTCTCTTTGAGGTGCACTGCCGAACGCAATAAAATTTCTCTGGATAACTTGTATCTGTCTGCAGGCCTGTGGTCCAGCAAAGCTGCCACGGGCTGAAATCAGAGACATTCCTGTATACCATCAGGTTGCCGGTTCTGACCTCCAGCTGTTTCACTCTGCACTGCAGAAAGGCGCCTAGTCGTCTCATCCCCACGAGAGGTGCTAAAAAACACCGACCACCAACAGTACAATCCAATCCCAGAAAAAGGAAGCACCCTGCGCATCAACCCCCCCCCCCCCACAAAAAAAGCACCAACAAACAGCTCTCCACCATCCCACAAGACGTGGACCCCCTTCAGACCCGATCCAGATGGAAGGGCGACAGGGAGCCGAGGCCTGACCTGTAACCTGAGCTGTGCGAGCGTCAGTGACGATCTCAGGTACTGCAGGACAATTTGTGACGGTGCCTGACAGCACTTTGCTGAACTGCACAGACAATGTGTGTCGCGGCTTTGTCGCGTGATACTTGAAGTACTGTTGGAATGCCAGAGTGATTCTGGAGGGTGACAACCATCATCGAATTACGGCCAAACCCCACCCCCCTGCTCAACCTTCTCCAACCCCAACCCCTATTACACAACTGCCAACAGCCAAGGAAAGGTACAGGGCCCTTAGGGGGGAGCGGTGCGCACCGTGTGCACCGTGCACCTTTTTTATTCAGATAATTTACCTGACACCATTGTTCTGCTTTGTTGTTGCCCTGTGGGGTGCTGTGTTGCTGAGCTGGTACCCCATTTCACCTGTGCATGCTCCTATGACTTGACATTCTGTCAAACGTGCCATCAGGGTCACCGTGATTCAATTCAGTCTACAAGAGACTGATGAGATACCCATTTCCCGGCTGTTTTCTTGGTGCCAATGTTGCTGTCCAGTGCCTTTTTGTGAGAGTCCGTTTGGGGGGTGTAATTGCCCAAAAGGGTGCGCACCGTTCGTGCACCGTGCCCCCGCGCCCACAAGGGCTAGACAGCAGTTTTTTTTTCCCATTTATTTTTGCGTAAAGGTCCACAGTTGAAGCCCAGCACCCATAACCCTAAAACCCTGGCCCACGCCACAGATAAGATACATGCTGACTCTAACTTTCCATGGGCACAACATGACTGACGCACAGAGGAATTGAATGCTTTGTATGCTTTGTATGTTGTTTGTTGTATGTAGTTTTGAGCCTTACCCGAAACATTCTCCGGCGCCGAGCTACAATGGGTTCATCCGGAACTGCCACGCAGTACCAGGGCTGGTGCGGATGAATGGACGCCTGCCCTTCCAGATGTGGCAGGGTCTGCCCCGGCAGCATTACACCATGGTGTACAGCATGCGATGTAACCAACAGCAGCCTCGTGACTGTGCGGGGCATGGCCAGGCAACCACGGAGCAAACATAACCCAGGTTAGCGGGTTAGCGGCGAAGCCTCTAGCTTTGTCGGTGCCGAAGGTTCCCTACCACGCGACCCTCAGGGAAACACCGGTAGGGCCCAAATGCCTTCAAGCCCAAGGCCTATGCTCCATAATATGCTCTCTCTCTCTCTCTCTCTCTCTCTCTCTCTCTCTCTCTCTGAGTCTCACCCTAAGCACTGCAGTCAGCCTGGGCAAGTTGGAAATGCATTTTCATTTTGCACAAACGGCGTATCTCAGTTTGCTTACAGTGGCAGCAACCCAAAAGCCTGGGCAAATAGGGGAAGCCAACACAGTCTCTCATTTGCACAAAGGGCCAAAGGTTAGCACCCACAGGAAAAAATGCACATTAGAAGTGCACTGAAATGCCGAGAACTGATGGGGAATACAACCCAAGAACTGCAGTGAAGCAAAACAGTCCCATGTTGCTGACTGTTTGACGGCCTGGCGAGAAGTCCAGATATCCTGTGCACGTCCTTGCCTGTGCTATTGACCCCAAGGCGCAGTTGGTTTCTCTCATTTGCACAAAGGGCCAAAGGTTAGCACCCACAGGAAAAAATGCACATTAGAAGTGCACTGAAATGCCGAGAACTGATGGGGAATACAACCCAAGAACTGCAGTGAAGCAAAACAGTCCCATGTTGCTGACTGTTTGACGGCCTGGCGAGAAGTCCAGATATCCTGTGCACGTCCTTGCCTGTGCTATTGACCCCAAGGCGCAGTTGGTTTCAAGGCATGTGTCTGGGTCTCCGCAACATGTGTGTTGAAGTGTTTACATAAATCTGAGGTACGGATTGCAGGTGATTGATTATCACCTGCAGGTGTGTGTGTGTGTGTGTGTGTGACCACCAAGGAATCAAGATGTGGTATATTTCAGGGAGCCATGCTTTCAAAAACAGGTCTTTGAGTGCCCAAAATGACTGACACAGACTTATTATAGATAGTGGATCCATGGCGTGCAGCCTGTGGCAGTGGAAACACCCCCCCCCCCCCCCGTATAAGCTACGCCCTTGTCCAAGCTACAGTAGGCGTAGGGACCGTATTAATTTGGGACCTAATTTTAATTCGGTACCAAACGTAGTGCAGCCACATAAGACATGGGTTTGGTGACGGATTTGCGAGTTACATAGAGTCATGGACACATTTGTTGTGAGTGTTTGCCACTTGAACCCACATAGCTCTGATTTTGGGGATGTTTGTGCATTATATGCCCCTTTCTTGCACCGGCTCACCATGCAATCCTCTCTTTTTGCACCTGGGTGCCCGGTGTTGGTAGTTGTATGTGTCGCGCGCAAGCTACGCCGTGTCCAAGCTACAGTAGGCGTAGGGACCGTATTAATTTGGGACTTTCGCTTAGCGTATACAAGGGGGGGGGGTACAAGACTGCATGTCATCATGTAATGGCATACATCGCACGAAGTCGCCCCCCCCACCCCCCACACCTTCGAGGTGTGGGGGGGGGTGAAGGGGGGGAGGGTATTTGGAGCACCCAGACCCACAATGTGTGTGGAAAGGGTTGGCGATGCACAAACAAGGCGGTGCATACACAAGGCAGTGCACACACAAGGTAGTCTGCAGCCACCGCAGGAGTTTTGCTATGCAAGGGGGGTGCAGGGGCTGGCCCCCACGTTGAAGAAAGTGAGCCGTCTGTCGAGCGAAGTGAGGCTAGTGCACAATGTGTGGGGCAAGGATTGGTGGTGCGCACACAAAGCGGTGCATACACAAGGCGGTGCACACACAAGACGTTCTGTGGCCACCGCGAGAGTTTTGTTATTTAAGGTGGGTGTGGGGGCTGGTCCCTGCGTCGAGTGAAGCGAGCCGAAGTGCACAATGTGTGGGGCAAGGATTGGTGGTGTACACACAAGGCGTAGAATACACAAGGCGGTGCACGCACAAGGCGTTTTGCAGCCACTGTAGGTGTGTTGTTATTTTAGGGAGGTGCGGGGGTTGGTCCCTGCGTTGAGTGAAGCGAGTCGTTGGGCGAGCGTAGCGAGCGGAAATTTTTTTTGCACGCATTGGGGGGCCGGTAGGGGGTGTGGGGGTGAAAGGTGTGTGGCGTGGGTGGCTGGGGGTGCGTGGGGGGGAGGGGGGATGGGGGTGTGTGGAGCTGGTGTGGGTGTGGGGGGGGCGGCTGCATGCATACTATCTATGAATGCTACTTTTTTCCCAAGAGGGCATCTACGGTCCACTAAAAAGTAGATTCGAGATTTTAGATGCAGATTGAGATGTGTCAATGTACAAATCGAAACTGAAGCAAATGTGCGGTGATGAGTTCTCGTTGATGGGAATCAGTTGCTAGATGTGTTTGTTTTCGAGGTGATTAGTGCCAGAGACTCTCTGAAGCCTGAGGCATTGCTTGCATGGTGGGGGAAGCAAATGGGGATTTGGTGCAGAGCTGAAACCAATACATCTCAAGGTCGCGTCAACGAGTCTGTTTCTCAAAATATTGATTTAGGTTTTAAACTAGGCAACTAAAGCAACTAGCTGAGGTTACTTGAACCCTGCGTAATGAATGGATGTATGCTGTGATCCAGTTGAACTTAGCAGTGCAAGATCTTGGTAGCAAGGTCTGCAACCGGTTGTTCATGTGACCGGTAGTACCGGTATATCGCCGATCACCTCTTTGAAAACTGAAATAACCTCCAATTACCCGTTATTGTAGTAAAATCCCGATTTTGTGACGTTTTGGCCTGTGCGATGCTTTGCTGACGCTTTTTTGGGCTTGTGAAATCCTCTGCGTGAATCAATGATTACTTTCTTAAACTGGCAGCTAGACAACAAATTCCTGCACTTCCTACTTTGCAACCCTGTCTCTCTCCCTGAACAAGGGATCAGCAGTGGTGTGGGGTCCAGTTTTGTAGTTGCCGTGTTGGGTTCTTGTCAATTTTTTGTGAGATTGCAGCTTTCGGTAACCGTTGTCAAAAAGTTGCACAGAGACACCTTTTGGATAGGCACATGCTAGACACTTTCAGAGTTCCAGTGGTACAGCAGTTCTCTTCTCTCAGCTTGTTCTTTCAAGAATGGTGGCAGCAGTGGCCATCTTAGTGTACCAACAGTGGCCATCTCAGTGTACCAACAATGGTCATCTCAGCGTAAAGACAATGGACATCTTAGCGTAAAGGTAGTGCCTTTCCTAAACTCCTTCTATATTCAACGCTGGCGAATAGTTAGACATAGCCAAAAGCCTTTGAGCCAAGGTGTCCTCAGTCATTGCACCAGAAAGGTCACGGTCAGTAAGACCTGTTGCACTTCTTTACTTGACAAATAGCCAAATCTTTGCCACCTTCTTGAGGAGTTGCTTCACGAAATGCTTTCCACACAAGGGAGGTTTGCTTCCGCTGGGGACCAAGTTGAGGGGTTTGTAAAGTATCTGCATTGGATGAGGATGACCCCTCTTGCGCTTTTTGTTTCTTGTTTTGTCGCTCTAGTTCAGCTTCAGCATCACGTTTCTTTTTCTTTTCATTCCAACGTGCCACATACTCCAGGGCATCACTAAGATGTGCTAGAGGTTCCCAGGTTGGGAATCGCCATCCCTGTCATGGTGAACCGAACTGGGGCTCGAGGGGCACACACCGGAGCTTCCCCGACGTGCCTGGATCGGCTGAAGCACAAGTGGCGGGACAAGATGGGGACCGAGGGGTTGCTCAATGATGATGAAGCGCGAACTGAAGCATGTATGTTGTCTTTTCCTGCTGGGTAACGTAAATCGCGGGTAACAGGGCAAGGGTTACATGGGTGGTAACACTGTGTGTCACGTTTTTGTGTCCGGGTAACACTTTTCCCGGGTAACAGGTCATGGGTTACATGGGTGGTAACACTGTGTGTCAGGTTTTTGTTTCCGGGTAACACTTTTCTCGGGTAACAGGTCATGGGTTACATGGGTGGTAACACTGTGTGTCAGGTTTTTGTGTCCGGGTAACACTTTTCCCGGGTAACAGGTCATGGGTTACATGGGTGGTAACACTGTGTGTCAGGTTTTTGCTCCCGGGTAACACCGGGTAACACCCATTTTATGTCCCTGGTAACATGCTTTGCACTCTTTGTCACAGTGAATCTGCTGCTGGTGGAGCTCAGCTGCGACGGGTGCTCTGCCCTCAAGGACGTGGAGGATGATGATGCCGAAGCCCCGAGGAGGCAGCCGGAGAGGCTGGGGGAGGGCCCCACAGCAGCACAGCTCAAGGGAGGCCCCGAGAAAGCCCACAAAACTGAAAGTGCATACTCAGGTATGGTGTTGCAATCTTGGGGTGTTGAACTAACTGACCTACGTACATACAAATGTAATTGCCTGTAATGATATTCTCTGTCTGCAGGTTTGTCCCACCTGGAGAAACTCCGTGCAGGCCTGTCGTCAGCCTCGCCGTACCTTTGCCAATGCACCAAATATTGAATTTGCCCTTGATGCCAGCGCTCTGCAATGATGTCCTGGACATTGTGCATGTCTTTGCCACCAGCAGGATCTGCCTTGTGCTTGAGTGTCCTAAGGTTGCCATCTTTTTTGTCATGAAGGGGTAATGTGTAGGTGCCTGTGGTTTGGCACTCTTTTGCTGTAGACCACGCTTTCCCATTGAAAATGCTAAGAATAAACACATGGGCATACGAGTAGAATTGGAAAAGAAAGGCACAACAAAGCATTGTCAAAGATTTGAAAATTTTTGCATGGTCAACAATTTCAAAATCTGTCTGAACTCTTTGCAAATTGGAGTGATTTTAATGATGTGGCAAGTGACATCGACAAAAAAACAGGTGCATCGATCTAATATTAGGTCCATTGTGGTTGTTACCGGTTGTTAAAAAACTTACCACCTCCACCTACCGGTGAAAATTTAAAAAACAACCTCCAACACCCCGTTCGGTTGTTTTCAAAACTACCAAGTTGCAGACCTTATAGTACAAACAATGACAGCTGCAGAAAAATAGGCAAAGAAAGTATGCTTTGCGGCGACAAAAAGTATGCACTTGGAAGTTTTGAAAAAGTAAATAAAAGCACCGGCCACAAAAGCCGTCGTCTTTAGTGTATTGCAAATAGTCGCTCAGCAATGCAAATAGATGATCAATAAGTTTCTTGAATTGATTGGTAGCCTATTTTTTCTGCTCATCACTTTTGAGACAAGCAATTATTTGATCAAAAAGTCCAGTTGTTCAAATAATGGACAATACATGCATGGGAGAAAAATTAAAACACACCTACCTCTGACATTGCACTCTCTTTTCCGGACATCAAACATGCCCCGACGCATAGATACAAAATATTTGGCCATTTATAAATGTTCCAATCAATAGGTTTAAGTATTTTTCAAAGTACCTGGTTCCAAATCACCCTTTGTCATTGCCGATACCTAGTTTTTCCGATTCGTTGGTAAAATCGATTCCGAACCTGTCATAGCGTTTAGCATGACCAGAATTTGTGTGCTCAACCTTCCAACATTGCATCCCGCAGGCGGGCTCGCTATGCTAGCAGCCTGCACAAAACTCAATCTAGCACCAATGTGCTGTTGATGTTTTGAAACAACAACAGAGAATTTGTCAAATGACCAATGATTCGAGGCTGAAAAATGCTGCAATAGGAGTCTAAACCATTGAGGAGGCCATAGGTTCATGGTTCTGCTATGAAACAATCTATGAAGTCTACATGAATCTGTGGAAGTAATTGACCCTACAAGCCGCGCCCTGTTCATATCTGGTTGGTTATGGGATTGTGCTGGTCTTAACCGATAAAGCAAAATGCTGTTGTTTTGGCATGTGCACGCCCTGCCCTGCACCGCCCTGCACCCTCCTGCACTGCACTCCAGGACTCCTTAACCACAATCAACCACAATATTTGCAGGCCCCTCGGGGGCACGATCGGGGGCACGACATAGGTGTATGGCTTAAGTGCCAGCCTTACCCATGCCGCCACCACTGCTGCCACCGCCGGAGCCGCCGGTGCCACCCTGCGCCCACTCAGGTCCACATCCTTGCCCATCCACCGCACGGGGCGCTGTGGTGTGAACACGGACTTCTCACTAATGATGAAGCCCGCACGTCGGAGGAGGTGGGCCGCGCTGTCGGTGACCGCGGCCACCTCCCCCGGGTCATGCCCGACAAAGAGGATATCATCTAGGTACTGTACCACCACCACCCCCCCCCTCCCCAGATCCCCCAGCAGGTCCGAAATGAGGGCGTGGACCAGCCCAGGCGCCTGGTGCCAGCCAAAAGGCACGCACAGAAAAGCGTACTTGTATCTGCACCCCTTGTTGAACATCTTCATGTTCACAATGAGGGCGCATTTGCGCTCCGATTTCCACTTGACGAACACCTCCGCATTTGCATCCCCCCCCACCACGCTGACCAGGCCCTGGGACGCTAGGGTGGACAGGAGGGCCGCCACTCGTGGGCAGCGGGAGGGGGGGAGGGGGTGGACACGCCCCCCCGCGCTGCCAAACTCGGGGTCAGCCGGGGTCCTCCCAGACGTGCGTCGGCACTGACACACGGCCCGCGTCGCCCAACCCGCGCGCCGCGAGCTCCACAGTGACGCGCGACTGGTCGTTTAGACGGGTCGAGGAGCCCCCATCGAGCGGGATCTCACCCCCCGCTAGGAGGTGCAGCGCCTCCTCAGCCAGCGCCAGGTCTGCGGCCGCCGCCTGCTCCTTCCACACTGGGCGATCCACAGCCCACTTGATAGACTCCGCCCACCACGCCTGCAACAGGGACAGGACACTGTCAGCGGGGGCCTTCAGGCTGCGCCCCATGTGGCGCGCTGCTGCCTCCAGGTGGTCGTTCCAGTCGAGGCCGCACCTGGCGCACCGGGCAACCGCCAGCTGCATCTCCAGCCGTCTCGCTGCGCCGTCTCGCCGGCACCCCTCCGGGTGCTTGGGTGCCTCGGGTGCTGGCCCGGGCCGGCGTGACCCGGGGCACCGTCGTGGAACGGGGGGCCGCTGCGGGTTGGCGTTCGGCTGCTCCACCAGCGGCGTGCTTGGGCTGGGGCTTCGGGGCGGGTGCAGCCCTCGTCGCCCGCGTTGCTGGTGCCGATCGGCCGCGGGCCACGGTTCGGTGCACAAAGGCCCTGCGCTGGCTCGCGCGGGGGTGCCGAGCGGCCCTGCGTGCCACCGTGTCGGGCGACTCGTCACTAGAGGAGCCCAGTACGATGGTGTCCCGCATGTCGGAATCGCCACACAGGTCGGCCCCTTGGCTGCCACGGTTCCCAGCGCGGTAAAGAAGGTCCCTACCAGGACCGGCCCCCGCTGTGCCCCTTCCGCCTGTAATCCCCGCTGACTTGCTCCGGATCAATGCTTGCATTTATCAGAATCCAGGGTCCAAAACCAAAAATATAGAAAATAGAAAATACAATCCTCCTTCAACCCTGAATGGCAACCAGATCCCACAAGTATGACAATAACCCAATTCACAATCCAAATCAGGCTGCGGGCTTTCGTTCAGCACACCGGTATTCCCACGGTGGCGGGCATGTACAAGAATTGCACCAAGGAAGAAAGCCCTGAAATTGGCATATGAACACATATGAAGCAAAGTTGGGGAGAGATGGAAACTTACACAATCACAGCCATAGACCCATCATTCCCTGGACTCAAGACCTTCCCTTGACTCACCAACATGATGCCCTGAACCCAGTCCAATAAGATGGCTAAATGCCATATGTCAAAAGTCAATACACAAACCCCAAAAATGTGTTCACTCCCAAGCCTCTAAATCCTAGCCCAATAGGGGAGGTGGCGTGTCATGGCCTAGAGTGGCACTCAGGACCATGCCCTACCCTGACATAACCTTGGTTGGACTTGGAGTCGAATGGGCTTAGAGAAATGACTTATGAGTTTGAACTCATAACATGTCAAAAAACTGCCAATTCACACCATATTGGCCATATATCAAAAATATGCTCAAAATTGAAGTTACTAATTATCCGAAGGCTCCAAGCATGCATGGAATCGAAGTCTACTATTAATGGAGGATAGAGACCAAAGGCCAATGCCCATGTACATCCCCATTTTACCCTCGAAACCCTTTCGGATATGGGCGCCACGCACTGCCCAAGTCAGCCCATGATCTTGAGACCAATTCTTGAAATCCTTCGTGCGCCAAGCCAAATGGAGTACACGATCCGGCATATGGTGGTGTTCAACTCCAAAGCATATGTCAACATATGAACAACATACCATGGTTCGACTCTCCATAGGCTTCTTGCTGTTAGCTGACCAGGTGAGTACACAAAACGCAAAAATGAGCAAAAATTGAGGTCAAAAACATGAAAATATGACCAAATACAAAGTTGTCATGATAGTATATCTCTATGCTCACCCATGATATCCGCTCATGATTCAATACACAAATGATTGAGACCATTTGCGAACGATTCCCCCACTTGGATCCCCAATCGGGCGCATGGAGATACCTTCGCCACTAATATCTACATGCCCCATGAAAATGGGAGTGCACCCATGAATCTCTTTGTCAAACATACCATGAGCAATACATACGCGGTAGACTTGGTCTAGCGCTTTGAATCCCACAATTGGGACATGGGCAAAGCCCTTGTCACGTATGGCTCCTCATCTCTTCGGCCACACGAAGATATATAACATGGGCGTGAGCATATCAAGACACATATCATACATATAAAATATACCCTCAAAAGTGGCTCCCACCATGATATGCCATGTCCCTCCATTGGCATAACTTCACGTTAAAAATACGTAGGAACCCAAGGAAAGTTGCTATGCAACCCCAACACCCATGCGGCACACTCGAAAGTCGCATTAAAATATTCGGTTGCACGGTCCAAGAGTTATATATCACTTTATACCTTCTTGACCCTTTTCCCTTGCTACACCGGGCATGTGTGCGCACCAAAGGCGTTTGATGCTTCCTAAATTAAGTTGAGACCAAGGCAGTTCCAACCCAACCTTCCTTATTCTCATTCCTCACACTCGCGCGTAGATATGGCTCTTCAAAGTGATCCCACGATTCGATTTTGTTTCCCTTATATCTCCAAGTCAAATGGGTGGCAAGTATAAGGGAAACCTGATTCGGGCATAGGGGAAGGAGTATGACCACTCGAAGAAGTCCAAATCAAGTGCGGCGATGTCGAAGTCGAAGATCCGATTTTGACATCACGAAAAATTCCGATTAAATTTTCGAGTGCTTATTTAGAAAAATGCGGAAGCAACGAACCCTTTACAGATGAAATCTGACCCTTCAGAAACGTTTCCGCCAAAATATCTGGAAATAACAGTTAACCAATCGGTTAACGCAAAATCGCGAGCCAACTGACAGTCGCCGATACATTGACTATCAGAACGAAAGGCTGAAAAATTACGGAAACATTATGATAATAAAACCCTGTTGATTCCTGATATTCTGCTATATAAATCTCCGCTGGCGGTGCCTCGGTTCTGAATATGGCCGCTCATAGTCGGAATGGCCAAACCTATCACACTATCACATCGGGTTAGTTCAGGTGGATGGGAGAGTATGATATCAGCCAATGGCGGCTTGCCGGCACATAGATACACACCCCAAGTGACCCCAAGATGGCCACGGGGGTCCGAACCGGCTTCACCCCCCTTCTCAGAGCGTTGTATCCACTCGGAAACCAATGAAGAGAGGACGGGAGGACCCCAATGGGCTCCAAACCCCCCCTCCATGTCCCAAGGACACCTGGAGGCCCCACACACGTCGTAGGCGTCCCCCATGCCCCAAGGGAGGGGTGAGGACACTGATAATCAGCGCCCTACGCCATATCCGGTCTCCTCTTGATCTACAACATGGACCAAGGGGATCAAAGATAGAAAAACGTCGTCGGTCGACCTAAATAAGTATACCACAATGCAATATATATGTGGAGATCGAGTGAAGGGGGTATATGGCCGATCAAGGCCGAAAAATCCCCGGATGAACGCCCTCACTTGTCTCCCCATTCACAGAAACAAACAAAATGCCAAGGGGGGATCCATTACGGTGCCACAGCAGCAACCAAATGGACCAATACGTCCTTGACATCCAAAGAAATACCCTTTTTCTTTAGGTAGTCCATCCAGACCGTGGTATACCTCGGCACGAAACTGCTCGGAGGTTCCCACGAGTCCCTGGACGCGGCGAATCCCTTCCATCGGACTTCATAAAGCCTTCCCCCAGGCGTCCCCGGGTCCGGCTTGTCCGCCAGGATCTTCTCCGCGGTGAAATCGTCGTCCTCACCCTCGTCGTCCGAGTCCACATCGCCGGCCGTGAACTCGAAGGTGACGGGACGTCCGCTGGGGTCTGGTGCTCGGGGACGAAGCTGGGTGTGGTCGCGGTCCAGGATCTTGTTATCCCCCACACGAACCGCATACACATCCTGCCCGACCTTCCGCACGATTGCCCCCGGCACATACCAGGACGCCTGCCGATGCCTGGACAGGACATCCTTGTGGTGCCGCTCCACCCACACGGTGTCTTGGAGAGCATACTTCTGGACTTTTCCCTGCTTGAAGTACTTCGCCCTCTTGTCATGCTCGTCCTGTAGTGCCTTACACACCTTGGCCGCCGTGTCGTCCGCCTCAGAGATCATAGCGTTCGCATCCCGGGCCACTTTGCCATGGTTCATCCACGGGAGAGTGCGTGACACTCGATCCCGCAGGAACAGGATGCGATGGGGCGACAGTCCAGTGGGTCCCGGAAGGTCGTGATACGCCTGGAGCACTCTCCACAGCGAGTTATACCAGTTCCGGCCCGGTTCGTCAATGTGCAGCTGGCGGAACTTCTCGAACATCTGACGCCCGGCCACCTCAGCACGGCCATTCGACCGGCTGTGGTATGCCACGGTCTTGGCGTGCCGAATCCCCATGTGCTTGCACATCGTTTTGAACCACGTCCCCACGAATTGACTGCCCCGATCGCTGCAGATGACAGCTGGGACATCGAAAATCGTCAGCCAATGCCTGATCATGGCATTAGCGACGGTCTTGGCCTGCAGCCCCACTCCATGCTTGTCCTTCTTGTCCTTCTTCTTGGACTTCTTGCCCGGGACTGCCACGATATACCCGCTGTGCCTGTCCACCGCCAGGATGACACAGTCGTATGTCTCTCCTTCCACGGTGACCTCCGGCATGGCGAACACGTCCATGGCCACGGACCGCATAGGGGCCTCCGGTATAGCCGTGTACACCGGGTTGCCCGCTGTGGAGTGGTTGGGGCTCTTCTTGGCACGACACACGGCACAGTCGCTGCAGTACCTATCCAGGATGGCGTAGTACCCGGGAGGGAACTTGAAACGCCACTCCAGGTCCTGCTGCATCTTGTCTCGGCCAGGGTGCATGAGCTGGGCGTTGTGCCAATGGTCAATGAGCTCCTCCACTCGGTTCTCGGGCACCAGCAGCTTGTCCTTGAGGAACAACTTATCGCCATCCTCGGTCAAGCCCTCGGGCCATTCGTCGTCCGACGGGGCGCTCACGGCATTCCAGTACTTGCTCCAGTGCTCGGATGCCGCGTAGTCATCCGACCAGTCCTCTGTGAGCACCGACCTGACTAGCTCTACAGGGGCCACCATCCATTGCTCGAGGGTTTCCTCTCGAATAGCTTGGACGCGGGCACCCCGGAACTTGGCCAGGTCCGTACGGTTTGCCATCACCACAAAGCACTTGATCCCCTCTTGCTCCATGACCTTCTCCATCTCGATGATGCGCTTGGCCTCCTCGGTCTCCTCGGCGTCGCCATGGCTGGATATGTCCATCCACGCCTTGCCCGCGGGGTAGGCCCAGCGACTGAGGCAATCTGCCACAGTGTTGTCCTTCCCCGGGATATATACGACGCTGAGGTCGAACTTGGCGAACGTCTCGTGCCATCGGGCCCTCCTAGCCGCTGGTCCTGAGGGGGTGTCGACATGCTCCTTGTGCCAGCTCTGTAGGGACTGGTGGTCCGTGCAAACCACCACCGGCTGCAGTCCGATGTGGCCAGACCACTTCCTGAGCGCACATACAATGGCGTATGTCTCCTTCTCCCTCGCGGTCCATTTTCGGCGTTGGCCCTCGGCCAGGATCCTGCTCCAAAACGCCACGGGAACATGAGTCCCGTCGTCCCGGACTTGCTCGAGGACTGCCCCCACGGCATAGTCCGAGGCGTCTGTCCGTAGCACGAATCCCTTGTCCGGGTCCACCAGGAACAACCCCAACTGCCCCAGGAGTCGCTCCTTCAGGCGGTTGAATGCATCCTCAGCCTCAGGGGTCCAGGCAAGCTTCTTCTTGCTCCCCTTCCGGCCATCGAACTTACCCACTTGCAGCATCTTGTGCAGCGGCCCCGACAGTTCTGCATACATCCGGACATAGCCCGAATAGTAGTTGCAGAACCCCATGAAGGACCGGAGTTCGCTGATGGTCTGGGGCTTCTCCCAGTGGTGCAGGGACGCCAGCTTCCCAGGCATGGGACGGCGTTGCCCGTGACCAACCACGTGACCCGCGAACTCCACTTCCTTCACGAATAGTGAGGCTTTGGTGGGCTTGCACACCATGTTGTGTTTGTCCAACTCGCTGAGCACTCGGCGCAGATCCTTCTCATGCGCGTCGATGAGCTCGTCCTCAGTCATGTTCTCCGTGCCGGACCCGATGATGATGTCATCCACGAAGGGATCGGCACAGTCCCGGACAGGACCGAGTAGGTCCTCCATCATGCGCTTGAAAACGGCATTGCCATTCTTGGCACCCATAGGCACCACTTTCCACTGCATGGGCCCAAGCGGCGTCGACATCGCTGTGCAGGGCCTGGAGTCCGGGTGTAGCGGCATCTGGTGGTAACCGTGTTTCAGGTCCAACACCGTGAAGATCCGCTTTTTCTGTTACTTTTGGAGGATGGAGTCGATCAGGGGGAGCGAGTACGAGTCGTGCTCGGTCTGCTCGTTCAAACCTCTGTAATCAACCACCAACCTCCACTCGCCCTTCTCCTTCTTTGGCACGATGAAGGCTGGGCTGGCCCACTCACTGTCGGAGGGTTCGATCCATCCCTGCTACCATAAAGAAGGTCCCTACCAGGACCGGCCCCCGCTGTGCCCCTTCCGCCTGTAATCCCCGCTCAATGAACTCGGCCAACAACTTCTTCATGGCCTCGGCCCGATCGCCCTGAAGTTGGTACTCCCGATGACGATAGATCTTCGGGTTCGGCTTCAGCTTGATCTTTGCTGTACCAAACCTCCCACGATCCGGAGGGTTCTTGTTGGCGACGCCACTGAATAGCCGCGGATAGGCCTTGATCAGCCTCTCCTTCAGCTCGGCGACCTTTGGGTTCTCCTGGGCCTCTTCAGCCGCTTGCTTCGGTATCGATACAACCGACCGCACTGCGGTATAGGCCTCTTCTGGGTCCGAGTCCGACTTCTCCTCGTCCGATATGCCGTCTTCATCGTCGTGGGGAGCTCTTCCCACCGATAATCTTCGAAAATTTGCGGCATCGGGCTGGTAACTGTCGCTATCGGCACCCATTCTTGGAAAATCCCACGTTGGTGGGTCCGACCCAACCGGACCATCGTATTGGTCCGCGATGTGGTCCATGACCCTCGCCACGGACTCGTCCTTCTCGTACTTGCCGGTGACCAACATCTTGTCATCCCACCAATGCGGAGATGTGACCATGGCCCGCCTCTTCTTGGCTGCCACACGGTCGTGCATCCCCATCCGCATGTAGTTGACGACGTCGTCGATCTCGGCGTGGGACAGGACGTCAATGCCATCAATTGGCTGATCCGTCCCCTCCTTGGGCTCAAACATGACCTTCATGGGCATCGCCTCCACCCTACGGATGAATGCTTCATCACCCGTGGGCTGGGCTTGCGCCCCATCCACCAGGAAAGCTTTGGTACCCCACGCTTGACCCGGGGAGGGCATTGATACACCCTTGTCGCGATGAACAACTCCTCCTCTGGCCCGAATGACATCTCGTTCAGGGTGATGGAATCCAGCGTCGATTTGAGACCCTCCAGCGGACATGGGGTGGATCCTATGCCGGTTATGACCAGGATCCCCTTCGCCCTATCCGCGATGATCTTCTCCACCGTACGTCTGGTAGTGTCCAGGGAGCCATGCCAATACATGGGTCCCCACTCCTTCAAACCCCAATGCCTGTGCCAGGCTGAGTCTCCTCGATGCCAATGCCTCCTACACTTCCGCAGAAGTGGGGCATCCCGGGAAGCGAAGACGTCTGTCTCGGGCGCTTCGGCTCCCAGCGTCTGGATCATCCTGTCGTACACCTGCGGCGCCATTCCATACTCCGTGAGCTGAACTCCGCGGTCTCCTCTGGACTTGGCACCCACAGCTTGCACCGCTCGGACGATCCGATCCTCTTCCTCAGAATTCCATTGGGATGATCCGCATGCATAATCCGTGGACAGCCATGTGAGGCACTCATCATCTTCCCGGACCAGCGTTGCGCGATGGGGAAGGGCTCCAATGGCGTTGGCCACCATGAAGTCGTACCCCATGATCATATCCCAATCAGTAATGTCGGCCACATAGAAGTTCCCGGATAGAGTGCTTCTCTTCGCCTGATCAGGGCGGTTCAAGCGCTCATGCTCCCAGAATTCCATACTGATAGTGGCCTCATGGGTGCCACCACCCATGATCTCTCCGTTGGCGACCTTCAGGCGGACCGGTCTCCGGCTGGGCTGCAGGAATTCCTCCTTGAACAACCCTCTCCGGACCAGGCTCACCTGGGCACCCGTATCCACCAACACATCCACCACCTTCTCCTCTCGTCCGCACCGTACTCGCACTTTCAAGTGCAACTGCCGCTCGTCGCCATGAGGTGTATGGACGACTCTCACGGCATGCAACTCTAGCACGTCCGGGTGCATCAGGACTTCAAGGGTATGGTCACGGATGGTGTAGATCTTGGGTTGGTCCTGCCCGTCCACGGGGCTCTCCGTGGTCGCTCCTTCCTTCTTGCCATGTCCCGTACCCACATGTACTTCCCTTGGCAGGGCGCTCCAGGGGTTGGGAGTGGCGAAACTCAGTGGTTTTGGCTCTTCCGGAGCCTTCTTCGGCACCCGATGTGCCTTCGCCTTCTCAGGGATTCCACTGATTTTCGGAGGAGAGACCTCCGAGGTCCCACTCCCGTGGGGGCTCCTCTAGACTTGGCTTCCCGCAGCCCCTTCCGGCTGCGATCCGCCAGGACTTTGTCCTCCCCTTTGCTGGGCTTTGAGTTCCGCCAACGTCCTCAACATGTCCTCAGCAACTTCCTCGATCGACCTCACTCGTCGGTCTTGGCCAGGTCCACCACCATAGCCTCTTCCTCCGCCTTTTCCTTGGCCTTTACCTTGGCCTTTTCCCCCGTCTCCGCCCTTCGCCTTCCAGTCGGAAATCCGCTGCTCCTTGGGCTTCTTCTCGGGGTGAGCGGCGAAGTAGGCCTTCTTGTCCGCCTCATACACCTTGCACTGACGGTGGTCGTGTGCATGGTTGTGTCCCTTGCCATAACAGACCCAGCACCCATCGTGCTGAGACCTGTACTCTCGGAACGAGAGCGGTGGGTTCCCGATCCTCCTTGGTCCTTCTCTGTTCTTCCTGGGTCCCACCTGGCTCCATCTGGACCGATCCTGCCCATGGTTCTTCACGTTGTGCGCCACGAACGCGAAGAAATGGGCCTCCTCGTGATCCTCCCGGGACCAGTGGTCTTGGCCACTTCCACTTCCATCCTCCGCGGAGTTGGCCGTGTCCTCCTGGATCTCCCGATGATGGCGGTCGTCTCGGTGTCCTCGTTGTCCATGCCCATGCCGATCCTGCACGTGGGCCTCGTTCTTCGCATTGAGCTTCAACTCCACCGTGATGTACTTCACGATCTCGTCCAGGCTCATGCGAGCGAAGATGACTTGCATCTTCAGCGGCTCCCCGCGCCTCCACTCCACGTTGTTGAGGCGCAGCAACCTTTGCCCCATGGAGTCCCCGAATACCTCCACGTACACGGCGTTCTTCAGGCCCAACATCCGGTCGGGTTCGCCCAGGTTCCTCCTGAAGAACTCCATGATACCCGCATGGGTATCCTCCGCCGCCATAATCCTCACCGCCACCCGTCGCTTGGCGCGCTTCTTCTCCTCGTCCTCCACTCTCCTCTTCCAGCTGCCGGGGAGGACGTCCTTCAGCAAGTGGCGGATCTCACTGGCCTCGTTCCAGTCTTCCACCAACTTGAGGCATCTGCGGTACTTCCGCAGATACCGGTTCCACTCCCGGACCCGCAACTCACCGCGGTCCAGCGGCAGTGGAATGGACCACAGGTCCTCCAGCTTCTGGTTAGGAGCGTCCACCCGCTCCTCATCCTCCAACCACTGGAGGCAGGCCTGCTCCGTCCGGATCAATCCTTCCCGGATCTGATCCCGCAGCTCCTCCTTGAGGTCCTGCGCCAGCCGGTGTGGGAATGTCCGGCATACCCACTTGTCCCGCGGCGCTCCCCGCATCTCGCCGACGACCTCCTCGGCAAAGTCCTCCCAGTCCAGGATGAAGTCATCCAGGTTGGACGGGTTCCCGTCATAATAGGGGATTTTGATTCCCCTGAGGTCGTCGATCCTGATGGCGTCTCCGACGTCTCCAGCTACCACTCCACCGAGACGGATACCACCTGTGGCCGGGGGGTTTGAGTACACTCCCCGTACATCCCTCTCCTCCATGGAGTGCGGTCCAGTTGGGTCTGAACCCATGGGGTTTGGAATGCGGGAAGGACTTCTTCCATCGGCCGTCCATATCCCCGTATTGGGGTCCTTCGCCCACAGATTTCCGCTTGGATGCCCTCGACCATGTCCGTCGGCCCTTCCCATGGTTTGCCCCTGCGTGGTCTGGTTCTGGATCTCCTCTTCCGCATAAACTGCATAGGTAGTCGTGGATGGCGGTAGATCCTGGGCGGCGTGGGACATCTGCACCGTCAGGCTCCTCGGGTCCGTGGCTACGTGCCCTTCCCGCCTGGACCCAGCCGGTGCCGTGTGTTCCCCGAGCATTGTTGACTCGCTGAACAGGGGAACAAACGGCAGCGCACCCGGGTCAACACGCGGAGGCGCGTAGGGTGCCTCTGCAGGGCCGCCCATGGGTTTCTCCATGGCGCTCCTGAGGGTCTTAACCCGCTCCACCAGCTCTACCGCGGCCGGCTTTGCCGGGAGCTCCGGACCCGAGGCGAGGGGCTGTCGCTCCTCTAGCCTTCTCAGGCGTCCCGACATGTCCTCCACTAAGTGGAGGAGGCTGTCCACCACTTGCTGCTGCTTCTGCAGGGCCAGCTCCAGATTCTCCCGGTACCGGGCCTGATCCGCTCGCAGCTCCTCCATGTGGTTCTCCGCGGCCGACTGGTCGTCAAGGATCCCTGCAACATCCTCCTCTAGCGCGTCCTTGGCGTTGTCCAGGCGGTCAAGGTGACGCACGATGGCGTCCATCCCCATCTTCGGGTACTTGCCAATGAGGAAGGACACATGCTCACAGTGGCACGCGGCGTGCTGTCCGCCGGATTCAGCGCATCCCGCGGTTCCCGGCACCTCAGACTCATCGCCCATAGGCGTATCGCCTATGGCGTCCGTCTCTGGGCCCGTGTGCCGGGGCACAGGTGCCGTCCGGGCCCTGGCTGGCCTCTCCAAGCCCTCGGCGTCGTGCTGCAGGGCGGGCTCGGGGGCCGTATGCGCCCTGGCGATCGGCGCGGACATCTCCGGCTCCGAAGGTGGCTCGTGGGCTGTCCGATAGCCCTCGGAGTGCCCTTCGGATTCCCACAGCCTGACCGGGCTGGGGTCCGTGTCCATAGCCCCGGCGTCCCTTGCCGCGGACTTGGGTGACCCGCGCTTCCGGTAGCGCCGGGCCCGTCCTCCACTGCTGCCTGAATGGCAGGCCTCATCAGAGTCCTCCGCGGCGGAGCGGAGGTTGCATGCCTTTCGGCAGCGACGCTCGCACATGGAGACCAGGTCCTCCATGTCACGTCCTCCTCTTCCCGAGTGTCGTTCTTCTCTTCGGGCTTCAAATTCCGGAGTTCGCCATGCTCTTGAACGTCTCGGTCCTTCTATGGCTCTAATCTCCGGCGTGGTCTCCACCGAGTCCACAATACGCACCCGGGGCGTACTTGGGCAGGGCTCATAAGGGCCCAAGTCCCCGGGTCGGCGGTTGGTAGGGGCAGCAGGTAAGCCTCTGCTACCATAAAGAAGGTCCCTACCAGGACCGGCCCCCGCTGTGCCCCTTCCGCCTGTAATCCCCGCTGACTTGCTCCGGATCAATGCTTGCATTTATCAGAATCCAGGGTCCAAAACCAAAAATATAGAAAATAGAAAATACAATCCTCCTTCAACCCTGAATGGCAACCAGATCCCACAAGTATGACAATAACCCAATTCACAATCCAAATCAGGCTGCGGGCTTTCGTTCAGCACACCGGTATTCCCACGGTGGCGGGCATGTACAAGAATTGCACCAAGGAAGAAAGCCCTGAAATTGGCATATGAACACATATGAAGCAAAGTTGGGGAGAGATGGAAACTTACACAATCACAGCCATAGACCCATCATTCCCTGGACTCAAGACCTTCCCTTGACTCACCAACATGATGCCCTGAACCCAGTCCAATAAGATGGCTAAATGCCATATGTCAAAAGTCAATACACAAACCCCAAAAATGTGTTCACTCCCAAGCCTCTAAATCCTAGCCCAATAGGGGAGGTGGCGTGTCATGGCCTAGAGTGGCACTCAGGACCATGCCCTACCCTGACATAACCTTGGTTGGACTTGGAGTCGAATGGGCTTAGAGAAATGACTTATGAGTTTGAACTCATAACATGTCAAAAAACTGCCAATTCACACCATATTGGCCATATATCAAAAATATGCTCAAAATTGAAGTTACTAATTATCCGAAGGCTCCAAGCATGCATGGAATCGAAGTCTACTATTAATGGAGGATAGAGACCAAAGGCCAATGCCCATGTACATCCCCATTTTACCCTCGAAACCCTTTCGGATATGGGCGCCACGCACTGCCCAAGTCAGCCCATGATCTTGAGACCAATTCTTGAAATCCTTCGTGCGCCAAGCCAAATGGAGTACACGATCCGGCATATGGTGGTGTTCAACTCCAAAGCATATGTCAACATATGAACAACATACCATGGTTCGACTCTCCATAGGCTTCTTGCTGTTAGCTGACCAGGTGAGTACACAAAACGCAAAAATGAGCAAAAATTGAGGTCAAAAACATGAAAATATGACCAAATACAAAGTTGTCATGATAGTATATCTCTATGCTCACCCATGATATCCGCTCATGATTCAATACACAAATGATTGAGACCATTTGCGAACGATTCCCCCACTTGGATCCCCAATCGGGCGCATGGAGATACCTTCGCCACTAATATCTACATGCCCCATGAAAATGGGAGTGCACCCATGAATCTCTTTGTCAAACATACCATGAGCAATACATACGCGGTAGACTTGGTCTAGCGCTTTGAATCCCACAATTGGGACATGGGCAAAGCCCTTGTCACGTATGGCTCCTCATCTCTTCGGCCACACGAAGATATATAACATGGGCGTGAGCATATCAAGACACATATCATACATATAAAATATACCCTCAAAAGTGGCTCCCACCATGATATGCCATGTCCCTCCATTGGCATAACTTCACGTTAAAAATACGTAGGAACCCAAGAAAAGTTGCTATGCAACCCCAACACCCATGCGGCACACTCGAAAGTCGCATTAAAATATTCGGTTGCACGGTCCAAGAGTTATATATCACTTTATACCTTCTTGACCCTTTTCCCTTGCTACACCGGGCATGTGTGCGCACCAAAGGCGTTTGATGCTTCCTAAATTAAGTTGAGACCAAGGCAGTTCCAACCCAACCTTCCTTATTCTCATTCCTCACACTCGCGCGTAGATATGGCTCTTCAAAGTGATCCCACGATTCGATTTTGTTTCCCTTATATCTCCAAGTCAAATGGGTGGCAAGTATAAGGGAAACCTGATTCGGGCATAGGGGAAGGAGTATGACCACTCGAAGAAGTCCAAATCAAGTGCGGCGATGTCGAAGTCGAAGATCCGATTTCGACATCACGAAAAATTCCGATTAAATTTTCGAGTGCTTATTTAGAAAAATGCGGAAGCAACGAACCCTTTACAGATGAAATCTGACCCTTCAGAAACGTTACCGCCAAAATATCTGGAAATAACAGTTAACCAATCGGTTAACGCAAAATCGCGAGCCAACTGACAGTCGCCGATACATTGACTATCAGAACGAAAGGCTGAAAAATTACGGAAACATTATGATAATAAAACCCTGTTGATTCCTGATATTCTGCTATATAAATCTCCGCTGGCGGTGCCTCGGTTCTGAATATGGCCGCTCATAGTCGGAATGGCCAAACCTATCACACTATCACATCGGGTTAGTTCAGGTGGATGGGAGAGTATGATATCAGCCAATGGCGGCTTGCCGGCACATAGATACACACCCCAAGTGACCCCAAGATGGCCACGGGGGTCCGAACCGGCTTCAGCGGACATCGGGTGGGGCCGGGGCGGCGTCCGTCCCGTCGGGGCCACGGGTCCAAGCGTGCCGAGCGCCCAAAGCTGGTACGCATGTACCGGCCGGGTTTCCACGCCAAATCCCGCCGTGGGCCAGGGCACGTTGTCGGGCAGGAAGAACTCCCACCCACGGGGCGCGCTGGCGTACCTGTTGGCCTCCGCTTCGTTGTCCCATCACCCAGCCACCGCGATGCTGGCGATGGCGGCTCCGAACGCCCGCATGGCCGCAGCCCCTCCGCGTCTCCAGGCGTGCCATCCCATGGATTCCCATCCCGTGGCAGCCAGCAAGCCATGGATCGCCGCCTGAAGGTCGAACGCGGCAGCCATGAGCGGCACCGATGCGGGCCTGCTGGAGACCCACGGGTGGGCTGCCATTGCTGCGCGCCATGCATCGGGCCATGCCCCCAGTCGTACTGTGACCCACCAGTCGTCCTTTTTGTCATCGAAGAACCCCAACGTGCACCGTGTCCGGATGTCCACCGGTCGTACGCTAGCTGCTTCACCCACCCTGAGGAGAGCGGCAAAGGAGATGACGGCAAGGCCCAGGCAGAACCAGTCGAGGGTGGTCCTGACGTTCCGGGCCATGAGCCGGAGGGTGACCAGCTCGGCCCACACTTGGGTTGGTCGTGGCGCGGCAGTGGTGGTCGCGGCGCCTCGTGCCATGAGCCAGTGTACGGGCCGCACTGTGGGTGGTATGCAGCCCAGCTTCTCTGCCAGGCGGAGGGCGGATATGAAGCCTCGCAGCGTTCCAGGCTGCTGGCCCATGGCGGCGCGCCTGACGAGGTACCGGGACAGTGCCCCCGCTGCGTCCAGCTCTGGCCAGTGTGCCGCGAACCGGCCCACATCCTTGAGGATCGCGGTCCAACGCTCCACAGTACCCAGGGACCACCGCCGGATGGCCAGCGCGAGGGGCTCCTCTGTGTAATTGCCCCACCATAGGCTGTCCACTGCCGACCCCGCGTATCGCACGCTGAGCGCGCCGCCCCCCTCGTCATCGGTGCTCTCCTCGTTGGCAGGCCGCTCGCCGCCGTGGGCACTGGGCCCTTCAGCAGTTGGCCGGCGCTGGGGCCGGCCCGGCCGGAAAGGGCTGGGGGGAGCGGGGCAGGCGGTGCCGGGCACGGGCTGCCCACGGCCCAGTGGTTGCGGCCGCATCGAAAACATGGGTACGGGGGGGGGCCAGTCGCGTCATAGGTGCGGCCCGTGCTGTGCGCAGTGTACAGGCTCTGGCTACCCACGGTACTGAACACCCCCCGGTACGAGCCGGCGACGGAACTTGCGACGGAAGGAGCCCGCCCCTGCCCACCACTGGCACAGTCCCTGGCCCAGTGCCCGTGCATGCCACAGCGGAAGCATGCCCCGGGGGGAGCAGGGGCCGGGGTCTGCGCTTGGGGTGGCGGCTGCGTCTGGGCCTGTTGTGGTGCAGGCTGCTGGGCCTGGGCGTACCATCCTTGCGGCGCCGGCCGTGCCACTGTCCCAGCGGGGTGGGTGGGCGCAGGCCGGCAGTCCCTGTAGACCACCTTCCACACCGCCTCCACAAGTGCATTGCCCTTCCCAACGGGGTCCTCCGTTTTGAGCCAGGTGTTCAAGGCCTGGATGAGCTCCTGCTGCCAGAGCCAGGGGTGCTGCCCAGAAGCTATTTTGGTGAGCTCTCCCTCAGACAGGGGTGGTACCTTTGGCAGCTGGAGCTCTCGGATGCGAGCCTCCAGCTGTCGTATCTCCGCCTGCTCCGCGGTCTCCTTCGGCTCCTGCGGCTCCTGCGACTGACGGTCCCGCGGCGGCTCCTCCTGCTGCTCCCGGGCAGGTGCACTGGGTTGGGGTACTGCCTTCCACGCAGCCGCTTCGACGTCGAGCCGCAGGTTTGAGGAGCGCTCAAAGAGGGCCATGTATATCAGGGCCGTTGGGGCGTCGAGGCCGCCGCTAGCCCACTCCATAGCCCGATCAACGCCCGCCACGGACAGGCCATCCTCCATCAGGCGCTCCTAGTACTGGGCGGCCATGATGCCAGCGTCCGCGCTGTCGAGGAACCCGTACGCGGTGGCCGCAGCAACGTCGCGCCACCGCTCCCAGCGCGCGTACTCAGGGGTCTTGACGGGGTCCAGGTCCATGTCGTCCCGATTGAAGGCCAGCCTGGCCCGCTTCGCCCCCCGGCTTTCCCCACCGGTCGCTTCCGCTGACCCATTTGAGGTACCCTCTGGCATTTCAGTAGTCCCCAGAAGGTACACTCAGCAAAATAACATCAGCTGTACAGTACAGGGGGGGGGGGTCTGCCTCCGTCTCAGCCTCAGCCACTGCACCCCCCCCCCAAAAACCTCAGTTTTTATGGAAAACTTCGGATTTGCGTTTACACCTTCAGTGCATACATCATCAAAATGAATGCGGTGACCAACAGTGAGAGACTTTGTACCCTCAGAATTCGACCATACTGAGAGGCTTTATGCCCTCAGAATTTAATCATAAGCCATTCATAAATGCTGAGCCATGGTTGGCAGAAATATTGAACAACAAGCAATGTCGCTAAATTGTGACATAAATTTATTTTGCACAGCAGCCTGAAAGATATATGGAAAGTTGGCACAAAATTAAGGTGCAAATTTTCCCATACAAAAAATCCCGTTTGCGACCACCCCTCCGCGTGCTTTCTCACAGCAGGGTTGATTTACAAACATCGCTGGCAATGTGATTTTACTTGCATATGTGAACAAGAAGCCGAGAGCCACCATCAATGTCCCACTGCGACCATGACAGTGACTCTGCTCATTGTCTGGGCAAAGGGTGTATTTCTGGACAGTGGGCACACCATGCAGGCACAGCACGTGCACAACACCAATTTTCTTAGTGGACGTAAGACCAGATTACTGCTGAAAACTGGACTTTGCATTAACCCCCCCCCCCCCCCCGCCCCCCCCCCCCCCAAAAAGACACAATGCCTGCATGCCAATGTCGTTAACCATCTGTGCCCTTGTGTGCACAGGGGTTGGTTCCCCATCCCTGTGAATGGCAAAACAAAGACAGCAGTCAACACATTCAGAAAATCTGCTAGTCAGCTCAGTCTGACGTAACAAACAGTGAACAGAAAAAATGTGGGTCCAGAACTTGTCCACAGATCCTCAGCTCACATTCAAAAGGCAAACAAGAGGTTTGCATGGGTGCGCATTCCAATAGGTGCACAGTTTGGGCGCACCCTTGGCTCAGTACTGAGGCGTCAGCCATTTCCACTACCTCAAACCCAGATCAAGGTATGACACTAGCCCAGGTGCATGCTTGGGTGGGCGCACAATTATGTGCGCCCTCTGCACCCTTACATAGCCTTCCACAATCAGGTCTGGGCCAGCACACCTGTTTAGGATCCCTGCAATCAATCTGAAATCATCCAGTTTCTGGTTCTGATCTGGTGGAGCGCTCACAGGTGTAATACGGACGCTGCACACCTGCATTTGCCACATCCTGCTGGAGGTACTGACTCGACTCATCTGGAGCAGCAAGAGGCCGCAAGCAGGTCAACAAAGCGCTCCACACATGCACGTCCTGGTATGCATATGCCGCAATGTTCGGCAGTTCCATTGATACGTTGGTTCCACGAGCACTTTTGCGTATGTACAGGTTGCACTGATGTTTGCCTAGTTACCCTTTTCTGGCCGTGTTTTGTCGGCCAAAACCTCTAGCCTGCATGTTAACGTACTGAGGGGTTGAGGTCCACAGGCGGCTGGACAGGCTTGCGGTACGCTGGCTCTCAATCGGCCAACCTGTCATGTCGTCCGTCAGCACTCATAGAGAGAGGGTCAGTGGTGTGTGTGTGTGTGTTAGGCTCAATCTCATTCATATAACTACAGACACTGTGGCGATAACGTGGCTGTGAGGGGGCCGCAGGCCCAGCCTCTGGTTCATACCATCCATTCAGACAGAGCGTTCCTGTGAGCAGGAGTGCATAATGCGGGCTTTTGGTCGTGTACCGCAGCGGCAATGCAGCCGGCCGCTGCCCTGAAGATGAAGGTTCGATTCCTCGCTGAGGAGGAATATGAGGAGGAGATGCGGTTCCGGCGGCGCAAGCGGCCCCGGTGGCGGAGCGCGCTGCTGCAGGTGTGTTGTGGCTGGGGCTTTGCTTTTGCTGAGTCCCTGTGCTAAACCCATCACAGTAAAATTAGACATACCTTGCCGCCAGACAAAAACCTATGAGGACGAGACACGCCACCGATCCACCACCATGAAACTAGACAAAAACGATGAGGAGACACGCCACCCGACGCACCGGCGGTACCGGTGGTGGAGCGGGTTGCTGAAGGGGCTGCAGCAAGAGGGGAGGGGCTGGCAAGGAACTGGGAGCTATGCACCAGGGCTTCACACTTGGTGCCAAAGGTCTCGGTGTCTCAATACAGCAGCCGAAGCAGGAAGGGGACGCCTCCATATCCATGTCGAACTTCGAATACGAGAGGGACTGTAATTGGTGTTTTGTTTTTGCGGTGTTTTGTTTTTGAAACTGACTTTCGAAGTGTTCAATTATTTGGGTACTCAGTGGGCCAGTGATCCCACTGGGTACTGAGTTCATATGCTGAAGGTACTTGGGGTTAATCCCAGAGTCATGATGCGGCACTCGAGCCACTGTGTGAGCATGTTTGCACAGGGCAGGTGGTGTGCTGCTCACACTACACGGTATTATGCACAATTGGGTAGAGTCTAAGCTGTTGCGTCTATGAGCTCATCGGTATAGACAGTAGTTCAAGTATGGCAGCCTCGTATACCAGTGGAATCGAGGAATGCAGTTGTTGGTGCTTGTTTGCAGTCTCGCAAAAGTGTCTAAGGGTGAGGAAACACATCCTGAGCCACTCTCATATATTGGATCTGAAACCCAGATCTTGCAGTACAATTGCTTTCGGGCTCGTACTGATCATCCCACTCCCGTCCAGCAGCGCCTCCCTTTATGCCATCCAGGATCAGCCACACCTCTTAAGAGACAGCTGCTTCAACAGTGCCCAGTAAACAAGCAGAGCAACAATTCCAAGAAAAGAGACTGAATGGCAAGCAGAGCATACAAAATTGATGTCATCCCAGCAGGGATTCATACAATCTGAGAGGGCATTGATTGAGGGAGGGGGATTGCAGCCCAAGACTGAAACCTTTGCATCCTGTCCTTCCAAATGAGAAGAGCATGTGTAGTTTATTCAATATCGTTTGCTGGCTGGCTGTGGCACGCTGCGGTGCGGGCGAGTGTCGCATTGCCATGTTGTGTGCCTGCCACATGAGGCATGGTCGTGCTTTGTTGCGAGAGGCTGTGGGCACATGCAACCCACAGATGTCTCCGGCGTTGTTGCTCTTGGTGTAGGATTTGTGTTGCAGTAGCAAATGATCAAATATGTCAGGCAAAGCGGCCCTAACTACCCCTGTCCGGAAGCCTTTTTTGTGAAGACGCTACTTCAGGATGCAGCCCGCATGAGCACGGGGCTCAGTATGTACACGTGGAAGGCGCTGAAACTAAAACTACAAGGTTGTGGAGGCTGACCAGGGATTCGCCCCCGCCACCCCTTAGGGGCTGCCTCCCAAGCTCAGAACACCTACGACTACGACACAGTGACGCTGGGTTCATTAATTGAACCTTGAGCCCCCCCCCTCCCCCCATTGCACAAACAACAGTGAAATTCAACAAAATTGCAGAAAAAACACCTTGAGTTGTTTGGACAAAGGCGTTGTCTACAGTGTCTACACCCCCCCCCCCCTCAGAAGACACAAGCAGTAACAGGAAAGGGTATATCATTGATGTCAAGATATTGAATGTTTGCAGAGGACCATGCAATGTTGCTTCCTGAAATACGCATGTATGGCTCACAATCTGTCGACAAGGCCCACAGTTGGGGCACTGCAGCCTGCAGAAAAACGATGGTCGGCTAAAAATGCTCACTTGTGAAGCCTTTGCCATAAATATACCGCATGTGAAACTTCTGCACATGCTTGGGGGCAGCCTTGGGGTGCAATGCAGTTCTGATGAAGCCAGCTCTGATGACGCGCAACACAGCAAACAACGTCTGTGAGCCCCAACCCCAAAATCACAGCAAAACCTAGACCATCACCCAAAACCAGAAAATGGGACCGCCAAATTCAATGGTTCCAAAAATTACAGAAACAAACTAGCCGATTAAGGTCCTGCACTCCAAAAATTGCGGAAACAACACCTCACCTCACGTTGTTTGGACATTGGCGTTGGTTGCACAAAGGGGGGGGGGGAGGTGCCCACCCACCCAACCCCCATTCACCTTCACACACAAGCACCCTTGTTCTCACCCAGGGTGGTCATCATGACACAGGATCCGCGCACATACCCAGCGTACTGGCATGGCAGGTGGCACGACCAAACATATAGTTTAAACGTGCTTGATATCATGTTTGATTTCAATCTCAAATCCCCAGCATTTTGAGTATACACAAGTTGGGGGGGGAAACTGAAAAGATAGCTCCTGCTGTAGACATAGAAGAAAAATTTTGCAGCACCATTGACGCTATGAACCCAAGACCACAATCTGTCAAAACCGGGGGGGAGCACCGCATGACTGAGGTGGTGCACAAGGGATACGAGCTCATGCGTATGGGGTATCCAGAAATGGATTGGTGTGGAGGTATGTCAGATTATGCCAGGTGATTTTTTTTTTTTTGGCTCAGACCAAGATGAGCTGCCGTAGCCTGCTCACTTCACAGTACTCGAGGTGACCCCTCGGGATCAAGGTTCAGAGCTGTCCAGTGCTACAATGATCCCACAAATGACTGTGGTAGCGGGTCTGACACGTAGTGAGGATGAGCTGAGTCTGAAACCAGGTTATGCAGTGGGAGACTATGTATGTCAGATTATGCCAGGTGATTTGTGCTTGATGTGTGCAGTAGTGTGTACTGGTACATATCAAATGTGTATTGGTGTACACTGGTCTGTATATACCATCCCGTCCTTTGCACGACGACCAACACACACCCACAACACACACCCATATGCAGCAATACACATACACATGCATGCACACTTCCACCATACACACTCCCCAACACTGGCATACCATTTCATGTTGTGCAGTTGCAAGGGATCACGTCATTAAACAGTGACCCCATGCCCCCCCACAGCAGACACAATGGGTTGTGGTCTGTCTGGGGCTATGTGTGTACAGCTTCGTGGGGAGTGCGTGAATGACGCAAAGCGGGCCACCCCAAGCCCTTCAAGCCCACAAGCTGCTAGTAGGCAGACAAACAGATAGCCTGTGGCGTAACCCCACACAGCAGCCCTTCTGCCCAGGCCATCACCATCTGACACATGCCATCAAATACTCATCCCTCGTGTAGCCGGTCAGTCCCTCAAACTTACCAAGTGAATCCTCAGTTCATATCTTTCCTGCAGCACCTCCGACATCTGTGGCGTATCCCACACTGGGTAAGCTATCTCACGGCAGTGCTATATCTCCCATACCTCGCTCTGCTTGGGACCCAGACTCACAGTACGGCCTGCACGCTGCAAAAGTGCAGCTTATAGACGGTCAATTTATAAAAATGGCATGGCCGTACTGGTGGTATACTGAAAATGCCCCAGTCCTGAGACCAGACAGTATCGCAGGGTCACATGAGGAGGACAAGAGAAGGAACTTGGGGAGACTTCTCCATAGCTACATGCCTCTTCAACAAATCATGCATGAGAGGCAGCGAATCGCACAGCTTGAAAGCAAAGCAGTAAGCTACGAAAGACAGAGAAATGCAAAACACAGGCAGGAAGAATTCAACTAAATACAGCGAAACATAATCAGCCAGCAAAAACCAAGCAACAGGTGTGCATAGCAATGCGCCTGTTGTCCGGTCCTGACACACTGCAGGTTGAGACACAGCAACGGCAACAGCAGCGGCGGCGGCAGCGGCAGAAAGCTGTGAAGCTGAGCTAGCAGGCCAAGCTGGCATGATTGCGATTGAGGCGTGTTACTGCTGGAATTGAGACACAAACGGAACACCGGCCCCAGAGGAAAAGCTCTGGGGGCTGGGCTTTTGCAACAAAAACTCGTTATTCTCCGGTGTGTGCGGTGTCAGGCCACCCAGGTAACAGCTAGGAAGGTTCAGTGCAGAAGACTGTAGCTGTTGGAGCCTCGAAGGGTTTCAACGCCACATCCACGAATGGACAATAGCATTGCATTTGATTTCGATGCCTGTTGCTTGTTTGCTTGCCCGTTGATGCCTGTTGCTTTTCCCTGTTCCCTTGCATCACTTACCCCACTTAGCACAGTTGGTGTTTCGAATCATGACACTGCCAATGCGGGACTGCAAAAGGGAAGATTGGGTTGCGCAGCGCATTGAATTTGATTTGGAGTGGGGCAGGTCACGTGCTCCACAAAATCTGATACCGTCATTTGTGGAGCCAGTTCGTCAGCTTGTTCCATGTCTCTATGGTGCCAGCAAAGTGTTGAAAAAGCAGTGGGGACACAATATGGCAACCACCCTCTTGTGGTGTACCACTGATTGGTTTCAATTGGAGTCTCCACTGTTTGCTGCAGAGCCTGGGGACAAATACAACTCGTCATGGCATGAAAGGTGGTGTAGAAGGACAAATATGGGTCATCCACATAAGACTGTCCATCCAGAGCTGAGGTTTTCTTTCAAAAATTTGGCACCGCTGCAGTCATCTTTCCCAGAAGGGAGTATGGCAGTTGGTAGAGAATGGGGTGTAGGCAAAAGAAATACAAATAAATAAAATACAAATAAATGAGCTCTGCACTAAGCAGGCCTTCAAAAAACTGCCCATTCACCTTGTGCCTTGTGATCATGGCTCACCCCCAAAGAGAATTTGTGGACCTACAAATGGGCCCTGGAAATGCTCTTGTCGAATTTTGGAGAAATTTAAGGGAAATCAGAGGCTTGGATTGTGCAGCAAAACTCTCAGCTCTCTGCGAAACCCCCAAGAGAAGGATGAGGGGTTAATTGCATGCGTCCTGCACCTCCTTTTACCAATTACGTCTGACGACAGTGAGATACATTGTGACTGTTTGACCTGAACATTAGACAAATGGTCAGATACATTGTTGCCCAACTGTCCTTGGCACAGGGGTAATACAGGCTGGAATGCTCTGCTTTCTGGTGATGCCTGGGCTGAGCCACTCCTCCACTGCAAAAACGTAAAGGAGGTACACAAACTGTCGGCTGTCAACATGTGATTGCATTGCCTGATCTAAGTGCTGGAGCGAGACTCCCCACATAGGAATAGGGGACGCAATAATATACACATATCCACTTGGCGGTGCCTGTTTCGTTGTCAACGTTCTGGGCTTGGCGTGCCACACACGTCTGGTTCCCACAAATTGGCACGCAAAGCGCCAGACAGCTTCAGCAGAGACCCGAAACAGAGGCAAGAACTTGTTGACTGATGCGTTAACAGAGACGCCCGTCAGCTGGCCGGCAGCCCACCGAGCCTTCCGGAAATACCTGAAAGAGCCTGGCATCCCAAAAGACAGTGCTCCAATACTACAGGGAATCCTTGCACTGAGCGTGCACTGTGCGCTACTTTTAAACTAGATTCCCCCCGAAGAGCCCTCGGGCACGAGTTGGGGGGAACACCCTTAAAATTCGGCGACCCCAACTACCCTAGCCTTGGGGGTGCAAAGTAGCTGAGGAGTGTAAAAATTGCAATCTGACGTTTAAATTTTTTTTCGTTTTTTTTTCACTGAAAAAAATTGCATCCAAATTTGATGGATTTGACTCAATTGAAACTTTTGTGTGCTGGAATTCCTTGTACCTGAACATTGTGTACTGACACAATATCACACAATCATGTCAGACATCTAACATCAACATCACACACAAGATGTCTAACATGCCACATACTCTTCATCTTCTCTTCAGAACCCCTGTTTGATGAGCAGTGAAGGGACCAACGGAATATGTGTCAATATGGCTACCCCCGCCCCCCCTTGCGCAAGCACCTTGAAAGTCATCAAAACGACGGTAAAACGGGCTCCCGTGCTTAGACAAGCCCGTGCTTGCGCGCGACGCGCGGTACCAAAAGAACATATGTCACCGGAAACCTGCCCATACCTCACCCTAAGCACAATTGTCGCAACAGGGCACTACAACGCAATGTGCAGGCAAATTTCAGCGAGTTCTGGACGTCCTCACTGCCCATCAGGGTCATCAGGAGCTGTGGGCCCTTTCCCACCTTGCACCTCATCTTGAACAATTGCACATGGTTGCCCTTTGGGGCAGCCTTAGGGGCAGGCTTGGCTTCAGGTTTTGGAATGGGTTTAGGCTTCCTATTCCTTAGGACAAAACTGTCATCAACAATATCTTTGGTGAAGTAAAGCTTGCGCTCAAACACATGGCCTAGGCCCCAAATCCCACGGTCCGCTTTGGCCCACACAATCTGCACTTCATCATCCTCCCCAGAATCTGAGCACGACGATGAATCATCCGAAGTGAGAAGCTCTGAGTCAGAATCAGTGCCACTGTCATGCTCAGAATCAGAATCGGAGTCGGGCTTTGCATTTGCCGCGTGGTGCTCCGGGAAAGCAGAATGTTGGTATGAGCAGGACGAACTACCACAAGCATGATCAAGCCCCCCTTTCCCTCTACAAGCGAAGCGCAATCGCATAATGTTACATTTCTGACCATAAAAACTGTGGTCAGAAAATTCCATCAAAACGACGGTAACACGGGCTCATGTGCTTAGACAAGGCAGTGCTTGCGCAAGGGGGGGGGGGTACATAACCCCTGCCTTCTCCGGGTCCCCATGGGGAGAAATCAACCTAGATGAGGGTGGGTGTGGTGGAAATGAGCACAAAATGTGTGAAATTGGGTGGAAATGGGTGAAATTGGGTGAAAATGCCATATCCCCAATGTGGAAGAAGCATTAAAACCTGGCGTCAAAAAACAATGATGCCCAGAGTACCACAAAATATGAGTTTCTAGTACGGCCGGATGCCCAATAGTCGCACTGTGCACGCACTGCGCTTAAGCCCCCCCCCATACAGCTGTGCCTGGATTCAGTAAGAGCCCAATCCAGATACACAGCCAGCATTGGAAGAGCTTTTGTGTAGGGATAGTGAGTGGAGCACAGACAAGAGACCGGCAGTCAGGTCTCTCTTGCAGGAACAGGTGGTGATGCGAGTCATGCAGAGGGGCCTGTGCTGTGGGACAGCCGGCATTGGCGCTCTCCACAAACACATGCACCCCTTGCTCTCCAGAAAGACATGCATCTCTCCATACACAACTGCAGCCATCCCCTCCACAAGCATATGTAGCCTTGTGCTGCACAGACACATACATGAGGGAGTGCAGCCACACCAGGCAGCTGGTCCCCCGTGGGCCGCTGTTCTCCACAAACACAATCGGGTCCCACACCTGAACGAGTTTTCAGTGCAGTACAAACTTTTGCGATTGCACAGAGGCTGGACAATACCAGGGCACAGACACTCCAGCACAGCCAGCCACTCTGATGCAGACCAAGCCCCAGGCAGCGTCAATACACCAGAACACAGCTCAGAAGTAATCTGACACTGACAAACAACGGAAAACTCAGGGAAAAAGTCGCTTGAACAAAACAGGTGCCCCCCAGTTTCATGGTGCGAGTCGTAGCATCACCTCAGGGCAGTTGGGGCTGGGGTGCTATTGATACCTGGGAGAGCACCACTGTTGATGTTTATAAGGTCACAGGTGGGGGGTTTGCCACAAAGGCTGACCAGGGTGTTCTGGGTGGGTTGTTCCATTCCAGATCGCTTGGTGCCCGACATCCACTTGGAATCCTTCTTTCATAATTGCATCCTGGTGTGGAAATGGGGCATGGGATGCTGGGCGTGAAGGGGAGGCATACAAAAGGGTTGCACACCAAAGTTCCTGGGAGTGCGTGGGGCGTGGCGTAAATTGGTAAGAGCTACAGGTCCGGCTGGGACTGTGGCAAGTTTATGTACCCGTTCAAGACCATCAGCCAAAAGCTGCTTTTTTTTTTTGGGATGTCAGTGAAAGGATTCCATCGGAGAGAAAGAACGCCCAGGGCTCCAATCACTGGTGTCTGAAGATCACAGTAACGGAGAACATATTGCTGAACTCATACTAAATGGCCATGACATACCTTTCAATGCATTTACGACGGAGTGCGCGGCCCAAATTCGGCCCCTTCCCCTTCAGGGCAGGAGATGCAGAGAGCACTCAGGTCGTGCCCCAGATAATCATGACCATCTGTTGGAGACTGCACGAGCGGTGGTTCAACAGATGCTTATGGAGGCTCACACTGAGCAGAATCCAGCAGTCCAGCTGTTCCAGTCACAGGCTGCGTTTATGCTTGGGTTGCAGTGGATGGTGCTGAAGGTCCTGCTGGTGCCTGTTTAGGGGCCTCAAGATTGGCTATCTTTGTGTCTCAATACCCGAACCTGATGCTTGGAGCTCTTTGCATGCCCCCACTCTGCATGGCCCATGTTCGTGACTCGTGGCCCACATCCACAGCACTTCTCACGCTGTGGTTGCTGCCCAGCTACCATGATCGGGGAGATGCCTGAAGAAATGAGGTCTCAGAAGGGAAAACAGCTCGGAAAACCCTTTTTGTAACTATGGCAAAGCAGGCTGCCAACCGACGGTGTTCACCGATCTCAAAATGTCAGGTGCGAGGAGGGCTGGGGGTTACCACCAGGCCACCCAGAACAGAAATGTAACAGCGGGGGAAGTCAGATGGCCACCCAGCCACGCACGCAGTGCTGAGAGCTCACCCAGAGCCCCCTCCCCTGAAAAAATATTTTCTTACGAACACAGCGTACTCCATGCTGATTGCAGTGGAAATGCATGGCGCGTGGCAGCATTGTTGACTTGTCACAGTTTGCGGTTAACAACCGTTAACGCACACATGGTGTGCTACGTGGCAGATATGACGGAAAACAGAGGTTGCGAGGAGAGAGGACCAATGCCCTCCACACTTCACAAAAATAATGGCACAATAAAACCGCCAAAACAACGCGTCAGTGCGCTTTGGACAAGACTGTTGCAAACACAAAACCCTACAATACACGTGCAACGTACACCACAACGTCGATGGAAACAACCACGCAGAGTTGATGGGCCAATGCATTGTCTGCGCAGAGGGGAGAGCAAGGGGGGGCGGGTTGCAACTGTGCATCATGTTCACCATTCCCCACCTTCGTTGACTATTCACAGCACGGACACAGTCCCTGGTGCGCAACCACTGGTCGTTTGGAACGCATTTTCTTTTTATGTGGCTATGCAAGGCTGTGCCTGCTATGCAAGCTCTGACCCAGCCTCTGCCAGGCGATCATCCGTTGAACCCCACTGCAATGTACAAAAGACAAGGTGACATATTTCAACTGTATTGTGGGACTGCGGATATGTGGACATGTGTGGGGGTGTGGGTGATATGCTCACATTCGTAGGTGTCGTACTCACACATGGTGCAATCTCCTACATGGCCCTCTTGGGATGTCACTCAGGACCCAGGTTGGGAGAGCACCGATGATCCCCCCATGACACGGCCCCTCAATCATGCCTGAGTGACCAAACAACTGCCAATTAAAGGTCAGAACATGCGAAAACACACCGTGGTTCTGAGTGTTGCAATGTCCTAGGCCATACAGGGGCGTGCCAGCTGCACACAGACGTGCTCTCTTGTTGCCACCTCTGCGCTCAGGGTGGTCCAGTGATGGCACAGGAAAAGCTCCGGGGTTGACCTTCTTGGGACTTGGGGACAGGGGACAGGGGTCTGAAAGTGGCCTGCCGTGTCCGGGTCCTCAAAGGGAGGAGGAAGCACATGTGAAACCTCTGCCGTATCGGCGTCCCCTAGGCAGGAAAATCTTGGATAGCGCCGAGGATAGCGTTGGCCTGGGGCGTTTAGGCCTAAAGATGCCCGGCGCACTAACGTTCCCTCTCTGTTACCCTGCCTGAGGAGCTGTACAGGGGGCTACGCCATTTGCAGCAGAATTCCTCCCTCCCGGACACACCTCATGCACCCGTGGCGCACACCTGCAGTGCTGCCACCGCGCACACTGCAGTGCATCTCAGCACATGCACTGTGGAGCGGTAGCAACATTCAGCAATTCACCGTCCACGAGTTAACTGTACATACCGAAAGCAAGTAATTCTATTGCCTCCGGCAAGGCCACTCGAAGAGAGCCACGAATCAAGGTAACCTTCAGGTCGAGCAGGAGCAGCGGGACCACACAAATGGGCATTTTACCGCCCAGATACGGGAATTGTAGGTGGGAACCCTGATGCAGGGGAGCGGACGGTGCAGGGTATACTCCTTTCCACACCACCACTAATTTGATCTGACAGCATCACCCACCGATCATATTGGCTGGCGCAGACGCCCGATAACCTCAGTTGACCCTGGCGCTATGCATGGCGAAGAAATAGGGCATTGAACTACCACTTGGTGGTTCACGCCAGCCCCAACTTTTACAGCCACCGGTTGAGCACCAAGCGGCAGCGGTGAACTGAGGCACGGTGCACTGACCGCCAACCGCAACTGAAAAGAAATCGATCTTGGCTGCGTGCGAGGGATCCTGGATAGATCGCATGTCTGGCATGGACACGGTCCTGTCCCCTTTAAACAGACCCAGATAAATCGATGGCAGGCACACACGTGAAGGATTGTCGGTGTGCTGCAAGTTGTGGCAGCCTTTTATAGGCGATTGAATAATGGGGTGTTGTTACCCAGCCCTCCACCGTTGTCAATGCCAAAGCGCAGTACTTGTCGATGCTCCGCGGTGCAGCGTGAGCAGATATAGTTATAGATGTACATATATATAGCTTGCCAGCTAGCTAAATTTAGGGGGAGAGGGGTGTAGCAATATATGCGTTAACAGTACGCGCCTGCCAATGGTGTGTACTGTGATCTTGGGTGGCTTTGGGTGCTCATAGGGGATGCGGTTGTTGTTGTACATTCCAAGCTGCGGGGTTTGTTTGTACCAAGATATCAAGTAAGCAAATGGGACACTATTCATGGGCCTTGACTCTTTACCACAAAAAGAGTTGATGCCATCACGGAATTCACGGCAATTGACATCCTCGGGCTCAGCGGATGTGGCGTCATCCAAGCTTCACAGGACCATTGCGGCAACAGGAATCACTTTAATAGGGGTCACTGCTTGGAGTTGTGGTGGCTCAATGAATTCGAGAGGCATTCCCGGTACACCTTCTCAACGCCGCCACTGCACCACAGCTCTTTCAGCGCAGCCCGGAAGGCCAAACTTGATCTCCGCGGGACCTGAGGTGGAAGCATGAGCAGATGGAACGGGAAGGCATGGGCAAAAGGATTGACTGCGGGCATCCCGGCAAGGCTGTGCTCCCAAAGGGAACGCATGCTGCGACAAAACGGGGATCTCAATGCACCAGAGCAGATGCATCAAGAGCCCTGAAAACAACAACAATGATGAGCTCCAGGGTTGCAAGACCACTGGTGGGAGGGCCCCCCAGGTGCAGGGTAGGACCAGTGCTGGCATGATGGGCAGGACAGGACATGCATGGAGTGTGCTTGGGGAAAAAAGCCGTGGCGCAATGCACACATGGGTCACCTGAGAAACCACACAGACTTTGATATATCATGCTGCCTGAAGCAAGTGTACAGCTCCACACGTGAGCTGCATGGTCCATCGACCCTCAGTCCCAGTACTGGCCTGTCAAAAACTGCCTGACTGACAGAGCACCGAGGAATGCAGCCAGGTGCGGCTGTGCAATGTCTTTTTGTTTTACCTATCCATCGCACCTCTATTGAGAATAATAACGCTTGCCCCCCTTCTCCTTGAACGGTGGCTATGGATTCCGTTTCTTGAAGCAGCTGTGTTCACAAGTCTACGTGGCCCAAAGGTCTGGCGGAGCCCTGCCAATGGTAGGGGGGGGGGGGGGCACTAACGAGGTGCATTGTTTCGGCGAAACACTCAACTATGTGGAGTGGCTGACTGATCGAATGTAGTACACATCAAACTGACTGCCAAGGGCTGTCCATACTCTTGATAGATAGACAGACGTTGTTCTTGCCGATGGCGTCCCTCTCCTGACTACAGGGCCACAGGGTGGGTGTTGCCTACCACACTTCCCATGTTGAGCCGGGACCTCAGTCCCTTTTGGTAGAGAGTGATGGTATTAATAGATTGATATTTTTCTTCTTCCGCATGATTTCCTGTAAATATCACTGAACGGCTAATATCTTTGCACCTCTGGCGCATGCAGTGCACAAAAGCGTTCTCTGAAGCAACAATATAGCCACTTGCAAAGTGCACCCAGGATTATTTGTGTAACACCCACAAATATTTTGGCAGTAAGACAATTGATGGATTTTGCCTGTGTCGGTGAATTCCTGACCCGTGAGGGACCGTGAGGCCTTCACATAACAATGTGGCTGTGTGGCGTCCATGCTGAATCAGTGTTGATGGCTAGAACGGTTGCTGTTGTTGCATGTGCAGTCTTGTCATGGGTTGCAAAGGAGAGGCCAAGCTAGAGTCATCATCTGAGGACAGCTTGTCAACCATAGCAGCCGCCTTGGGCTGCATTAGTAGCAACCATTTCTCCTTGCTCTGCGGCTTCTGATTCTCCGCCCTAGTGTGTTGTACTGATTTCTCTGCTTCATTACAAAGCATGGAGACACGGTAGCTAGGGAGACAAGCGTGCCATGGGGGCTAGGAAACACAATCTTTCTTTTGTTTATGGAATTTGGTGGGCCATGGCTCAGGCTACGGATTTGGGTACTTGCTGCGGTCCTTGCTACCAGGGATCCCCCAATACCACTGCTGCAACATGCCCCTTGGATCATGCAATACACACCATCATGGGTGGGTGTGTAGTCATACCCTGCCGTATGGGGAATTCCAACGTGGGGTGTATTGCAGTGGAACCCCTTGCGGCGTGGGGACTCTAAAGCAGAGTGCATAGGAAAGCTGCATGACCCCCAAAATTGGGAACTCCAAGGCAAATGTGCACCTTTCCCTCCCTAGTCACTGAATGTGCTCCCTCCCTTCCTTTCCCCTACAAGAAATGACGGCCAAACAATTACCTCCCGCAGATTCTAAAGCCACATTGTACAATGATTGCACCACAGCCATGCCTTCTCCCTGCCAACCCACCCTCATACCCATGTTGCACAGTCAGATTGGGAGAATTGTGACCATTCTACAAGCTACAATGGGGGAGATTGCCAAGGCTGCAAGTAAAAGGTCTCACAAATCAGTGTTGGAGAAATTGGGCTCAGGGGGCCAAAATTCTCTCAGCCCCCCCATCAGTGTGTTGCTACACATTGCTGCACAATGTCCTTGTTATTTTGGCATGGTGAGGGTAGGGACAGGTGTCAGGGAGCCAGGGCAATTGACGGCACCCACAGCACAAGAAGCTCACCTTCGTCTCCTCTTGCGAAGCCCTGCCAAACAGATCCAAAAACACCCACTCACTGTCTTCTCTTTCGGAGATGTCCATGGCTGACAAACAAGAAGCGGGTGCCAGAGTGCACGCGGGGCCGGCCTTCCTGGTCGCGCGCTGCAGCCCTTTCTGAGGTGTAGCTGCTTCGTCAATCCCGTTGAAAGACTTGGTCCTGCCCAGTGCCCGGCCATTGTTGCAGTCACTTGGCGCACTGGGCCTGCGTGAGTGGGGTTTGGGTGGCAGCAGCAGCATATCCGTGCAGCCACGACGCGGAAAACTCGTCAAGAAATCGATCTCTGCCACTTCCTTCAGGAACGTGTCTGGGTACCTCCTCAGGATTTGTGACATCACGGCATTGCTGCAGATAACGAAGAAGGAGCGGAAACAGCACAAGCGGAAAGGAGCACAGGTGCCTGCGACCCCCCAATACAAATATCCTCCGTTGCACTGAGGTGTGCACTCGAAAGGGCCACAACTATGTGTTGCAGGTTTCTTCTACCACTTCCATCTACGCCATCCAAAAGTCTATCGAAGTGTTTGTCCGCCTTTGAAGGTGCCCTTTCCTCCCGTCAATCCAAGTGTTCAACTGTCCATCGCTTCATCCAACCCGCTCGCCCCAGAAAGGTGCATTTTTGCAACCGGTTTTGCACTCGTGCGAAACAATTTGTGGACCGAGCAGTTGTTTGCACGTCGACCCATCCGCCTCTCTCTTGATCCATCGGTATGCACCCATCCCTTTGACTATCTGTCAGTCTATCCGCCTCCCTATTCACCAATGGATGCACTAGTGTGTGCACCATGTCTATCTGTCTGCCAATGAGGAGGGTCAACTCCCACAACTGTCACCACGTGAGCTTTACCCAACAAACGACGACTCACTTGTTGTCGTTCCGCACACCTTGGATCGCTAAACTCGACGAGGATCCATGCATCACCTTTGCCCTTGGGTCGCGACTTCGATTCCTTCGCCCTTCGGACCTAGGCGAGCAACAGAAATGGCTTTCGACAGTGTACCAATGGGTACGTTGGTGCTAACTTCACGTAGTGGGAATTACGCCACGCCAACCAATCGCCGTGAAACGCACCTTATGCCGATTCTCATCGCTGGAAGGAAACTTCAAGAAGTCATCTCTCACCTGCGTAGTTAGTGATTCAAGAAGCCAAAAGCAACTCAACACACAGTTCAACACCACAGATGGCGAATTCGGAAAATTCCTTTCACTTCATTAGCCGGCACCAAAGATACAGCCGCGCCCATAGCGAGTGACAAAGTTGCAACAACACGAATTGTACCACTACCTGCCTGGGAGACTCTGCGGCTCTTCCTTGTTGGAAAGGGCTTGCACGGTGTCCCGAGCGTAGAGCTTGTCTTTTGAGGCATGCAACTTGCAAGGCTGAGTATCCCATGGATGCTTACCACTGCAAAAGAGGTTGATACCGTTCGCACCACGAAGCATCAACCACTTCCACCAAGTCATGGGAGGTTGTAAAGGCGGTTGGGAGGAAACGAGCACAGAGGTCACACTTGTGAAACATTGTTCACATTGAAGGTGCATGGCAATGGAAACAAAGTTTAACTACACGCTATCTCCCAGTTGCTACCTAAAAAGGCTTTTCAACCCGACGGTGGCTTGCAACGACGGGAAACAAAAAAGCGGGTTCAATCGTTTGATCTGCACAAGGTCCTCTACTTTGTCCGTTCGATGCACTTGCTCCAACCACAGCTACGGGTATCTAAACCCTCTTGAGGTACCCTTAAATCTCACAGTGGTCACAAAAACATCATGGGGGCACGGCGAAGACTTGAAGCCAACAATAGTCGACAGTCCCGATACGACAACGCAACAAGTGCAGAAGCAGAACAGCAATAGGTTAAAAACGTGGACTATGAAGGAAAGCAAGCAGACGATTGCTGGTGTTTTCACAACTACGCACCACGGTTTGAAGTTGAAAGCGGGCCTGTGTCGTAGATATTTCTCGTTCAATCGTGACTTGACTGTAAACTCCGATGCAAACTACTTTCCTTGTACGAACTAAAAGGTAAATTTTACCCGTGGCAAGCTTGCAAGTTCTTCAGGTTGTTGTTAACGACGAAATGTTGCGACTGGTGCCAAGTGCCACAGGGAAGCTGGACCGAAGGCGCCCCCATGGACTCACATGGAAGCAGCCACATATTTTGCTAGCTTGCACATGCAGAACATGTGTATCTGAATGCTTAAAGTCAAGGGCACCCATCATCCAGCTGCACGATGTACGACTACCCGGTGCCGTTTCACAAGCTGTCCCCCTCAGGTTTCTCAAAACGATTGAAGGCCAGAAATTTGCAGCATGCAAACAGCCGGTGAAGCGAATCTGTGTAGCCGATCGTTCTTGTGCTTCTTTGCCGGGTTTTGCCCACACTGAGGCGTCGTTTGGAGCGTTGGAGCTAGAGGCCGGGGGTCGTGAGGGGCGAAAAGTGCAGACGGTGCTCGCGGCGAATTCCCATAGAAAGTCTTGTGCCCCAATTTTGTTTTTAGTACATGAGCATTTGCAAGTATATGCAAGTTTTCACTGAGGTGGCGGAAATGGATATCTGTAAGTGCTATTTTCCGATTGAATTCAATTTTTGTGTGGAAGGTAATAATATTGCTGTAAAAATCAATCGATGCCGCATGATGCACGCTCAATTGCATCCCAAAAAATTAGTTTGTTGCGACCCAGCTCAGCCCGTAGCGATTTAGCCCCGTGTCGCGATTTTAGCGAAGGACTGCTCGGTGACAAAAACTCGAAATTTTTTTGCGACGAATTCGCCTGGACCAAAGATATTGTAACAATAACGATGTGTTTATTACGATGTCTGGATTTTGCGCTCCCAAACTCTTCATTTTGACTGACTCACATTGTTGCACCTTAATGTTTTGTTTCCCAGGCCATTTTTGGCTGTGTTGCTGGTGGCAAGGCTCGTTGGGACATAACTGCATCGTTTTTGCAAAGGTTTGACATTGCGTTTTGCTTCACCATTCGTAATGCATTATGCAATTTGCATGTTGTGCTTCTGGTATCAAGGGGTTGTCACTTGGGAAGTTACAAGTCTCTAGGCAGCATATGAGGCCCAACCGTGCTTCTTTTTGGATCCGGCAAAATAGGGGGGGGGGGTATGGTGAAAGACCTATGTCCAATGCACACGTACCCTCCCGCCCCCCCCCCCCGCCTCCTTCGCTAACGGGCAGCTGCGCAGAACTGCGAAATTCGTGGGTCTTCGAAAAATTGGAATTTCTCCGACATATCGATGAGTTAGCAAAAACCGAGGGAGGCTTTTCGTGCTCCAGTGTTGCTCTCTAAGACAAAAAAAAACCGCCTTTTAACGAGACGGTGACGTCACGTTATGAACTTCGCCTTTGGTATGCGTATTAGGATTTGCCCCTACAACCGTAGTGGGGTCTCAAACCGCCGCAGTACTCCCTCCTACATTTTACGCACTACTCCGTACCACGGTAGAGAAGCAAAAGTGCAACGTGGATATTACAAGCAGAAGCTAAAATTCGCCGGGTCAGGTAGTGACATAAGCAGTGCCTCATGACATAAGCAGAACCTCCATTCCTAACGAGTTGGCAATTCTTACCGACTTGATGGTAGGTCATCATATTGTGAAATTGGACCAATCTTTCATCATTTTTTCTTTTCTTTTCTGTTTCTCTTGGTATTTTTTGTTTTCTTCTACTTTTTTACTCTAGTTTTTTCCCTTTTTTTCGCCTTCAACTCATAATGCATGTCCCCATAGGCTTCCCCAAACAATCGCACAACACAAGCACATTGTATCATCACCGCATACTCACTGTAGACTCGGAAAGTTGCCCAACTGAGACATCAACAACTGCAAGTCTTGTGAAGACATGGGAGGCATTGTTGGGAAACTTGGCACTTGGGGTACCACACTCACGGCAATGAATTCAGAAACATGTTAGTACCAAGCAATGATAGCGGAATAGGCGGTAGAGAACCGGAGGGAAACGGCGGAAGACGACTCGAGCTAGAGCTTGAGCTGGAGCTGGAGTTGAAGCTATTGCTGGACACCGCCATGGAGGTGGAGTTAGGAACCGGACTGCCAAAAAAATGTTGAGGAATGTTCATAGTTCTTTGTTTTTTGGGAGGATTTGTTGCCTTCTCTTTGCCTTTGCGGGCTTTGGGTTTGGCGTCGGGGGGCTGGTTCGGTGGGGGGGGTGCTTGTGGTGGAGGCTTTGGTGCCGGGTTTTCCACTTGGGTGGCGGAGATTGCGGGTGCACTTTGTTGTGGCTCCTCTGGGCTCGGGATGCTTCCCAACTCCACGTCCGCCAATGACTTTGCCGTAAGCTCTTTCGTCTTTCTCCTCTTATATAGCTCCAAGTGAGAGCGCAAACGAGGACTATTTTTGTGTTCAGAAGCAAATGACCACAAATCATCCTCAACCTCGGGTTCCGAGGGCAAAAAATATGGGCGGACGGGAGATAGCTTAGCTGAAGGTGCGGGAGACTCTACCTCCACCTCGGGTTCAGCGTGCCCATCGTCGGGTGGTGGTGCATCATTATCCGTGTCACTCATATCGTGGTCGGAATTCTCCGGGTCCTCCAAATGCATTTCTTACACCGTCTCCAAACTATAAAATAACTCCTTCGGCCGTTGCCATGGTTGGTTCGCCGCCATGTACTTGGTCCGAAAGTTCGCAATTTGCAACTCATCCCATGCCACTTTGAGAAAAGAGGCTAAAAGGTGATCTCCAGAACCATCGAGCTTGAGGGTGGCCCCGCCTTGTTTGAAAATTAATTCCGCGTCAATTTGCTCATCGGCTGCACGGTTCGCCTTCTCCACGCGCCGTAGAATGTCCAACCGTGTAGATTTTGGAACGTAAACACCCCGAATTGCTTGTTGAAGGTCATGCTCTCCTTGGTCCTCGCGGGCTATTGCCTTGAAAAGCTTGTTTTTCCCACGATCACAAGTTTGAACATCGGGGGTAATACTGCCACCTATGCGTACAAGAAATTTTTTCTTGGCAAGCAACGCATCCACATTTTGTGCCATCCATTTCTTGTGGCTCTCGGCGGAGTCGAATGTCGTAATGCGCCATCCCTTTGATTGCGGGAGACCAGTGCTACGAATAACCGGGGAGAGTGTGCGCTCCACGTAAGCATGGTAGCTATCCATCATCTCGGCTTGCGTATTGCCCGTGGTCGTGACGAGGAAAGGACACCGCGCGGAGCGCCATCTTTCTCCAAATTCTTCCGGATGATACTTCCAAGTGGTTGTCTCTTCCCCGTGGTTGCAAAAACCACCACCGGTGGTGGGGGTGCAATCTCTTTGCGACTAGACATCCCAAACAATACCGTGTATTTTGTCCGCGTTGCAGCATGATTTGAATTGATGGCAACGGATGTTGTTCCCTTCGTGATTGCTGTCTCCACGTCATCTAACGAATCCGCAAAAAAAGGAGTCTCATCCCATCCAACGAAACGGGGGTCTCCAAATTGGTGTCGCACCCGAATACAATCACACCAGTACATTCCCAAACGTTTGAACCACTCCTCACGTGACAACATTCACTTACCGGTGTATTGCACAACCTTTTTACGCGGTGGCCCAAGGGGGTAGCATGCAACAATGGTCTACTCCACTCCAAAGACCTGATCCCTAGGGAATCTGATGGTTGCAGCCGCCCACACCCCTGCCAAAGAGGCCATTTTGTGTCACATAGGGGGGATATTTGCCCGGCGCGCTACTTTTCTATTAACTATCCCGACTTCAGCCCTAGATTTACCCTCTCATGGAGAAGCCCCCCAAGTAGACCACGTTGCGCTGCACACCTTCCCTACAAAGCACGTTGCATAATACAGCAATATCTGTGAATTCAGCAACTCCAACTGTCATCTGTATTGTACTTAACAACATTGGTCCCACAAGTGTGGGTGTCAATACATTCAGTACAATAGTGCTCCTTACACTCATCACAAACTGCGACGGTGGAGCGCTTCTGGCAACACAACACACACACTTCTGCCTCATCCTCTGCCTCATCTTGCGTGCCACAACCGAGCAAACAGCTGCTCAATGCGTGCCCTATACCACCCGTGCACGTCATTGTAACATTGTAGGCGGGCTGTGAAAGTGCCATTCTTTCGTCCAATGAATGGCACAATGACATGAATCCGGCCTTTATAAGCACCATCATGGCCCCCAACTTCAAAATCAAAGAAATCACCTCGGGTACGAGAAGGTCCATACCCATCCCAAATCAAAACATCTGCTGATGTCCTGGGGGCCAAGGGGCAAATTCATATGATGTTGCCCAACATATCAACGGCAAAAGTCCACCGGTGGGGCACGGGTCATAAAAGATGCCCGGCGCGCTAACGTTCCCCCATAAAGGGCCACGGCTCTCACAGGCCCCCCCCCAAAAAAAACAGGCATACATGTACACATGTGCACACTGGCAATGCACTGATTCAAAAAGGCGGCGGTCAGAGTGGAACTGCACCCAATAAAATATGCCTACGGCAGAACAGGTCAACGGTCACACCCAGCGCCGATGTTTTCGAATGCACAAGGTGCCCTGCTGCCCACTCTTAGATCCCAACAATTCCACCCAAACACCATAATTGGCGACCCATTTGTGATACTACGGCCCCTATGACCGCTTCATTCCAACATTCCATGGTACCGCCATTCTATCCCTAACGGGCCTTAGTCGCACCGTGCGCCTGCACTGCACACACCGCGCGCGAGGCACCCTCCTTACCTCTTTCCCAAATACCAAGCCACACGGCCACACGGCGCATTTGGGTAATAAAAGAAATGCACAGAATGTTTGATCAACAGGTGCACAACAGAACAACAGGATGACATTATACTTTGACATAATACAAACTGGTGTCCACCTCCCTGTCTTTTGCATGACTTGCTTGTTTACTGAGGTTAGTTGTTGGGCTGCATGTTCTAGGGTTGGATGTCTGTCCCAGTTGCAACTGTCTGTCCTCGTTGCGTCCACTCCCCTGCTAGCACTGACAGGTTGCACATTCAGTCACTCCGACGCTGTAATAACCATCAGTGACCAATGCGCTGCAGCTCCAGGCATTTTGCCTGCTGTTGCAAGTGGAGCGTGCCCCGTGTCCCATCGGTAAGGCGGTTCTGATGCTTCTGCTGAGGGTGGGTTAGGGCGAGCCCGTATGGTGTGGTGTGGTGGGGGTGCAGAGCGTGGCCGATGGTATACACAAATCTGACATATGGGTGATGAATGTGGAGGGAATGGGGGGGGGCGTGAGGAGGGGATTGCTATGATGGTTAAAGAGGGTGGGGCTCCAGAGGAGCATAGACAAGATGTCCATGTCTAAGCGTGGGCGGGTTGAGTGCAAGCCCATGAAGGCCCAAATGACACCTGTGAAGGGATGTGAGCTGCAAGACATCAAATTGAGGAAAGTCAGGTGGTACTTTGAGGGAAAGTGTGGGGGGGAGGGGGGGGGACAGCAAGCACTGTCGTCGAGAAAGTGGGACTGACTGGCCTCCAAGTGCCTCTCTGATGTAAAAAAACCCCCAGCAAAGCGGTCTATGCGTCTGCGTTCGCTACGAGGAATCCATGTCATATGAGGGAGGCATGTGATATTCCACTCTGAGAATAGACCTTCTGTCTGCATGTTTACCCCACTCCCAAGGGCTGCATTAGAAGACACGAAGCAGGCAAGGGTCCGGCTGGTCCCCCAACTCCTCCTACCATTGTCAGCAGGTGTGACCACAAAACTTCGGTTTTCCAAAACAACGGACTCTGCTGGTGCCTCCCATAAAAAACCAAAAAAAGAAAAGGTTGAAGTAAGTTACCCCAGTTGCAGAGTCTCCTCAAAAATACAACAATGTGACAGCCAGCCGTCGCTTTTTCACAATAAAGAAATCCATAATTTGGCCTGCAGCACAAAAGAAATCGATGCAGCACAACGCACACCGCCACACACGTTTCCCGCAGTCACAGACCGGGAGAGTCTTAGCCTTACCAGCATTCATGACCTGGAAAATGTGGACCAGCAGGATTGATTGGGAGGGGGAGTTGGGGGGGGCAGCTGTTCTAGAACACCCCTGCCATCCCCTGTTGAGCATGGGCTAAGTGTTTGCACTGCGTGCGCACTGCGTGTGCACTGCGTGCGCACTGCGTGCATATTGTGCACGCAGAGGCTAGGATACTCACCCAAGAATACCTGTCACCTGTTTACTAGGGGGAAGACTGAAAGGTGTCAATACCATAGGGTTGGCCAGGTGTCCATCGATACTTGTGGTTGTAGTTATAACCAACAGCATCGTCGAAGAAGAACTGTCCGGTCCTGGTGTCGACTCGCCACCATCGAGTATCGGCGATCGAGAGCCTTCGAGCGACGATGACCACGTGGACTTCTTTGCAGTTGTGGACGTGGCCATACCGATCGATGATCTTGAGCATCTCGGTTCGAGAATCACCTTGAAGTCGACCAAGGTTTTGGTGCACGTACTATCTGTCCGGAAGAGTACTCTGCAGGGCGAATCGAACCGCCTCTACGGATACGAGGCTCGCTGCAGTGTCGACAATGACGACGTCGAGATCCGGGTCGTGTCGACTGTGTACACTTTGTCGATGGGCCTCTTCTAGGGGGAAATGGTTGACAATTCAAATATGCCACATCCTAAATGCTTGGGAAGCCAAAAAAACCCTGGTACGGAACCAAAAACTTGTGAAAAGGAGCCAAAACTAGGGTTCGAGTATTTGCCGACATCCAAAACTTTGCACTGCGTGCGCACTGCGTGCATGGCATTCCCATGGTCAGGACCTCAGGAAATTGCATGGCTTGGGGGACTCGCAGTCAACGTCCATGCATCCCCCTTCCCCCTCTATCCCCTTCGAGGGCTAGAGTAGCCCAGGGGGAAAGAAACTGGGCCTCTTGCATTTGAGGGCTGGAAGGGCGGGGGATATCTGCAGGACAGCAGTTGGCATGGAGCATCATAGTAAAGAGGGGGTCGGAGTGAGTGTGTGTGTGCGAGTGTGCGCGTGGGTGCGGTTCTATCATTGTAAGGAGGGTGTCTGTATGGCCGTCAAACAGGCTGGCGTCCCCAGAGCCAGAGGGGGGGGGTGCCATGCCAGCTGAGAGAGCATGCCGGTTGATACTTTCAGGTGAATTTACTCTCCTTTTGAGGAGGGAATCCTCCACTTATGGATGGGGGGGTTGGTTGCCCATCCGTTGGGTTGGGAGTGGATAGGGCGGTTTCAAAAAGCTGTGAGAGGTGGGCAGCCTGTTGGGCCACCTAACCCGGGGGTTGTTGCGCACGCATGCGTGTTTGGGTCTGCTGTGCACTGCCCCATAGCCAGGTGCTGTGGTGCCGAGGGTGGACACCATTGCCCAATGAATCCTGCCACGGGCCACGGGCCACAGCTGCATTGCATGCTCTGGGCTGTGTGCGGGTGTATTGGGGACATAGAGGCATGTGCGGGTTGCACATTCCCTGCCTGCGATGCCCTCCTCCGCGCGGCTGCCTGCACCCAGGCCCACAACCATGCAGCACACTTTGGGCCCCTTCCTTAAGGAGACGCCCCCCGGGTGCAGCGGCCGTGCGCCACACGCAACTTCACCTGCACTTGCACACAGGGACCTGCTTTCCCCTCATCAGTCCGTGCCCGCAAGAAGTGCTGGATGGCGTCGCAGGAGCTGTGTCGGGGCACGTGCACATGTGTGTGTGCCAGACAGCCACGCAGCCTGACCACTCTCATTCTTGTTGGTCCCCAGGCCCCCTACTACTTCCTCCTACTTCAGCCCCATCTGAACCAGACGCACAGAGCGCAGCATCGTCAAGGTATAGCAACTGCCCTTCCCTCGTAAAACTCACACCCACTGGCCACAGCAGTCCACATCAGTTTTGAAGGTATCCATTTTCGACATCCCTCGTGGATGCACTTTGGAGGAGGTGGGGGAGCGGGCCGCGGGGCAGGAGACGGAAGGGGAAAACAGAGTGGGGTCCGGCGGCAGGACCTCAGCAGGTCTCCAATGGCCCGGAACTAAAGTATGTGGGGCAGGGGATGGCTTGGACCAAATCACGTGAGACGGCCCCATCATGAGACGTCTGGCATTGGACCTCCAGCTGCAATGCATTGTCCCCGAATCTCTAAGAGACTGTGGTTGTTGTGGGGCTGCACTGTTCGCTGCAGTTGTGGCGACAACAGGTAGTTCGTGGTTGCAGCAGTTGTATAAAGCGGTTGTGGGCAGGTGTAAAAGCGACTCGGCGCGGTTTGAGATGAAGCTGCCAGTGGTTGCAACGGCCGCTTTGCGGGGTCAGAAATATAGGTGGCCACGATGGGAGGGCCACTGGAGGCAGGTCGAAGCAGCTTTGGAGAGCCGGTGCATTTAGACAGAAGTATTGGATCGGAGTGTCAGGGGGAGAGGACACCGCCCATTTGCACGGAAATGGGGCCTTTTCACCGGCATACTTTCTGCTGCGACCTGGACTCCTCTGGCAGCCTGCACACAAAAACCCTGGATGACAGGTTTCTGTGTGCAGGCTTTGTGTGTGAAAACAGGGCAGTACATGTCGCTGGGCCAAGTTGCAGAGCATTGGACATTCCTGGGCTGTTCAATGCCATGGGATGCTTTGGGTCTCCCTGCGCCCCGCCCGCCCCATACACACCCTTCGTTGTGTGCTCAAGGTCACTGGTCAAGGTCAGCGTCAAGCGTTTAGAGCCAGAGTGGGGCAGCTCGATCCCTGTCTGGTCTGGGGGTGCTTGGCTCCTTTCCCAAAATTGCCCTTTGATTACGCTAAGAAGGGGCTAGTGGCAGTGCAGTCCACAGACGTACTGCCTGCGATTCGTGGACTAAAGAGCCATGATGCGCACTCAGTCCGACCCGACCGTTTCCCATGTCCCGCACAAGAACACTCAGCCCCATCTTGATGAACAACGCACTCACCCCACTCTCCCACGGGCAATGACTTTAGACAGTTCCGCCATCTGGGCCCAGGGGTTGGGGGATGTGGGAATTGAAAAAGCCCCTTATGTTCTGGCAGAATCTCCAAACAACACCGCCGGCATCGAAGCATGTGCTCTACCACAATGAGACCCCGGTGGTGACCTTTCGGAAGAACTTGCTCATGGCGGACTCCTGCTGCGCTCGTGCCTACCAAAAAGAGGCAGGAGCAAAGGTGTGGCTTTGGGGGCAGGTCTGAGGGCTGACCAGGGACAAAAATGGGTCACATCGGAATTGCATTGATTATTTTCCAAAGAAACTCTTGGGCAAACGCTCAGAAACGGCTGTGTGCCGCAAATTTTGTTCCGTGCAGCCCGACTACTCCAAACCCCTCCAGCCCAGTCTAACACTAACTGTTGGCTGCAGGCAATCATTGTTGCCCTACATCAGCTTCCAGTTCCTTTCATGCTCTCACCTCAGAGTCTCTGATGCCCAACTGCTTGTGGGTCACAACGTCAGTATGCTGAAACATATGAGCGAAACCTGGTACCCAAAGATCCTTGATGTGGGGACTTGGAAGGTCCCCGTAGACAACAGTAGAGGGCTGGTGCATGGCAGGGATGGGAGTTTTGGTGCCTGCTGGACACACGGTATGCATTCCAACAGCTGCTCTACCCTTTAACGGGAGAAGGAGACACTCAGCACACGCAAGACGGGGGGCAGTATGTTCGCCACAAAACTCATACCTTGAGGATCATTCCAAAGGGATGTGCCCAGGGAGGCTGAAGGGTAGGGCATGGGTCATTCATGATGAAGTGACCCTACTGTGACCGCGTTTATGGAGCTTGGGTGGGTGGTTCCTTCTGCAGTGCACCCGTTTGGGATGGCAAACAGGCCAATGGCATCGGGTTTAACCCATGCACTGTCCATTGCTGCAACCATTACGGTAGTGCTCCGGGGTATAATCCCAACGTGGCATTAGTGCATGGGTGTTCTTGAAATGTGTACTGTGGATAAGGCCCCCCGAAAGGAGGACGATAAGCCTGATTTGCCGACAAGATTTTCCCATTTTTTGGTGCTTTGCTGATGGGCCCAGAGCCTGTTCTGGCGCCTTGGCATGCAGTGGAGATTAGGGTGGGCTCTGATGCTGGATGTAGGTGGTCTGATGCACCAATTCCTCTGCGGTTGTGACCAATGAGTGGCAAAAGCTCCTCTCGCTTGTCATGAAAGGCATTTGCCGGGAGAGCCTAATCAAACGATTGGAATTCAAGAATTTCAGAAACCTGGAGTGTCGGTTTGCTTTTTTGTGCGCTTCTGTTGCAGTGATAATGTTGCACATCCTACCAATGGAGCTCTTTCCTGTGAGCAAAGCCCCAGAAACTCGCTCCATTAAGATTGGATGGGTCACCCCTAGTGGCAGTGTGGTGTGGTGTGGGTTGGGCTAGTTGCAGGGAGGAGGCTGCCCCCACCCTCTGATCACCATCCCATCTTTAGGTCATCTCAGTGCAGTGTTGTGGCATGTACCACATGTGGCATATGTCCTTCATGGAAGACCTTTCGCAAAGAGACAGATGCAAAAGACATACAATGGCCAACCTGCAAATCTATCAACAATGTACAGTGCAGCCCCCAAGTAGGTGACAAAAGCAGCACGCAAGTGGCATCACAGTACACTGCATAACACACAGCCCTCCACGCCTCGATCACACATCACTCTCCAGTCCAAATGATCTGAAATTTTTGCTGACGCAAGGGCTCATGGTAACCCAGTAAACATGGAATTGCGAAAAGACCACTCCATGTGCTCTTGGCATCTCCTCAATCTAGAACCTATCATGAGTAAGAAATCAAGGCAGTCATCTTTCACTTGCATCGCATGTTGTGATATTGTTAATAAGCATTCATTGAGGTGGTGCAGGCGTGTGAGGGCAAAAGGTATACTCCTGATCCCACACTGGCAGCTCCCAAGCCACAAGTGTACTTGACACTCAACTACACACAACATCTGTTTGTTTACTCGGCGAAAAAAATTCACATGTGCCTCATTGCCAATGGTATTGGCACAAACTCACACTAGCAACCACATGTGAATTTTGCGGAGCCGCGCCAATGTGTATGCATGTATGGTATAAGCAAAAGGATAGGGCCATGATCAAAGAGGTGTGTATTATGGTGAAAAAAGGACAGCAGGTAAAATGGTGAAATTGTGATGTGAGAAATACGGGAAACGGGAAAACAACTCCATGATAGTTTTGTTTCAAGTGAACAATTGTCCATCTGTACGCAAAGATTGGATTCACCGCAACAGCAATCATTTTTCTGTGTGGTTTGGCTGAACAATTCGTTTGCTCAATGATTTCAAGTCACAAGACCATACAAGGTACATGCTATGGTCCCGGTGCATTTGACAAAAAACAGCTGCTTCGGGCGTCATTCATGGACTCAGGCCGTTTACTCAGGCACTTAGTAATGCAATGCACCGAACAACAGCAGATGCATTGTGACAGGCACTCACTGTAACATTTTGTACCTGCAGTAAATTTGCAGGCATGCAAAGCAAACAATTTGAGGGGTGTCCCCCCAGGAGCCCTCGCAGGGCGCTGGTTGGGCCGAGTTCGGGCTAAAACTGATCAGTGGATGGTCGACACACCTGGCGCTCCTTCAGTCGCTCTTCACGCTGCCGTTGCAGGCGGGAAGCCAAGGAATTTTCTCCTGCAGCAACCTACAGCAGCGACAGTCATAAGGGAGAGACACTTGCACAATTAAACATGTACCCCATACCCAACATTTCTTGCCACATACGCCAACACCATGGTACTCCAAATCCAGAAAAAACAACACCATGTCCCAAAATTGGCCAGTTCGTCTTCCCATCACCAACCTCCCAGTCATCCTCGTTCCTTTTCGCCCACTGAGGAACGCAATCCGAAAAATTTCCACCTGTTTTATATCAGCACATTGTCCACCTCAACCACTTCAACCATAGTGTCCTAAATGCTGCACTTTGGCATTGTTGCAGCAGCCCTTGGTGCCCACTGTGGCCGCTTTTTTGCGCACAATGTTGCTTCGTCATATAAATTCTGGGAAGGGGCCACTACAAATGTGCGACCCCTAAACCCAAACCTATTTAGCACCTGAAGTGAAGCACATGCACAGCAGAAAGCAGCACAAATGCTACTTGATCTAACTCACAGCACCATGTTTAAGAGCCCGAAGAACATGGACTTAGCTATACCTAAAAAAAAACCCGCCTGTCTCTGTGCTGATTGCCAATCGACGGCGGTCAGCAGTCAACCGACCGCAGTCGCCGGTAAAATCGACGGTGCAAAGGTGCGGCGGGCTGCAGGGGGATCAGAGTCGCTAAGAGAAACAGAGAGAAAGAAAGAAAAGAAAAGCCTCCTCAAGAACCCCGCATACCGTGCGGCACCGGAGAGGGTACACAAATACACCACTGCTCAAAAATGGAAATGTTTGGCATTGAATCAGGCCTAGGAAGTATCCATATCCGGAGTATCCCAGTATCCAGCAGGCCACTGGAAAAATGGGGAAAATGGGGAAAATGAGGAAAAATGAGGGAAAATGGGGGAAAATGAGGGAAAATGGGGGAAAATGGGGGAAAATGGAGAAAAATGGGGGAAAATGGGAAGTTGTTACAAATACATCATGGAAAATGTATGAAAATGTTCCAACAAAAAAGAAAAATGGAGGAAAATGGTGTAGAAATGGGGGGCAAATGGGTGAAAAATGGGACGGGGGCAGGTCCCATTTTTCCCATTTTTCCTAAAGGCAACCTGCTTCCCCACAGGGCCGTTAATAAAAAAACCTAGTATCCAAGTATCCAGATGGAAAAATGGGGAAAATGGAGGTATCCGGAGGTATCCGGAAAACTGGATACTTCCTAGGCTTGTTGAATGGATGCTTCCCCCAGCCAACACTGACCCTCTGAATGCCCTGTGCATTTGCATGAGTGTCACTAAGGGAAAGGGCGTACATACCAGGGATTGCTGGTACTCCCCTTCATCATCATCTGCCTCCTTCTTGTACGGCTTTTCGCTTGCAACCTCCACTGACAGCCCTTGTGACTTCAATGCCTCAGTGATAGCTGTGCCAGTGATCCTGTGCACACAAGGTCAATGTGTTGCCTCCACACAGCACACATTTGTTTATCTACACAGAACCATTTGTTCATCCGGCAGTTTCGAGGCAATGTGAAGAACTTGGTGATGTTGATGGCTGTTAGTGTCTGGAAACACTGCAGACTTTGCACGTTGCACACATCTCAGAGATTGTCATGGTCCAGGCCAGGCCCTCACGTGGTTTGAAAACTGAGTGCATTCCTGCCTTGTGGTGCCTTGTGCTGACGGCCTGTTGTTCTTCTGATGGTTTGAACCTGCTGTGCTGCTTCGCGACCCAAAGTCTCTGAGCACCAGATGAATCCTCTTTCTTTGGTGTGCGGGTCATTTGAAGCTGACTGGAATTCATATGCACGCTTGGATGCCATTTGATCTTGCAGTCATACTGTAAATCATTTGTTTTTCATGATGGAAATACTATCCCGCGTAAAATTGTGTGGCACTTTCCAAAGACCCAATGACCACGAAGAAGCAGAGTCACCAGATCCTTTGCTGGCTGTGTTAGGCCACAGCTTGCCTATGTGGTTGCTGACGCCAGGCGATGCATCTGGCATTCCAATCTACCAACTCCTTATTTGCCCCCCCCCCCATTTTTGTCTACAGAAATATTTTGTCGTTTATAACACAATATCTGTGAGGTCTAGAAGAATCATAATTTCTCTGACGTGCATTCCATTCAAAGATGTCTCTGCGGCCTTTGGAGCCATCCGTATAACCATCAGCAAGCCTCTCGGAAGCAACAGCACAAAACTGCTCTTACCCGAATTGCACCGTTGAGAAACTCAGAAATTGAGACATTCAGACCTCCCAAGGTGGGGTGTATGTCTAATTGAGAGAACAAGAACAACAGACGACCATTTAGTCACATTCGGTGTGGTGCCCAAGGTATTTTTCGGGGCTTCCACCAGGTGTAATTGAGCGCAATAGCGCACCATCCCTACAAGAGTGCACTTCACCGTTTCCCCTTGAATATATGCGAATAACGCAGGTGCACAGGGGTGGCGGTGGGTCGCAATCCAGCTGCACCGGGGCGTAATCTGGGCGCCCGACCCCCATCCCACTGTGACTATCGCAATCCAAGAACCACAAATGACAAGAGGAGGGTCAGTACTAGATAGCTTTTGCCCACTAAAAGAAGCAAACAAAGTGTGTTCCTTGGAATAAAGGACAATGTCATGGAAGAATTCGGAAGGAAACTAAAGCGTTCTTAAGAACACCTTTATTTTCACAATAGTTGGATGACCCCCCACAGTGGCTTTGGAAGAACGCACCCTGAAAAAAACTCCTGTGATGGCGGATTTGTCTCCAGTGCTGGCCGTCCTTTTTGACGATTTGCAATCCAAGGTCTCTGGTGCTGTTTGTCGTCCATTTCGACTGCCCCAAGGGCTTGCGAAAACACTTCACCAGTCAGCTCTTGGGTGGCCCAAAAGGCCACAAAGACTAATTGACTTCACACGAAATGTACATTGGACAAAACCCAATCCATTGCAACAGCTGCGCAAAATTCAAGTGCACCACGCAGGCCTGTTTTTTCTTCTAATGGCCAATGGCTAGGATGGAGGAAAGCGTCTGTTGAGTGCGGAAAAAGGCGTACAATGCGTACTTTTGTTTCAGTGTAAACCGTGTGCACTTTTTCTCTGGCATAAATCGTGTATGGAAATAAGTGAAAAAAGACTCTTTTTTTGGCGTAAATCACATGCACTCTTTTCTTCGGTACAGGTTGCGTGTAGAAAAAATTGCGCTTCAAAAAACAGAACAAGAAGAACCACCCCACTGCTACCGGGAGGAGGTGAAACATACGGCCGCCATGGACATTTTGGGTACCCCTGGCACAGGTAAAGCAATAGAGCTATGGCCTGAAGGGTGGCTTGAAGGGAGAGGAGCAAAGAGGGGAGGAGAAAGGTGTCCCGTGCCGGTAGCACAAGCACCCAGAGTATTGCGGAAACAGCCAGCGGGACCAACATTCAACACACCCCAGGGGCAATCAATTCATCCTAAAGCTCTCAGACCCAAAGGGACTGATCAATAGAGACTGGGCGCGTGGGGAGGGGCGGGCACTCATAAGGCATGAAAAACCTATACACACAAGGGTGGAAAAGGGTACAAAGGACCTCAAAGGGAAACAACTGTTCAGCACGTGGGCCAAACAGTGGTTTCCCATGACGGCAGCACAAGCACCAAGAGTATTGCGGGAGGAGCTAGCGTATATATTCCCTACAACCCTGACTCCGGCTTGGCGGGAATAAATCTACACCACAGGGGCCTAGGGCTCGCACCCTATGAGTCGCGCCACCCTCCCCTCTTGCCCCCGCCTTGAAAACATATACACCTATGCATCACACGGCAGCACCCCGGCCTATTCTTGCCATGCCTTGTTTCCCACACACCCAGCCATAGCAAACACGGACACCCACAAGGGGCCGTTCTGCACAACGCATACTAGTCCTACCGCTTGTGTTATACCCGCATAGGCCGCACACCGGGGGCGGCTTTCAAGCACATAAACACCTTGCACGTGTGGCGCAGGCTATCATGTGAGGCGCATTGTCGCTGAGGCAAACCATAGAAAACAAAACAAAGATATAAAAGAAGCAAGCCTTGCCCTGCCTCCGACAGACAGTGAACCCCTCACGGGGCTACGCCACAAAGGCAGTGCATATACAAACCAAAAGTAGTCTTCGTGCAATATAGCTCCCGGTGAGCACACCACTCCAGAACTTGCTGGGCTAGGCGCCGAGCCTGAATCACACCATGCAGCCGGCGGGATGACCACCGTTGTGATTGTTGGAGTAGCCGCGGAATGCACCTAGGGCCAACCGCCCTGCACCCAAACGAAGCCTTCCGGGAGGTCCACCACAAAAATCGGAAAAACCTAGCAAGTGCGCGCACACACAGTGACTCACACAAGTCCTTAGTGGGGTGCCTTCGGCAGAAGCTAGGCGGTTTGCCCCTCCACCACAGGCGGTGGTGGTGACACAGGCGCGACACCGCCGCCGGCCAACGTCCACAGGATTCCCGTTGGCCAGTTGATCAATGGGCCACCCACCGTAACCCGTCGAGAACCCGATAGGGTCTTTGAAAGGCACACCAACATACTTGGCCATCAACTCAGGGAACACACAGCGGACCCCAATCATGGCCTAGCATGCATGCAGCAACACATACTCCTTGTACTCGGCAAAATGCCGAGGATCCCGCGACAAGCTCCAGTTGTCAGGCCCATAGTCCCCAAGATATCCACCAATCAGCCACTTTGGGGTGGAGTCCTAGATCAAAGGTGCCCATTCGGGGCGACCATGCACGTTCCATTTGGAGCTTGACGCCGCTGGGGCTAGTGATTTTCTCCCTGAAGCAACAAACATGGCCACTTGGAGCCTGACACCGCTGGGGCTGGTTATCTTCTCCCTATAGCAACAAACATGGCCACAGCCCTGCATGAAATCCATTTGTGGATCATCTCGTTGCCTGCACCACCACCAATCTCACTGAAAACGGCGGCGTTGAATGGGTCTACAACATGGATTGCCATGCTGTCAACAGGATCAACGCCACTAAAACGGCCTGGACGGCAAACCCAAGGAAGGAGGATATGGGAAGCCGGCCGCTTGTGAACCCCCTCACCTTCATGTCGGCAAATTTGTCAGGGTCATCCGCCAACCATTGATTGGATGCTTCTCTAGGGTGCAAGGGTTCGTCCCCAAGCGAACCATTGTGCGCCCGGTAGTACTTAGCAGCTCCCATCAAAAGATTGTGGGTCCCCAAGCATTGCCACAAAACAGAACAAAACTCATAAGGTATGAAAAACCTATACACACAAGGGTGGAAAAGGGCACAAAGGACATCAAAGGGAAACAACCGTTCAGCACATGGGCCGAACAGTGGAATCCCACCGGCAAAGGCGTCAAGATAACATCATTGACCTCCATGCTTCCCCGTTGGGCAACCACCCCAATGCAAATATGCAACGATTGGCAGCCACATGACCAACCATCCTTTTGAAAACCCTAAGTCCGAGCATGTGTGGAAACCCCGTTTTTGTCGGAGGCGTTTCAACATTGGTTAATCAAGGAGATGCCAAGTAGTGGCTCCCAAATCCACACTTTGAAGGCCCACATTGGAATAATGTAATCATAAACAAACTAGTGGTGCCCTTCGCGATCATCAATGTTAACAATAAACATGTGGCGCTGCCTATGGGCCAAACCACCACGGTTTGCTTGAGTGCCCTCATACTTTTATTTCTGGCAGGTGGGACACAACGCATCTCACCGCCCCAACCCATGCCTGTGGCTCACCGACTTCATTGTGATACAACTTGTTGTTAAGCCATGCCGCAATATCCTTGTCACTCAACCAATCTCCCTCCACAACAGGTGTTGTGTCAACCACACGCGACCTGCGGCTATGCCGCCGTGCTATGGGGATGGGCATGGCAGTATCTTCTTTGGAAATTTTGGCATCCAACGGTTCGGCTACTCTACGCGAGGAGAGGGGCTCCTCATCATACAAGGCGGCTCCTCATCCACGACCAACTTTACCGGCTAATGCAATCACCTTACATGTGTCCTCCTCGTATTCAACACAACGAGGGGGCACCGTGGCTTCTAGGAGGAAACCCATGCCATTTTCCACTTCTTAGAAAGACATGCCTCCCCAGTGTGGGGACAAAATAAAAAGTGGCTACTTCACTCTGGCCGTCTTGGGTGGCCACATGTGGGCAAAATGGCTACATGACCTGTGCCGTCTCGGGGGTCCCAAGTAGTGTGCACACGGACAAAATCAGAAGGGCTCCTTGAACCTTGCAGTCTCAAGGGCCCACGTGTGAGCAAAGTGGCTATTTAACCCTTGCGGGAACAACTAGCGGTATATATTCCCTACAACCCTGACTATGGCTTGGCGGGAATAAATCTACACCGTAGGGGCCTAGGGCTCGCACCCTATGAGTCGCGCCATCCTCCCCTCTCCCCTCTTGCCCCCGCCTTGAAAACATATACACCTATGCATCACACGGCAGCACCCCGGCCTATTCTTGCCATGTGTTACTTACCACACACCCAGCCATAGCAAACACGGACACCCGCCAGGGGCCGTTCTGCACAACGCATACTAGTACTGCCACCTGTGTTATACCCGCATAGGCCGCACACCGGGGGCGGCTTTCAAGCACATAAACACCTTGCACGTGTGGCGCAGGCTATCATGTGAGGAGCATTGTCGCTGAGGCAAACCATAGAAAACAAAACAAAGATACAAAAGAAGCAAGCCCTTCCTGCAGCCAGCCACAAACATGAGCATGCACCGCTCCGACAGACGGTAAAGCGCTCCCAGGGGTGCGCCACAAAGGCGGTGCATATACAAACCAAAAGTAGTCTTCGTGCAATATGGCTACTGGTGAGCACACCACTCCAGCAATTTGCTGGGCTAGGCGCCGAGTCTGAATCACACCATGCAGCCGGCGGGATGACCACCGTTGTGATTGTTGGAGTAGCCGCGGAATGCACCTAGGGCCAACCGCCCTGCACCCAAGCGAAGCCTTCCGGGAGGTCCACCGCAAAAATCGGAAAAACCTAGCAAGTGCGCGCGCACACAGTGACTCACACAAGTCCTTAGTGGGGTGCCTTCGGCAGAAGCTAGGCGGTTTGCCCCTCCACCACAGGCGGTGGTGGTGACACAGGCGCGACACCGCCGCCGGCCAACGTCCACAGGATTCCCGTTGGCCAGTTGATCAATGGGCCACCCACCGTAACCCGTCGAGAACCCGATAGGGTCTTTGAAAGGCACACCGACATACTTGGCCATCAACTCAGGGAATACACAGCGGACCCCAATCATGGCCTAGCGTGCATGCAGCAACACATACTCCTTGTACTCGGCAAAATGCCGAGGATCCCGCGACAAGCTCCAGTTGTCAGGCCCATAGTCCCCAAGATATCCACCAATCAGCCACTTTGGGGTGGAGTCCTAGATCAAAGGTGCCCATTCGGGGCGACCATGCACGTTCCATTTGGAGCTTGACTCCGCTGGGGCTAGTGATTTTCTCCCTGAAGCAACAAACATGGCCACTTGGAGCCTGACACCGCTGGGGCTGGTTATCTTCTCCCTATAGCAACAAACATGGCCACAGCCCTGCATGAAATCCATTTGTGGATCATCTCGTTGCCTGCACCACCACCAATCTCACTGAAAACGGCGGCGTTGAATGGGTCTACAACATGGATTGCCATGCTGTCAACAGGATCAACGCCACTAAAACGGCCTGGACGGCAAACCCAAGGAAGGAGGATATGGGAAGCCGGCCGCTTGTGAACCCCCTCACCTTCATGTCGGCAAATTTGTCAGGGTCATCCGCCAACCATTGATTGGATGCTTCTCTAGGGTGCAAGGGTTCGTCCCCAAGCGAACCATTGTGCGCCCGGTAGTACTCAGCAGCTCCCATCAAAAGATTGTGGGTCCCCAAGCATTGCCACAAAACAGAACAAAACTCATAAGGTATGAAAAACCTATACACACAAGGGTGGAAAAGGGCACAAAGGACATCAAAGGGAAACAACCGTTCAGCACATGGGCCGAACATTGGAATCCCACCGGCAAAGGCGTCAAGATAACATCATTGACCTCCATGCTTCCCCATTGGGCAACCACCCCAATGCAAATAGTGCTTCCATCGCGTGTGTGGGTGAGCTGCGTAAACTCAGCACGACTGTCACCACTTCCCCCCATGTGTCACACGTTCACGGCTCAACAGGAGCGCCAACGGTGGTGCCCGGTCCAAGCTGCGCCATACGTAAAACTTTATATAATCTCTGAGGAGGTCGAACTGTCAAATGAAAAAGGCCTGCAATAATACCAAGAACACCTGCAGCAATATGATGCGAAGCAATACCACCTGGGTTATACGGATCAAAACCTTCTGCCCCCCAAGCCGGTGTAACAGGCTGAACACTTCCAGTAATCCCATAAGGATCAGAAACCCAAATACCTGGACCAAATAAACCACTTACATGAAAAGCACCAAAACCAAAACAAGTGGCGGGTACTCGCATTCTCGCTGTACCAGATCTTCTTCACTGGGAGCTCCACGTGAGTCGCGGTGTTGTTAGCATGCTCTCGGCACGCTCGGCGCGTTCCACGCCCCAACAGCCCCCGTGGGGGGGCGATCCACGTCATGCGTGGTATGAGGGGGTTTTGGCAAGAAGCCATGGTCTTGTGTTCTCGTCTGCAGCTGGCGGCGCCCACTGGCAGATCACCATTCGCCGCCCTTCCCTTCCCTTTCCTTCAGTGAAGGTCCACCAAGCCGCTGTTTTGGTCCGCCGTTTCTGTTTCTCCATGGTGGCGGGTTGCGTCGACCAAAACATTAAGGATCCATACGGCAATGCCCTTCACCTCCACGAGGTCACGTTCATGCTCATGGCGGAGTGCTTCCATCGCGTGTGTGGGTGAGCTGCGTAAACTCAGCACGACTGTCACCACTTCCCCCCATGTGTCACACATTCACGGCTCAACAAGAGCGCCAACGGTGGTGCCCGGTCCAAGCTGCGCGACCATCCTCAACACCATCGGCACATGCTCAGCTGTCCACCGCATGCCATACCCCCGGCGATGCAGTGCTACGGAGTCGTGGCGGGTACTCGCACTCTCACTGTACCAGATCTTCTTCACTGGGAGCTCCACGTGAGTCGCGGTATCGTTAGCATGCTCTCGGCACGCTCGGCGCGTTCCACGCCCCAACAGCCCCCGTGGGGGGGCGATCCACGTCATGCGTGGTATGAGGGGGTTTTGGCAAGAAGCCATGGTCTTGTGTTCTCGTCTGCAGCTTGCGGCGCCCACTGGCTGATCGCCATTCGCTGCCCTTCCCTTCCCTTTCCTTCAGTGAAGGTCCACCAAGCCGCTGTTTTGGTCCGCTGTTTCTGTTTCTCCATGGTGGCGGGTTGCGTCGACCAAAACATTAAGGATCCATACGGCAATACCCTTCACCTCCACGAGGTCACGTTCATGCTCATGGCGGGGTGCTTGCATCGCGTGTGTGGGTGAGCTGCGTAAACTCAGCACGACTATCACCACTTCCCCCCATGTGTCACACGTTCACGGCTCAACAGGAGCGCCAACGGTGGTGCCCGGTCCAAGCTGCGCGACCATCCTCAACACCATCGGCACATGCTCAGCTGTGCACCGCATATCTCCGTAGCACTGCATCGCCGGGGGTATGGCATGCGGTGGACAATTCAGCATGTGCCGATGGTGTTGAGGATGGTCGCGCAGCTTGGACCGGGCACCACCGTTGGCGCTCCTGTTGAGCCGTGAACGTGTGACACATGGGGGGAAGTGGTGACAGTCGTGCCGTGTTTACGCAGCTCACCCACACACGCGATGGAAGCACTCCGCCATGAGCATGAACGTGACCTCGTGGAGGTGAAGGGCATTGCCGTATGGATCCTTAATGTTTTGGTCGACGCAACCCGCCACCATGAAGAAACAGAAAAGGCGGACCAAAACAGCGGCTTGGTGGACCTTCACTGAAGGAAAGGGAAGGGAAGGGCAGCGAATGGCGATCTGCCAGTGGGCGCCGCCAGCTGCAGACGAGAACACAAGACCATGGCTTCTTGCCAAAACCCCCTCATACCACGCATGACGTGGATCGCCCCCCCACGGGGGCTGTTGGGGCGTGGAACGCGCCGAGCGTGCTGAGAGCATGCTAACGACACCGCGACTCACGTGGAGCTCCCAGTGAAGAAGATCTGGTACAGCGAGAGTGCGAGTACCCGCCACGACTCCGTAGCACTGCATCGCCGGGGGTATGGCATGCGGTGGAGAGTTGAGCATGTGCCGATGGTGTTGAGGATGGTCGCGCAGCTTGGACCGGGCACCACCGTTGGCGCTCCTGTTGAGCCGTGAACGTGTGACACATGGGGGGAAGTGGTGACAGTCGTGCTGTGTTTACGCAGCTCACCCACACACGCGATTGAAGCACTCCGCCATGAGCATGAACGTGACCTCGTGGAGGTGAAGGGCATTGCCGTATGGATCCTTAATGTTTTGGTCGACGCAACCCGCCACCATGGAGAAACAGAAACGGCGGACCAAAACAGCGGCTTGGTGGACCTTCACTGAAGGAAAGGGAAGGGAAGGGCAGCGAATGGCGATCTGCCAGTGGGCGCCGCCAGCTGCAGACGAGAACACAAGACCATGGCTTCTTGCCAAAACCCCCTCATACCACGCATGACGTGGATCGCCCCCCCACGGGGGCTGTTGGGGCGTGGAACGCGCCGAGCGTGCCGAGAGCATGCTAACAACACCGCGACTCACGTGGAGCTCCCAGTGAAGAAGATCTGGTACAGCGAGAGTGCGAGTACCCGCCACGACTCCGTAGCACTGCATCGCCGGGGGTATGGCATGCGGTGAACAGTTGAGCATGTGCCGATGGTGTCGAGGATGGTCGCGCAGCTTGGACCGGGCACCACCGTTGGCGCTCCTGTTGAGCCGTGAACGTGTGACACATGGGGGGAAGTGGTGACAGTCGTGCTGAGTTTACGCAGCTCACCCACACACGCGATGCAAGCACTCCGCCATGAGCATGAACGTGACCTCGTGGAGGTGAAGGGCATTGCCGTATGGATCCTTAATGTTTTGGTCGACGCAACCCGCCACCATGGAGAAACAGAAACAGCGGACCAAAACAACGGCTTGGTGGACCTTCACTGAAGGAAAGGGAAGGGAAGGGCAGCGAATGGCGATCAGCCAGTGGGCGCCGCAAGCTGCAGACGAGAACACAAGACCATGGCTTCTTGCCAAAACCCCCTCATACCACGCATGACGTGGATCGCCCCCCCACGGGGGCTGTTGGGGCGTGGAACGCGCCGAGCGTGCCGAGAGCATGCTAACAACACCGCGACTCACGTGGAGCTCCCAGTGAAGAAGATCTGGTACAGCGAGAGTGCGAGTACCCGCCACGACTCCGTAGCACTGCATCGCCGGGGGTATGGCATGCGGTGAACAGTTGAGCATGTGCCGATGGTGTCGAGGATGGTCGCGCAGCTTGGACCGGGCACCACCGTTGGCGCTCCTGTTGAGCCGTGAACGTGTGACACATGGGGGGAAGTGGTGACAGTCGTGTTGCGTTTACGCAGCTCACCCACACACGCGATGGAAGCACTCCGCCATGAGCATGAAAGTGACCTTGTGGAGGTGAAGGGTATTGCCGTATGGATCCTTAATGTTTTGGTCGACGCAACCCGCCACCATGGAGAACCTGGACGGCAAACCCAAGGAAGGAGGATATGGCAAGCCGGCCGCTTGTGAACCCCCGCACCTTCATGTCGGCAAATTTGTCAGGGTCATCCGCCAACCATTGATTGGATGCTTCTCTAGGGTGCAAGGGTTCGTCCCCAAGCGAACCATTGTGCGCCCGGTAGTACTCAGCAGCTCCCATCAAAAGATTGTGGGTCCCCAAGCATTGCCACAAAACAGAACAAAACTCATAAGGTATGAAAAACCTATACACACAAGGGTGGAAAAGGGCACAAAGGACATCAAAGGGAAACAACCGTTCGGCACATGGGCCGAACAGTGGAATCCCACCGGCAAAGGCGTCAAGATAACATCAATGTCCTCCATGCGGGCAATCACCCCAATGCAAATATGCAACGATTGGCAGCTACATGACCAACCATCCTTTTGAAAACCCTAAGTCCGAGCATTTTTGGAAACCCCGTTTTTGTCGGAAAACAGAACCAGGAAACCGGAAAACAAAACAAAGATTTAAAAGAAGCAAGCCTTTCCCTGCAGCCAGCCATAGACATGAGCATGCACCGCTCCAAAAGACAGTGAACCTCTCACGGGGCTACGCCAGAAAGGCAGAGCATATACAAACCAAAAGTAGTCTTCGTGCAATATAGCTCACGGTGACCACACTACTCCGGAACTTGTTGGGCTAGGCGCCGAGGCCGCAATGCACGAAGACACACACGCATGCACACCACATGCACAAACACACGCACACCATGAACAAAGCTAAACCAATAGATCAGAACGTGATCTAAGATTTAGCACAAACCGAAAGCACACAAGCACGGACACCAAAACAGGCAAACAAACTCGACAGTGTGCCGCCCCCCATGGGTTTGGTTGATGCCAAAATTGCAGCAAAACATACTCACAGAGCTTGTCCCTTACGGATCAAACAGGTGGGCCACGCCCACCACCGGCCGCAGGGAGCCTTGGACGAATACATTAGGCAAGTGTCTGCCCTCATGCAGGCAATGCCTGCTCATCGTCAAGTGGACGCTGCCTAGCTGGTACACCACCCGCCACTTGTACGAGCACATGTGGTGCTGGCCGGGTGGCTTGACGTTGGGGGTGCCCTCGGGGCGGAAAGCCTGGGCAGGCTTCCCGAGCAGGCGCCGCGCCATGTCGAGCGCGGCGTCCCGCAGCACCGCCGGCGCAAGGGCCTCGGGGAAGTCGACCTGGAAGAAAATCTTCGCGGCCGTCACCAGCAGCCCCTAGCGCACCGGCCGCCGGGCCAGCAGCCCGCGGAGGGCCCCGTCCGGCCGGTTTGGGAGGTGCTGGGGCTCCCTGGGGGGGGGGGGGGTGAGGAACTGTGTATGTGCCATATTGACCTCAGTAATTGTTTTTGGTCGCTGCGCCTCCCTGAAACCTTCTAGGGGGCCTCCCGTATCTGAGATGGTGAGGGAGGATTTTTGTCGTTCAGATGCTTGCCGTTTGGTTGGAAGTATACCCCCATTCTGTGCCAGAAGGTCTTGGAACGTTTAGTGGAGGAGATTGGCCTGGTGGGGGTGTTGGTTTTGATCTACATCGACGATGTGCTCATTGTGAGACAAGGTAAAGGGCGCGTGCGTGAGCAAGCTATGCCCGCGGTGCAGGCGTTGCGTGCAGCGGGTGGAGTTATAAGCCCAAAGAGCACCCTGGAGCCGGTTACGCGCCTGGTGTGGCTGGGGAAAGAATTGGACTTGGGTGGGGGCAGCCTGCGGACGGCGGGGAATGCGTGGGAGGCCCTGGTGGCCCATTGGTTGAGATTGTCCGTCGGTGTCTGTAGTGTGAGGCGTTTGCAGCAGTTTCTGAGGCGCGCGCAGTGGATCTGTAGGCCTTGTTTTGGGCATAGTCCCCACTTATCGGGGGTCTGGGCTCATGTGTTGTGGGCCCCCCCACGCCTGCAGTTTACCCCGCTCAAGTTGCTGCGCTCTATGTGTGTGGTGTGTGTGTTGGCTTTGCCGGGCTAGTCGGTGGTACCCCTGACGCGGGAGGTGCGTAGACAGCCCGTGTTTGTGTATGTTGATGCGGCGCTCGATGGTGGGGTGTACAGGTTGGGACTTTTTTCGATGGAGCTTGTTTCGCAGTCAGCGGTGCCCCTTGAGCAGCCGCCGAACCAGCAATGCGCGGAGGCGCGTGCTTACCTGTCGGGTTTGAAATTTGTTCTTAATGTGGGTGTCCGCGAGGCACATCTGTTTGGTCACAATGCGGTGGCACTGGTGCAGTTTTTGTGGTGTAAGGCGAGTGTGGGGCGTGTTTACCAGCAACGCCTGCTCAAGTGTTTTAGGTACCTGTGGGCGTCCTGCCTAGGTTTTACGGTTTACGTTCACTAGGTGCGTGTTGCAGTGAATCCGGCGGACCCCATCAGCAGGCTGCATGGCCAGTTTGGAGGTGATCTGGGCCTAGCACGCGAGGCTGCTACGCGTAGAGTAAGCAATCTGTGGGACTTTCCAGATCGCAAGACGGTTTTTCTGCGGACCCTGGGCGTCCCCATGGGTCCTTTTGTGCTACCGCAGGCGTGGAGATTGGGAATCGGTCGTATGAGGGGGGGGGGGGGGCGGAATTCCATGAACTTTTCCTGCAGTATAGGCTGGAGGGGTCAGTAGGGGGGATGACATAGCATGCATGGTCCAGATCAGGGGCCCTGTGCGGTTCCACCAGCCCTGTGTGTGGTGTGTTTTGCTTTTGTTCGCATATGCCCCAGTGTTTCTTTGCCCCCGTCATGGCACGCAAAACGGGCAAAAAGGCTCAACCGCGGGCGACGCCAGCACCGGTGACCCTAGGAGGCGACCGCCCGGAGGCGGCTGCGGGGCGGGGAGCGCCTGCACACATCCGCGATCCCGCTGGCGCACTTTTGCCCACAAGGGTCCGCCTACCTCCAGATGGTCATGGCAACCGCCCTCAGCGGATGTGAAAGCGCCCACGCGCGGTAGCATGCGTGGAGGAGGGGTGGGTCAGTGGCCTTGCGCTGGTCGGGTTTGCCGGTCCGATGGCTCGCTTGGTGGGGTCGCTTGATGTCAGAATCAATGGCGGCCCACTATGGTGACGCCCCAGACAACTTCGTCGTGGCGGACAACGTGGAGCTGCCGTGGCCCAGTGCACATGGGGACATGGCGTGGGAGTGGAGGGTTGTATCCCTCAAAGACATGTTCCCAGAGGAGCTCGCCCTCTGTGTGCGGGAGAGGGATGTGGGGCCAGAAGACGTCCTCGGGGGGTGGAGAGGTGCAGATGCCGACGCCGGGTCCCGGGCAGCCCGCACTCGACGCAAGGACACGCGGGAGCAAGGAGAGTCCCGCCGGAGGCGGGGGCAGGAGGGTCCTGGATGTCCCTCTAGCCTTTGCGGCTGTCGAGGGGCGACCGGAATCCAAGCGTGCTGGCGAGCGCCAAGAGAGAGAGGACGCCATCGACGTCGATGCTGACCCCCCCCCCCCCCCCGTCGGCTGGCACCTCTTCTATCCGTCGGCTCCGGATCGCGGCACACAAGACGGGTGCCAGCGCATCGGTGTTGGGAAAGAGGAAAGCAGCAGGCCCGGCTAGGCTCGTGGGCTCGGCTGCCCGAGCGGCAGTTTCCCGCCGAGTTGCAGGTGGGTCGGTGGGCTCGGGAGCGCCTACGGTGCAGTGAGTGGGATGCGTGCATGCCTTCCTAGGGCCCCGCGGGGTTCGTTGGAAAGGCGCCTGATCCAATTTCTTGATTGGGGGATGGAGGCGGCTAGGGACCTGCGGCAGCCAGATTTCTTGCCCTTAATTGCTGCCGCACTGTCCTCCCTGGACTTTGGGGTTTGGGAGTCCCTACGACACGATTCTATGTCGCTGATGCAGCGCATTTGGGAAGAAGTATTGTGTAGGGGGTTGGGGGTGGTGGGGCATAATCCTATCCCGGCTGATATTTGGGAGCGTTATGTGCCGGAGCCATTCGCGTTGGTTGCCGGTCGCCACTTCTCAGGAGTTGGGCCCCCGTCGGACGAGGCGGTGGTCATGTTGCATGCTTTGCGTAGCCAGAACCTGTTGTTCCCCCTCCCACCGGGGTCACCGGATCCGAACGGGGGGGTCTGTGCCATTCCAAAAACGCTTGATAAGTGTAGGTTGATTGTGAACTTGGTGCCAGTGAATGGAGAGGTGCCTGAGAAGCCTAAGAAATTTTCACTACCATCGGTGGAGGTCCTTGCCCTTTTGGCGCAGGTGGCGCGGCAGGGATCTTCGTTTTTCCTCCCCCCTTTCTATAGTAGAGCTCGATGCCTGGATCCCTCACGGTCCAACCATCGTAGCCATGCCCTGCCGTAGCTCCCCAGCTTCCTTTCCAACCAATTGTTGGTCAGACTTTATGGTGTGAAATTCCACGCCCCTGCTGCGGGACCCTCCACGTCTAATGGGGGTTGCCTCGCCCACCCGCAGTAGGCATGTGAACGATAGGACCGCCAATCCGTATACTGTCCGCTGTGCCCTGCCATCACATGCTCTCACGAAACTTCTGAGCTCCTCTAGACGCGCGTAGGGGCGTGCCACCACCTGCTTGTAACGAATTCTGATAGCCATCCCATCTCCTCCAATGCATGCATGGCTGATTCCGCCCCCCTGAGGAAACTCCTGGAATACCCCAGTCCCCAGAGCTGGAACAGGTACCTGCATGCTTCGGTCTCCAAGCCATCGATCGGCGTGTATCCGACCCAGAGGAATAATTTTCTGTAGTGGGTACAGTACGTACCCATTGTGCTCTTCGCCCAGGAGGACGCTTGCAGGGCATCTACGGAGGTGATCTCATCCTCCTTCCACAACCGTCTCCACGCTACCCATCAATCGCTAGACCACGTCGTCCCCGTCCCGGAAGTCGATTGGCTGTAAGACCACCAAACTTGTCGGGATTCGACCGCCTGGCGCCCAACCGGGCAGCGCCCCTATTAGTCAAATGCTGGGAATTCATGAAAACAGTGGTGCTTCACGCCCCTCCCCGCATTCTTGCAAGCCCGACACGCCGTCACCGGCGCGCACGTCACGCCCATCGGCTCCGCCCCAAGCTTTGTCGTGTACAGTCTGCGGTCTCCCTCTATCTTGAACTTGCCCTTCATGGCCGCTAGCCTGCGGGCCACCACCTCTTCCTCCGTGGCCCCCGTACAGCCTTGCGATCTCGCCGGCAGACTGGGCTCGTCGTCTTCCGCCTCTCGCTGGTCAACCGCCCCTTTGGGGTCAAGACCCCTTTTACCTCGATACGCGGACAGGGACGTCACCATAAACGTCCAAACCGCCAGGACGAAGGCCTTCAACCCGTCGATCTCGTCATCATTCATGGACTCCAGACACCATACCTCGGTGTCAGCGTCATCAAAATCCATCACCGGGGCCAGATCATCCAGAGTGACATCTGTGAATTTGTCCTTGTCCCAAAAGCACGACACGTACTCGTGGGTCGGCACTTCTATGCGCCACAGCAGTGTGGATAAAGCCAGCAGGCTTGCATATACCCATTGGGGCTTGGCGTCCAGCTCCCGGACTTTCAGCAGCTTTGCCTTGCTAAACGGGGGCACCCCCGCCATCTTCCTCTTCGCTGTGGCCTGGGACTTCGCGCTGACCTCCGCCAAATCTTTGCGCAGCCCCTCCATGGCCATACACTGGTCCTCCACCAGTTTCTTCAACTCCTCCAGCTCAGGTGCTGGGGTCGGGGGTGGCGCCGACTTCACAAATCCCACTCGCTCCACACTGAGGCTGCACTGCGCCATCACGCAGAAAGCTCCTATCATTTTTGGTAATCCCACCTCGCCATCCGCCGGCACCCCAAACTTCTTGACTAATGTGTCCTCCCACTCCTTTCTCCTATCCATCAACACCGACAGTGCCATTTCAACTGTCGACGTTGCCCTCGCAATTTCGATGAGGGGCACCGAATTGATAAAAGTGGAGCAAATACTGCGCCTGGCAAATGCCACGAAATCTGACATGGACATTACTGTTGGCCGGGTCTGTACTGAATTATCACGGAGATTGACTCTACGTGTGACCCTCATCTAGCCTGCAGGCTCAAATGCACAAATTGCACTGCACCAAGACACACACGCATGCACACACCAACACACACACACACACACACACACACACACACCACAAACATAGCTGAACCATAGATCAGGACGTGATCTAAGAGCATATACAAACCAAAAGTAGTCTTTGTGCAAAATGACTCTCGGTGAGCACACCACTCCAGCAATTTGCTGGGCTAGGCGCCGAGCCTGAATCACACCATGCAGCCGGCGGGATGACCACCGTTGTGATTGTTGGAGTAGCCGCGGAATGCACCTAGGGCCAACCGCCCTGCACCCAAACGAAGCCTTCCGGGAGGTCCACCGCAAAAATCGGAAAAACCTAGCAAGTGCGCGCACACACAGTGACTCACACAAGTCCTTAGTGGGGTGCCTTCGGCAGAAGCTAGGCGGTTTGCCCCTCCACCACAGGCGGTGGTGGTGACACAGGCGCGACACCGCCGCCGGCCAACGTCCACAGGATTCCCGTTGGCCAGTTGATCAATGGGCCACCCACCGTAACCCGTCGAGAACCCGATAGGGTCTTTGAAAGGCACACCAACATACTTGGCCATCAACTCAGGGAACACACAGCGGACCCCAATCATGGCCTAGCATGCATGCAGCAACACATACTCCTTGTACTCGGCAAAATGCCGAGGATCCCGCGACAAGCTCCAGTTGTCAGGCCCATAGTCCCCAAGATATCCACCAATCAGCCACTTTGGGGTGGAGTCCTAGATCAAAGGTGCCCATTCGGGGCGACCATGCACGTTCCATTTGGAGCTTGACGCCGCTGGGGCTAGTGATTTTCTCCCTGAAGCAACAAACATGGCCACTTGGAGCCTGACACCGCTGGGGCTGGTTATCTTCTCCCTATAGCAACAAACATGGCCACAGCCCTGCATGAAATCCATTTGTGGATCATCTCGTTGCCTGCACCACCACCAATCTCACTGAAAACGGCGGCGTTGAATGGGTCTACAACATGGATTGCCATGCTGTCAACAGGATCAACGCCACTAAAACGGCCTGGACGGCAAACCCAAGGAACGAGGATATGGGAAGCCGGCCGCTCGTGAACCCCCTCACCTTCATCTCGGCAAATTTGTCAGGGTCATCCGCCAACCATTGATTGGATGCTTCTCTAGGGTGCAGGGGTTCGTCCCCGAGCACGGTAGTACTCAGCAGCTCCCGTCAACAGACTCTGGGTCTGCTGACCCAGAGTCTGCAGACTGAGCAGACTGGGCAGAATGGGCAGACTGGGCAGACTGGGCCACAGAACAAAACTCATAAGGTATGAAAAACCTATACACACAAGGGTGGAAAAGGGCACAAAGGACATCAAAGGGAAACAACCGTTCAGCACATGGGCCGAACAGTGGAATCCCACCGGCAAAGGCGTCAAGATAACATCATTGACCTCCATGCTTCCCCGTTGGGCAACCACCCCAATGCAAATATGCAACGATTGGCAGCCACATGACCAACCATCCTTTTGAAAACCCTAAGTCAGAGCATGTGTGGAAACCCCGTTTTTGTCGGAGGCGTTTCAACATTGGTTGAATCAAGGAGATGCCAAGTAGTGGCTCCCAAATCCAGGTCGCGTGTGGTTGACACAACACCTATTGTGGAGGGAGATTGGTTGAGTGACAAGGATATTGCGGCATGGCTTACCAACAAGTTGTATCACAATGAAGTCGGTGAGCCACAGGCATGGGTTGGGGCGGTGAGATACGTTGTGTCCCACCTGCCACAAAAAAAATATGAGGGCACTCAAGCAAACCGTGGTGGTTTGGCCCATAGGCAACGCCACATGTTTATTGTTAACATTGATGATCGCGAAGGGCACCACTAGTTTGTTTATGATTACATTATTCCAATCGGCTATGCCGCCGTGCTATGGGGATGGGCATGGCAGTATCTTCTTTGGAAATTTTGGCATCCAACGGTTCGGCTACTCTACGCGAGGAGAGGGGCTCCTCATCATACAAGGCGGCTCCTCATCCACGAGCGCACTAATTGTACCGGCTAATGCAATCACCTTACATGTGTCCTCCTCGTCTTCAACACAACGAGGGGGCACCGTGGCTTCTAGGAGGAAACCCATGCCATTTTCCACTTCTTAGAAAAACATGCCTCCCCAGTGTGGGGACAAAATAAAAAGTGGCCACTTTACCCTTGCCGTCTTGGGTGGCCACATGTGGGCAAAATGGCTACATGACCTGTGCCGTCTCGGGGGTCCCAAGTAGTGTGCACACGGACAAAATCAGAAGTGGCTCCTTGAACCTTGCAGTCTCAAGGGCCCACGTGTGAGCAAAGTGGCTACTTAACCCTTGCGGTCTCAAGGGTCCCAACTGCTCAGCGCGAAGACAAAATCAAAACGGGTGACGTCTCTCCTGTCCTCCTGTCTTGGGGATCCACATGTTGGCAAGATGGCGAGATAACCTCCGCCGTCCGGGGGTCCCCATGTGGGGACAAAATCACAAAAAGCTATGCCACCCCTTCCGTCTTGGGTTTCCCAATGTGGCACAAAATCACAGAAGTGCGGCAGGCATAGGGGGTTTTATGGAGTAGGTGATGCGGAGCATTTTGATCCAAGCAACTTCCGACAAAAATGTACAAAGAAAATGGTGCAAGGCAACGCACACAAAATTGATTCACAAGTCCACAAGAGCATATGCATATAATTGAAAATACAAAGGGCAAAATGGTCCAAGATTTATCCATGGATCACTTTTGGATCACCACCCTCGGAAAGGCCCCCCCCCCCCCCCAAACTGCCTAGTGCTGGATTGTTGGACCCATTTTGTGTGCCTTTGTGTGCCTTTCTCTTTTCTTTTTTCCGGGGGGGGGGGGTAGGTAAATTTGTTGGATCAACATGAATGAGTGGATCAATTTGTTGCTTTGTACTTGCATGTTGTACTAGGTGTTGTTTTTGAAGACGAATTTGTGGATCGCACAACCAGGGATTAAAGTAGGAGACTGCACGCCGACATTGGTGCCTGCCCCCCCTTCACCCGTCACTGCAGACTATTGCACTGCCTCCGTCATACAGTTCAACACCTTCCAGGGGGGGCGGGCGGGGAGCCATCTTGGCGTGCCAATGAATCCAGCCTCCAGATAAACAATACCACAGGAATGAAACACAGTACTGCGCAGTACTGCGTGCCGTGGATGATCCTTGGGGGGGGGGGGGAAGGGGGGGGGTTACGGACACCCGTGGATCAGTGATCTGTGGACTAACTACCACACAAAGGCTACGCAACCCCTGCCGTCTTGGTGGTCCCCGATGTAGGGACAAAATCATTTTAACCCATGCCGTCTTGGGAACCTCCCAAAAGGGGGGGGGTCTAAGTGGCTACAAAACCTGTGCCGTCTGGGATCCCCCTAGCAAGGAGGATCCCCGCATAGCCCTCTCAAAACAGAGAAAGGCTGGTGGCAGTCATTTGTGTTTTTTTGCGTAGATTGTGTGCACTTTTTTGGATGTGGGTCACGTGCACTTTTTTTTTGTGTCGGTCGCGTTTGAATAAAAGCATAAATCGCGTGCAGTTTGGTTGTTGACGGCAGGTTGCTCGCACTTTTTAGGGGGGGTGTAGGTTGCGTAACAAAACAAAGCGTAAATCGCCTTTTTTTTGGCGCATGTCGCGTACCCATTGCATTTTCAAGTTTTTTGTTCCACCTGCGACTTACACCGAAAAATAAGAGCGCGCGACCGACACCAAAAAAAAGTAGGCGACTTACGCCTGAGACGCCAGGATGCACTGAGCGGGCTGAGAGCTAGTAGTGGACTTTTTGTGTATTTCATCCACATAACGCTCTTTGACAGTTGCTATCCCCCCCCCCCAATCTCAGCCCCTCTGGAGAATGCATAGCTTCTGTTCATGAGATAGTTTACCTCTCCACCAACGGCTGTGGGGCTCTGGGGCTGCCTTCAGGCATCCCTCAAAGGCCAGGGCAAGAAGTATGGGGAGTGAAGGGCAAACAGGACTGCTACAATCTGAAGCCACAGCACCTGGCCACCACTTTCACCGCTCGGCTCTCAGGCATAGACACGCACGATACGATGCCCTTCATCTCCAGCACCGCCTTCTCGACTTCTTCGCAGCGGATAGTGTTGTCCCAAACCTCCAAAACAATTGTGAGCTCCTCCTGCACCGGCTCAGGAGCTGCGGCAGGCTGAAGCAGATAAGGTGCCTGGTGGGCATGCCACTGCGCTGGGCTCGCAGGATGCATTTGGGTAATGTGTTGCTCAGGCTAAAGGGTGAGCTTGGCATTTTAGTAAGCAGCAAGCAAGCAGCAAGGCTGGAACACAGTGAGCCAGCACAAAAGGAGGCAACACCATGGCACCTGCTGACGGTGGGGCCACTAATGAAGAAAGCAAAAGACGCAAAAACTGCACGGATCAGTGCCGTACCTGCAGCAATGCTCGCCGTCCAAGGGACGCAACACACATGCATTGCACCAAATGATCATGCCCGCTACCGCCTGCCAGGGTCCGGAACCCAGTGTGGGATGGACCGGCCAATCAGCTGCTCGCCCCCAACTTGGGATGACCTTCCTCCAGTCAAATTTCTGAGCTACCGCTATCCCTGGGGCTCATAAGCCACCAATTCCACAACAAGGCCTCGCGTTGCTCGGCCCGGCCTGGGATCCAGCAAACCCGGTCCCACTGTGTCGCGTAACAGGGAAGCGAATGGCAAGCAGCAGCAGGCAGCAGACAAAATGCCACTGGCAGCTGTAGGCAGCTGCAGCCAGCAGTCATCAAGTGGTGCGCAGAAAGCAGCCCCGCACCAGTCACCAGGCACCAAGATGGGACTCGCTTGCGGTCCCAGCAGCAGCATGCCGCTTGTTGCTATGTGCTTGGTGCTTGCCGCAGCTGGGAAAAGGTATTTGCAGCTGGCAAACACCAGGGTACAACTCAATGACAGTGTAGCTGAGTGTATTCAATGGGAGACTGGCAAACTAAGGGGAAATGCGTGGGTATCCAAAGGCTGGTGAACTGACAGGGCTTGGAAGCTCATGCGTGTGAAGTAGAAGCAGGCAGCAAAGAGCCAGCAGCAAGCACCAGGCACCAGGCACCAGGCACCAGGCAGATAGTAGCCTGCCGGTGTCCATGTGAACCAGAGCCCCATTCCAAAGCATATTTTTGGAACGACCACCCGTCATGCAATGGAGGCCAACCAGGAGGTGTGAAGGTGGCGACCTTTGGTGCAGAGGTCGCCTGCTCACCACCATCTGGCTCTGTCCGCGTATCAGCCTTGGATGGCGACTTCTCCCCTTCCTTGCGGGCGCCAGGGATGGCGGAGTGCAAGTTCCGCATCACATCTGCTAGGACCGGCTTGAGCTTCGGGTCGGTGGTGCTTTGGTACTGCTTCACCACAGACTGCACAAGACCTTTCTCACGGCACATGTACTCGGGGTTGTCTGGGTGCGAAGACAAAAACCGCAGAGTCTCTGCGGTGCACTGAACAACCTCGGGTTCTTTGTTGCCTGATGAGAAGAACGCAGAAGGGATAGGGATATTGAAAATCAACTGACTGATGCCCTGATACTTGCCGTGTTGGCGTCCGGCCACGCTCCCCATCCTCTGGTATTAGGTGACACGACATGAGGCGAATAAATTAAATTAATGATGGACATTTCGAAGTGGCAAACCTAAAAACTTCACCAACGTTGGTAGGATGTTGCGTCGAACTATGTAAGGTTGGTTGGCTGGATCCGAGGACAAGTGGCGGAGTTTGCTGACCACCGTCAGCTCATTGACAATTTCTCCCATTAGTAAAACCTGCAAACCAACAATGGCGAACAATCAAGTAATGAGGCATTCCGATAGCAAGCTTGGGAATCAACATCCTTGTGGGGCCCCATTCTAGTAAACAGGGAGGCAATTGTGCAATGGGCAAGCACACAAAGCACGAGAGAAGACAATTCATTAACCATCGGCTGTGGAGCAAGGTAAGTGTGAATGTACGCCACACTTATTTCCCTAGAGGTGTGGAACCACACGGTAAGCTCCTTTAGCAAAGGGGGAGGGGTGAGGTTGCTGTCTACACCATAAGATGCGACGATGACCGGGTATATGAACATTACGTAGGGCCCTTAGATGTTGTTGAGTATTGAGACCATGGTCCATACATCATACTTGCACAAATGCCCGATGGTGAAAAAGTGATGGTCACCAAGGAATCTTCCAGCTATTTTGCCGAATACGGAGGTGCTTTACCGAAACGTGGTAGTTGTTTGTCGTGAAAGGCATCCACTGCAAATGCACAAAAGATTTCGGTCATTGGAATACGCCGCTTATGTTGTTGAACGAATAAACCCCGCATCGGGACGCAATGCAAGTTGAATTTGCAGTGGATCAAAATCGACTACACGGAGAGAAGAGAGGTTGGTATCATAACGCGGATCGACATAAAAATTGCCCCACCACCCAAGTTTGCCCCATGCATTTGCAGTGAAATTCCAATTCACTCCAATTCGATCCATCAAATGCGGGGGGTTCATGAATACATTCTCCAAAGGTTGAAATGTGCTCATGTGCCAACAATCGTCGATTTGCGTGGTTTAATTTTTCAATCGAAAAGCGATGTGACCACATCATCAGATGTATGTAGCATCTTGACATGAAGTAGTGTATGACCGAACGCTACATGTTTCATTTCATTCCATTGTTAGTAGCTTAGTGCGTCAGGCATGCACATCAGGCAAGAAACAACAAAACGTTGATGTTCTAGATAAAGTGAAGCATTGAGCCGTGAAGAATGGGACCGCATGAACACCCTTAGAGTGGCTTTATTTTCTTTTGAATGGAATATGATCGTTCACAAGTACCCTTGGCCATGTTGTCAAACGTCCCGTTCCCTACTATGGCATCAGCGAGTCTGTTATGCAACACAATGCCAAGCAACGAACAACGAGTAGAGGCTCTGACGAAATCTTATCCACGACACCTCATGTATGCACTTCGTGAGGTGGCACAGGGTTGCAAGCACACGATCTCTCTCAGGTCTCAAGTATAACGAGGCTAACGAAGTAAAGTGTATAGAAACCTTTTCCCATTATCTTATGTTCGTTTTGGATTGATTGAAGAATGTCGAATATCATGCATCTCTTCATTCTAACCAGTTGCACACGGATTCTCACTCCCTTTGCGAGAATATGATGTTCCCCACCCACACATACCACCAAGGATGAGGTGACGCACATCTTGCAACACGGAAGATGTTGCACGCAAGCAACATTTGTGTCGACACGACACTTGTTGCAACGCGAAAGGTTGGGCGCCACGCGTCAAACCACCACCCACCAACAATCTAAAAAAGGTGCACCGACTATGCACGTGATGCTTTTATTCGGTGAAAATCCTTAGAACTAGGCTACAATCCGTAATCGATGTTGCATTCCACAATGAGACGCTTTTTTGTTGCACAACGCATGCGGGGCAAATGGTGTATGTTGGTTGAGACACCATCTCATGAGCAGATGCTCGTCGGTTGTGCCAACAATGTTAGTCGTTGGATCCGAGGGCAAAGGCACGACAAAAAGCAAGAACACGAAATGAAACTTGGATGAAGGAATCCATTGTTGGTCTCGTAAATGCTAACCAAGCCTAATAGATGAATATCCACAAATGGGTTTGTAGCGAAGGGTGTCACGTAATTCTTTTTTTCGAATACTTTTTGGACAGGCACACTGCCAAGATTTACCCGCAAGGTCTGCAAAATCACCCACCACAAAAACCACAAAAACTCAACCACATAGAGGTTGGCATTCACAAAGACTTCTACACAAGCGGGTCACGCATTCCGCCCGGAGAACAAACGGGCATTTCAACGGAATAGAATAGACAACTTGATGGGAAGGAAGGTTGAGGTTGCGTGTTTTAACTATCATCGCCAAAAATGAGGTCATTTTTCGCACACTTGTGTATCATGTGGTACATGTAGCTCCGATCGTGTGCACCGCTAGAAATTCCGAGAAATGGATGGACACGGGGGCAAGGGTCTTTTTGGTCATCTTTGGTAATGGAGTAGAAGTGCATTGGACCATTGAACACATGTCCAAGAACATACATACAAACCAAAACAACTTGTGTACGTTGCTCTCTAGTGATTGTTGGACTTCTAATTACGCATAAATCAATCGACTATGAAGTCGACGCAGGACGCTTTGCCCGTATTCCCCATTCACAGCCCCATCATGGAGTCCATGGAGCCCGAAAGGTTAATTTCGGGCATGCATCTCTACAATCAGTGTATCTTATTCGATTCGCTTATAAGACAGTCACACATCAAATGCCGAGTCGCTTCAACCGAATCACGACCGCGAATGCGCGCGGCTGAACCCGCAGTCTGAGGGTTCTCCAAATCTTCTAATTGTTGAAGACCGATTTGCCCAATGATCGTGACCATATTTGCAATTTTTCTCATCGATATTTTATCGGGAAGTGGGATCCCTGATTGTATCGATAATCAAGCATGCAAAGGCCACGATTACGTTACGATGACAACCGGTGTGTGAGGGAACTCTTCGCGTAATCCATGACCATGATTCTATTTTACTTCAACAATTTTTTTCCTTTAGAGGACGGATTCGTATGTCTTCCCCGGCAAAGCTCCGCATACAGGATTGTCGATGCCGACACAAGATTGGTGGAGTGTTGGACAAAAGAACCAAAATGTCCATCGGAAGGGAGTTGCGTTCGTACGGCACACGAAATCGGACGGCCCGTAAGGGAACATCGGCCCCACGTGATCGATGATGTCTTGAAAGCCTTTCAAAGTGCGTTACGTTTTGTGCCCTCCGTATTGCCAAACAACCGACCCACCTTGCGCCGAGAATGGAAACGCTTGTTTGACGCGTTGCTCATGTATCTCCATCAAGGCGTTTGGCTCAGGATTGTGCATGCGTCTTGCGTTGAAATGACGTCGCCTTGGTGAAGGCCCAAGCAAACGGCGGGATACCACGTTTCGCAATGGGCGTAGCCATCCGTTCCCCCGTGGTTTTACAAAGTAATGCGCGGGAAATAGTTGGTCGATAATGCGTTCACACACACGCAACGAATCCGACCTCTCCAAATCGGTGTCGTTGGCTTTGTGGAACCGTGTTCTGGTGCCCCTCAATGTGGACGTGCATGGTCGGAGGTTGTTTGGAGGGGCTTGTCAAGGTGTACCAAGGTTACACGTGCTCCAAAGTTCAAAAGTTTACGGGGACCCACGTGGAAAGTTTGTTGGGAACACTCACCCTTCCCGAAAATTCGCTAGAATATGTTTTTGTTTTCGGCCCCTCCGCACCCTTCGTCACGTCCCATCTCGTAAGTGCACGTAAGTGCACGAACTCCTTGAAAGAAGGTCTTTCAGTTGCGTCCGCGGATATAGAATCCATAATCCATGATGCATTCCCCGAGCAACGAGAAGTTCATAGGGAGGGCCGCACGGGTCCCAATGTCTCCCGACATCGGCCCAAACACGTCAGGCATATGCTTAAGTTGGGATCAATTGACCGAAGTAGCGCCATGCCACTTTTGCAAGTGCATCGACCGGAAGATTATTTGCACAATCGCCGATTGCAACATTCCAAGGTATACCCGCTCCTCCTCTGGCCAAGATGTGTGCAACTTTCATGCTACAAGCCCTCCATGCCACCCTAGTGGGTTGGGGGCATGCCCCGCCCCCCAAAAGCCACAGCACACCATGGCGTCATGCCAAAACCCCCAAAAGTCACCAACACTCGAAAAGAAAGGAAGGCCGGAGGACGTTGTGGAGACGTTGCGCATCCGCTCCCATTCCATCCAAATCGTGGAGGGAGATGTGCCCTCCGTAATGCACGATGGGGGGGTGGGTAATTCACTGTCCCATTTCCGTGACAAGCCAACGGGGGGAGTGTTGGTGCAAATGGGCACACCTAGGATCTAAGCAAGAACCTTGGGTGTTCAAACATGTTGCATAGACCACTAGCTTGCACTTTTGCAAAAATTTGTTGCACAAAAATTGTGGAAACCGTACCCGTTAATGCTGCGTGCCGTGCAATCAAACATGGAGCCAATGCGCCATGGCTCTTTCGTTTTCCTTCACCATGTCATACGACATCACCGGGTGCGCTTTGAACAATTTTCTTCGACAAGAAGGTTGGTGGTCACACCACATTAGCGGCTGCACTTTTGCATTGTTCCCCTTTGATGCAACAGCCTTTGAATGTACTCTACATTTCTAATCCAGGGCCGTGAGGCAGGGGCCCGGGGGGGGGATGGACCTCGGGCCCCGTAAAGAAACAACAACCACACGGAATGTCACACAGGGCCCTCGACCAATCCCGCCGGTCTTCTAATGTGTCCCTCAGGCTGGGTCTACGGGTACGAGCTCCCGAATAGTTGGGGCGGGGTATTACTTTGGCCCGAACTTGTTTCGTGGTAAGCGTTCCACTTGGGGGGGGGGGATCCGGGATTTCACGCGGAACGGAGTGGAATGGCATGCCTCACCTCCGCGGTGGGCTAAGGTATGGCGCATTATAAGAGTGCGTGCACCGCATGCGCACGTGCATGTGTCCACACAATGTAAAGCAAATAAATTTCTCGAAAATCAAAGGAGAATAGGCAGGGGGGGAAGGGGGGGGCTGCTTTTCATGTCCGTGTTGGGCCCGTGTTAACACAACACATGAGGGGATGGGGGGGTACTTTTCACCACCTGTGTTGGGGCCGTGTTAACACGTCCAATAGGTGGTGTGCTGTGTTATGTGTTGTTGTGTCGTTTTGTGTGCCTGTGTTGTGTTGTGTTGTGTTGTTTTGTGTTTTGTTGCGTTGCGTTGTGTTGTGTTGTTATTCCTTGTTTTGTTTTGGTTTTTTTTGTTGTGTCATTCGTGCTGTGTTTTTCTTTCTTTATTTTTTGTTTGTGGTGTGGTGTGTTGTGTTGTATTATGTTGTGTTGTATTATGTTGTGTTGTATTATGTTATGTTGTGTCGTGTTTAGGCCTTTGCTTAGTGCCGTGCCTACCCTATGAGGGGGCTGGGGTGGGTGGGTGCCTTTTTGAAAAAGTTGGGTGCCTCCTTCACCCGAGACCCCCCCCCTAGGGTCGCCACCCAACAGGGGACACCACCATCAACCCAACAACGAGTCGCTCCTATGTTGAGGTGGTCCGGGGAGTCGCGCAACGAAGTGGGCGGCCAACGACGGCAAGTGGCCCACCCCACGTCCCCCGCTACATCCTACTCCCCCGTGCACCCACGCACACCCCACAACCCCCAAAGGCATGAAGGAGAGGGTAGGGGGTTTGTGTTGCGCTCGCCAAAGGATGGACTGAGCGCGGGAACTTGGAGGAGAAAGGTTGTTATGTGCCCCCGTCGGGGAAACGACCCCGCAAGTGGCCATCCCAGGGCCCACCAGCCGCCGTTGGGGAGAGGTACCTCACCGCCGGCTTGGGATGGCCGCTTGGACGCACCTGGCCAACGGCGAAGGCATTTGCCTTCCTCTGCGTGGACTCGACGCAGAGAAGTGAACAGGGCAAGTCCGGGGGCTCCGTTGGCACAACCGACCAAGGGAAAGGGAAGGGAAGGAGTGTGGTGAGGCCGATGGGCACCACGGCCTACGGAGGGAAAGGCCAAGGGAAGGGAAAGGGGAGGGGAAAGGGACGGTTAGGGCAGGGAGGAAGAGGAAGGTCAAAGGGTGGTGAGAAGCCGATGGGCACCACCGCCTATGGAGGGAAAGGGTCCAAGGGAAGGGCAGCGAATGGCGATCGGCCAGTAGGCGCCGCCAGCTGCAGACGTGATCATCACACCATGGCGTCATGCCAAAACCCCCCTAGGGTCGGATATCATGTCCCACAGACAGGTTGAAGAGGTTGAGTGAGCTCAGATGTGACCAAGTGATGAAACGCGATCTGCCTTACCAGGCCGGCAACCCATAGAAGGAATGGTTTCATCGAAGGAAAGGGAAGGGAAGGGCAGCGAATGGCGATCGGCCAGTGGGCGCCGCCAGCTGCAGACGAGAACACAAGACCATGGCTTCTTGCCAACCCCCCCCCCTAGGGTAGGGGTAGGTCGCTAGTGGGTCCTTTTTTTTTGTCCGCTTTGAGGAATGTCAGCCGCAGGGCCTTGAACTATGGGGGTGTTGCTTGTGCTGTACTGTGACTTGTGCCTGCCGTGCTATGAAAAATGCTTGTTGTTCCCTGTGCCAGCTCACCATGAAAGTAACATGCAGTTGTGGCATGGTGGTTTCGGACCACGACAATGCCATGTGTGAACACTTGAAGTCCCATGCACACAGAGATCGTCTAGCGAATGCAGCACTGGGATCTACTGCTTTCTATGGGTTGTGGGTGGGTGGGTGCCTCCCGAGGTTGACCCCCCTCCCCCCCCCCCGGGGGGGAGGGGGGTCAACAAGGAGACCACAGTGGCGGAGGTGGTCAAAAAGATGTTGGTGCAGGAAGCAAAGAAGTTCTTGCAAGTGATATATGGAGATGGAGTCACCGGACAAGACGTACAACAACTCGAGAGAGCATTGAGGACCAAGATAAACACCCAAAAGGAGGAAAAGAGAAAGCCCATGGGTGAGATGGTGCAGTGGGTACTAAACAACGGATATGTCAAGCAAGGGGGTGTGGTGTACAAGCAAAAGAAAGGTTTCGGAATGGGACTGAAATGTGCCGTCTTCTTGGCGAACTTGGCGTGTTATGGGACGGAGAAGAGGTTCGCGGAAGAAGAAGGAAGGAGGCCGGAGCAAGTGGAACACAACTATCGCTTTGTGGATGACATGTTTTCCTTGACCGGCGTCGTCCCTGGGGAGGAAGCATACAAACTCAAAAGGACGGTCCGAAGAGCCGCTGATGGAGGCCACCTTGTCTTCTTGGGGGCTGACTTGTGGTGGAGAGAGGATGAGAAAGGGCGCATCAAGTTTGAAACCGGAGTGCATTGGAGAGAGAAGGACTATCCCATAAAAATAAGGCGATATCCAGTGAGGGATAGCATGATCTTGGACGCCCAAAGGTTGGGAGTATTGACAGGGCAATACATCAGAGCATTGAGGTTGTGCTCAGTTTTGCGATTATTCAAGGAGGCGATCCAAACCATCACCAAAACGGCCACACAGCGAGGCTATGGGACAAACGAGCAAAAGAAACAATGGGGCAAGTTCTTGCGAGTGTGGTGGGGTGGACAAGACATCACCATGGGGGAGATGCACGTGTGGTTTGGACGGATGCAACGGTGGGTAAGGAAGGAGATCTCAAAAGAAGGGAGGAGAAAGAAGAGATGTTGGTACGGGTGGAGGTGTCGGAGAAAGAGCTGCCCGTTTGAGCACGTACCACCGCCACCGAAAGTGTGGACACCGCCGGAAGGCGGGCTGGAACCCCAAAGGAGGGAAGCCAAAAATCCGCACCCACAAGGGGTGAGAACGACTGAGATCGTCGGAGTGGAAGAGGAGATGAAGAACTGTGGTGTGTGGCGGGAGACGGTGGTGGTTGTGGACTTGAGGGAACCACCGTTGGTGGCGCCAACGCAAAGCGACAACCGCAAAGTTGGGTGCGCCGAGACCACGGAGGCTGCAAGCACCAACAAAAGCCTGACAAATGATGTTGAGAGACAACAAAAGGAAGAACACGCGAAGCGGCAGGAGAGGGAGAGCCAAGACGACAAAGGAACAAAAGAAGTGGAAGACGGTGACACCGACAGTGACGTATCAATCTTGACATGGCTGCAAGGCTTGAAGATAAGGGGCGAAGGAGGGCAAATGGAGGGACACAAGGACTTGCGGCCGGAGGTGGTGGACGATGAGGCGACCGTGGAGCAGCAAAGGCAAGAGAGGAAGAGCCACACCGAAGACCATGGAGGGCCTCGTCCATCACCACAAGTGGGGCTAGAGGTGGGGGAGAAGGAGGAGAAGGAAGAAGACCACAAGCAAAAGGAGAAGAGCGAAAGCCAAAGCCACAAGGAACAGTATCCACCGCAGCGGCAAGAGGATGAGCAGCAAGGTGAAGAAAGCGGAGGACATGGAGAAGATAGTGACACCAACAGTGACATATCAATCTTGAGATGGTTGCAAGGGCTGAGGAAAGAGGAAGCGGGAGGCCAAAGCCAGGAGAACCCAGAGCTAGACGTGGTGGAAGAAGAAGAGACAAAGAAACAACCAAGGCAGGAGGAGAGAAGAAATGCCCCTGGCCAGGGAGAGCCAGAGCCATCTCGAGAAGTGGCAGTGGATGGGGTGGAGAAGGGGGTGTTGGACGAACAACCAGGTCCAAAAGCGACAAAGAACAAGGACCGCAGCAAGGTACAACACCCAACAGGAGTGGGAAACCACGGGTTGAAGGAAGCCGAAGAGAGGGGGCCGACAGAAGAGAAGGTGACCTCGGAGGAGGCGAAATCAAGACGAACAAAGCCACAACCAAGAAAGGGGGAATGGCAAGTGGACCTCCCCAAGGACATATTGGAGACATGGAACCAAGCAGTCCGGGAAGCGGCAAGCCAAGGGAAAGAGACCATGGGATTGTTGTGGAGGACAAGGACCGAAAATGGGGTCAAAGTAGGGGGTCTACACATACCAAGACACGACGTACAAACAAGCCACCACTGTGCAGTGGGAGATGAGGCGCTCACAGAGGCGGTCAGTTGGGGCGCATCCTTGGGAGGAAAATTGGTTGGTTGGATACACACGCATCCAGGACATGTGCCGGTGCTATCAGCCTTGGACGTGTGCACCCTCAACACAATTGGCCAAACACTATGGTCAATTATACCGGAAGGAGGCCCAGCAGTTGGAGTGGTGCAAAGTTGGACCTCTCCAGCGGATGAAGTGGCGTGTGCCCCACTGAAGGGGGGTCTAAAGGCCTACACAATGTCCGTCTTGGGCATGGAGGTGGCAAACAGATGTGCCGCAATCCGCCGAAAGAAACCGGGAGTGGATCACCGGTATCACGAACATCTTGCTGGAGTTTGGGATGATGATGACCCTCACCCGGTTGGGAGGGAGCAGGAGGAAGTACCGGTGGTCCTCGTGGAGGCCGAGGATGGTGGTTGTATGGACATGGGAAACAACAGGTGGTGGACCAAATGGTTGGGAGCAGGAAGCACACCTAAGGAAAAGGAGAACACCAAGCCCGACAACAATGAGGAGAGTGATAGCAGCACGAGCAGCAACGGGACAGCGAGCACGGTTGGACCCGAAGCTTGGTCGCAAAAGCGTGGTCCCAAGCACGCATGTGGGCTATGCTGCAGACCGTTGAGGGCCAAGGAGGGAGCAGTGAGGTGCAGCCAGGGGCACTGGATGCACTTGAAGTGTGCTGGGGTCACTGTCTCCCAGGCGAAGAAGGTGTTCCGCAGCAACAGGGTGTTCCAGTGTAGGTGCAGAAAGGCAAGGCCAGCCAAATGGTTGCGGGAGGAAAGAGAGAGGCACAAGCAGAGGAGGAGAGAACAACGCAGCAAAGCGAGGAAGGCAGGGGTGGCGCTGGAGGAACAACCACCCAAGCCACAAGCACGGGCCGAACCAGAGCAAAGTGACTCCGAGAGACCGGAAGTGGTTGGAGTGGATGGCCATCGCATTGTACTCGGGGGAAGAGTAGCACTAACAGGCATGAAGAAAAAGAAGGAATTGGAGGGGAAGACAGGTGAGGTTGAAAGCATCATCGAGGAACAAGGAAAAGTAAGACTCCGAATGGACTGTGGCAGAAGGGTATTGGTGTCATTGGATAGGGTCAGGGTGCAAGAGGTGGAGCACATGGGAGGCGCCGAGGACTCAAAAGCTGCCCAAGAACAACAACACGGGGAAGAAACAAAAGGACGCGGGGTGGCGGGAGACAATGAACCGCCCGGAAGAAAGGAGGAAAGGAGTGAAGAAGGAGAGATGGGAGGGCAGGAAGAAACATTTGAACTATGGAATGGGGTGAGGCTAGTAGGGATGAGACAACCGGAGTTGGAGGGCCACAAGGGGGTGTTGGAGGATATCTACAAGGACAAAGTGCAAGTGTTGTTAGTGGGAGGGATGCGCCGAGTAAAAGTGGACAAGAAGAAGGTGGTCCCGGAGGTAGTTGAGCCCGTTGAGGTGCTGCCCCCGGGTTTTGAAGGATGGAGCTTTCTTGAACAGATTGGAGTGGGGAGTGCACCCACCATGGATGAAGTGAAGGCCGCATACAAAAAGTGGGTGTTGCGGTTACATCCGGACAAGAACATGAACAACATTGCCAAAGCCACCCACCTGTTCAAAAGGTTGACCTCCGGCTACGAGGGATGGAAAAGTGCGCCCGGGGTGACACCGCCAAGGCCGGCGGAGGAACCACCCAACTACCAGTTCAACCCCACATACTTTCGATCCAATTTCTGCAACAGCACAAGTTCGGCGGGGCAAACAGCCCCGGAGGAAGCGCCACCAAGTGCCAAAAACCCAGAAACGGAGGGCGATGGAGAGGGTTTTTGGTCTTTCTTGTGGGGAAGCAAAAGGCCCGGTCGTTCCGAACATGCGAGTGGAATGGGGGCTAGCCACGGTGAGGGTACACCGAAGGGCGCACCGCCACCGGGGTCGGGAACGCAACGGACCCGCCGCCTCTTGTTCCATGAGAAGTTCCGGTGGCACACGCACCACGTCCGCGCCATCCAAGCGGACCGGATCCTCGCTGAGAAAAGGAGGAGAGGGTGGTTCTCTGACTACCCCGAGGCAGGAAGCAACATGTACTTATTGGCACCAGACCAGGTGTACAAAGTGCGAGTGCTAGCCTCATCGGTATGGGTGCCGGAGGTGAGACGTTGGGAGCCGGAGGTGTTCATCATCGGGGAGGGCATCAACTTCACAGTGGAGGACACAACCAGGTTGATGCAAAACTTGCACAGGGCAAACGTGATTGCCGAGCAAGTAGGCATCCGGCTGTACAAGGAGTAGAAGATGGAAGCCAAGTGAGAAGCGGACAAGCCCCACCCGCGGGTGACAAGAGGGCGTGGAAGCGCACGGTCGCACAGTTCCGACGGCGTCAAGGTGACGGGGTGCAACTTGTTTAGCGCAGTGCCGAGCACAAAGGCGCGACCCGGAACGCACCATGGCATGGCCTAGGCCTTGAAGCAAGAGGGACTGAGACCGGGCGCCAAGCGACCCAGGAACCCAAGGGAAGGGCAACCCGGCGCCGGGAGGAGAAGGAAGAACAATGAAAGCAAAATGCCTGATGGAAAGGAGAGTCTCACACCATCAACATGGCTCTGCTGGGGAGGAGAAGATCCTCCAGCCACCGAGACTCACACTGGGGAGCCGCGGCCCCCAGTGATACAGCAACAAGGCACAACGATGTGGTCTGAGGTACGGCCGTGGACGGGCCTCTGGACCCATGCCCAATGGAGACGGCGCCGCAGTCTCCATTGGATGCGCCCCGGCTACCACAACGCGCAGCGAGCTTTCTCGCCGGCGGAGTAGGGGGCAAGGCCCCGGCTACCACAACGCGCAGCGAGCTTTCTCGCCGGCGGAGTAGGGGGCAAGGCCAAACAACAGGCAGGGGGAAGGCAACCCCCGCACTTTTTTAGCCAGGGTGGTGACCAACACCGACAAAAACATAACAATGAAGTCTACACGTGCACCGAGTTTTTCTCGGGGGGTCCAATGGGGCCTCAGCGAGATGCCCGATGTGGCAACGCAAGCCCACCGGGGGCCGCGCTCTCAAGGGAGTGACCACGGCAGTAAGTCCCAGCGTGCTGGCACTGAGAAGCGAGCAGGGGAGAGACTCCTTCCCTCGCGTAGCAACTCAACCAGAAAAGGGACGCACCACGTCGTCAAGCGCCCGGACCAAGCCGGGAGAAGGGGGCCAGCAAGGGGCCCTACGCACCTCCACCCAACACGGGACACCACCGTCAACCCAACAACAACTCGCTCCTATGTTGAGGTGGTCCGGGGAGTCGCGCAACGAAGTGGGCGGCCAGCGACGGTAAGAGGCCCACCCCACGTCACCCGCTACATCCTACTCCCCCGTGCACCCACGCATCCCCCACAACCCCCGTCCGCGCAGCAAAGGCAGGAGGGAGAGGGTAGGGGGTTTGTGTTGCGCTCGCCAAAGGATGGACTGAGCGCGGGAACTTGGAGGAGAAAGGTTGTTATGTGCCCCCGTCGGGGAAACGACCCCGCAAGTGGCCATCCCAGGGCCCACCAGCCGCCGTTGGGGAGAGGTACCTCACCGCCGGCTTGGGATGGCCGCTTGGACGCACCTGGCCAACGGCGAAGGCATTTGCCTTCCTCTGCGTGGACTCGACGCAGAGAAGTGAAACAGGGCAAGTCCGGGGGCTCCGTTGGCACAACCGACCAAGGGAAAGGGAAGGGAAGGAGTGTGGTGAGGCCGATGGGCACGGTGGCCTACGGAGGGAAAGGCCAAGGGAAGGGAAAGGGGAGGGGAGAGGGAAGGTTAGGGCAAGGAGGAAGAGGAAGGTCAAAGGGTGGTGAGAAGCTGATGGGCACCACCGCCTATGGAGGGAAAGGGTACAAGGGAAGGGCAGCGAATGGCGATCGGCCAGTAGGCGCCGCCAGCTGCAGACGAGATCATCACACCATGGCGTCATGCCAAAACCCCCCCCCCGGAAAGGGGAGGGGAGAGGGAAGGTTAGGGCAAGGAGGAAGAGGAAGGTCAAAGGGTGGTGAGAAGCTGATGGGCACCACCGCCTATGGAGGGAAAGGGTCCAAGGGAAGGGCAGCGAATGGCGATCGGCCAGTAGGCGCCGCCAGCTGCAGACGAGATCATCACACCATGGCGTCAGGCCAAAATCCCCCCCCCCCCCGAGAACACAAGACCATGGCTTCTTGCAAAAACCCCCCCCGTCATGCCAAAATCCCCCCCCCATGGCGTCATGCCAAAATCCCCCCCTGAAACTGGCGGCACCTATTGACCTCTCGCCACTAATCCTTTCCCTTCTCATTATTCCCTTGGCGTGATGGTACCGACTGGCCTCTCACTACCCAATCCCCTTACTTTGATGGTACTCCCTATCCTTGCCTCCCTTCCCCTGCCCTTGGTCAGTTGTGCCAACGGAGCCTCCGGGCGAACATCTCATGCCAGCGGTGGACTAACCCTCTCCAACAGCGGCTCTTCAGCCATGGGATGTCCACTTCCTAGGTCAATGCCCTGATGGGGCACATAATAGAGCAGGGGGCAGGGGCACGTTGAGGAACCCCACGGCTGGAGGACACAGTTTGCAGATCTGCATTTTCAACACCACGCTGACCCGATTGTCCGATTGTCCGATCAAACGTGGTGCGAGTCACCGATTGTGACTTTCCAGGATCAGCTATACGAGCATTGGTGCACCATAAAGTGGTTGGCAAATTCTACGTTGGGGCGAGGGCGTCCCCCTTGCGGTGATGGGGTCAAGAGCAGATTACCTTCGTGCCGGACAACAATGTTGCTGATCTCGCGGGCAGACCGCAGCTGTTGCCTGGGAACGTCTTGTTTGCTTTGTCCTCGATGCCCACGCCCAGGGGTGCCTGGTGGTTGCTGAACCCCACAACACAACACATCACAACACAACACAGCACAACACAACACAACACAACACAACACAACACAACACAACACAACACAACACAACACAACACAACACAACACAACACAACACAACACAACACAACACAACACAACACAACACAACACAACACAACACAACACAACACAACACAACACAACACAACACAACACAACACAACACAACACAACACAACACAACACAACACAACACAACACAACACAACACAACACAACACAACACAACACAACACAACACAACACAACACAACACAACACAACACAACACAACACAACACAACACAACACAACACAACACAACACAACACAACACAACACAACACAAGACAACCCAACCCAACCCAACCCAACCCAACCCAACCCAACCCAACACAACACAACACAACACAACACAACACAACACAACACAACACAACACAACACAACACAACACAACACAACACAACACAACACAACACAACACAACACAACACAACACAACACAACACAACACAACACAACACAACACAACACAACACAACACAATACAACACAACACAACACAACACAACACAACACAACACAACACAACACAACACAACACAACACAACACAACACAACACAACACAACACAACACAACACAACACAACACAACACAACACAACACAACACAACACAACACAAGACAACCCAACCCAACCCAACCCAACCCAACCCAACCCAACCCAACCCAACCCAACCCAACCCAACCCAACCCAACACAACACAACACAACACAACACAACACAACACAACACAACACAACACAACACAACACAACACAACACAACACAATACAACACAACACAACACAACACAACACAACACAACACAACACAACACAACACAACACAACACAACACAACACAACACAACACAACACAACACAACACAACACAACACAACACAACACAACACAACACAACACAACACAACACAACACAACACAACACAACACAACACAACACAACACAACACAACACAACACAACACAACACAACACAACACAACACAACACAACACAACACAACACAACACAACACAACACAACACAACACAACACAACACAACACAACACAACACAACACAACACAACACAACACAACACAACACAACACAACACAACACAACACAACACAACACAACACAACACAACACAACACAACACAAGACAACCCAACCCAACCCAACCCAACCCAACCCAACCCAACCCAACCCAACCCAACCCAACCCAACCCAACCCAACCCAACCCAACCCAACCCAACCCAACCCAACACAACACAACACAACACAACACAACACAACACAACACAACACAACACAACACAACACAACACAACACAATACAACACAACACAACACAGCACAACACAACACAACACAACACAACACAACACAACACAACACAACACAACACAACACAACACAACACAACACAACACAACACAACACAACACAACACAACACAACACAACACAATACAACACAACACAACACAACACAACACAACACAACACAACACAACACAACACAACACAACACAACACAACACAACACAACACAACACAACACAACACAACACAACACAACACAACACAACACAACACAACACAACACAACACAACACAACACAACACAACACAACACAACACAACACAACACAAGACAACCCAACCCAACCCAACCCAACCCAACCCAACCCAACCCAACCCAACCCAACCCAACCCAACCCAACCCAACCCAACCCAACACAACACAACACAACACAACACAACACAACACAACACAACACAACACAACACAACACAACACAACACAACACAACACAACACAACACAACACAACACAACACAACACAACACAACACAACACAACACAACACAACACAACACAACACAACACAACACAACACAACACAACACAACACAACACAACACAAAATCTTCGGCTTCTTTGCCATGGGGTGGACAAAGGTTTGGGGGTACTTTTCACGTCCGTGTTGGGCCTATGTTAACACAACACAGGAGGGGGTGGGGGGGTACTTTCCACCTCTGTGTCGGCCGGCCGTGTTAACATGCCTAATCCCCAAATCTTTCTTCGGCAAAATGGTGCATGCGCGTTGGTGTTGGAGTGAATAACGCAAAGTAACACAGTTTCCATTCTCGAGTTTCTAGTTGAGAACCGCACGGCCGAGACGTGACATGTGTGGGTGCACACGTGGGCATAGGCCCGCGTGGGTGCGTGCGTGCGTGCGTATGTTCATGCTCACAAAATCAGCCTCACCCTCCCTTGTATGTTGTAGTTGCCCGAAAGGCAGCAGGAAGCACCGACCCCCCGGAAGCTGCTGCGAAACTTGCGAGAGACCAGCACCGCTGCACAGCGGGTTTGGCAACAACGAGGTGTGCGGGCATGTGGGTGTAGCGGTGTGCTATAAGTAGCAAAGTGTTGCTTTACCAGAGGCACCACCTTGTAGGCATCCCCTGCCGCACCCCGCGTTTTTTGGCCACACAATCTTCCTCCAATCTGTGTATCCCCACCTCACAGGGTGGGAAGGACGGCTGGATATGGCCAGCAGGTAGGGTGGTAGCCTGCATTGACACGCTCGGTGTTCCACTCCGCTAGTCGCCGTGGGCTGGGAAAAAGCAAAAAGTGACTTTCCCATGCAACACAGAATATTGCGTAGGATGTTTTGGATAGCATGGACAAGCATAGATGTGATTTGCTCTCGGGTTGCCTCTATTGTTTGACCGCAAACTCCCCATGCAAAATTGACGTCCCCAGCTGGGCAATGCAGAGAGCGGAGTCCCGCAGTTTGGCATGGGTTAGCGCGTCAGCCCTCCCTCTCGGTGCTACTCCGGGCATCTTTTGGTGATCAACCCCGGGTTTAGCAAAAGTCTTGCAGCTTTCTTTTTCTTTTTTTGTGACAGAACCTCCGTTTTGCTCCAAGGCTGGAGCCCTTTGGCTAGACATTGCAATGCGTTGTTGTAGTCTTCCCTTCTGCATTAGAATAGTCAGCATTGTCCCTCTTTACTACCAAGGAAGTACAAGTGAGGGTGTTGCATCGTGATCTTGCTTGCTTTGTGTTCTGAACTCCCCGAACCGCTGTTTGAACTGCTTTGCAGCATAGGGCATTGTGCATCGGGCTTTGCCGAGCATGTATTTGAAAATCCGTTGGCAAGGGATGTGGTTGCCCATAGTAGTAATATGATCGACATGCCGGGCTATGTGTGTATGTGGCGGGAGGTGAGGAATCTGATGGTATCCCTGTACATTTCGGGTCATCACTGTCCAGCTGATTGTCCCTCTTCCTTTTCTTGCCCTCATTCTTTGGGTACACAATTTGATTTCCCCTGTGTTGTCTTGCCAGCCCCTAGTCCCTAGGGCATGGTTGCTGTCTTCACAGGACCATCCGAGCTGGGGGGCAGCTGGTGAGACGTTGCCTCGATTAGCAGGGCCCGCCAGGTACGTAGATGGGGTTCAGCAACCACCAGGCACCCCTGGGCGTGGGCATCGAGGACAAAGCAAACAAGACGTTCCCAGGCAACAGCTGCGGTCTGCCCGCGAGATCAGCAACATTGTTGTCCGGCACGAAGGTAATCTGCTCTTGACCCCATCACCGCAAGGGGGACGCCCTCGCCCCAACGTAGAATTTGCCAACCACTTTATGGTGCACCAATGCTCGTATAGCTGATCCTGGAAAGTCACAATCGGTGACTCGCACCACGTTTGATCGGACAATCGGACAATCGGGTCAGCGTGGTGTTGAAAATGCAGATCTGCAAACTGTGTCCTCCAGCCGTGGGGTTCCTCAACGTGCCCCTGCCCCCTGCTCTATTATGTGCCCCATCAGGGCATTGACCTAGGAAGTGGACATCCCATGGCTGAAGAGCCGCTGTTGGAGAGGGTTAGTCCACCGCTGGCATGAGATGTTCGCCCGGAGGCTCCGTTGGCACAACTGACCAAGGGCAGGGGAAGGGAGGCAAGGATAGGGAGTACCATCAAAGTAAGGGGATTGGGTAGTGAGAGGCCAGTCGGTACCATCACGCCAAGGGAATAATGAGAAGGGAAAGGATTAGTGGCGAGAGGTCAATAGGTGCCGCCAGTTTCAGACAGCAATTTACGCAGGTGTTATGCCCCTCCACACCCTGCCAGACACATAGCAGTGGAACAGGGACAGTCCGTGGGCTCCGTTGGCACAACCCACCAAAGGGAAGGAAGGGTGTGTAGGGAAGTAAGGATGGGCCATGCAGAGAGGGGGGGCACGGGTGGTGAGAGGCTGATGGGCACCGGCACCTATGCAGGGAAAGGGTTCAAGGAAAGGACGAGGGGAAGTGGCGAGAGACCAACAGGCGCCGCCGGCTTCAGACAGCAATCCATCCAGGCGGCATGCCGAACCCCCTGGGTTCCGTGCCATGGCCCGCCACCATGGAGAAACAGAAACGGTGGGCCAACGCAGCGGCTCGGAGGATCTTCATGAGTAGCACTGCTTTGCCATCTCACTCCGTCTCAAGCTGCCTCCGTCAGCAGCGCTGTGATGGGGATACGGTAGCGGTAGCGGTACTCAAAGGCTGGGTGAGAGCGGTTCTGGAGGTCAGAAATTTGGGTATGAAAAACCATGGTGTACAGAGACTTGCCTTCCGCGCACTGTGTCCCGACCGTGAAGTGCTTTGTTAGAGAGAAGGGAGGGCGGGTCAGGGGGTTTTCGGACAATGCCCTGAATGTGGCGGTACTCCAAGCAGTTGGGGGTGTCAATCAAATGCTTGGAGTGGCAACAACTGAAAGTGACCCCCCATAATGTGGCTTCTTGCCAAAACCCCCATAATGTAGCAGCACCAATGTGAGGCATGACTGTCATGCACTAGAAATGATTTGCCAGCAGGCAAATCATTTCTAGGTTCAGGGCCCCGTGTGGTAAACCAATAGGATAGCATGCCACACAGGAGGTAGTGTGCCACCCTGGCCTTCACCCTATCTGTTGGTGGATGTTACTGGGTTGTGGGCATATGCGCTGAACAAAGGGGCATTGAAAGGCTGTCCCGGTGTGGTTGTGCCTTTGATACGAGGGCAGCAGACACACAGCTCATGGGGCCTTGATTCCGGCTGCAGGCTCTGCAGCCACTCCTGTTCGGACCCGGTGTCCCTGAACCTCCTGCCTCTCGCCCCCCTGCTCCCTGTCATGTGTCCCCTCTGGGAAGTGGCCCCGCAAGTTGATATCCAAGGTCCCAAAAGCCGCCATTGGGGAGGGTTCCCCCACCGCTGGTATGGGGTGTCCACTTAGACGCACCTGGCCAACGGTGAGGGCCGTTGCCCTCCTCCGTGTGGAACGGACACAGAGCAGTGAGTCAGGGACAGTCCAGGGGCTCCAGGGGCAAGTTGGCACAACCTCCCAAGGGAAAGGAAGGAGATGCAGGGAAGTAAGGATAGGCCAGGCAGGGGGAGGGAGGGCAAGGTGATGAGAGGCCGATGGGCACCGCCACCAGCGGAGGGAGAGAGGTGAAGGGAAGGGCAAGGGTAAGTGGCGATCGGGCAATAGGCGCCGCCAGCTGCAGACAGCAATCCACGAAGGCGTCATGCCAAACACCCCCGCCCCCCTTTGTCGCCGTGCTCCAGGGCCACACCCGTTGAACAAGAGAGGCCTGACCAATTCGTTCTGGTTGGTTGGGCAGTTCTTTGACCATGATGTAGACTTCACGTCGGAGCTGATCCAAGGCCGTGAGCATCTGCCCATTCCAGTGTGCCTCATCCCATGCCCCGTTGCTGCGTGCCACCCCATGTCCCTTCCTTTGCGGTGTTTTGAAGGCGGAAGGCCTCAGCCCCTGCCCACATCCCATGTCCGGTGTGTGTGTGCCGTAACATGATGGGCCTGGCCATGCAAGTGCGGCATTTGGGGCCCGCAGATGGTGGCCAGTCCCTCAATCGGTGTTCGGTGTCGATAGGCTGGGCCTATCCCGATGCTCCCACTGATGCTGGCAATGGGGAAGGGCAAGACCGAGGGCAATCTCTGACCGTGTCACATGCATGTCGCCCGTGTGGCAGGCGGTCGTTCTGGGTATCGCTGCATTGCTTTGGTTCCGTCTCACAAGGCCGGGGCGGTGGCAGGTCGTGGCACACCTTCCTCTGCCCTCTTCCCACGCGCAGGTCCCGGAGCACGATCCAGACGCAGACGGCACGCAGGAGGACCTGGAGTTCCAGCGCAGTGAATATGACCTGCAATCAGGTAGCCGTCATGTCGCGCGCTCCAGTCCACCCCCCAATTCTTCAATTGCTGCCGCAGATGGGGCACTCACTTCCAAAGCGGAATACAGTGCTGCCCTTTGCTTGTGCTGCCCTGCGGCCCGTAGCCTGGGGGTTGTCAGCCAAGCGCCGTCTGACGTGTCGGCGTAACGATATTACGCCCGCAAGGCGTATTATTCATTTGCGTATTCAAACCCATCTTGGACCAGCCCCAGGATTTTGGAGGTGAAAGGTTGTTATGTGCCCCTGTCGGGGAAACGACCCCGGAAGTGGACATCCCGGGGCCCACCAGCCACCGTTGGGGAGAGGTACCTCACCACCGGCTTGGGATGGCCGCTTGGACGCACCTGGCCAGCGGCGAAGGCATTATCCTTCCTCCGTGTGGACTCAACGCCGAGAAGTGAAACAGGGCAAGTGCGGGGGCTCCGTTGGCACAACCGACCAAGGGAATGGAATGGGAAGGAGTTGTGAGAGGCCGATGGGCACCACGGCCTACGGAGGGAGAGGCCAAGGGAAGGGAACGGGAAGGGGAGAGGGAAGGTGAGGGCAGGGAGGAAGAGGAAGGTCAAAGGGTGGTGAGAAGCCGATGGGCACCACCTTCTATGGAGGAAACGGGTCCAAGGGAAGGGCGGCGAATGGCGACCGGCCAGTAGGCACCGCCAGCTGCAGATGAGAACAACACACCATGGCGTCATGCCAAAACCCCCTCATCCTGGGCATGATGTGGATTGCCCCCACATGGGTGCCTTTCGGGCGTGGAACGCGCCAAGCGTGCAGAAGAGAAGACGCGCAAATGATACCGCCACTCACGTGGCGCTTCCAGATATGAAGGTTTGGTGCAGCGTGAGTGCGATTGTCCGCCACGACTCCATAGCATTGCATCGTCGGTCTCATGGCATGTAGTGGACAGTTGAGCATGTGCCGGTGGTGTTGAGGATGGTCTCGCGGCTTGGACCGGGCACCACCGTTGAAGCTCCTGTCGAGCCGTGAAAGTGTGACACATGGGGGGAAGTGGTGATGGGTGTGCAATATTCACGCATCTCACCCACACACGCGATGCAAGCAAACCCCCATGAGCATGAACGTGGCCTCGTGGAGGTGAAGGGTATTGCCGTATGGATCCTGAATTTTTGGTTGACGTGACCCGCCACCATGGAGAACCAGAAGTGGTGGACCAAAACAACGGCTTGGTGGACCTTCACTCAAGGAAAGGGAAGGGAAGGGTAGCGAATGGCGATTGGCCAGTAGGCGCCGCCAGCTATAAACGAGAGCGGCAAACCCAAGGCGACATGCCTAAATCCCCTCATCCCACGCATGACGTGGATTGCCCCCACACGGGGGCCTTTGGGGCGTGGAACGCGCCAAGTGTGCAAAAGAGAAGACACACAAATGACCCCACGAGTCACGTGGCGCTTCTAGATACGAAGATCTGGTGCAGCGTGAGTGCGAGTGCCCGCCACGACTCCATAGTACTGCATTGCCGGGTGCATGGCATGTAGTGGACAGTTGAGCATGTGCGGGTGGTGTTGTGGATGGTCTCACGGCTTGGACCGGGCACCACCGTTGACGCTCCTGTCGAGCCGTGAAAGTGTGACACATGGGGGGAAGTAGTGATGGGTGTGCAATATTCATGCAACTCACCCACACGTGTGATAGAAGCACTCCGCCATGAGCATGAATGTGGCTTCGTGGAGGTGAAGGGGATTGCCGTATGGATCCTTAATGTTTCGGTCGACGCGACCCGCCACCATGGAGAACCAGAAGCGGTGGACCAAAACAACGGCTTGGTGGAACTTCACTCAAGGAACGGGAAGGGAAGGGCAGCGAATGGCAATCGGCTAGTGGACGCCGCCAACTGTAGGCGAGAACGTCAAACCCAAGGCGACATGTCAAACCCCCCCCCACATACTTCAGACCCAACTTCTGCAACCCCACAAGTTCGGCGTGGCAACCGGCCCAAGAAGAAGCGCAACCGAGTGCCAAAAACAACAACAACAAAGGACAATGGAGAGTGTTTTTGGTCATTCTTTTGGAGAAGTAGAAGGCCCGGCCGTTCCGAACAAGTGAGCGGAATGTGGGCTAGCTGGGTGAGGGAACACCAAAGGGGGCACCGCCGGCGGGATCTAGAACGCAATGGACCCGCTGCCCCATGTTCCATGAGAGGTTCCGGTGGCACACACACAACCTCCGCACTATCCAAGCGGACCGGATCCTCGCAGATAAAAGGAGGAGAGGGTGGTTATCAGACTACCCAGAGGCAAGAAGCAATATGTACTTTTTGGCACCGGACCAGGTGTACAAAGTACGAGTGCTAGCCTGAAGCGTGTGGGTGCCGGAGGTGAGACGTTGGGAGCCGGAGGTGTTTCTCATAGGTGAGGGCATCAACTTCACAGTGGAGGACACGACGAGGTTGATGCAAAGCTCGCACAAGGCAAACATGATTGCCGAGAGAGTAGGCATCCGGCTATACAAGGAGTAGAAGCTGGAAGCCAAGGGAGAAGCGGCAATGCCCCACCCACCGGTGAAAAAGGTGTGTGAGCGCGCATGGTCTCAAATTCCCGATGGTCAAGGTGACGGAGTGCAAGATGTTCAGCGCAGTGCCGAGCACAAAGGCACGACCCGGAACGCAGCATGGCATGGCCTAGGCCTTGAAGCAAGAGGGACCAAGACCGGGCGCCAAGCGACTAGGGAACCCAAGGGACGGGCAACCCCACGCCGCGAGAAGCAAGAAGCAAAAAGCCCGATGGAAAAGAGAGTCTCATTCCATTGACGCGGCAAAGCTAGGGAGGAGAAGATCCTCTAGCCACCGAGACTTACACTGGGGAGCTGCGGCCCCTAGTGATAAAGCAACAAGGCACAACGAAGGGGTCCAAGGCACGACCGTGGACGGGCCTTTGGAGCTCCTTGCCCAATGGAAATGGCGCCGCTATCACCATATGATGCGCCCCGGCTACTACTACGCGTAGCGAGCTTTTTGGACGGCGGAGTAGGGGGCAAGGGCAAACAACACCATAGGCACGGGAACGGCAACCCCCGCACTTTTGCACGCAAGGTGGCGACCGGCACCAACCACAAAAACTCAATGAAGTCTACACGTGCACCGAGTTCTTCTCGGGGGGTCCAATGGGGCCTCAGCGAGATGTCCGATGTGGCAACGCAAGCTCACCAGGGGCCGCGTCCTCAAGGAAGTGACCACGGCGGTAAATCCCAGCGTGCTAGCAGTGAGAAGCTAGCAGGGGGGAAAGATCTCCCGTGGTGTAGCGACTCAGCCAGAAATGGGACGCACCACGTTGTCAAGCACCCGGACCAAGCCGGGATAAGGGTGCCAGCAAGGGGCCCATCACACCTCCACCCAACACGGGGCAACAACCTCAACCTAGCAGCAACTCGCTCCTATGTGGGGGTGGTCCAGGAGCCACGCCAACAAGGGGCCAGCAAGGGGCCCTACGCACCTCCACCCAACACGGGACACCACCGTCAACCCAACAACAACTCGCTCCTATGTTGAGGGGGTCCGGGGAGTCGCGCAACGAAGTGGGCGGCCGGCGACGGTAAGAGGCCCACCCCACGTCACCCGCTACATCCTACTCCCCCGTGCACCCACGCATCCCCCACAACCCCCGTCCGCGCAGCAAAGGCATGAAGGAGAGGGTAGGGGGTTTGTGTTGCGCTCGCCAAAGGATGGACTGAGCGCGGGAACTTGGAGGAGAAAGGTTGTTATGTGCCCCCGTCGGGGAAACGACCCCGCAAGTGGCCATCCCAGGGCCCAACAGCCGCCGTTGGGGAGAGGTACCTCACCGCCGGCTTGGGATGGCCGCTTGGACGCACCTGGCCAACGGCGAAGGCGTTTGCCTTCCTCTGCGTGGACTCGACGCAGAGAAGTGAAACAGGGTAAGTCCGGGGGCTCCGTTGGCACAACCGACCAAGGGAAAGGGAAGGGAAGGAGTGTGGTGAGGCCGATGGGCACGGTGGCCTACAGAGGGAAAGGCCAAGGGAAGGGAAAGGGGAGGGGAGAGGGAAGGTTAGGGCAAGGAGGAAGAGGAAGGTCAAAGGGTGGTGAGAAGCTGATGGGCACCACCGCCTATGGAGGGAAAGGGTCCAAGGGAAGGGCAGCGAATGGCGATCGGCCAGTAGGCGCCGCCAGCTGCAGACGAGATCATCACACCATGGCGTCATGCCAAAACCTCCACCCAACACGGGGCAACAACCTCAACCTAGCAGCAACTCGCTCCTATGTGGGGGTGGTCCAGGAGCCACGCCAACAAGTGGGCGGCCAACGACGGCAACTGGCCCACCCCACAACACCTGCCACAACCCACACCCGTGCGCGCCATGCGTCGGAAACACGTGCGGCAACAACATAAAGGAGAGGGTAGGGGGTTGCGTATCCATGCTGTTTGGCAATACACCTACACCTCCTAGCATCTACCCTTTTCCCACGACTTTGACGCCCATGGCGCCGTCTAGTGCCATGATTACCCCATCTTCAAACAAATGCATAGCTTGGCCCCATGGGGACACGGGCGGGAGGTGGCAAAGCCAATGGCCGTGCCATTCGCTCAAGTACAGGGACAGATCGCGGGTCCACAGTGATAGCTTAGCGATGACCTCGGTGTACCGCTGCCACACTGTGTAGAATGGTTGCCACCACATGACCATGGCTTAGGTGTAGGGTTGTGATCCGGGACATGTGCATTACATTCATTGATTTACACATTGTCACCCTATCACAGCGAAAGGCGCCTATGGACATGTTTCACTAACGAGCTTTCCTTTGTGCTGTCGCGTGTTGACGTGCTCCCTTTGCCCCTGAGCTACCCGCGCAGCAATCCCAAGGGTAGGGGGTTCGTGTCAGCCATTCACCGTGCATTGCAAGGCACAATCCCACGAGTACTAAGCCGTACCCCGTGGGGCATCTCCCTCTCTCTTTCCTTCTGTCGGTCCATTCTCCCCCTATTGCCGTGTGATACGTCACACATCATGAAACACCTCACCACATGGTTGCACATCCATGCTATTTGGCAATATAATGCCTACACCTCCTGGCATCTACCCTTTTCCCACCACTGTGACGCCCATTGCACCGTCTGGTGCCATGATTACCCCATCCTCAAACAAATGCGTAGCTTCGCCCCACGGGGACACGGGCGGGAGGTGGCAAAGCCAATGGCCGTGCCATTCGCTCAAGTACAGGGACAGATCGCGGGTCCACAGTGATAGCTTAGCGATGACCTCGGTGTACCGTTGCCACACTGTGTAGAATGGTTGTCACCACATGACCATGGCTTAGGTGTAGGGTTGTGATCTGGGACATGTGCATTACATTCATTGCTTTACACATTGTCACCCTATCACAGCGAAAGGCGCCTATGGACATGTTTCACTAACGAGCTTTTCTTTGTGCTGTCGCGTGTTGACGTGCTTGCTTTGCCCCTCAGCTACCCGCGCAGCAATCCCAAGGAGTTCGTGTTGCGCTCGCCAAAGGAAGGACTGAGCGCGGGATTTTGGAGGTGAAAGGTTGTTATGTACCCCCGTCAGGGAAACGACCCCGCAAGTGCACATCCCAAGGCCCACCCGCAGCGGTTGGGGAGAGATAGCTCACCGCCGGCTTGGGATGGCGGCTTGGACGCAAGTGGCCAATGGTGAAGGCCTTCCTCTGTGTGGACTCGACGCGGAGAAGTGAAACAGGGCAAGTCCGGGAGCTCCGTTGGCACAAGCGACCAAGGGAATGGAAAGGGAAGGAGTGGTGTGAGGCCGATGGGCACTGTGGCCTACGGAGGGAAAGGCCAAGGGAAACGAAAGGGAAGTAGAGAGGGAAGGTTAGGGCAGGGAGGAGTCACAGGGTGGTGAGAGGCTGATAGGCACCACCGCCTAAGGAGGGAAAGGGTCCAAGGGAAGGGCGGCGAATGGCGACCGGCCAGTAGGTGCCTCCAGCTGCAGACGAGAACAACACACCATGGCGTCATGCCAAAGCCCCCCTCATTGACACGAAACATTGACCGAGCAGAAATACTGGAAGGCAATGAGGAGAAGTGCGGCAGCATTGGGATCCGGTGTCACAAGCAATCGTATTGAGGACCATGAGCAGTACTGCGCTGGACAAGTGCCAGGCAACAATGCGGGAAGCTATAGGGTCGGGGTGTTTTTTTGGGCCAACGCGGGGTGGCTTTGTCATGGGCCAACACCACGGGACCATAGTGGGGAGATGCTGGGCAGTAGTGCACTGCTTCGATGCGGGGTAGCGGCTACTGGGCTAATGCCAGGGGTAGTGCAACGTGTTTTAGTGGGGGTAGTGGTAAAGTGGGTACAATGGGCTGATGTACGGCACCAATTACGATTAGCATGAATGGAATTGCTTGGCATAGAGTCCGGAGGCATCCTCTTCGGCCGAGGTGTTGCACAGTTCAACACAGGGTTGACACAGGGTTGATGGTGACACAATGCAAGGCCAGACTTCCAGCCAGCAAATGTGGGTAGTCTGAGACCTGTAGTCCACAAGTGCCAGCGTCTCTATAGTTCCACCGGCAGCGCCAGCCCCAGTCCCCATCCGCTTGCCCCGATTTCCTGCGCACACAACGGTTTCATGTGCGTAGACCCGCGTAGACATGGGCTGGTGCTGAGGCTTCGCAGGATTGTCAAAATGGCTTTTTCAGTGGGACAGCGCATGTCAGGACAAGGGCACTGCGGCAAATAAAGGAAGGATTGGTTGTGTGTTGTTTCATTTTTTGTCACTTGCAGTCATCATGGTATTGTCACGTGAAGGTGTCATGGTGTTGTAGCTATTTGCATCGGTGACAAGTGGGTAGGTGGTACTATCCCCTTCCCAGGGTGTACTAGCAAAGTGATTTTGGGCTTGTCGGTGGGATGGTTACCAGCTTTGTTGTCTGACTTGTCTTGCAGACTACCCATAGCACCACAAGTTGCATGGAACTCATGGAGGGGGTTAGGCTCCTTTTGCTGCAATCCCTACTCGATATGAATGAATGACACCAAAGGGATCAGGAATTCCTGGGAAGTGGCTAAATGAGAAGTTACCGACAGATGGATATACAATGCTGCTCCTGACCCTGTTGGAAGCAAAACCAACTGCGTGCAGAAGGATGGAGCCACAAACACCAGAACATCCCATGCCTGTACCCATCAATGTGAGTAATTTTCCCTGACGACCCTTTACTGTGACCATCCCTGAGGGGCAGGTGCCCACTGCTCCGATGGAGCTCCAAAGCCAAAGCCAAAGTCCTCGCCCCAGCCCAGCCCCAGCCACAACCTCAGCCTGAGCACTGGCAGGTTGAGGCTGGGGCTGAAGCTGAGGTCAGGGTGGAGCTGGGGCCTTCGCTGGCTGGACATGTTTGGAGCGCAACCCACAGACCCATGTTTTGGGTTCTGGCAATGGGGCACGTGCTGCTGCCTGTTGGTGTAGGTGTAGGCAAGGCCAAGCCACGGGAGCACATTAACAGGATCTCAAGCTACGTTGATGTCTCTATGGTCTACGGAAGTGATGTTGCAGATGCTCAGGCGCTCCGCACATTCAAGGATGGCAAGTTGCTGGTGTGTGAGGGCGTGCGATTGGAGGGCGTGGGTAGAGGGGATGCATCTGCGCCCCCGGTCGGAGCCAGGTCTTTGTTTCTTTCTTCAAAGACGGCCTGCTAAGGATCAGCCAAGTTGGCATTGACGGCGCATCAACGGTTCAACCAACTGCAGTTTGTGCGGTAATGGACAACAGAAACGGTTGGTTATTCGACATTTTTAGAGAGTTCATGCATCGCAGGGCCCCGCCATTCGCCGTTTTCATGATGCCCTGACTACGTCTGTCGTGGCATTGGGGTTGCAAATGACTGCGCCGGGTTTTGTGTGTGTGTGTGGGGGGGGGTCAGGGACATGTGCATTACATTCATTGCTTTTCACATTGTCTCCTTATCACAGCGAAAGGCGCCTATGGACATGTTTCACTGACGAGCTTTTCTCTGTGCTGTCGCGTGCTGACGTGCTTGCTTTGCCCCTCAGCAACCCCGCGCAGCAATCCCAAGGGGGTCAGGGATGGGGTTGAGGGTGGCACAGAGCGCAGCAGTGACGTGACGTGGATAGTGAATGGTCCGAGGTGCACATGCCTCCAAGAGTGTGGCTACGGGTTGCAGTATGGACTGCAGTAAACAGTGTTTTGGTGGGCATGGCACTATGGAGGGCAATGTGTGTAAAAACGGAGACCAGGACATTTGCGAATTGGAAAAGGAGAAGAAGGTGCGTACACGTGCCACGGGCGTTTGTGGTGTCGATGTAAATGTTGACAAGACATTTGGATGAGCACACAGCAGCACACATCCAAAGTGTCAGAAGTGCGCAGTTGTGCCAGTTCGCAAGGTTCCAGTTGTATTTCTTTCGCCAGCGAGCAGTGTCGGTGCTGCTGCGGAGCATGGTGAGTGATCACTGCCCAGCTGCATTGTGTCCCATATTTGTCATATGGCAGCACCAACCTCCGCTCCTGGCCTCTGCCGCTACAGCCCCAACCTGGCCACAGCCTCGCCCCGTCCCCGGTCCCTTGATGCTGATCCATGTTCTTCAAAGGCGGCAGAAGGCCTTGTAAGTGGTGACGGCAAACCACTGTGTCCTGACAACACAGAGGTGGGGATTTTGATGGCCCAGTTAGGTATGCCCATCCGGGGGAGGGGCATTGGGGTAGCAATCCCGCGCAGCAATCCCAAGGGCATTGGGGTAGAGCGGGTGTTGTGCTCTTTGGTCTGCATGGCGCCACAGCCATTGACATTGCACATGCGCGCACATGCGTCCAGAGACAGGGACAGGACCGCCCATAGACACTTACATGACACAGACACTGATGGATCCAAACACCGATCTGTTACCTCAGGCACACTGATGGGTGATGCAGGGTTGTGCTTCGTGGTCGGCCTGCAGGCAGGATAGGGGGGATGGGTGGATGACTGTTTCAGAATTTCTGAAGGGGCGGGCATCTCCGCACATGAGTGAGCCGTATGAGTGGCGAGAGGCCGATCGGCTTCTCTGTTGTTGGTGCCTGGAGAGCAGCAGCGTTTGAGCGCCTTGTCCCAAGACCCCCGTCCTATGGGATGGTCCAACGGAGGTCAAAGGCTGCTATGCGCCCCCATCAGGGAAGTGACCCTGGAGGACAGCGCAGGGCCCAAGAGCCGCCGTTGGAGAGGGTTAGCCCACCACCAGCATTCGATGTCCGCCTGGGCGCACCTGGCCATTGCTTATGGTCTTTGACACGCACCGCAAAGCAAAGACTGTGACAACTTCAAGTGCGGTTGCAGCCTGCAGGTGGCGCCGAAGACGAAGCTCACGTTGCGACCCAGCGAGCAATGGTCAAGGAGGCGTGACGACAACAGACAGAAGGGAATACTGGCTGAAGGTGAAGAGTACAAGCCCCATGTCACCCGACCTGAAACCAGATTAAGGGCGAGGTACAGAAAGGGAGGATGGCAAATGCCCATGGAAAATGGCAACTGAGCCACGTAGTTGCACGAACGCTGTCTGCTATTGGACACCACCCTTGACTTGCTGCATTAGCAATCCTCCATATCGCTCTTGAATCCCAGCTTGAACCTCTGCTGCAGATCCTGGCGACCTCACATTTGCCTGTGGGGATATGCGAGCCAATGAACAGGCCATGCTGACCAGCATACACACGCTATTTATGCGAGAGCACAATCTTTTGGCGGAGGAGATCAAGGCCGAAGGACATTTGAAGACTGATGAAGAGCTGTATCAAGTGTGATCCGCTGTGTTGTTCCTGCTGGGGGCCACAACTAAAGGGGTCCGCAAGCGGCTGGCAATTTGCCCCACAACGTCCCACAACGTGTGGTGTGGTGTGGTGTGGTGTGGTGTGGTGTGGTGTGGTGTGGTGTGGTGTGGTGTGGTGTGGTGTGGTGTGGTGTGGTGTGGTGTGGTGTGGTGTGGTGTGGTGTGGTGTGGTGTGGTGTGGTGTGGTGTGGTGTGGTGTGGTGTGGTGTGGTGTGGTGTGGTGTGGTGTGGTGTGGTGTGGTGTGGTGTGGTGTGGTGTGGTGTGGTGTGGTGTGGTGTGGTGTGGTGTGGTGTGGTGTGGTGTGGTGTGGTGTGGTGTGGTGTGGTGTGGTGTGTGGTGTGGTGTGGTGTGGTGTGCCGAAGGCGCTGTTACCAGAAGGCAATGGCCGGGATGTCTACCCACTGGTACAGGTAAACGGGCGGGGCTGTGTGTGTTGTGCGCGCGCCGTGTGTATGTGTGTAGGCCTCGGTGGAGAGAGGGGGAGTCGGGAAGACCTGGTCGGCTCGCCCTTGGCGACCGTGCTTATTCCAGGAGCTCCCGCTGCACTCCCTCCCGCTCCGCTTGCTGGTGTAGGCGGAGCTCCTGCAACGCCCACGCCATCGTGCTGCCCGGGCCTAGGCGGGCCTCTAGCAGTGTGGCACGCGCCTTGGCGTGGGCATACCAGACCCGTATGGACTCCTCTATGACGTGGCGGAGGAACTCCGTGCCCAGCGCGTGGGGCCCCGTACACTCTAGGTGGGCTAGCTACATGGAGGGGGTCCGCAGGGCTGCTGCCCACTGTTCCAGCACAGCCGGTTCCCATAGCTGGTGGCGCACTGGGGCCGCCCGTGGCCCCACCTTCTGGTCAAGCCACGCTGCGAGTCGCCGGCGGGCTGGCCCCCATTCATGTGATTGAGCCGAGCAGGCCCACAGGTGGGGCGCCGTCTCGGGCTGTGCCCCGCACAGGAGGCACGTGGTGTCCAGCACCGTGTCCCGGTGGGAGGAACGGTGGGCTAGGACGGTCATTGTCGGGACGTTGTCCATTCGGTGCGCCGTGATATGGCGCTGCTGGTCGTGGTCAAACCAGTCTAGGGGGAGGCCCCCCCCCGACATGAAGTTTACCCCCCAGCGGGCCTCGTAGGCGGCCCGCGCCGGTATGGAGGCTCGATCCTGCAACCAGTCACTCAGCGCCGTCGGGGAGAGCTGACATTGGTCGCGGTAGGACACTGGGGGGATAAATGAGTAGGGGCGCCTGAGGAGCCACGTGAGGTCTACCTCCGGCGGCTCCCGCGTCGCCGCGTCCACACGGACGTTGAGGTCCGTGATCCAATGCGACGGTGTGGTCACCACATTGATGGCGGACCTCGGGGAGAGGCGCTGCCCCCCCAGGACAGTGGCGTAGAGGTGGTGGATGCCATCTCCGCAGTGCCCTCCGTCCTGGTACGTGCGGAGGGCCCCCACTGCCGCTTCCGAGTCCGGCACCAGCCAATACACTCCTGGCTGTGTGGCCAACCGGCGGGCATATGAGAGGAGGGCCATCGCCTCCCCTTCCTGGGAGGTGCCCACTCCTGAGGCCACCTGGGCCTGGTACGCCTCGGGCCCGCTCTGGACGACCCCGGCCATGGCCATGCCCGCCTGCGTGGTCCCGCATCCACCGCCACGACATTGCCGCGGAGGGTCGCCAGCGCAGGCAGGTCATGGAACCAGACGCCCGGGCGAGTCTCGGGGGCCAGCACTTGTGGGGGGCTGGTCGCCCGGCCGTGTGGCGCCAGAAGGGCCATGTCCCCATGGTGCTCCCTGAGGTGGGTGCGCAGGGCCTGGTGAAGCTCTGCTGGCAGTGCCCACACCGTATCGAGGGAGTAATAGAGGGGCCCCTTGTGTGGGTGCCCCGGGCATCTGTGCGCCACACACTCCGCCGGGTACTGGAAATGTGCCACCGCCGCCAGGGCTATGGCTATCCACGGAAACGGCGGCAGCGTCGCGGTGACCGTCACGAGAGGGGCCTGCGACGTTTTGGCCCAGCGCCAGTAGGCGGCAGTCGGGGGGGTAGCCATCCACACGATGGTGGGCGCCCAGACCCCAGTGCGCTGGAGCTGGGCCAGGGACTCCTGTCGGTGATCGCCCCACAGCTGGGCGTGCAGTGGCGCATCCACCTGCACCTGGATACCCAGGAGGGCCACCAGGAGGCGGTGGAGCCTTGTGTCGCTGGGCAGGATGCCCGGGGGCTACTGGCACACCCGGAGTTCGGGCGCCCAGCCCGCGGTCTCCATGGCGTCCTGCATGGCCGCGGTCACCCGGAGGGGCTGCCCCCTATGGTATATCGTCACCGTCCGGGTGGTTTTGGCCGCCCGGCCCCCGATGATGACATCTGCCTGGTAGGTGGGCACGGCACTCGGGATCCAGTCCTTGGGTGCCGCTTGCCACCGCGGTGTGGGCTCCCTCAGGAGGGGGACTAGTACCGCAGCGTGGCGGGCCAGCCACGCACGTAGCCCCGGGATACCCTTGCGGGCTGGCGCTCGCCTCTTGAGGGCACGCTCCGGCAGCACCCGGTGATCCCCGGCGTAGAGGTCTCCGAGGTGATGGTAGCCCAGGGCTTGCACCGTTTCGTACACCGTCGGGGGGGCAACAACCTGCACGACGGCGCCATACGGAGTTGGGTACACCTCCACCTGGGGGGCAGGGGCCGCCGCCGCCGCCGCACGTGGCCCACCGGGGCCCTGAACCAGGATGGGGGTGGTTCCTGAGCAATGGCCCGGCATCCACATGGGCAGGGCCACCTCGTCCACGACCCGCTGCAGCGTGGCTATGAGGTGGGGGCATTTGGGGTGGTGCGTGTACTGCCCCGGGGTAAGCACCGCCGGGCAACCCCCTCTGAGCGCCTGGTGCGTCTGCAGGGAGTAGGCCTGGGAGTCCCGGAACTCCTGCTTGGCCCAGGCCCCCTGCCGAACCCACTCGCGGACCACCGCAGTCTGCCACGAGTGCTCTGACCGAGTGAGACCCTGGCATCCATGCTCCCATGGTCCCCAGAGCGCGTCGGTGTGAGCGTGGCGGGAGATGCCCGTCACGTGCTTATACGCTCTAACCATGAGAGCATCGTTGGCCGCGTGTACTTTGGCCGTGGGGCGGTACACGCTGGCCAAGGGGAGCAGCTTGCTCGGGAGCTTGGCCATGAGTACCATCATGGCTGCGTCCCGGGAGAGCCGCTAGGGGCGGAGCTATTTCCAGAGCGCCGCCCTGACCTCCGGCAGGTTCCGGGGGGCCGTTGGCGCCCCCTGGAGGTAAATGTCTGTCCCCATATACCGGAGGACCCTGGAGGGCTATATTTCCGGGGCCCCGGCCAGCGCCTCCCGCCGCTGGTCCGGGGTACTCGTCACCCACGTGCGGCCTAGGTGGCGGGCCACGGCTTCTGGCGTAGGCGACCGTAGGGGCCGCGGGTTGGACATGGAGCCGTGCTGGATCTTGCGGTCAGGGACGTCCACCCGCAGGATACCCTGGTAGTATACCGGCTGATCCAGCAGGACCCCCTGTATAGGGTGGGAATCGCCTCGCTCCAAGAGGACGATCGTGTCGTCCACCCACATGAGTCCCAGGAAGCGGAAGGGCTCCACCGTTGAGGACCGGTACGCTATGTCCATGAATCGCAAGAATGGAAGCGCCGCCGTCGCCCCCGCATGGACCCCCTGGATTGTACCCTGGGGCGTACCCAGGAGCTGCGTCAGGGTGTGGGACTGCCAGGGGCCCAAGGGCAGGGTGTAGGAGAACCCCTCGGTATGGGTGGCGAGGTGGGTTGCCCCACAACGTCCCACAACGTGTGGTGTGGTGTGGTGTGGTGTGGTGTGGTGTGGTGTGGTGTGGTGTGGTGTGGTGTGGTGTGGTGTGGTGTGGTGTGGTGTGGTGTGGTGTGGTGTGGTGTGGTGTGGTGTGGTGTGGTGTGGTGTGGTGTGGTGTGGTGTGGTGTGGTGTGGTGTGGTGTGGTGTGGTGTGGTGTGGTGTGGTGTGGTGTGGTGTGGTGTGGTGTGGTGTGGTGTGGTGTGGTGTGGTGTGGTGTGGTGTGGTGTGGTGTGGTGTGGTGTGGTGTGGTGTGGTGTGGTGTGGTGTGGTGTGGTGTGGTGTGGTGTGGTGTGGTGTGGTGTGGTGTGGTGTGGTGTGGTGTGGTGTGGTGTGGTGTGGTGTGGTGTGGTGTGGTGTGTGGTGTGGTGTGGTGCGGTGCAGTGCGTTGTGGTGTGGTGCCATGCCGTGCTGGTGTGGCGCGAAGGTGCGATCTGCTGTGCACTGTGCAATGCGGTGTGGTGCAGAGCAGTGCAATGGGGCACTGTGGTGTTGGGGGTGTATGATATTTTCGGCTGAGATTTAGCAGCGGTCAGCATCATGTACCTGGTGTCTGATTTTGTAGGGCGCCCGCAAAATTCTGATGGGAAAATGGCAGACAATTATATTCGATGAGTGGCTGCCCACACTGCTTGGTCTTCCCCCTCCCTCTTGCCTGCTCACGCTCATTGAGGCCATCAGCTGACTGCATCCCCCGGTTCCTGGCTGCTGGTGTCGAGGATCTCAACAGCCCAACTAGGTGGCCAGTGGGATGTCAGGCACAGAGAGCCATGCCAGGATGTGTTGAAGAGCAGCAGTGTGCAAGCGATGTCATGTGGGACAGCTTTCAGGCTTTTGGTCAATTGTGGTGTGGGGATGGGGCGATGGGGGCTGGGGATGTAGGCTGGGGGGTGGTATGGAGCCATGACACGGTGCACGGGCAGGGGACGTGCCAAAACTCCCCTTGACCTTCTGGAGAGGAGGTTCACCATGCGGCCACTAGAGGACTACTCCCCTGTTCCCAGTCACACCATTTTACTTTCCCTGACAGAGCAAGGAGGGTGAGGGGTTTAGCAGAGGGTTGGCCGGGCGTCTGGCTGTCTCACTTGGCTGCCCTGCACAGCACTGCGCACCTTTGTCTGAGGGGCTGGCTCAGGGGGTGGCGGGCAGCCTGGACAGCTGACCCTGTTGGGGGTGATGGGGTGAGGATGGGGGGATGCCAGGATGAAGGGTCAGGAGACAGGGGTATGCAGTGGAGTTGGAGGATCGTGGGGAAGTCCAGGGTTGCCCAGAGATCAATGTGCTGGAAGGTTGTAGTTCTGGCGGAGGGCTTGATGCGTGTACGATGGCCCTCGATGTTGCAGTGGCCCCTGTGTTCTGCACCGCTTCATCGTATTGCAGGGTTTACGCTGCCTCGGTACCAGGGCTACAGTAAGAACGTCAACCCCTCGATATCCAATGAATTCGCATCGGCAATTTTTCGATTTGGTGCTGCAGCCCTATGCCCTACTGCTGACCTTTACACTGCCAAACGGATCATACTGCGGTCTATTGCACGCAAGTCCACGCAAGGCCTTTGGATTGTGGTCTGTCATCGGGCGGTCACCTCAAGCTGCACCCCTGCACACGCAGGCCGTGTTGCACAGCCCCATACCCCACCGAAGCCCCCCACAACCGCCCACAAACCTCCGCAGAATCCGAGGGCGAGGGACCAGGGAAGCGAGGCGTAGGGGGAAGGTGTGGCAGAGACAACAAATGCCAACGGCCAGTGTTCCTGTTCTTTTCGCTGTCGTACCTGTAAAGAACCATAGGACGAGGGCGGGAAACAAAGAAGGGAGGTTGATGGGACCTTTGTCAGGGGAGGGCACTCAGCAATTGCAGAAGAATGTCACATTTTCAAGGTGCATGTATCGGGGTGTTCATTGTGTTGTTGGCATTAGGACGAGACAAACAGGGTCTGGGCAGTTGGAGCCCAGCCACAGGTGTGTCGCGCCGTGCGGCCGGCGCTGTCGTACTTCTTGATACATCGGAGGGGGATAATCGGAGAACTGCATTTGCCCGCAAAACCCAGGGTGGGCGTTGAGCACCCAAGGCAGACCCACAACACTGGCAGGTGACACATGCCAGTGACCGAAGCGCGCATGCTTGAAAGAGAATTGGGGAGTACCCAATGTGTGGGTAGGGCCCCATGTTTGGGTAGGGGGCCCCATGTGTGGACAGGGCAAGGAAAGTACAGGGCCGACACAGTTGCCGCCAAATGGGTGGATGTAGAAACCGCGTAGTGGGTGGTGACCACCGTGCGTACCCCACTGACTGGAATGAAGGGGAGCACGGGGTTCTTGGTCCATGGGGCCATTGGCAACAGTTGCCCCATCGTGACCAACGACCATCAAGCGATTCAATGGGCGCATCCAAGGTTTGCCATTGAGGACCTCAAGAGCGTAGGGTGCAGCCAGTGCTCTTTCCTCCGGAGGGGTGCCCTCACGTGTCTGGGGGAACTGGGGCTTATTTTATGGTGTGCCTGGATTGTTTCAGTCAAGGCCGTTGGGTCCAGCCCTTGGGGGGCCAACGAGGGACTGCACACTGCGGAGTATGAGCCAGGCACAGTCCATGGTGGTGCTTATGCAGTCAATTTTCATGGGGTATTGCATACAACATCGTGCTGCACTTTTGCACTTGTTGTTTGAAGTGCACAGGTTACCAAATGCGGCACGTGATTGTGGCAGCGGCTGCAGCCCAGCGACGAAGTCATGTCAGAAGTGCATTGCCGAATTGCAGCGGGTTTGGGAAGGGACCTCTTTGAAGACGTAAAGGTGTCCGTTGTACAGCCTCAAACTGGATGTTGTTTTAGAGCCAGGCTCCACACCACCCGAGCTTCCATCCCCACTGCCCATGGCGTCATGCCAAAACCTCCACTGCCCAGTCCACACTGAGGTCCGGTCCCCCAAGAGGCCCCCTTCGTCCCCCACACTACAGGCCACTCTCTGGTTGCGGCTGAGTACCGCCCCCGTGATGCCTCGGGGACTCCGTATGCATCCCATCCCCTCGGCCTTGAGGAGCTCTTCTTTCATTCCGAGCTGCTGCAGGAGGAGGCCACGTCTGTCAGTGCATTGCTGCGGGGAGTAGTCTTGTCGCGGGCCATGGAGATTGACAGTTTTGTGTCGGACCCACTGCGCAGTCGACTCTTCACTGATAAGGAGGTGTCGGATTTGGCAGCCCGGAACATTCAAAGGTGACCATGCGACCCCGCACCTCACGCCCCCCCCCCCCATCACACCATGGCGTCATGCCAAAACCCCCCCCTCTGGGGAAGGGAAGGAGTGTGGTGAGGCCAATGGGCACGGTGGCCTACAGAGGGAAAGGCCAAGGGAAGGGAAAGGGGAGGGGAGAGGGAAGGTTAGGGCAAGGAGGAAGAGGAAGGTCAAAGGGTGGTGAGAAGCTGATGGGCACCACCGCCTATGGAGGGAAAGGGTCCAAGGGAAGGGCAGCGAATGGCGATCGGCCAGTAGGCGCCGCCAGCTGCAGACGAGATCATCACACCATGGCGTCATGCCAAAACCCCCCCCCTCTGCAGACGAGATCATCACACCATGGCGTCATGCCAAAACCCCCCCCCCCCCTCATACCACGCATGACGTGGATCGCCCCCCCACGGGGGCTGTTGGGGCGTGGAACGCGCCGAGCGTGCCGAGAGCATGCTAACGACACCGCGACTCAGGTGGAGCTCCCAGTGAAGAAGATCTGGTACAGCGAGAGTGCGAGTACCCGCCACGACTCCGTAGCACTGCATCGCCGGGGGTATGGCATGCGGTGAACAATTGAGCATGTGCCGATGGTGTTGAGGATGGTCGCGCAGCTTGGACCGGGCACCACCGTTGGCGCTCTTGTTGAGCCGTGAACGTGTGACACAGGGGGGGAAGTGGTGACAGTCGTGCTGAGTTTACGCAGCTCACCCACACACGCGATGGAAGCACTCCGCCATGAGCATGAACGTGACCTCGTGGAGGTGAAGGGTATTGCCGTATGGATCCTTAATGTTTTGGTCGACGCAACCCGCCACCATGGAGAAACAGAAACGGCGGACCAAAACAGCGGCTTGGTGGACCTTCACTGAAGGAAAGGGAAGGGAAGGGCAGCGAATGGCGATCTGCCAGTGGGCGCCGCCAGCTGCAGACGAGAACACAAGACCATGGCTTCTTGCCAAAACCCCCTCATACCACGCATGACGTGGATCGCCCCCCCACGGGGGCTGTTGGGGCGTGGAACACGCCGAGCGTGCCGAGAGCATGCTAACGACACCGCGACTCACGTGGAGCTCCCAGTGAAGAAGATCTGGTACAGCGAGAGTGCGAGTACCCGCCACGACTCCGTAGCACTGCATCGCCGGGGGTATGGCATGCGGTGAACAGTTGAGCATGTGCCGATGGTGTTGAGGATGGTCGCGCAGCTTGGACCGGGCACCACCGTTGGCGCTCCTGTTGAGCCGTGAACGTGTGACACAGGGGGGGAAGTGGTGACAGTCGTGCTGAGTTTACGCAGCTCACCCACACACGCGATGGAAGCACTCCGCCATGAGCATGAAAGTGACCTCGTGGAGGTGAAGGGTATTGCCGTATGGATCCTTAATGTTTTGGTCGACGCAACCCGCCACCATGGAGAAACAGAAACGGCGGACCAAAACAGCGGCTTGGTGGACCTTCACTGAAGGAAAGGGAAGGGAAGGGCAGCGAATGGCGATCTGCCAGTGGGCGCCGCCAGCTGCAGACGAGAACACAAGACCATGGCTTCTTGCCAAAACCCCCTCATACCACGCATGACGTGGATCGCCCCCCCACGGGGGCTGTTGGGGCGTGGAACGCGCTGAGCGTGCCGAGAGCATGCTAACGACACCGCGACTCAGGCGGAGCTCCCAGTGAAGAAGATCTGGTACAGCGAGAGTGCGAGTACCCGCCACGACTCCGTAGCACTGCATCGCCGGGGGTATGGCATGCGGTGAACAGTTGAGCATGTGCCGATGGTGTTGAGGATGGTCGCGCAGCTTGGACCGGGCACCACCGTTGGCGCTCCTGTTGAGCCGTGAACGTGTGACACAGGGGGGGAAGTGGTGACAGTCGTGCTGAGTTTACGCAGCTCACCCACACACGCGATGGAAGCACTCCGCCATGAGCATGAACGTGACCTCGTGGAGGTGAAGGGTATTGCCGTATGGATCCTTAATGTTTTGGTCGACGCAACCCGCCACCATGGAGAAACAGAAACGGCGGACCAAAACAGCGGCTTGGTGGACCTTCACTGAAGGAAAGGGAAGGGAAGGGCAGCGAATGGCGATCTGCCAGTGGGCGCCGCCAGCTGCAGACGAGAACACAAGACCATGGCTTCTTGCCAAAACCCCCTCATACCACGCATGACGTGGATCGCCCCCCCACGGGGGCTGTTGGGGCGTGGAACACGCCGAGCGTGCCGAGAGCATGCTAATGACACCGCGACTCAGGTGGAGCTCCCAGTGAAGAAGATCTGGTACAGCGAGAGTGCGAGTACCCGCCACGACTCCGTAGCACTGCATCGCCGGGGGTATGGCATGCGGTGAACAGTTGAGCATGTGCCGATGGTGTTGAGGATGGTCGCGCAGCTTGGACCGGGCACCACCGTTGGCGCTCCTGTTGAGCCGTGAACGTGTGACACATGGGGGGAAGTGGTGACAGTCATGCTGAGTTTACGCAGCTCACCCACACACGCGATGGAAGCACTCCGCCATGAGCATGAACGTGACCTCGTGGAGGTGAAGGGTATTGCCGTATGGATCCTTAATGTTTTGGTCGACGCAACCCGCCACCATGGAGAAACAGAAACGGCGGACCAAAACAGCGGCTTGGTGGACCTTCACTGAAGGAAAGGGAAGGGAAGGGCAGCGAATGGCGATCGGCCAGTGGACGCCGCCAGCTGCAGACGAGAACACAAGACCATGGCTTCTTGCCAAAACCCCCCCCCCCCCCACAATACCATGCCACTGTGAACAACTCAGCGCGTCCAAAGCAAACGTGACTTGATTGCATGACTCAGCGCGGGATGGCAAAGGATCGACCAAATGTGGACACAGCTGTTCTGCTGAGTCTCAGGGTCCGCAAAGGGCAACGCAGTGCTGGTGCCCCCAGATGGCCGGAATACCACAACCGACCAAGGGAAAGGGAAGGGAAGGAGTGTGGTGAGGCCGATGGGCACTGCGGCCCACAGAGGGAAAGGCCAAGGGAAGGGAAAGGGGAGGGGAGAGGGAAGGTTAGGGCAAGGAGGAAGAGGAAGGTCAAAGGGTGGTGGCAACGCAAGCCCACCGGGGGCCGCACTCTCAAGGGAGTGACCACGGTAGTAAGTCCCAGCGTGCTGGCACTGAGAAGCGAGCAGGGGAGAGACATCTTCCCTCGCGTAGCGACCCAACCAGAAAAGTGACGCACCACGCCGTCAAGCGCCCGGACCAAGCTGGGATAAGGGGGCCACCAAGGGGCCCTACACACCTCCACCCAAACAGGGCAAGTCCGGGGGCTCCGTTGGCACAACCGACCAAGGGAATGGGAAGGGAAGGAATGGTGTGAGGCCGATGGGCACTGCGGCCTACAGAGGGAAAGGCCAAGAGAAGGGGAAGGGAAAGGGAAGGGGAGAGGGAAGGTTAGGGCATGGAGGAAGAGGAAGGTCAAAGGGTGGTGAGAAGCCGATGGGCACCACCGCCTATGGAGGGAAAGGGTCCAAGGGAAGGGCAGCGAATGGCGATCAGCTAGTAGGCACCGCCAGCTGCAGACGAGAACAACACACCATGGCGTCATGCCAAACCCCCCCCCCCCTACAGAGGGAAAGGCCAAGGGAAGGGAAAGGGGAGGGGAGAGGGAAGGTTAGGGCAAGGAGGAAGAGGAAGGTCAAAGGGTGGTGAGAAGCTGATGGGCACCACCGCCTATGGAGGGAAAGGGTCCAAGGGAAGGGCAGCGAATGGCGATCGGCCAGTAGGCGCCGCCAGCTGCAGACGAGATCATCACACCATGGCGTCATGCCAAAACCCCCCCCCCCCACCCCACCCACCGGCCAGTAGGCGCCGCTAGCTGCAGACGAGATCAGCACACCATGGCGTCATGCCAAAACCCCACCCACAACCCCACAACCCCGCCACAACCCATACCCGTGTGCGCCACGCGTTGGAAAGGGGACACAACACGCGCAACAACGGCATACAAGAGAGGGGGGGGGTTTCATGATGCGCTCGCCAAAGGAAGGATTGAGCACGGGATTTTGGAGGCGAGAGGTTGTTATGTGCCCGTGTCGGGGAAAGGACCCCGCAAGTGGACATACCAGCTCCCACCAGCAGCCGTTGGGGAGAGGTACCTCACCGCCGGCTTGGGATGTGCGCTTGGACGCACCTGGCCAACGGCACAGGTAATTGCCTTCCTCTGTGTGGACTCGATGCACAGAAGTGAAACAGGGCAAGTCCGGGGGCTCCGTTGGCACAAGCGACCAAGGGAATGGAAAGGGAAAGAGTGGTGAGGGGCCGATGGGAACCACGGCCTATGGAGGAAAAGGTCAAGGGAAATGAAAGGGAAGTAGAGAGGGAAGGTGCGGAAAAGGGAGGAAGAGGCAGGCCACAGGGTGTTTAGAAGCCGATGGGCACCACCGCCTATGGAAGGATAGGGTCCAGCAGTGAATGGTGATTAGCCACTAAGTACCGCCAGCTACACACGGGAACAACACACCATGGCGTCATGTCAAAACCCCCACATACCACGCTTGATGTGGAGTGCCCCCACACGGGGGCTTTATCGCTTGAAAAGCGCTCTACGTGTAGAAGAAGAGGCACGACAACAACCCCGTTGGTCACACACAATGTGGAAAGAACAACGTGGGACACAAATGACAAAGGAAGCACCCAACCGAAGCCATTGATTGAAAACGTGCAACCCTTGGAAAGAAGTGAGGTATGGAAAGGGACAAAACACCAGAAGGAGCAAGGCAGGAAAGGGAACATGGCTGCCAGATGCTGGAGTGACAATGACCAACTATTGGGGTGCCCTCCAAATGAGGGCTGCACAAGAAGGAAGCGGCAAGGGAACCTTTGGAGGGCGAGGAATCGAGGACCCAAGTTGGGTGAATGAAGAGGAGGGCAAGGGAGGTGGCTTGGAGAGCAAAACACTAGAGTTGGGAAGGAGAAAAGGGAAGGGGAAGGGGAAGAGAGGAAAAGGTCACCAAGGAATGGAACACACCGAGGAAAGGAGAACTAGGGGAATGGAAAGGAGCATGCACTATCCGTGGTACAAAGATAAGGTGCCACTACAACACACAACAGTGGAAGGAGAGGTGAGATGGACATGGCGGCAACACATGGAGGATTACCGCAAGTAGGGCAAGATGGCCCAAAAACACAAAAGTTGCATCGATTGTGGCAACTAATAAAGGAAGAACAATGGAAATGGAAGACAAGTGGACAAGAACATCGGATCCCAAGATGGGAAGAGGAAGGAGTGGCGGAAGCATACATGGTGTATCACAAGCCGACAGGCAAAGCGTACGTGCCAGTAGCCTACAATGGACACCAAGCATGGTTAAAGAAGAGATGGAGCATGAGTGGGGGGATGAAGACTTGGTAAGTAGGGTTGTGAGAACAAGTGAATCCATGGCTGAATGGATACTATGGCCCGTGGAGAGGTTTCCTTGACAACGAAGAGGGCACGTGGCATTTTGCAGGAGGTCAAGCATGAGGGAGGGGTTTTGGGCCACACACTTGGAATGTTGGTGGCCAAAGAGGTTCAATGAGGGAACGACAGGAGGGGAGCACAGGGAAGGGGCCAGAAGGGATTGAGGACACAGAAGGTACACATTCTAGAGGGCGCACAGGGTAGGTTTGGAAGAAAGGTGGGGGGAAACGAGGAAAAGCCTCAAGAGAACACTGGAAAAGATTCAGAACAAGGAGACCACAGGGTCTGAGGTGGTCAGACACATGTTGGTGTAGGAAGCAAAGAAGTTCTTGCAAGTGATATATGGAGATGGAGTCAATCGACAAGAAGTACAACAACTCAAGAGAGCATTGAGGACCAAGATAAACCCCTAGAAGGAGGAAAAGAGAAAGCCAATGGGTGACTACATCTAGCTCTTGATCCCGCACAAGGCGTGGGGGAAAGTCAGAATGAGAGATGTCCTCGGAGACCCTGAAGTAGTCGAGAGGCACCCGCAGCGAGAGGTGGCAAAAACCATGTGGGTGTGTGAGAAGATTGTCCCGCCAATTGCAACATGGTTGTTGAACTACACGGACATCGACAAGGAGGAAGGATTGACAGAGGAGGAAAAAAGGGTCTTTGTGGAATGGGATGAGCAATTTGGGCATCTGAATGAAGAAGAACAACCATGGGTGGCATCGTGCAACTGTTCTAAGCATGTGCTGTATCCACGAAAGGAGGAAGTGGGGAGGGGTCATGTTGTCGTGATAGAGAATGGGGGCTTCAATAGTCCAATATTGGAAGCAGTGGGAAAAAAAGCATACAAGCAGCAAGAGCCAGAATGGAAGGTGCACCACCACCCGGAAGAGGGGTTAGCTGAGTATGTCGAATACAAGGTTCGAAGTGGAGTAGGACAAAGAGAGGACTACAAAGGGTGGAAAGACTTGATCAACAAAAAAGTGATGTGGCCGGTGGACAAGGAGGTGCACACGTTGCCACAAGGAGCGCAAGGGATGCAAAAAATGAAGGACACGAAAAAAGATTTTGCATTCGTGAAGGAGTTTAGGGGTCTGCACAATTGGGTTGGAGTATGTAAGCAACTATACAAGCACCGGAGGACATATACCTCCAAAATAATGGCTTTGTGGTGGCTCCAAAAAGTGAGGAGGCCATCTTACGGCGCCATGAAGACTACCACGCGGAGAGGCTCCTCGTGGTCAACAGAAGGTTGCCGTACATATATGGAATATGGAAGGCCAAGAAAGAAGACATAAGATGGATCCGTTGAGCAAGGAAACAAACCGAAGAAGAGAAAGACAAGCCGGAAGCAAGCATAGCTGGAGTCGGAGATGTTTTGGTGCAAGTGTTAACGCAAGTATGCAGAAGCTTGAAACGCAAGGATGTGGAATGGAGGAAGAAAGGGAATCCAAAAAGGGTGTGGTGGATAGATAGTGTGGAGGAGTTCATGCAGCCGGTCCGATTTGAGGAGGAATTGATAGCGCAACACAAAGCTTCGGCGGAAGTGGGAGATTCTGTGGCAATGTACGCAAGCATTGATCAAAAGTACATCTCCACAAAGGTGTTGGAAGCAGTTGAGGAGGCTTGGGATTGGGAAGAACAAATTGCAAAGGGGGATAGGGATGTGGAAGAGCACGAAAAACTACGGGTACGAAAAGATGGTTGGAGGCTTGGACAAAAGGGCGAGGAACCCCAAGATGACAGCTGGAGCAAGAGAGAAGTGAAGGAGATGGTGGAGTGGGTATTGAACAACGGATATGTCAAGCAAGGGGGTGTGGTGTACAAGCAAAAGAAAGGTTTTGGCATAGGACTGAAATGTGCCGTCTTCTTGGCGAACTTGGCGTGTTACGGGACAGAGAAGAGGTCTACTGAAGAAGAAGGAAGGAGGCCGCAGCAAGTGGAACACAACTACCGCTATGTGGATGACATGTTTTCCTTGATAGGCGTAGTCCCAGGAGAGAAAGCTTACCAACCCAAAAGAACGGTCCGAAGAGCCGTGGATGGAGGCCACCTTGTCTTCTTGGGGGCAGACTTGTGGTGGAGAGAAGATGAGAAAGGGAGCATCACGTTTGAGACCGGAGTACATTGGAGAGAGAAGGACTATCCGATAAAAATAAGGCGATATCCGGTGAGGGATAGCATGATCTTGGACGCCCAAAGGTTGGGAGTATTGACAAGGCAATACATCAAAGCATTGAGGTTGTGCTCACTTTTGCGATTATTGAAGGAGGCGATCCAAACCATCACCAAAACGGCCACACAGAGAGGTTATGGAACACATGAGAAAAAACAACAATAATGGGACAAGTTCTTGCAAGTGTGGTGGGGAGGACGAGATATCACCATGGGGGAGATGCAGCTCTGTTTTGGAAGGATGCAACGGTGGGTAAGGAAAGAGATATGAAATGAGGAGAGGAGTAAGAAGAGATGCTCGCACAGGTGGAGGTGTCGGAGAAACAATTGCCCGTATGAGCAGGCACCACAGCCACTGAAAATGTGGACACCGACCATATGTGGGGTGGAGCCCGAAAAGACGGAAGCTGAAAATGCACAGGCAGAAGGGGTGAGAACAACGGAGAATGTCGGAGAGGAAGAGGAGAGCAGCCGCGGTGTTTGGTGGGAGACGGTGGTGGTCCTGGATTTGGGAGAACCACCGAAGGTGCCGCAAACACCAAGTGACAACTGCAAAGAAGAGTTTGCTGGCACCATTGAGGGTGCAAGTATCAACAAAAGCCAGACAAATGATGACGAGACGCAACAAGAGGAAGAACGAGAGAAGCAGCAAGAGGGTGAGAAACAAGAAGAGAAGGGAGCAAAAAAAGTTGAAGAAAGTGACACCGATAGTGACGTATCAATCTTGAGATGGCTGCGAGGCTTAAAGCTAAGGGGGGACGGAGGACAAAGGAAGGGTCACAAGGACTTGAACCTGGAGGTGGTGGAAGCAGAGGAGACAGAGCCGCCGCAAAGGAAAGAGAGGATGAGCCATACCTAAGACCATGGAGGGCCACATCCACCACCACAAGTGGGGCTGGAGGTGGGGCAAATGGAGGAGAAGGATGAAGACCTCAGGCAAAAGGAGAAGAGCAAGATGGAAGGCCACGGCAAGAGGAGGAGCATCAAGGCGATGAGGGTGGAAGACACGGAGCAGATAGTGACAACGACAGTGACATATCAATCTTGAGATGGTTGCAAGGTCTGAGGAAAGAGATAGTGGGAGGTTAGGGCCATGAGAACCCAGAGCTAGAGGTGGTGGAAGAAGAATAGACAAGAGAACAACCAAGGCAAGAAGAGAGGAGAAATGTCCCTGGCCCGGGAGAGCCACACCCATCTCGAGAAGTGGGGGCGGAGTGGGGGTGGGGTGGACATTCATTGCTTTTCACATTGTCTCCTTATCACAGCGAAAGGCGCCTATGGACATGTTTCACTGACGAGCTTTTCTCTGTGCTGTCGCGTGCTGACGTGCTTGCTTTGCCCCTCAGCTACCCCGCGCAGCAATCCCAAGTGGAGAAGGAGGCGGTGGATGAACAACCAAGGCAAAAAACGAATCAGAAGGAGGACGGCAACAAGGTGCAACACCCAACAAGAGTTGGAATCCATGTGGGTAAGGAAGCCCAAGGCCAGGGGGCGGACAGAAGAGAATGGGAGCCGAGAGGAGGGTACATCAAGCCCCTCAGCTACCCGCGCAACAATCCCAAAGACAAATCAAAACCACCACCAAGGAAGGGTGAATGGCAAGTGGAGCTCCCTACGGACATACTGGGGACATGGAAGCAAGCCTTCTTCGAAGCAACAAGACAAGGGAAGGAGACCATGGGATTGTTGTGGGGGAAAAGGACACAGAATGTGGGCAAAGTAGGGGGTGTACATATACTTAGACGTGACGTACAAACAAGAAACCATTGCACAGTGTGAGACGAAGCCCTCGCGGAGGCGGTCAGTTGGGGCACATCCTTGGGGGGGAAACTGGTTGGCTTGATACACACGCAACCGGGTCATGAGCCGGTGCTATCACCCTTGGACGTGTGCACTCTCAACACAATACGCCAAACGCCATGGTCAATCATACCGGAAGGAGGCCCAGCAGTTGGAGTAGTGCAAAGTTGGACCTCATCAGCGGATGGAGTGGCGTGTACCCCGCTGAAGGGTGGCTTAACGGCCTACACAATGTCGGCCTTGGGCACGGAGGTGGCAAACAAATGTGGTGCAATCCGCAGAAAAACAACGGGAGGGGAACATCCGTATCATGAGCATATTGCTAGAGTATGCTATGATGATCACCCGCACCTGGTTTGGAGGGAGCACGAGGAAGTGCCGCTAGTCCTCGTAGAGATGGAGGAAGGTGGCTGTATGGACATGGCAAACAACAAGTGGTGGACCAAATGGTTGGGAGTGGGAAGCTCGCCAAAGGAGAAGGAGAGCACAAAGCCCAACATCAATGAGGATAGTGACAGCAACACAACAGCAACGGGACAACAAGCGCAGTTGGACCAGAAGCCTGGTCACAAAAGCGCGGGCCCAAGCATGCATATGGACTGTGCTGCAGACCGCTGAGGGCCACAGAGAGAGCAACGAGGTGCAGTCATGGACATTGGATGCACTCGAAGTGTGCGCGAGTGACCGTCTCCCAAGCAAAGAAGGTGTTCCGCAGCAATAGGGTGTTCCCATATAGTTGTAGAAAGGCAAGACGAGCCAAATGGTTGCGGGAGGAAATAGAGAGGGAACAATAGAGGAGGAGAGACAGTAACTGGCATGAGGAAAAAGAAGGAAATGGAGGGGAAGACATGCAAGGTCGAAAGCATCATGGAGTAACAAGGAAAAGTAAGAGTCCGAATGGATTGTGGCAGAAGGGGTTTGGTGTCACTAGAAAGGGTGAGGGTGCAAGAGGTGGAGCACATGAAGGACGCGGAGAACTCAAAATCTGCACAACAACAACATCAAGAGAAAGGAACAAAAGGACACGGGGTGACGACGGAGCAAGAACTGCATGGACGAAAGGAGAAAAGGAGTGAAGAAGGAGAGAAGGAGGGCAAGAAGAACCACTTGAACTATGGAATCAGGTGAGGCTAGTGGGGACGAGGCACCCAAAGTTGGAGGGCCACAAGGGTGTGTTGGAGGAGATCTGCAAGGACAAAGTGCAAGTATTGTTAGTGGGAGGGATACACCGAGTGAAAGGGGACAAGAAGAAGGTGGTCCCGGAGGTAGTTGAGCCGGTTGAGGTGCCGCCCCCGGGTTTTGAAGGATGGAGCTTTCTTGAGCAGCTTGGGGTGGGTAGTGCACCCGCCATGGACCAAGTGAAGACCGCATAGAAGAAGTGGGTGTTGCGGTAACACCCGGACAAGAACATGAACAATGTGGCCAAAGCCACCCAACTCTTCAAAAGGTTGATCTCCGCGTGCGAGGAATTCGAAAGGTGCGCCCGGGGTGGCACCGCCAAGGCCACTTGAGGAACCACCCAACTACCAATTCAGCGCCACATCCTTCAGATCCAACTTTTGCAACCCCACAAGTTCGGCGGGGCAAACAGCCCCGGAAGAAGCACAACCGAGTGCCAAAAATCCATAAACGGAGGACAATGGAGAGTGTTTTTGGTCATTCTTGTTGAGAAGCAGAAGGCCCGGCCGTTCTGAACAAGCGAGCGTAATCGGGGCTAGCTTGGGTGAGGGAACACCAAAGGGGGCACGGCCTCCGGGATCTAGAACGCAATGGACCCGGCGTCCCATGTTCCATGAGAGGTTCCGGTGGCACACGCACAACCTCCGTGCCATCCAAGCGGACCGGATCCTCGCACCAAAAAGCTAGAGAGGGTGGTTCTCGGACTACCCAGAGGGAGGTTGCAATACCGGACCAGGTGTACAAAGTACGAGTGCTAGCCTGAAGCGTGTGGGTGCCGGAGGTGAGACGTTGGGAGCCGGAGGTGTTCATCATAGGTGAGGGCATCAACTTCACAGTGGAGGACACGGCGAGCTTGATGCAAAACTTGCACAAGGCAAATGTGATTGCCGAGCAAGTAGGCATCCGGCTGTACAAGGAGTTGAAGCCGGAAGCCAAGGGAGAAGCGGCCATGCCCCACCCACCTGGCGTCATGCCAAAAGCCCCACCCACCGGTGAAAAAGGTGTGTAGGCGCACGTGGTCGCAAAGTCCCGACGGCGTCAAGGTGACGGAGTACAAGATGTTCAGCGTAGTGCAGAGCACAAAGGCGCGACGTGGAACGCACCATGGCATGACCTAGGCCTTGAAGCAAGAGGGACCGAGACCGGGCGCCAAGCGACTAGGGAACACAAGGGACGGGCAACCCCATGCCGCGAGAAGGAAGAAGCAAAAAGCCCGATGGAAAAGAGAGTCTCATTCCATCAACATGGCAAAGCTAGGGAGGAGAAGGTCCTCCAGCCACCGAGACTTAAAGTGGGGAGCTGCAGCCCCTAGTGATAAAGCAACAAGGCACAACGAAGGGGTCCGAGGCACGACCGTGGACGGGCCTTTGGAGCTCCTTGCCCAATGGAAATGGCGCCGCTATCACCATATGATGCGCCCCGGCTACTACTACGCGTAGCGAGCTTTCTAGCCGGCGGACTAGGGGGCAAGGCGTTTGAATTCCTGCAGCCCCATGTTCCCCAGCTTCGCTGCTTGGATTCAGCTGTCTTTTCTTAGCGGCTACCCTAGGTCTGCCATTCACCGTGCATTGCAAGGTGCAATCGCACGAGTACTAAGCCGTACCCCATGGGACATCTCCCTCTCTCTTTCCTTCTGTCGGTCCATTCTCCCCCTATTGCCATGCGATAAGTCACGCATCATGAAACTGCTCTCCACATGGGTGCGCATCCATGCTGTGTGGCAATATAATGCCGACACCTCCTGGCATCTACCCTTTTCCCACCACTGTGACGCCCATTGCACCGTCTGGTGCCATGATTACCCCATCTTCAAACAAATGCGTAGCTTGGCCCCACGGGGACACGGGCGGGAGGTGGCAAAGCCAATGGCCGTGCCATTTGCTCAAGTACAGGGACAGATCGCGGGTCCACGGTGATAGCTTAGCGATGACCTCGGTGTACCGCTGCCACACTGTGCAGAATGGTCGTCACCACATGACCATGGCTTAGGTGTAGGGTTGTGATCTGGGACATGTGCATTACATTCATTGATTTACACATTGTCTCCCTATCACAGCGAAAGGCGCCTATGGACATGTTTTATTGACAAGCCTTTATCCATGCCATCGCGCCGACGTGCTAGCTTTGGACCTCAGCTACCTGCGCAGCAATGTCAAGGGGTAAGGCCAAACAACAGGCAGGGGGAAGGCAACCCCCGCCCTTTTGCAGCCTAGGGTGGTGACCAACACCAACCACAAAAACCCAATGAAGTCTACACGTGCACCGAAACCTTCTCGGGGGATCCAACCCAGCCTCACAGAGATGCTCGATGTGGTAATGCAAGCCTACCAGAGGCTGTGCTCTCAAGGAAGTGACCACGGCAGTAAGTTCCAGCGTGATTGCACTCAGCAGCTAGTTGGAGGGAAAGATCCCCCCTTGCCAAGCGACTCAACCATAATAGGGACGCGCCACGTCGTCAAGCGCCCGGACCAAGCTGGGATAAGGGTGCCAGCAAGGGGCTCATCACACCTCCACCCAACACGGTGCAACAACCTCAACTCACCAACCACTCGCTGCTATGTGGAGGTGGTCCGGAGAGTCGCCACCAACAAGTGGGCGGCCAACGACGGCAACTGGCCCACCCCACAACACCCGCCACAACCCATACCCGTGCGCGCAATGTCGGAAAGGGGACACAACACGCGCAACAACGGCATACAAGAGAGGGTAGGGGGTTTGTGTAACACCTCACCACATGGTTGCGCAATATAATGCCCACACCTCCTGGCATCTACCCTTTCCCCACCACTGTGACGCCCATTGCACCGTCTGGTGCCATGATTACCCCATCCTCAAACAAATGCGTAGCTTGGCCCCACGGGGACATGGGTGGGAGGTGGCAAAGCCAATGGCCGTGCCATTCGCTCAAGTACAGAGACAAATCGCGGGTCCACAGTGATAGCTTAGCGATGACCTCGGTGTACCGCTGCCACACTGTGTAGAATGGTCGTCACCACATGACCATGGCTTAGGTGTAGGGTTGTGATCAGGGACATGTGCATTACATTCATTGCTTTGCACACTGTCTCCGTATCACAGCGAAAGGCGCCTATGGACATGTTTCACCGACGAGCTTTTCTTCTTGCTGTTGCGTGCTGACGTGCTCCCTTTGCCCCTGAGCTACCCGCGCAGCAATCCTAAAGGGGTTCGTGTAGCGCTCGCCAAAGGAAGGACTGGGCGCGGGATTTTGGAGGTGCAAGGTTGTTATGTGCCCCCGTCGGGGAAACGATCCCGCAAGTGGACATCCTAGGGACCACTAGCAGCGGTTGGGGAGAGATAGCTCACCGCCGGCTTGGGATGGCGGCTTGGACGCACCTGATAGGGCAAGTGTAGGGGCTCCGTCGGTACAACCGACCAAGGGAATGGAAAGGGAACGAGTGGTGAGAGGCCGATGGGCACCACGGCCTATGGAGGGAAGGGTCAAGGGAAAGGAAAGGGAAGTAGAGAGGGAAGGTTAGGACAGAGAGGAAGAGGCAGGCCACAGGGTGGTTATAGCTGCGCTCGGCTGCACAGGAGGCCGATGGGCACCACGGCCTATGGAGGGAAGGGTCAAGGGAAAGGAAAGGGCAGTAGAGAGGGAAGGTGAGGACAGAGAGGAAGAGGCAGGCCACAGGGTGGTACTAGCTGCGCTTGGCTGCACAGCTACGGGGGCCACAGCTGGCCGCGTCTCTATACCTAGGGGTCATGCAGCCCCACAACAGGTCCCGGACCGCTGTAAGCCGTAGCCAACCAAGGCGACATGCCGGCGACCGCTCCCGGGCTAGCCCCAGGGATAGGGTGTCGGCCCGCCCGGAGGGTGTCTCTACTATTGCAGCCTTGCAAAGCGCCGCTGGGGGCACGCCGCCTCGGACTAGCCTATTCGCTGCCCTTCCCTTCCCTTTCTTTGAGTGAAGGTCCACCAAGCCGCTGTTTTGGTCCACGGTCTCGGTTTTGCCATGATGGCGGGTCGCGTCAACTAAAACATTAAGGATCCATACGGCAGTACGCTTCACCTCCAAGCGGCCACATTCATGCTCATGGCGGATAGCTTCCATTGCGCGCGTGGGTGAGCTGCGTGAATATTGCACGCCCGTCACCACTCCCCCCCATGTGTAACAATTTCACGGAAGCGTCAACGGTGGTGCCCGGTCCAAGCCGCGAGACCATCCTCAACAACACCGGCACATGCTCAATTGTCCCCTACATGCCTTGCCCCCGGCAATGCGGTGCTATGGAGTTGTGGCGGGCACTCGCACTCACACCGCACCAAAGTTTCGTATGTGGGAGCACAACATGACTCGCAAGATCATTTGCGTGTCTTCTCTTCTGCACGCTTGGCGTGTTCGACGCCTCAAAGGCCCATGTGTGGGGACAATCCACGCCATGCGTGGGATGAGGGGGTTTTGGCATGTCGCCTTGGGTTTGTTCTTCCGTTTGCAGCTAGCGGCGCCTACTGGCCAATCGCCATTTGCTGCCCTTCCCTTGGACCCTTTCCCTCCATAGGCGGTGCCCATTGGCCTCTCACCACCCTGTGACCTTTCTCTCCCTCCTTGCCCTATCCTTCCCTCTCTACTTCCCTTTCCTTTCCGTTGGCCTTTCCCTCCATAGGCCGTGGTGCCCTTCGGACTCTCACCACTCCTTCCCCTTCCATCCCCCTGGTACGTTGTGCCAACGAAGGCCCCCGGACTTGCCCCGTTTCACTGCCCTGTGTCGGGTCCACACAGAGGAAGGCAACCGAGGAAGGCAACTGAAGAAGGCAATTGCCTTCGCCGTTGGCCAGGTGCGTCCAAGCGGACATCCCAAGCCGGCGGTGAGGTACCTCTTCTCAACGGCGGCTAGTGGGCCCTGGGATGTCCACTTGCGGGGTCGTTTCCCCGACAAGGGCACATAACAACCCCCTGCATCCAAATTCCTGCCCTCATTCCTCCTTTTGGCGAGCGCATCAGATACCCCCTACCCTCTCCTTTGTGCCATTGTTGTGTGTGGCACATCCCCTTTCCCACGCGTGGCACGCACGGGTTGTGGGGGGGGGGGGTTTTGGCATGACGCCATGGTGTGTTGTTCTCGTCTGCAGCTGGCTGCGCCCACTGGCCGATTGCCATTGGCTGCCCTTCCCTTGGACCCTATCCCTCCGTAGGCGGTGGTGCCCACCGGCCTCTCATACCGCTGTCGCTGCAGCCACACTAGCCGCCTTATCCAAATCGGGACCGTCATGCACATGCAGTCCCACTGGTTTCACAAAGCGGGCACAGCGCCGGGAGGCCCGGGCAGAGGTAGCTCCCCGGCGTCCACCCGCACCGGTTGCGGCCGCTGTCCTCCTAGGTGTTGCCCACGGCACTCTGCCCACACTGGCGGCATACTTGAGTGTTCTCCGCCGGCCCCCAGCACCAGGGCCACAAGTCGCTGCCGCCAACAAGGCCGCCACCGCTGCCGCAGTGGCACACACAGCTGCGACACGGCCAATCATGGCATTAACCCCTTTCACGAACGGCTCCGACCAGCCGCCTTGTTGTCGCGCGTGCCGGCTCTAGCGTAGGGGCAGGACCACCGCGCTGGGTCCCGCGAGCGGCAGTAGAGAGGGCCACTGCCTCTTGGATAAGCCCCGGGGAGTGCTCCCAACATGAGGGCCCCCCCGCGGCAAAGACATGGTGATTACGGCTTGGATGAAGCGGCCTCGCCACGTGCAAGCGCGCAATAAGAGGCCGGATAGGCCACACAGGGGGAGTAAGGGCGTTAGGTGGTCAGAGGTCGATGGGCGCCACCGCCTATGGAAGGAAAGGCTTCAAGGAAGGGTAAGTGGTGAGAGGCCAAACGGCACGGTCAGCTTTAGACAGCAATCCACGCAGGTGTCATGCCAAACCCACCTGCACTACCAACCCCCTACCATACCCCGTTTGGCGGTGTTTTGTAATTTTGGCAGTTGGCATCAACAATCAAAAGTTTGGCAGTGAATGATAAAGTGGTATTATTGTGTTGTTGCAAGGTTTGTCCGGTAAGCGTCCAGAGTCTACCCCAAAATGCTCAGACGAATCCTGCATCTGGTGTGTGGTATGTGGTATGTGGTATGTAGTGTGTTGCATCTGTGTGTGTGTGTGTGTGTGGGTGTGTGTGTGTTTGTGCGTGCGTGTGCCTGCCCAAATAGTGGCATGCCCCTCAACTTGTGTATGCAGGAGCTCGAAGGCATGTGTGCACACGCTGTTACGTGTCCTGCCGCTTGTGCATGCGGTGATGTGTGTGTGTGTGTGCGCGCGTGTTGCGTTGTATGCAATTTGTGTCTGCACTGGCCCGACAAGATTGTGTGTGTAGTTGGGTAGCCATCTAACAGTTGAACCGAACATTGCGGGTGCCGACCATGGCGTAATGCCGCTCATGGGGGTTGAAGTTTGGCGGTCTAGATCCCAGTGGAGCTGACAACACCACCAGTGGCGGCGCATCTGGCGGTACCCACCAAGGCCCCCCAATGCGGTGTCGGTGCTCTTGGCTGATTGCGGTTGGCGGCGTGCCATGGCGATCCGTGCCGTTGCGAAGCATGTTTCTCAAGGTGAGGGTGACCAGGGCCAGGACAGGGGCAGGAGTTGCCAGGATGAGACCAGCATGGACGCTCCGGCTTCCTCTTTGAAACCCAAGTGTTAACCAGTCAAACGATTGGTGGCCAATGTCGTGGCCAGCACGGCTTGGGGTCATTAGATGTGACGGGTGGCGACATACCGTGTGCGTTGGTCCATCGATCCCCCGCAGCTTCACTACCCCTCGTGACTGCCTCATCGACGCCGCAGATACCTGAAGCCACGGCCCCAGCCCTGGCCTTCGTCATCACAGGGGACGGGACCACGGCATAGCCGCATACAATGACCTTCGCACCCGCATCGGACTGCCGCCCAAACGGTCATTTGCTGACATAACAAGCGATGCAGACGTCGCAGAGCGGCTGCACAAGGCGTACGACGGCGATGTGCAGAGCATTGACGCGTGGGTTGGGATGTTGGCGGAGGACCACGCGTCCGGTATGGTCTGTTCCGGTTGCGTTGTTGCTGCACCGTTGGGGCTTTTGTGGAGGGCACTGGGTCTGCACGTTCCTTAGCTCAGGGGCTATGCATTCGTTTTAGGCAGCGCTGGGGAACTGTTGGCGCGTGTGCTGCTGGAACAGTTCACTCGGTTGCGCGACGGCGATCGGTTTTACTGGGAGAATTGGCTGACGGAAGAGGAGCAGGCGGTGTGTTGTGCAGTCTGTCATCTGCCATCTGCCATGCAGATAATCATGTTCGCACAGTCCCAGTGTCCGTGCGGAAAAGCTACGGGGGCACGTGGTGTGGGCATGGCATGTGGTGTGGGCATGGCATGTGGTGCTGTTCGCACGGACATGGATGCATTCTACCTTTGCACACATCTGCACAGAAGGTACGAGGTACCACCTTCAAATCCATCCTCAAAAGGCACGTGGATATGCAGTGTCCTGTCGGTATGCCCCACGTGCTGCTCCTCGCTCCTCTACACTGCCACAACCATCAGCCATTCCTCTGCAGATCCCGTGGGGCTTTTCTGGTGCCGCACGTGCTAAGCACAACGATTGTATTCTCGTCCGCGTGCCATTTACCATCCGTGCACCTCCACTTTCGCCACATCCCGTCGGGATTCTGTGGATCCATCGTGAACAGGGGGTGTATGCGGCAGTGGAAGCATCGCCACTCTGCTTTGTCTCGTCGTGTCTCGAGGGCTCTGCATATTACCCAGAAGTTTGGGGAAGAGTCTGGTGAGCTGGGGGACATCTGTCCCCCAGCTCCCGAAAATACTTTACTTTGCTTTAGACACGCATGTAAACAATTTCTTACTGAAACCTCAAGCGACTTCGTCCACCCAGACGTGACAACCGGCTTCTTTACTCAGCCTTTGCCCCCCCCCCCCCCCTCAAGGGAGTGACCACGGCAGTAAGTCCCAGCGTGCTGGCACTGAGAAGCGAGCAGGGGAGAGACTCCTTCCCTCGCGTAGCAACTCAACCAGAAAAGGGACGCACCACGTCGTCAAGCGCCCGGACCAAGCCGGGAGAAGGGGGCCAGCAAGGGGCCCTACGCACCTCCACCCAACACGGGACACCACCGTCAACCCAACAACAACTCGCTCCTATGTTGAGGTGGTCCGGGGAGTCGCGCAACGAAGTGGGCGGCCAGCGACGGTAAGAGGCCCACCCCACGTCACCCGCTACATCCTACTCCCCCGTGCACCCACGCATCCCCCACAACCCCCGTCCGCGCAGCAAAGGCAGGAGGGAGAGGGTAGGGGGTTTGTGTTGCGCTCGCCAAAGGATGGACTGAGCGCGGGAACTTGGAGGAGAAAGGTTGTTATGTGCCCCCGTCGGGGAAACGACCCCGCAAGTGGCCATCCCAGGGCCCACCAGCCGCCGTTGGGGAGAGGTACCTCACCGCCGGCTTGGGATGGCCGCTTGGACGCACCTGGCCAACGGCGAAGGCATTTGCCTTCCTCTGCGTGGACTCGACGCAGAGAAGTGAAACAGGGTAAGTCCGGGGGCTCCGTTGGCACAACCGACCAAGGGAAAGGGAAGGGAAGGAGTGTGGTGAGGCCGATGGGCACGGTGGCCTACAGAGGGAAAGGCCAAGGGAAGGGAAAGGGGAGGGGAGAGGGAAGGTTAGGGCAAGGAGGAAGAGGAAGGTCAAAGGGTGGTGAGAAGCTGATGGGCACCACCGCCTATGGAGGGAAAGGGTCCAAGGGAAGGGCAGCGAATGGCGATCGGCCAGTAGGCGCCGCCAGCTGCAGACGAGATCATCACACCATGGCGTCATGCCAAAACCCCCCCCCCCCTGTCCGAGATCATCACACCATGGCGTCATGCCAAAACCCCCCCCTGTCCAAGGCAGACGAGATCATCACACCATGGCGTCATGCCAAAACCCCCCCTGTCCAAGGGAAGGGCAGCGAATGGCGATCGGCCAGTAGGCGCCGCCAGCTGCAGACGAGATCATCACACCATGGCGTCATGCCAAAACCCCCCCCCCCGGTGGCCTACAGAGGGAAAGGCCAAGGGAAGGGAAAGGGGAGGGGAGAGGGAAGGTTAGGGCAAGGAGGAAGAGGAAGGTCAAAGGGTGGTGAGAAGCTGATGGGCACCACCGCCTATGGAGGGAAAGGGTCCAAGGGAAGGGCAGCGAATGGCGATCGGCCAGTAGGCGCCGCCAGCTGCAGACGAGAACATCACACCATGGCGTCATGCCAAAACCCCCCCCCCCCCCCTGTGTGTACATGCCAAAACCCCCTGTGTGTACATGTGCATTCGTTGTGGATGGTACTGCCATTTGCCGTGGCCCCTCAGATTTGCGTCAATGAAACCCCCGCACTTCATGAGCAGTACCCCCTTCCACTGCACCAATCAACGGCTGGCAGTGCACTCAATTCTTTGAGGCTGGGATTGAAGGTGGTCCAGGGTCCTCGTGATGGACAGGGGCTGCCGAGGGCCTTTGAGGCACAATGGCTGGTGACGATTTGTCAACAAGCCCTTTCAGGTCTGGTTAGAGCTACTTGAGGTTCCACGGTCCAGTGGAGGAATGTGTGATGTCATGGGCTGTCAGTGCACGCAGCGTTTCGGCCCTGCGCACGATGTGGTCACGATCTTTAAGGCAGCCCTCCAGCGGCACCACGCTGCACGGCGGATCCCCTCACCCCTTGAGGGCTGGAACGAAAGGGAATCGCTTATGGAGCGGTGGGGGCCATTGTACCAGTGGGCGTTGTAAGTCCATTCGGAGAGACGGACGGAGAAGGAATAAGAGAGGCGTGCACTACCACCGTCGATGGCGTGCGTCTGACCGCGGGGGCTCGGCTCATTGAGCCCCTGTGCAGCCGCAGCTGCACAGCCCGACGCCCCCCCTTTCGTGGCGTACGTTATGATCACACACCGTTTACTGTAACACCCTCTTCTGAGGACTCACACCCTCGCACTGCCCCCACACGTGCCCTCATGACCGGTGCCCCGTGCTGCAGGGGACAATGTGTTCTTCTGCCATGGCACTGAGGCAGGGGAGAAGTGTGATGTGGACTCTTGTGCTACGGAGTTCGCTGACGTTGAATGCCCGTTTGGAGTCCGAGTCATGAAGGATCCCACAAACCATTGCAGACCGTACCCCTGTCCAAAGGTATGCCTGCACATCCCGCTCTCTGTGTATGTGCGGACGGTGCGTGGCCTCGTACTGCCCCTTCTGCTGTCACCTTTGCAGATCGACTACCAGTGCCTTCTCTTCCCAAATTGCGACCAGACCGGCCCCCCGCCGATCGTACATCCACCAAGAGGTACTGTTGTTGTGCCCTGGGCTCTCTTGCAGGGGAGCGGACCGAGGGCAGGTAGCAGATCTGACATGTGGTGAGGGTTAGGCGAGTCTGAAACCAGGAACGCTGTTGGAGGGGTCAGTCCAGTGCCAGTCAGATGTCCCCAGAACCCTGGGGATTTTTTGGGGCGATCCTGTGCCAGTAGTGCTATCTTTGAGGTGCAGTTTTGACAGCACCATGGGGTGCATGTTGGTACATGCCCCGTGCAAGGGACACAGTGGGCAGTTGTGTCGTCAGCTTTGGTCATTTTGGCACCGTGTAGTATGCACTATCCTCATAGAGTCCATGGGGATGTGAGCAAGGGCAAAGCTAGCGGATGAAGCAAGTCCCTATTGTGTCCTTTGCACGGGGCAGGCACACATTTACGCCCCATCGTACCAACAACACTTGTCAACCCCAGCACTAGTGGGTACATCATCTCCAAATATGGTGGCGTTTGTGACCTTGCCCTCGCTCGCTCACTCTCTGGTGTTATGCGGTGCATCGGAGACTCACACTGGGGAGCCGCAGCCCCAGAGTGATAAAGAAGCAAGGACAAATGATCGGGACGGAGGCACGGCCGTAGACGGGCCCTGGACCCCCCGCCCAATGCAAACGGCATCATTGTCAACATTGGATGCACCTTGACTATCACAATGCACAGCGAGCTTTCTCATCCGCGGAGTAGAGGGCAAGGCCAAACCAAAGGTAGGGGGAAGGTGACCCCTGATCACTTTTATTGCCAGGGTGGTGACCGACACCAACCAATCAATGGAACTACATTACCAATCAATGATGAAGTCTACACATGCACCGAGGTCTTCTCCGGGGTCCAATGGGACCTCAGCGAGATGCTGGCAGCGCAAGCCGACCAGGGGCCGTGCTCTCGAGGGAGTGACCGCGGCTTTCAGTCCTAGCGTGCTGGCGCCGAGAAGCGAGCCGGGGACAAAAATCGAACCTCGCGTAGTGACTCCACCAGACACAACACAATGTTACACGCCCGGAACAAGCCAGGATATGTGGGGAAGGAAGTGGCCCCACCAACCTCCACCCATTGCCTACACCAAGCTCCACCCAACAGCAGCTTTCCGGTGTGTGTATGTGCTCAGCGGGGTTGCACCACGAGGAGGGGCACCAACCACGGCAAGTGGCCCAGGCCTCAACTTCGACTACAATACACACTCCTGCACACCGCCCCACGCCGCACACCACCCACCACACCATGGCGACATGCCAAAACCACCACCCCGGTTGGCACCAACCCATCCCCACACTTCACCTTGCGCCACCTAGCACGCCACCCATCACCCACCACGCCATGTTGCCCCACGCCACGCTGCCCCACACCAAGCGTACAAAGGATGGTTCACTCATCTCTCCCCAACACGCTACACGCCGCCCTACATCAAGCACACATAGGAGGAACCCCCCATGCCCGCCCAGCACCCTACGCTACCTGCCACCCACCACACTCCTGCCAAAGCCACCACACCCCCGCGTGGCATGTGTGGGAACGGAGACACAAAACACACACCATGGACATAAAGAGGGGGGTAGGGGTTACATGATGCGCTTGCCACAAGGAGGACTCAGCACGGGATGGGACAAGCGGAAGGTTGTTATGTGCCCCAGCAGGGAATAGACCCCGTGATTGGACATCCCATGGCCCAAAAGCCGCTGTTGGGGAGGGGTTTCCCAATGCCGGTTTGGGATGATTGCTTGGACGCACCCGTTCAACGGCGTCCAACGGCGAGGGTTGTTGCCCTCCTATGTGTGGACGTGACACAAAGCAGTGAATCAAGGAAAGTCTGGGGGCTCCATTGGCACAACCAACTAAGGGACAGGAATGGGAAGTGGAGAGGGAAAGATTAGACGAAGGAGGAAGAGGAAGGACACAGGGTGGTTAGAGGCCAATGGGCACCACGACCAATGGAGGGAAGGCTAAGGGAAAGGAAACGGAAGTAGAGAGGGAAAGATAGGGCAAGGAGGAAGAAGAAGAACACACGATGGTGAGAGGCTGATTGGTGCCATCGCCCGTAGAGGGAAAGGGTCCAAGGGAAGGGCAGCAAATGGCGTTCGGCTAGTAGGCGCGGCCAGCTACAGACGCGAACAACACACCATGGCGACATGCCACAACCACCACACCCACACAAGGCATCACAGCATGGCGTCATGCCAAAACCCACACAAGGTGGACTGAGTGTGGGATCGGACTGGCCAACGGTTGTTACGTGCCCTCATCGGGGAAGCCAACGTGCAAGTGGAAGTCCCGCGGCCGAAAAGCCGCCGTTGGGGAGGGGTCGCACACCCACTTTCAACACCAAGGAAACGAGGGACTAGCACCTCATCGCAATGGCGGACGGAATTGTGCCTTGTGCTGCGCTCCGAACTCCGTGCCACATGGCATGACGATATCCTCGACGCGTTGCCTCCGAACGGAATTGAGAGAAGATGTCCCGCCTCTCAAATTGGGTGGAAGAATGGGCCACCGAGGAAATGAGGCAAATGCTGATCTCACACACGTCCACAGAACAAACCAAACGGTCCATGAACAGCGGCATCAAGGCCATTCTTACGGGCGCATGTGTGCCACCGCACATTTTCGGCGCTTCACCACCATCCCCACCGTCCGGCGGCTAGCCCGCAAACCGGTGAGTCCACCAGTGACATCCATTCGCACCATCCTACACGAGCTGCACACACTGTCACAGCAACTGTCACTGGTGGAGCACGTTTGCGAATCTACAAAGGCCCTTTCACTCCATTCACCTCCACAATACACCCCCCTGGCTCTACCCACAACACCAAGATCAATCTTGCATCATCGTTATTCCTTGTGCCCCCTTTCCCATAAAATACTCATATTTTGCATTGCAAGACACACTAACAATCCTGCCATCATCTCTGAACCCAAACTTTGCCATCATACACTAAGCCACTCAACCCAGCAACACCAAGCCCTTCATCAATACATCACCCTCCACAAGTCCCCCGACCCACGTGCACCGAGTGCTTCTCGGGGGGTCCAACGGGGCCTCAGCGAGATGCCCGATGTGGCAACGCAAGCCCAGCGGGGGCCGCGCTCTCAAGGGAATGACCACGGCAGTAAGTCCTAGCGTGTTGGCACTGAGAAGCGACCAGGGGAGACGCATCTTCCCTCGCGTAGCGACTCAACTAGAAAAGGGACGCACCACGTCGTCAAGCGCCCGGACCAAGCCGGGATAAGGGGGCCAGCAAGGGGCCCTATACACCTCCACCGAACACGGGACAACACCGTCAACCCACATTCAACCCGCTCCTATGTGGAGGTGGTCCGGGGAGTCGCGCTAAGAAGTGGGCGGCCAACAACGGCAAGTGGCCCACCCCACGTCACCCGCTGCATCCTACTCCCCCGTGCACCCATGCACACCCCACAACCCCCATCCGCGCCATCATGCCAAAACCCCCATCCGCACAGCAAAGGCATGAAGGAGAGGGTAGGGGGTTTGTGTTGCGCTCGGTGGTCACCACACCCACACACCACCAACATTTACAAAGCCTTCAGCCACCACATCCAGATTGCGTTGCAAAACAAAAACCTCACCGAATGGGCCCGCCTTTTCCAAGCTCGCGTCCCTTTCCTGCCCTATGAAACCAATCCTTTGCTTCAGCTTGTACGCAGCATGTCGCGTGTTGCAGTCTCTTACACTTCTGTCACAGCACTATGTCATGTCATGTCATGGTATGCCAGAGCCATCGTCCGCTGGTCCGCCCGAAGACGTCCATCGGTAGAACGTCCAGCCGGTACACACCCACACACTCCGATGAGACGAGACCCAGGTGAGGAGGGCTGTGGCACCATGCATGGTGCCGATGAGAGGGCGCCCGGACCAAGCAAGGTCACTGATAGGCAGGTGAGCAGACGCTCTGAGACACCGACCCCGCTGAAGGGCCCCGGCATTTCGGGGGCCAGTGGTGTTCACCTCTGACGCACAACGCGCGCAGTCGCCGGAGTTACCCAAGCTGTGAACCGTACCCTGTCTTTGCCCCGACAGAATGAAGCACATTGGACGGGTCGCCGAATGAACGAAATGAATCACAAGCTGTGCAACTGTTGTTGTAGAGCCGGGAAGCTCTCACAGCCCACCGGGTCTTACCACCGGAGAGTCCACAGTTGACGAATCTGGAACACGCTGTCAAGCACACCAGCCCGCTGGGCAGGGGTCACAATAATGCTACGCTCCACGGGCGACCAGACGCCCCCTGGGAACCACTTCACTGTCCACTGACTAGCGCTACGGTTAGCCCACGGAGGAAGGCGGACCCCAGGCTTAGTGCACCCTGCACCAGTGCAGACCGACAGGTAAGTTAGGAACACCCTCACGCCCCATGGCAGACCAAGGGATAGGCGACAGTCGTGTGCCAGACCAGCCTCTAGCTGCAGCCCCAAGTCATCCGTGGTCAGAGCTACGTGCAATGTACGTATGTAAGACAGGGCAAGAGGGCTGAGGGGGACATGAGGAGCACTGTCGGCAGCGGGCAGAGTGAAGCATAGGAGGCCCGACATAGATACCCACAGAACCCCCCGTTCAGCACACGGCGTCTCATCCCCTGCCAGACGCACTGGTATCACATGTGACCCACGGGATATACGCGCCGTATGCACTGTTTCTTGGTTTGCTGTCCACCCTTGAACAATACGCACAGCCAGCAGGGACCGAAACGCTGCTACTACAGCCACCAACAGGCGCAAGCACTCCAGCTCAAAATGGTCTACCCAGTCACCACTGTCACACCACTAGTCATCCTCGTTTATGTTGCCGTCCATAGCCACCTCTTGTGTTGCTACGTCGGCAAAACAACGTTCGCCACCACACACCGCCTTACAAAACACGTCACTACAACCCAAGGAGGATCAGAAGAATCAACATTCCACGATGCATTGCACCGTACGCCCGAGATGGATTGGATCTTAGTACCCGTACAACTTTTCGAAGGTAAATTACAAGCATGTTTCGGCGAACGCCAATGGTGGTACACCCTACGACGATGGGCGCCGAACGATTGCGCACCGGCCATCCCTCACGCCGACTCATCTAAGCCACTGACAACACAGCATGGTCGAACACCGCATACCCTCCTACGCCAAGCCTCAACTGCCACACACAACCACGAGTACGCGCGCGCCAGGGCACTATATGACCAAATCCAAAGCACAGCCTCGAAACTCAACATTCCCCTATGGAAGCCTTTTTACATCACGGTGCCCGACCTCCAACCCTCCCAGAGGCAACCACTTAACAAAGTCATTGACCATATTGTCAACTCCCTCCACGCGCCCACCATGCCATTGTAACATGCAACACCTGCCTACTTGGTCGATGGGTGGGACATCGTACACCATTGACAATCATTTCTGCCTTCTCCCCGTTACCATCCCATTTAAAGGTCAACCCCTTATAGCAAAGGACCCCCTTCCATGCCCTGGTCTCAAAAGGTTTCATGAAGCCAGTACCCATCTGAAACGCCTCTGCTCTTTCCTCCAAACCCCTAGCCCAAATGTACATTCTTTCATCACACCCTCCCAATTCCCTGAATCCGGTGATTTGTGCACCATGGTCCTCACCATAGCTGAAACCCTAAGCAAAGTAGCAGTTATCCGAGTTGCTGATAAAAGTGCGGCCATGCTTTGGGGTTTTTGTGCCGCTTTGGTATGGGACAACGTTGATAGGTTCCTCATTTCTGAAAACTATACACCACTCCCTTTCTCCTCCTCCGATGCAGTGAAAGGCAATTTATCATCTGCTATTCAGGCACATCATTGGCCTCTCAACAAAAATGCCTCGATACCTCTACTCTGTATATTGGCTAAAGCAAAATCACTTACGAAGCAAATGATTGTATGGCACCCTATCACAGCCGTTGTCCAACCCTTCATTTTGCGGCATTGGCTCCGTCTAGCGGCACGTGGTTTCACTTTTTTTTTGAAAACCCTTAAGCTTGAATTACCCGCATGCTTCTTGCACATACACATTACCGATTTAGCAGAATGGGTGTCCCCCCCTTCCCTCTTGGAATTGTCAAGCCATCGGTGAAGTTGATTGCACTCAACAATTTGACAAGGTCCCAACGACCTCTATAATTGATAGTCACAAACAAGCTGGTAGATGGTTGCACAAAAAGAAGGAATGGAGGGCACATGAAACATTGTGGAGCATCCACAAGGATAATCCAGCACACGACCGCGCGGGCATGGGTCAACATACACAATTTGAGTATATCACTCAACAACAGTTAGAAGCCTTAGTTGGATTCTCCCTCACAAAAGGCATCTATGCCCAAGCCGCAGGGCAACTTTGGTGCCGAAGTGCCTCCATCCCCATGGGCGGACCTTTCAGCGCGCTAGAAGCCAACTTGCACTCCGTCTGGTAAGCAAAAAAAAACATTTTCTCCGCAGATTGGGAACACTTCGATTTTCCGACACACTACACCCCTTGTGGGATACGCCCCGTGGCAATACTGTCTATTTAGCACAATTTAGAGATAACATCCTCACGGCCGCCACGGGACCCACCTGCAAATCTGAAATGGCCCACGTTTGCTCGGCCCTAACCCAAGCCTAGGGACTATCGGTCATTTGCTTGTGCATCACCCCGACCCAACCCACAAGCACACAGGCGTGCATGTCCACCTCCACCACAGCAATGGGCGCCAGCATAAATGTTCGGCAAGGCTCTGGCGCAGTCACCACACACGCCCAACCTAGCGGGCTCACTGAGTCTTGGTCCCTAAAACACTACCCCACCATGTAGAGCCCATGGTCCGCCTCCCACCGCCATGTTCGAAACATTATTACACGCTCCATTGTAAATGTCCTCCCCCTTTTAAATACATGGAGCAGCATGCTCCTTAGCTTTGCTGCTTTGATCCAGCTGTCTTTCCTCAGCAGCTACCCTAAGTCTGCCATTCACCGTGCATTGCAAGGCACAATCCCACGAGTACTAAGCCGTACCCCATGGGACGTCTCCCTCTCTCTTTCCTTCTGTTGGTCCATTCTCGGACTATTGCCATGCAATAAGTCATGCATCGTGAAACACCTCACCACATGGTTGTGTATCCATGCTGTTTGGCAATATAATGCCTACACCTCCTGGCATCTCCCCTTTTCCCACCATTGTGACGCCCATTGCGCCGTTTGGTGTCATGATTACCCCATCCTCAAACAAATGCGTAGCTTGGCCCCACGGGGACACGAGTGGGAGGTGGCCAAGCCAATGGCCGTGCCATTCCCTCAAGTACAGGGACAGACACAGTGATAGCTTAGCGATGACCTCGGTGTACCGCTGCCACACTGTGTAGAATGGTCGTCACCACATGACCATGGCTTAGGTGTAGGGTTGTGATCAGGGACATGTGCATTACATTCATTGCTTTACACATTGTCTCCCTATCACAGCGAAAGGCGCCTATGGACATGTTTCACTGACGAGCTTTTCTCTATGCTGTCGCGTGCTGACGTGCTCCCTTTGCCCCTCAGCTACTCGCGCAACAATCCTAAAGGGGTCACACACCATAGGTTTGGGATGATTGCTTGGCCGCACTAGGCCAACGGCGAGGGAAGTTGCCCTCCTTTGTGCGCACCCGATGCATATTAGTCAGCCACAAAACGGAAAGTCCGGGGGCTCCAAAGGCACAACCAAGGGAAAGGAAAGGGAAGTAGAGAGGGAAAGATTGGGCAAGGAGGAAGATGAAGGACAAAGCGTTGTGAGAGGTCGATGGGCACCACGGCCTATGGAGGGAAAGGGTCCAAGGGAAGGGCAGTGAATGGTGATTGGCCAGAGGGCGCCGCGAGCTACAGATGAGAACAACACACCATGGCGTATTGCCAAAGCCACCACATCCCATGCATGATGTGGACTGCCTCCACAGGGCCTGTATGGTGTGAGATGCACTACATGTGCAAAGGGTACAACACGAGAATTACCCGTTTGTCAGCCATAGTAGTGAAGAGGAAGGAGTGGCAGAGGTACACATGATGTGTCACAAGCCAACGGGCAAAGCGTATGCTTGGGTAGCTTGTAATGGACACCAGGCGTGGCTAAGGAAGAGATGGTGCAACCGGTGGGGGGACGAGGAGGGCGGACCTTTCCGTGCCCAAGGAGCCGACTTGCACTCCGTCTGGCAAGCAAAAAAGAAATGTCATTTTCTCCGCAGATTGGGAACACTTCGATTTTCTGAAACACTGCAGCCCTTGTGGGATACGCCCCGCGGCAATACTGTCTCTTTAGCACAATTCAGAGATAACATCCTCACGGCCGCCACGGGACCCACCTGCAAATCTGAAATGGCCCACGTTTGCTCGGCCCTCACCCAAGCTTGGGGACTACCGGTCATCTGCCCGTGCATCACCCCGACCCAACCCACATGCACACAGGCCTGCATGTCCACCTCCACCGCAGCAATGGGCATCAACATAAACGTACGGGAAGGTTGTGGCGCAGTTACCACACATGCCCAACCCAGCGGGCTCACTGACTCCTGGTCCCTTAAATACTGCCCCACCATGCAGAGCCCATGGTCCGCCTCCCACCGTCATGTAAGGAACATTATGACAGGCTCCATTGTAAATGTTCTCCCCTTTTTAAATACATGGAGCAGCATGCTCCTTAGCTTCGCTGCTTGGATTCAGCTGTCTTTTCTCAGCAGCTACCCTAAGTCTGCCATTCACCGTGCTTTGCAAGGTGCAATCCCGCGAGTGCTAAGCCGTACCCCATGGGACATCTCCCTCTCTCTTTCCTTCTGTCGCTCCATTCTCCCCCTTATGCCATGCGATAAGTCACGCATCATGAAACACCTCACCACATGGTTGCGTATCCATGCTGTTTGGCAATATAGTGCCTACACCTCCTGGCATCTACCCTTTTCCCACCGTTGTGATGCCCATTGCGCTGTCTGGTGCCATGATTACCCCATCCTCAAACAAATGCGTAGCTTCGCCCCGCGGGGACACGGACGGGAGGTGGCAAAGCCAATGGCCGTGCCATTCCCTCAAGTACAGGGACAGATCGCGGGTCCACAGTGATAGCTTAGCGTTGACCACCGTGTACCGCTGCCACACTGTGTAGAATGGTCGTCACCACAGGACCATGGCTTAGGTGTAGGGTTGTGATCAGGGACATGTGCATTACATTCATTGCTTTACACACTGTCTCCGTATCACAGCGAAAGGCGCCTATGGACATGTTTCACTGACGAGCTTTTCTCTGTGCTGTTGCGTGCTGACGTGCTTGCTTTGCCCCTCAGCCACCCCGCGCAGCAATCCCAAGGGGACGAGGACCTCGTGAGTAGGGTATTGAGAACAAGTGAATGCACGTCGGAATGGATTGTATGGCCTGTGGAAGGGTTTCTAGGACCGCAAAGAGGGCCGGTGGAATTATTCGAGGAGGTCAAGTTTGCGGGAGGGGTTGTGGGCTGCATACCTGGAGAGTTGGTGGCCAAAAGGGTTCAATGAGGGAGCACAAGAGGGGAGCACATGGAAAGGGCTAGAAGGGATTGGGCACACAAAAGGTATTCATTCCAGAGGGCACATAGGGAAGGTTTGGAAGTAAGGTGGGGAGAAATGAGGAGAACCCTAAGGAAAACACTGGAAAAACTGCAGAAGAAGGAGGCCACGATGGTGGAGGTGGTCAAAAAGATAATAGTGCAAGAAGCAAAGGACCCCTTGAAAGTGGTGTATGGGGACGGAAGAAGCGGACAAGAGGTACAACAACTCAAGAGAGCACTAAGGAACATGATAAACACCCACAAGGAGGAAAATAACAGCCAAAGGGAGACTACCTCAAGCTCGTGATCACGAATGCACTCTAGCAAGTAAGAGTGGTGGCAAAGGCCGATTATAGTCCTCGACACTGTGCGAAGTAAGAGTGGTGGCCTCAAGCGTATGGGTGCCGGAGGAGAGGACTTGCACGCCGGAAGTGTTGATCATAAGGATCAGCTTCATGGTGGATGACCGGAACAAGTTGGTGTATAGCAAACGGCATTGCTGCGCAAGTGGGCATCTGGCGGTACAAAGAGTAGAAGCCGGAGGCAACGGAGGACAATTGGAAACCAAACCCATGGGCCACCAAAGTTGGCAAGGTGGTAAGGTCTCACGGCCTCCGACGGCGTCAAGGTGGCGGGGTGCACCAAGCCCGGCACAATGCCAAGCACAAGGGTGCGAGAAGGAACGCACCAAGGCAAGACCTAGGCCTTGAGGCGGGATGGACGGAGACTAAGCGCCGAGAGGCCATGAAGCCCTCGGGACAGCAACCGCACGCGGCAAATAAGAAAACGGAAGGAAAAGAAACAATGCAACCTGATGGACAAGTGAGTCTCAGTCCATCGCAAGGCCGAAGCTAGAGAGGAGAGGAACCTTCATCAACCCAAATTCACACTAGGGAGCCACGGCCCCACAGCAATAAAGAAGCAAGCCTGTTGTCAATCACTAGAGGAGGTTTGGCACCCGCAAATCCCTCCACGCTATGTGGGTTGTGGGCAGCCGCTCGTGTGCTCCGCGTCGCCGTCGCGTGGTTGCTGCGTCCGTCGTGCTAGGGTTGGGCCTCTAGGTTGGGTTCCTCCTCGCGGGGGAACCTAGCTCCTTGACGGCAAGAGCCTAGTGCCTCCCCATGCCGGGTCCCTTGTGGCATGAGCACGCGGAGGACGCCCTGTCCCAGCTGCAGCCGCCTGCTGCACATTGCAGCTGTAACCCAATCGCGGTACCAGTCCAAGGACTATTGGGGCTATGCAACGAAAGTGCGGCAGCCTTATGGCTGCACTATTCACGCTGCAGCCGGTGCTGCAGTCATTGTAGCTGTACCGCAGTCCCATAACCAATCAAGGGACTATTGGGGCTCCACGAGCTATTTTCTGCAGCCTTGTGGCTATAGTGCTCATGCTACCATCACTAGTCACTGGGGCATCCATTGCAGCCCGTGCTTGGGTTAGGCCTCTAGGTTGGGTTTCTCCTTGCGGGGGAACATGGCTCCTTGACATCAAGGGCCTGGTGCCTCCCAACGCCGGGTCCCTCCTGGCGGGTCCGCACGGAGGGCGCCCTCCTAATGGCGCCATTGGTGCGGCCGCCCCGTCCCTTGGCCACTGCCGGGTTTTCTGAGGATGCCGTCCTTTTCCCACCACCCTTTTGCTGTAGCCTTGTTGCTGTAGCCACCCCATTGCAGACCGTCTCCTGCAGCTTACGGGCAGCACTCACTGCGCTACAGTTTGTAGTTTGCAGTTTGCACATTGCAACTACACCCAGTCCTGTTACCAATCCATTGGACTATTGGGGTTTTGCAGCCAAAGGGCAAGCATACTTATGGCCGCATTGTGCATGCTACAACTGGTGCTGCACTCATTGCAATGGTACCCTAGTCTTGTTTCGAATCAAGGAGCTGTTGGGGCTCTACACCCCAAATGAGGCAGCCTTCTGGTTGCGCTATTCATGCCGCCGTTGGTGCCGCGGTCACCACAATTGTGCCCAGTCCCGATACCAATCGGGGGACTATTGGGGCTCTGCAGCCAATCTCCTTGTGGCTGCATTGTTCATGATGCAGTCAGTGCTACAGTCCCTGCAACTGCGCACCGGACCTTGCGCACCGGACCTGTTACCAATCCAGCAACTATTTGGGCGCTGCAGCCAAAGTGTAGCAGCTTTGTGGCTACACTTTTCATGCTGCAGGGCTCTGCTTATGGCGTTCGATCAGCGCACTATGTTGGGCTCGTCTGTGGCGCACCTTGCACGGTGCTCGTGTCGCGCGTATCTGGCCCGCTTCTTGTGTTGCGCCGCGTGTGGGTGTACACTGCATCGGCTCAAAGGATGTCCCTCTGCACAGTGAGTGCCGGCTCAGCACTGGATGTCCTGGATGTCTAGCATTCTTGGCTCTACTCACCCACCATGTTGGCATGGTGCTGCCCGCCGTAGGGTTTGGGACCACTTGCTGGGCATGGTGCCACTTTTGTGTTTTGCGTGGCTACTGTTTTGTGTGTGATTGGCCTCCCAGGTCCTGTTTTGGGAGGACTCTTGAGCGGGTCCTTGTGCACACAGACACCTAGACGCCTGTGTGCTCGGTTTCCTCGCTCCGGGAGGGTGGCGGACGCCCGTCTTATCCCTTAGACTAAGCTTGCTCAGGGGAGGGTGCTTTCCATTGGCCGTGCGGACACCCGCCGGGAGGGTGACACCGGGGCCGGCGTCACCCAGTGCGAAGGGGCGGGGCTGCTCCAGTGCAGTGGGAGGGGGAGGGGGGGGCAGAGGCGACTGCCTCACTGATGCACACAAACAAATGGCAGCACAGCCATGGCAAGGACATGCGCGTTCGCAGGCTGCGTGCCACAGCTCAGTGCCGTGGCCTGTGTAATCGCACACTGCCAGTGCGGAATCCGCCCTCTGTCTGTCGGCGACATGTACAGCCTGACCCCAACCCCAAGCCGTTCCCACGCCCCTTCTCAGACTGCGCACACCCGTGCCCAAACATCAAAGATCCCATCTGCGCATCGAATGGGGTGACCTACAACAACAAGTGCGAGCTCGCCAACGCCAACTGCGAGCTCAATGACGTCAAGTACCTCCACGCGGGGCCGTGCCACCACCCACCACCTCCTCCACCAGTGATCATCGATCCATTGCCAGGTCTGCCTCCCCATCCAGCCAGCAGGGAGGGGGGGCGTGACGTGGGAGTGGGCACCAACGGACGATGGGTGGTGGGGGCACTGGCGCTTCTGGGCTCCTGTTCATCTGCTCCCCACAACGTCTCTGCCTCTTGTGGACATGGGTAGACTGCTGTGGGGATCTCTTGGATGCGCGAGGGACCTCCAAACGCCCCGCTGGCCGCTCCCATATGTGCATTTCTCCCCGTGGCCCCATGCCATCGGATGCGTGCGATGATTCAGTCAGAGCACATTGCAGTGCTCGTTTGGGTCGCCCTCCCACTTCCTGACGCATTGCACCTGTCTGGCCTGCCCCGCCGTTGTCCTGAGACGTTGTCCTAAGACTGAGGTGCTGGTTGGACCTGACAAGTGCCCACCCGGCATTATTGCATTGTGCTCTTGCCATTGCCTGCTGCCTTGAACACCCCCCCCCCCCCCCGGGGCAGTGTAGGTGCAGAAAGGCAAGGCCAGCCAAATGGTTGCGGGAGGAAAGAGAGAGGCACAAGCAGAGGAGGAGAGAACAACGCAGCAAAGCGAGGAATGCAGGGGTGGCGCTGGAGGAACAACCCCCCAAGCCACAAGCACGGGCCGAACCACAGCAAAGTGACTCCGAGAGACCGGAAGTGGTTGGAGTGGATGGCCATCGCATTGTTCTCGGGGGAAGAGTAGCACTAACAGGCATGAAGAAAAAGATGGAATTGGAGGGAAAGACAGATGAGGTTGAAAGCATCATCGAGGAACAAGGAAAAGTAAGACTCCGAATGGACTGTGGCAGAAAGGTGTTGGTGTCATTGGATAGGGTCAGGGTGCAAGAGGTGGAGCACATGGGAGGCGCCGAGGACTCAAAAGCTGCCCAACAACAACAGCACGGGGAAGAAACAAAAGGACGCGGGGTGGCGGGAGACAATGAACCGCACGGAAGAAAGGAGGAAAGGAGTGAAGAAGGAGAGATGGGAGGGCAGGAAGAAACATTTGAACTATGGAATGGGGTGAGGCTAGTAGGGATGAGACAACCGGAGTTGGAGGGCCACAAGGGGGTGTTGGAGGAGATCTACAAGGACAAAGTGCAAGTGTTGTTAGTGGGAGGGATGCGCCGAGTAAAAGTGGACAAGAAGAAGGTGGTCCCGGAGGTAGTTGAGCCCGTTGAGGTGCTGCCCCCGGGTTTTGAAGGATGGAGCTTTCTGGAACAGATTGGAGTGGGTAGTGCACCCACCATGGATGAAGTGAAGGCCGCATACAAAAAGTGGGTGTTACGGTTACATCCGGACAAGAACATGAACAACATTGCCAAAGCCACCCACCTGTTCAAAAGGTTGACCTCCGGCTACGAGGGATGGAAAAGTGCGCCTGGGGTGACACCGCCAAGGCCGGCGGAGGAACCACCCAACTACCAGTTCAACCCCACATACTTTCGATCCAATTTCTGCAACAGCACAAGTTCGGCGGGGCAAACAGCCCCGGAGGAAGCGCCACCAAGTGCCAAAAACCCAGAAACGGAGGGCGATGGAGAGGGTTTTTGGTCTTTCTTGTGGGGAAGCAAAAGGCCCGGTCGTTCCGAACATGCGAGTGGAATGGGGGCTAGCCACGGTGAGGGTACACCGAAGGGTGCACCGCCACCGGGGTCGGGACCGCAACGGACCCGCCGCCTCTTGTTCCATGAGAAGTTCCGGTGGCACACGCACCACGTCCGTGCCATCCAAGCGGACCGGATCCTCGCTGAGAAAAGGAGGAGAGGGTGGTTCTCCGACTACCCCGAGGCAGGAAGCAACATGTACTTATTGGCACCAGACCAGGTGTACAAAGTGCGAGTGCTAGCCTCAACGGTATGGGTGCCGGAGGTGAGACGTTGGGAGCCGGAGGTGTTCATCATCGGGGAGGGCATCAACTTCACAGTGGAGGACACAACCAGGTTGATGCAAAACTTGCACAGGGCAAACGTGATTGCCGAGCAAGTAGGCATCCGGCTGTACAAGGAGTAGAAGATGGAAGCCAAGTGAGAAGCGGACAAGCCCCACCCGCGGGTGACAAGAGGGCGTGGAAGCGCACGGTCCCACAGTTCCGACGGCGTCAAGGTGACGGGGTGCAAATTGATCAGCGCAGTGCCGAGCACAAAGGCGCGACCCGGAACGCACCATGGCATGGCCTAGGCCTTGAAGCAAGAGGGACTGAGACCGGGCGCCAAACGACCCAGGAACCCAAGGGACGGGCAACCCGGCGCCGGGAGGAGAAAGAAGAACAAAGAAAGCAAAAAGCCTGATGGAAAGGAGAGTCTCACACCATCAACATGGCTCTGCTGGGGAGGAGAAGATCCTCCAGCCACCGAGACTCACACTGGGGAGCCGCGGCCCCCAGTGATACAGCAACAAGGCACAACGATGTGGTCTGAGGTACGGCCGTGGACGGGCCTCTGGACCCATGCCCAATGGAGACGGCGCCGCAGTCTCCATTGGATGCGCCCCGGCTACCACAACGCGCAGCGAGCTTTCTCGCCGGCGGAGTAGGGGGCAAGGCCAAACATCAGGCAGGGGGAAGGCAACCCCCGCACTTTTTTAGCCAGGGTGGTGACCAACACCAACCACAACAAAACAATGAACTCTACACGTGCACCGAGTTCTTCTCGGGGGGTCCAATGGGGCCTCAGCGAGATGCCCGATGTGGCAACGCAAGCCCACCGGGGGCCGCGCTCTCAAGGGAGTGACCACGGCAGTAAGTCCCAGCGTGCTGGCACTGAGAAGCGAGCAGGGGAGAGACTCCTTCCCTCGCGTAGCAACTCAACTAGAAAAGGGACGCACCACGTCGTCAAGCGCCCGGACCAAGCCGGGAGAAGGGGGTCAGCAAGGGGCCCTACGCACCTCCACCCAACATGGGACACCACCGTCAACCCAACAACAACTCGCTCCTATGTTGAGGTGGTCCGGGGAGTCGCGCAACGAAGTGGGCGGCCAGCGACGGTAAGAGGCCCACCCCACGTCACCCGCTACATCCTACTCCCCCGTGCACCCACGCATCCCCCACAACCCCCGTCCGCGCAGCAAAGGCATGAAGGAGAGGGTAGGGGGTTTGTGTTGCGCTCGCCAAAGGATGGACTGAGCGCGGGAACTTGGAGGAGAAAGGTTGTTATGTGCCCCCGTCGGGGAAACGACCCCGCAAGTAGCCATCCCAGGGCCCACCGGCCGCCGTTGGGGAGAGGTACCTCACCGCCGGCTTGGGATGGCCGCTTGGACGCACCTGGCCAACGGCTAAGGCATTTGCCTTCCTCTGCGTGGACTCGACGCAGAGAAGTGAAACAGGGCAAGTCCGGGGGCTCCGTTGGCACGACCGACCAAGGGAAAGGGAAGGGAAGGAGTGTGGTGAGGCCGATGGGCACGGTGCCCTACAGAGGGAAAGGCCAAGGGAAGGGAAAGGGGAGGGGAGAGGGAAGGTTAGGGCAAGGAGGAAGAGGAAGGTCAAAGGGTGGTGAGAAGCTGATGGGCACCACCGCCTATGGAGGGAAAGGGTCCAAGGGAAGGGCAGCGAATGGCGATCGGCCAGTAGGCGCCGCCAGCTGCAGACGAGATCATCACACCATGGCGTCATGCCAAAACCCCCCCCGGGGCACCGCGGCCTACGGAGGGAAAGGCCAAAGGAAAGGAAAGGGCAGGGGAGAGGGACAGTTAGGGCAGGGAGGAAGAGGAAGGACACAGGGTGGTGAGAAGCCAATGGGCACCACCGCCTATGGAGGGAAAGGGTCCAAGGGAAGGGCAGTGAATGGCGATGGGCCAGTAGGCGCCGCCAGCTGCAAACGAGATCATCACACCATGGCGTCATGCCAAACCCCCCCCCCCCCGCAAAACACAAAAGTTGCGTCGATTGTGGCAACTAATAAAGGAAGAACAATGGAAATGGAAGACAAGTGGACAAGAACATCGGATCCCAAGATGGGAAGAGGAAGGAGTGGCGGAAGCATACATGATGTACCACAAGCCGACAGGCAAAGCGTACGCGGGAGTAGCGTACAATGGACACCAAGCACCGTTAAAGAAGAGATGGAGCAACCGTTGGGGGGATGAAGACCTGGTAAGTAGGGTGATGAGAACAAGTGAATCAATGGCGGATTGGATAGTATGGCCCGTGGAGAGGTTTCCCGGACAACGAAGAGGGCACATGGCGTTTTGGAGGAGGTCAAGCATGAGGGAGGGGTTTTGGGCCACACACTTGGAATGTTGGTGGCCAAAAGGGTTCAATGAGGGAACGACAGGAGGGGAGCACAGGGAAGGGGCCAGAAGGGATTGGGCACACAGAAGGTACACATTCCAGAGGGCGCACAGGGAAGGTTTGGAAGAAAGGTGGGGGGAGACGAGGAAAAGCCTCAAGAGAACGTTGGAAAAGATTCACAGCAAGGAGACCACAGTGGCGGAGGTGGTCAAAAAGATGTTGGTGCAGGAAGCAAAGAAGTTCTTGCAAGTGATATATGGAGATGGAGTCACCGGACAAGACGTACAACAACTCGAGAGAGCATTGAGGACCAAGATAAACACCCAAAAGGAGGAAAAGAGAAAGCCCATGGGTGACTACATCAAGCTCTTGATCACGCACAAGGCTTGGGGTAAAGTGAGAATCAGAGATGTCCTCAGAGACCCTGAAGTAGTCCATAGGCACCCGGAGCCGGAGGTCGCACAAACCATGTGGGTGTGTGAGAAGAATGTCCGGCCGATTTCCACGTGGTTGTTGAACTACACGGACATCGACAAGGAAGAAGGATTGACAGAGGAGGAAAAAAGTGTCTTTGTGGAATGGGATGAGCAATTTGGGCATCTCAAGAAAGAAGAACAACCATGGGTGACATTGTGCAACTGTTTTAAGCATGTGCCGTATCCAAGGAAGGAGGAAGTATGGAGGGGTCATGTGGTCGTGACAGAGATGGCGGGCTTCAATAGTCCAATAATGGAAGACGTGGAGAAAAAAGGATACAAATTCAAGCAGCAAGAGCCAGAATGGAAGGTGCTCCACAACTTGGAAGAGGGGTTAACGGAGTACATCGAGTACAAAGTACGAAGTGGAGCAGGGCAAAGAAAGGACTACGAAGGTTGGAAAGACTTGATCAAGAAAAAAGTGATGTGGCAAGTGGACAAGGAGGTTCACCCGTTGCCACAAGGGACGGAAGGGATGCAAAAAGTGAAGGACATGAAGAAAGATTTTGCATTCTTAAAGGAGGATAGGGGTCCGCACAACTGGGTTGGCGTATGTAAGCGACTATACAAGCACCGGAGGGACATATACCTCCAAAGTGATGGGTTTGAGGTCGTGCCGGAAAGTGAGGAGGCCATGCTACAACGCCACGAAGACTACCACGCGGAGAGGCTCCTCGCAGTCAACAGAAGCTTGCCGTACATATATGGAATATGGAAGGCGCAGAAAGAAAACATACGATGGATTAGTGGAGCAAGGAAACAAACCGAAGAAGAGAAAGACAAGCCGGAAGCAAGCATAGCAGGAGTCGGAGAGGTCTTGCCGCAAGCATTAACGCAAGTATGCAGAAGCTTGAAACGCAAGGATGTGGAATGGAGGAAGAAAGGGAACCCAAAGAGGGTGTGGTGGATAGATAGTGTGGAGGAGTTTATGCAGCCGGTCCGATTTGAGGAGGAATTGATAGCGCAATGTAAAGCTTCGGCGGAAGTGGGATATTTCGTGGCAATGTACCCAAGCATGGATCAAGAGTACGTCTCCACAAACGTGTTGGAGGCAATCGAGGAGGCTTGGGACTGGGAAGAACAAACTGCAAAGGAGGACAAGGATGGGGAAGAGGAGGAAGAGCTACGGGTCGGAAAAGACGGTTGGTGGCTTGGACGAAAGGGGGAGGAACCCCAAGCTGACAGCTGGAGCAAGAGAGAAGTGAAGGAGATGGTTCAGTGGGTACTTAACAACGGATATGTCAAGCAAGGGGGTGTGGTGTACAAGCAAAAGAAAGTTTTGGCATGGGACTGAAATGTGCCGTCTTCTTGGCGAACCTGGCGTGTTATGGGACGGAGAAGAGGTTCGCGGAAGAAGAAGGAAGGAGGCCGGAGCAAGTGGAACACAACTATCGCTTTGTGGATGACATGTTTTCCCTGACTGGTGTCGTCCCTGGGGAGGAAGCATACAAACTCAAAAGGACGGTCCGAAGAGCCGTGGATGGAGGCCACCTTGTCTTCTTGGGGGCTCACTTGTGGTGGAGAGAGGATGAGAAAGGGCACATCAAGTTTGAAACCGGAGTACATTGGAGAGAGAAGGACCATCCCATAAAAATAAGGCGATATCCGGTGAGGGATAGCATGATCTTGGACGCCCAAAGGTTGGGAGTATTGACAAGGCAATACATCAGAGCATTGAGGTTGTGCTCAGTTTTGCGATTATTCAAGGAAGCGATCCAAACCATCACCAAAACGGCCACACAGCGAGGCTATGGGACACACGAGCAAAAGAAACAATGGGGCAAGTTCTTGCGAGTGTGGTGGGGTGGACAAGACATCACCATGGGGGAGATGCACGTTTGGTTTGGACGGATGCAACGGTGGGTAAGGAAGGAGATCTCAAAAGAAGAGAGGAGAAAGAAGAGGTGTTGGTACGGGTGGAGGTGTCGGAGAAAGAGCTGCCCGTTCGAGCACGCACCACAGCCACCGAAAGTGTGGACACTGCCGGAAGGCGGGCTGGAACCCCAAAGGAGGGAAGCCAAAAATCCGCACCCACAAGGGGTGAGAACAACCGAGATCGTCGGAGAGGAAGAGGAGATGAGGAACTGTGGTGTGTGGCGGGAGACGGTGGTGGTTGTGGACTTGAGGGAACCATCGTTGGTGGCGCCAACGCAAAGCGACAACCGCAAAGTTGGGTGCGCCGAGACCACGGAGGCTGCAAGCACCAACAAAAGCCTGACAAATGATGTTGAGAGACAACAAAAGGAAGAACAAGCGAAGCAGCAGGAGAGGGAGAGCCAAGACGACAAAGGAACAAAAGAAGTGGAAGACGGTGACACCGACAGTGACGTATCAATCTTGACATGGCTGCAAGGCTTGAAGACAAGGGGCGAAGGAGGACAAATGGAGGGACACAAGGACTTGCGGCCGGAGGTGGTGGACGATGAGGCGACCGTTGAGCGACAAAGGCAAGAGAGGAAGAGCCCCACCGAAGACCATGGAGGGCCTCGTCCATCACCACAAGTGGGGCTAGAGAGGTGGGGGAGAAGGAGGAGAAGGAAGAAGACCACAAGCAAAAGGAGAAGAGCGAAATCCAAAGCCACAAGGAACAATATCCACCGCAGCGGCAAGAGGATGAGCAGCAAGGTGAAGAGAGCGGAGGACATGGAGAAGATAGTGACACTAACAGTGACATATCAATCTTGAGATGGTTGCAAGGGCTGAGGAAAGAGGAAGCGGGAGGCCAAAGCCAAGAGAACCCAGAGCTAGACGTGGTGGAAGAAGAAGAGACAAAGGAACAACCCAGGCAAGAGGAGAGAAGAAATGCCCCTGGCCAGGGAGAGCCAGAACCATCACGAGAAGTGGCAGTGGATGGGGTGGAGAAGGGGGCGTTGGACGAACAACAAGGTCCAAAAACGACAAAGAACAAGGACCGCAGCAAGGTACAACACCCAACAGGAGCCGGAAACCACGGGTGGAAGGAAGCCGAAGAGAGGGGGCCGACAGAAGAGAAGGTGACCTCGGAGGAGGGGAAATCAAGACGAACAAAGCCACAACCAAGAAAGGGTGAATGGCAAGTGGAGCTCCCCAAGGACATATTGGAGACATGGAACCAAGCAGTCCGGGGAGCGGCAAGCCAAGGGAAAGAGACCATGGGATTGTTGTGGGGGACAAGGACTGAAAATGGGGTCAAAGTAGGGGGTCTACACATACCAAGACACGACGTACAAACAAGCCACCACTGTGCAGTGGGAGATGAGGCGCTCACAGAGGCGGTCAGTTGGGGCGCATCCTTGGGAGGAAAATTGGTTGGTTGGATACACACGCATCCAGGACATGAGCCGGTGCTATCAGCCTTGGACGTGTGCACCCTCAACACAATTGGCCAAACGCTATGGTCAATTATACCGGAAGGAGGCCCAGCAGTTGGAGTGGTGCAAAGTTGGACCTCATCAGCGGATGAAGTGGCGCGTGCCCCGCTAAAGGGTGGTCTAAAGGCCTACACAATGTCGGCCTTGGGCATGGAGGTGGCAAACAGATGTGCCGCAATCCACCGAAAGAAACCGGGAGTGGATCAGCGGTATCAGGAACATCTTGCTGGAGTTTGAGATGATGATGACCCTCACCCGGTTGGGAGGGAGCAGGAGGAAGTGCCGGTGGTCTTCGTGGAGGCCGAGGATGGTGGTTGTATGGACATGGGAAACAACAGGTGGTGGACCAAATGGTTGGGAGTGGAAAGGCCACCAAAGGAAAAGGGGAGCACAAAGCCCGACAACAATGAGGAGAGTGATAGCAGCACGAGCAGCAACGGGACAGCGAGCACGGTTGGACCCGAAGCTTGGTCGCAAAAGCGTGGTCCCAAGCATGCATGTGGGCTATGCTGCAGACCGTTGAGGGCCAAGGAGGGAGCAGTGAGGTGCAGCCAGGGGCACTGGATGCACTTGAAGTGTGCTGGGGTCACTGTCTCCCAGGCGAAGAAGGTGTTCCGCAGCAACATGGTGTTCCAGTGTAGGTGCAGAAAGGCAGGGCCAGCCAAATGGTTGCGGGAGGAAAGAGAGAGGCACAAGCAGAGGAGGAGAGAACAACGCAGCAAAGCGAGGAAGGCAGGGGTGGCGTCGGAGGAACAACCCCCCAAGCCACAAGCACGGGCCAAACCACAGCAAAGCGACTCCGAGAGACCGGAAGTGGTTGGAGTGGATGGCCATCGCATTGTTCTCGGGGGAAGAGTAGCACTAACAGGCATGAGGAAAAAGATGGAATTGGAGGGAAAGACAGGTGAGGTTGAAAGCATCATCGAGGAACAAGGAAAAGTAAGACTCCGAATGGACTGTGGCAGAAGGGTTTTGGTGTCATTGGATAGGGTCAGGGTGCAAGAGGTGGAGCACATGGGGGGCGCCGAGGACTCAAAAGCTGCACAACAACAACAGCACGGGGAAGAAACAAAAGGACGCGGGGTGGCGGTAGACAATGAACCGCACGGACGAAAGGAGGAAAGGAGTGAAGAAGGAGAGATGGGAGGGCAGGAAGAAACATTTGAATTATGGAATGGGGTGAGGCTAGTAGGGATGAGACAGCCGGAGTTGGAGGGCCACAAGGGGGTGTTGGAGGAGATCTACAAGGACAAAGTGCAAGTGTTGTTAGTGGGAGGGATGCGCCGAGTAAAAGTGGACAAGAAGAAGGTGGTCCCGGAGGTAGTTGAGCCGGTTGAGGTGCTGCCCCCGGGTTTTGAAGGATGAAGCTTTCTTGAACAGATTGGAGTGGGTAGTGCACCCACCATGGATGAAGTGAAGACCGCATACAAAAAGTGGGTGTTGCGGTTACATCCGGACAAGAACATGAACAACATTGCCAAAGCCACCCACCTGTTCAAAAGGTTGACCTCCGGCTACGAGGGATGGAAAAGTGCGCCCGGGGTGGCACTGCCAAGGCCGGCGGAGGAACCACCCACTTACCAGTTCAACCCCACATACTTTCGATCCAATTTCTGCAACAGCACAAGTTCGGCGGGGCAAACAGCCCCGGAAGAAGCGCAACCAAGTGCCAAAAACCGAGAAACGGAGGGCGATGGAGAGGGTTTTTGGTCTTTCTTGTGGGGAAGCAAAAGGCCCGGTCTCCGAACACGCGAGTGGAATGGGGGCTAGCCACGGTGAGGGTACACGGAAGGGCGCACCGCCAGCGGGGTCGGGAACGCAACGGACCCGGCGCCTCTTGTTCCATGAGAAGTTCCGGTGGCACACGCACCACGTCCGCGCCATCCAAGCGGACCGGATCCTCGCCGAGAAAAGGAGGAGAGGGTGGTTCTCGGACTACCCCGAGGCAGGAAGCAACATGTACTTATTGGCACCAGACCAAGTGTACAAAGTACGAGTGCTAGCCTCAACGGTATGGGTGCCGGAGGTGAGACGTTGGGAGCCGGAGGTGTTCATCATCGGGGAGGGCATCAACTTCACAGTGGAGGACACAACCAGGTTGATGCAAAACTTGCACAGGGCAAATGTGGTTGCCGAGCAAGTAGGCATCCGGCTGTACAAGGAGTAGAAGATGGAAGCCAAGTGAGAAGCGGACAAGCCCCACCCGCGGGTGACAAGAGGGCGTGGAAGCGCACGGTCGCACAGTTCCGACGGCGTCAAGGTGACGGGGTGCAGCTTGTTCAGCGCAGTGCCGAGCACAAAGGCGCGACCCGGAACGCACCATGGCATGGCCTAGGCCTTGAAGCAAGAGGGACTGAGACCGGGCGCCAAGCGACCCAGGAACCCAAGGGACGGGCAACCCGGCGCCGGGAGAAGAAAGAAGAACAATGAAGGCAAAAAGCCTGATGGAAAGGAGAGTCTCACACCATCAACATGGCTCTGCTGGGGAGGAGAGGATCCTCCAGCCACCGAGACTCACGCTGGGGAGCCGCGGCCCCCAGTGATACAGCAACAAGACACAACGATGTGGTCTGAGGTACGGCCGTGGACGGGCCTCTGGACCCATGCCCAATGGAGACGGCGCCGCAGTCTCCATTGGATGCGCCCCGGCTACCACAACGCGCAGCGAGCTTTCTCGCCGGCGGAGTAGGGGGCAAGGCCAAACAAAAGGCAGGGGGAAGGCAACCCCCGCACTTTTTGAGCCAGGGTGGTGACCAACACCGACCGCAACAACACAATGAACTCTACACGTGCACCGAGTTCTTCTCGGGGGCTCTAACTGGGCCTCAGCGAGATGCCCGATGTGGCAACGCAAGCCCACCGGGGGCCGCGCTCTCAAGGGAGTGACCACGGCAGTAAGTCCCAGCGTGCTGGCACTGAGAAGCGAGCAGGGGAGAGATATCTTCCCTCGCGTAGCGACTCAACTAGAAAAGGGACGCACCACGTCGTCAAGCGCCCGGACCAAGCCGGGAGAAGGGGGCCGGGTTCCCCTTTTTAAATACATGGAGCAGCATGCTCCTTAGCTTCGCTGCTTGGATTCAGCTGTCTTTTCTCAGCAGCTACCCTAAGTCTGCCATTCACCGTGCTTTGCAAGGTGCAATCCCGCGAGTGCTAAGCCGTACCCCATGGGACATCTCCCTCTCTCTTTCCTTCTGTCGCTCCATTCTCCCCCTTTTGCCATGCGATAAGTCACGCATCATGAAACACCTCACCACATGGTTGCGTATCCATGCTGTTTGGCAATATAGTGCCTACACCTCCTGGCATCTACCCTTTTCCCACCGTTGTGATGCCCATTGCGCTGTCTGGTGCCATGATTACCCCATCCTCAAACAAATGCGTAGCTTCGCCCCGCGGGGACACGGACGGGAGGTGGCAAAGCCAATGGCCGTGCCATTCCCTCAAGTACAGGGACAGATCGCGGGTCCATAGTGATAGCTTAGCGTTGACCACCGTGTACCGCTGCCACACTGTGTAGAATGGTCGTCACCACATGACCATGGCTTAGGTGTAGGGTTGTGATCAGGGACATGTGCATTACATTCATTGCTTTACACACTGTCTCCGTATCACAGCGAAAGGCGCCTATGGACATGTTTCACTGACGAGCTTTTCTCTGTGCTGTCGCGTGCTGACGTGCTTGCTTTGCCCCTCAGCCAGGCCGCGCAGCAATCCCAAGGGGGCCGGCAAGGGGCCCTACGCACCTCCACCCAACACGGGACACCACCGTCAACCCCACAACAACTCGCTCCTATGTTGAGGTGGTCCGGGGAGTCACGCAACGCAGTGGGTGGCCAGCGACGGCAAGTGGCCCACCCCACGTCACCCGCTACATCCTACTCCCCCGTGCACCCACGCACACCCCACAACCCCCGTCCGCGCAGCAAAGGCATGAAGGAGAGGTGCGAAAGAAACATCAGCACAAAATAGAAAAGAAGTAAAAATGAAAAGGAGAAAGAGAATCAAAACACGAAACATCATACATGACATAAAAGATAGCAAGGCTCCCTCACAAAAGACATCTATGCCCAAGCTGCTGGGCAGCTTTGGTGCCGAAGTGCCTCCATCCCCATGGGCGAACCTTTCAGCGCCCAAGGAGCCGACTTGCACTCCGTCTGGCAAGCAAAAAAGAAATGTCATTTTCTCCGCAGATTGGGAACACTTCGATTTTCTGAAACACTGCAGCCCTTGTGGGATACGCCCCGCGGCAATACTGTCTCTTTAGCACAATTCAGAGATAACATCCTCACGGCCGCCACGGGACCCACCTGCAAATCTGAAATGGCCCACGTTTGCTCGGCCCTCACCCAAGCTTGGGGACTACCGGTCATCTGCCCGTGCATCACCCCGACCCAACCCACATGCACACAGGCCTGCATGTCCACCTCCACCGCAGCAATGGGCATCAACATAAACGTACGGGAAGGTTGTGGCGCAGTTACCACACATGCCCAACCCAGCGGGCTCACTGACTCCTGGTCCCTTAAATACTGCCCCACCATGCAGAGCCCATGGTCCGCCTCCCACCGTCATGTAAGGAACATTATGACAGGCTCCATTGTAAATGTTCTCCCCCTTTTAAATACATGGAGCAGCATGCTCCTTGGCTTCGCTGCTTGGATTCAGCTGTCTTTTCTCAGCAGCTACCCTAAGTCTGCCATTCACCGTGCTTTGCAAGGTGCAATCCCGCGAGTGCTAAGCCGTACCCCATGGGACATCTCCCTCTCTCTTTCCTTCTGTCGCTCCATTCTCCCCCTTTTGCCATGCGATAAGTCACGCATCATGAGACACCTCACCACATGGTTGTGTATCCATGCTGTTTGGCAATATAGTGCCTACACCTCCTGGCATCTACCCTTTTCCCACCGTTGTGATGCCCATTGCGCTGTCTGGTGCCATGATTACCCCATCCTCAAACAAATGCGTAGCTTCGCCCCGCGGGGACACGGACGGGAGGTGGCAAAGCCAATGGCCGTGCCATTCCCTCAAGTACAGGGACAGATCGCGGGTCCACAGTGATAGCTTAGCGATGACCTCCGTGTACCGCTGCCACACTGTGTAGAATGGTCGTCACCACATGACCATGGCTTAGGTGTAGGGTTGTGATCAGGGACATGTGCATTACATTCATTGCTTTACACACTGTCTCCGTATCACAGCGAAAGGCGCCTATGGACATGTTTCACTGACGAGCTTTTCTCTGTGCTGTCGCGAGCTGACGTGCTTGCTTTGCCCCTCAGCCACCCCGCGCAGCAATCCCAAGGGTAGGGGGTTTGTGTTGCGCTCGCCAAAGGATGGACTGAGCCCGGGAACTTGGAGGAGAAAGGTTGTTATGTGCCCCCGTCGGGGAAACGACCCGCAAGTGGCCATCCCAGGGCCCACCAGCCGCCGTTGGGGAGAGGTACCTCACCGCCGGCTTGGGATGGCCGCTTGGACGCACCCGGCCGACGGCGAAGGCATTTGCCTTCCTCTGCGTGGACTCGACGCAAAGAAGTGAAACAGGGCAAGTCCGGGGGCTCCGTTGGCACAACCGACCGAGGGAAAGGGAAGAGAAGGAGTGTGGTGAGGCCAATGGGCACCACGGCCTACGGAGGAAAAGGCCAAGGGAAGGGAAAGGGGAGGGGAGAGGGAAGGTTAGGGCAAGGAGGAAGAGGAAGGTCAAAGGGTGGTGGGAAGCCGATGGGCACCACCGCCTATGGAGGGAAAGGGTCCAAGGGAAGGGCGGCGAATGGCGATCGGCCAGTAGGCGCCGCCAGCTGCAGACGAGATCATCACACCATGGCGTCATGCCAAAACCCCCTCCCCCCGCAGAGCAATTTTCTTCCCGCCCAATGCTTGATCCTGGGAGCCGTGTTCGCATTCGTCGCTTACTTTCCCTTGTGTTTAGAATGTACACATATGTGCCCGGGGCTGTACAATCCGATCTGCGCATCGAATGGGGTCACCTACCACAACAAGTGCTTCTTCGAAAACGCGCGTTGTCGAGACCCGTCTATTCATGAGAAGCCCCTGCATTATGGGCCCTGTAAAGAAGAAGGTATCGGATGTGCAGATGTAGCCAGACAGGCCCAGTCCGACCCCCCGACCCATGGGCCCCCCAAGCGGAGATGGCGGTGCGCATCGGCCTCTCACCCCCTTGTGCCCTTACTCTCGCTGCCTGGCCTTGCCTTACCACTGTACATGTCCGGGCAACAGAGCACCATGCACTTGTCTCCTGTGCTCTGGCCACTCATCAAGTGCCACCAGCAATACGTCAGCGATAAGAGCCAAAGAACGAAACAGTTGAGCAGAAAATTCAACATAACAACACAGCATTGTGTTGCGTGGCCACAGTCCAGGGGAGGGGCACCATCATGGCCTTTGCCTGTGTGGGGAACGCCTTTTTTGGCGCCACGGAGGGAGAGGGGCCAAGGAGAGGATAAGGGAAAGTGGCGAGAGGCGCCGGCGCTGCAGACACCAATCCACTGCAGGCGTCATGCCAAACACCCTCTGTTCCATCCAGTCCAGTCCCCAGGGCAAAGACCCCGCCACGCCACACGTGCTTCATCAGCTCCAAATATGTCCACCAAAGGATCAGTGCACTGCAGAGCACCGAAGACACCACATAAATGACCCCCATCCCATGTTTGTCGTTCTGGTTTGGATCGGAGCCATAGTGAACCCCGGCGCCCCTGATCCGCCCAAAGCCCAGGGCCATTCCAGGGGTTGCCTGTACAAATCGGCGCATCACTGGGCATAGGGGCACAGGGATGCTCCGCTCACTCTGCCACGACACAACACTCTCTTTAAGGGTGGTCTGCACTTGTGCCATGGCATAGGCCATGCCTTGTCCACTCCGTCCGTGTGTGTGCTGCGCCGCCCAGCCATGCACACACAAGTGCAATGCTCCAGTGCCTCAGTAGCCCCCATAGTGCCTCAGTAGCCCCCATTGGCCCTGTGAGGCACTGCCCCCATGTGAGTGGCATGCCCACCGCCGTTGTGTCGCATACGTGTTTCTGCCTTTGCCTTTTGCCCATGGCCTTCGAGTGGTCCTGAACATCAGCTCTCAGCTGCTGTAGCCTTTGGGAATTGCAGCAGCTCCTTCAGTACACAGCGCTGTGACTGCCATTGCAACAACGTCTTGCAGTCGAGCACCTCTGCTGCAGGTCCATTTCGGTCACAGCACGTGCGCAGTAGCGCTGGTCTGTATACTGCGCTTTGCCTGTGCATGTGTTGCTGCAGGCATTCCCAAAGGGTGTCTACGGTGGTACGATGGATGCAACACGTGCAGTCATGGCGAGGATGGCCGTTGGGCCTGCACCGAACTGTTTTGCCTGGTGTACAAGAGGCCGTACTGCATCGATGATGAAGGTGCTGTTGCTGAATTTGTTTCTCTGTTGACGATCTGTCTGCCATTCGGAGTATTCGAATCGGTTAGTGCAGGATGTCGGAGCCCGAACACAACCGTCCTTATTCCTGCACCCAGTGTACTCCCCGCACCCGCGGGCTATGGAGGCAGTGGGATCAAGGGAAGGGCAGCAGTAAGTGCCGAGAGGCCAATAGTCGCCGCCAGCTGTAGAGAGCAATCCATCCAAGTATCATGCCAAGCCCCCCACCCTACTCCCCCGTGCAGCACCCGCCCTTTCCCGCCCCTCACTCAACCCACAGCACCCACTGCGCTGCCCAACACCCACCACGGGGTGGAGCCGCCCGCTCCTACCCAACAACGGTCAACACCCGCCACAACCCACACCCGTGCGCGCCATGCGTGGCTAAGAGGGCATGAAGGAGAGGGTAGGGGGTTCTTGTTGCGCTCGCCAAAGGAAGGACTGAGCGTGGGAACTTGGAGGCGAAAGATTGTTATGTGCCCCCGTCGGGGAAATGACCCCGCAAGTGGACATCCCAGGGCCCACCAGCCGCCGTTGGGGAGAGGTACCTCACCGCCGGCTTGGGATGGCCGCTTGGACGCACCCGGCCAACGGCGAAGGTATTTGCCTTCCTTTGCGTGGACTCAACGCAGAGAAGTGAAATAGGGCAAGTCCGGGGGCTCCGTTGGCACAACCTACCAAGGGAAAGGGAAGAGAAGGAGTGGTGAGAGGCTGAGGGGCACCACGGCCTACGGAGGGAAAGGCCAAGGGAAGGGAAAGGGAAGGGGAGAGTGAAGTTTGGGGCAGGGAGGAAGAGAAAGGTCAAAGGGTGGTGAGAGGCCGATGGGCACCACCGCCAATGGAGGGAAAGGGTCCAAGGGAAGGGCAGTGAATGGCGATCGGCCAGAGGGCGCCGCGAGCTGCAGACGAGAACAACACACCATGGCGTCATGCCAAAGCCCCCCGCCTTGGTGGTGGAGGCCGAGAAACAAGAAGAGAAGGGAGCCAAAAAAGTTGAAGACATTGACACCGACAGTGACGTATCAATCTTGAGATGGCTGCAAGGCTTGAAGCTAAGGGGGGACGGAGGACAAAGGAAGGGGCACAAGGACTTGAACCTCGAGATGGTGGAAGAAGAGGAGACAGAGGCGCCGCAAAGGAAAGAGAGGATGAGCCATACTGAAGACCATGGAGGGCCACATCCACCACCACAAGTGGGGCTGGAGGTGGGGCAAATGGAGGAGAAGGATGAAGACCTCAGGCAACAGGAGAAGAGCAAGATGGAAGGCCACAATGAACAACACTCACAACAGCGGCAAGGGAGAGCCACACCCATCTCGAGAAGTGGGGGTGGAGGGGGTGGAGGGGGTGGAGGGGGTGTCTCTTTAGCACAATTTAGAGATAACATCCTCACGGCCGCCACGGGACCCACCTGCAAACCAGAAATGGCCCACGTTTGCTCGGCCCTAACCCAAGCTTGGGGACTACCGGTCATCTGCCCGTGCATCACCCCAACCCAACCCACATGCACAAAGGCCTGCATGTCCACCTCCACCGCAGCAATGGGCATCAACATAAACGTACGGGAAGGTTGTGGCGCAGTCACCACACATGCCCAACCCAGCGGGCTCACTGACTCCTGGTCCCTTAAATACTGCCCCACCATGCAGAGCCCATGGTCCGCCTCCCACCGTCATGTAAGAAACATTGTGACAGGCTCCATTGTAAATGTCCTCCCCTTTTTAAATACATGGAGCAGCATGCTCCTTGGCTTCGCTGCTTGGATTCAGCTGTCTTTTCTCAGCAGCTACCCTAAGTCTGCCATTCACCGTGCTTTGCAAGGTGCAATCCCGCGAGTGCTAAGCCGTACCCCATGGGACATCTCCCTCTCTCTTTCCTTCTGTCGCTCCGTTCTCCCCCTTATGCCATGCGATAAGTCACGCATCATGAAACACCTCACCACATGGTTGCGTATCCATGCTGTTTGGCAATATAGTGCCTACACCTCCTGGCATCTACCCTTTTCCCACCACTGTGACGCCCATTGCGCTGTCTGGTGCCATGATTACCCCATCCTCAAACAAATGCGTAGCTTCGCCCCGCGGGGACACGGGCGGGAGGTGGCAAGGCCAATGGCCGTGCCATTCCCTCAAGTACAGGGACAGATCGCGGGTCCACAGTGATAGCTTAGCGATGACCTCGGTGTACCGCTGCCACACTGTGTAGAATGGTCGTCACCACAGGACCATGGCTTAGGTGTAGGGTTGTGATCAGGGACATGTGCATTACATTCATTGCCTTTCACATTGTCTCCTTATCACAGCGAAAGGCGCCTATGGACATGTTTCACTGACAAGCTTTTCTCTGTGCTGTTGCGTGCTGACGTGCTTGCTTTGCCCCTCAGCTACCCGCGCAGCAATCCCAAGGGGGTGGAGAAGGAGGCGAGGGATGAACAACCAACGCAATAAAAGAAAGAGAAGGAGGATGGCAACAAGGTGCAACACCCAACAAGAGTTGGAATCCATGTGGGTAAGGAAGCCCAAGAGAGGGGGCGGACAGAAGCGAAGGGGAGCTTAGAGGAGGGTAAATCAGGAGGAGCAAAACCACAACCAAGGAAGGGTGAATGGCAAATGGAGCTCCCCAAAGGCATACTGGAGATATGTAAGCAAGCAGTCTTGGAAGCAACAAGACAAGGGAAGGAGACCGTGGGATTGTTGTGGGGAAAAGGACACAGAATGTGGTCAAAATAGGGGGTGTACATATACCAAGACAGAGCATACAAACAAGAAACCATTGCACAGTGGGAGACAAAGCCCTCGCGGAGGTGGTCAGCTGGGGCACCTCCTTAGGAGGGAAATTGGTTGGTTGTATACACACACATCCGGGTCACGAGCCGGTGCTATCAGCCTTGGATGTGATCACCCTCAACACAATACGCGAAACGCCATGGTCAATTATACCGGAAGGAGGCCTAGCAGTTGGAATAATGCAAAGTTGGACCTCATCAGTGGATGGAGTGGCGTGTACCCCGCTGAAGGGTGGCTTAAAGGCCTACACAATGTCGGCCTTGGGCACGGAGGTGGCAAACAAATGTGCCGCAATCCGCAGAAAGACACCGGGAGTGGAGCATCAGTATCATGAGCATATTGCTGGAGTATGGGATGATGATGACCCGCACCCAGTTTGGAGGGCGCATGAGGAAGTGCCGCTGGTCCTCGAAGAGATGGAGGAAGGCGGCTGTATGGACATGGGAAACAACAAGTGGTGGACCAAATGGTTGGGAGTGGGAAGCTCACCACAGGAAATGGGGAGCACAAAACCCAACATCGCCGAGGAGAGTGATGGCAACACAACAGCAACGAGACAACAAGCGCAGTTGGACCAGAAGCCTGGTCGCAAAAGCGCGGGCCCAAGCATGCTTTTGGACTATGTTGTAGACCGCTGAGGGTGTAGTGAGGTGCTGTCAATGACATGGGATGCACTTAAAGTGTGCAGGAATCACCATCTCCTAGGCGAAGAAGGTCTTCCGCAGCAGGGCAAAAAGGCAAGGTAAGCCAAATGGTTGCGGGAGGAAGGAGAGAGGCACCAGCAGAGGAGGAGAGAGCAACGCAACAACACCAGGAGGAGGAGGAGGAGGAGGAGGAGGAGGAGCGCCTACCGCGGTCCCACGGACGATGGGCCTTGGCGTCGTCCCCCGGGGGTCCCGCGCAAACCAGCCACGGGAGTCCTCCGTCTTACCTCCGCAAGAGCAATTCACCAGGGAGGTGGGTGTTGCGCCAGAACAACACACCAAGCCACAAGCACGAGTCCACCCAAACCAAAGCAAATCCGTGAGAGCGGAAGTTGTTGGGATTGATGGCCATCGCATTGTTATAGGGGGAAGAGTAGCACTAACAGGCATGAGGAGAAAGATGGAAATGGAGGGGAAGAAAGGCGAGGTCAAAAGCATCATGGAGTAACAAGAAAAAGTAAGAGTCCAAATGGATTGCGGTGGAAGGGTTTTGGTGTCCTTTGAAAAGGTGTGGGTGCACGAGGTGGAGGACACGAAGGACGCGGAGGACTCAAAATCTGCACAACAACAACATCAAGAGAAAGAAACAAAAGGACACGGGGTGACAATGGACCAAGAACCGCACGGACGAAAGGAGGAAAGGAGTGAAGAAGGCGAGAAGGGAGGACAAGAAGAAACAGTTGAGCCATGGAAATGGGGTGAGGCTAGTAGGGATGAGATAGCCAGAGTTGGAGGGCCACAAGGGTGTGTTGGAGGAGATCTACAAGGACAAAGTGCAAGTATGGTGAGTGGAAGGGATACACCGAGTAAAAGTGGACAAGAAGAAGGTGGTCCCGGAGGTAGTTGAGCCGGTTGAGGTGCTGCCCCCGGGTTTTGAAGGATGGAGCATTCTTGAGCAGCTTGGAGTGGGTAGTGCACCCACCATGGACGAAGTGAAGGCCACATACAAGAACTAGGTGTTGTGGTTACATCCGGACAAGCACATGAACCATGTGGCCAAAGCCACCCACCTCTTCAACAGGTTGACCTCCGGGTAAGAGGAATGGAGAGGTGCGCTTGGGGTGGCACCGCCAAGGCCGGCGGAGGAACCACCCAACTGCCAGTTCAACCACACATACTTCACATCCAACTTCTGCAACCCCACGAGTTCGGCGTGGCAAACGGCCTCGGAAGAGGCGCGACCGAATCCCGAAAAACCCAGAACACAAGGACGATGGAGAGGGTTTTTGGTCATTCTTGTGGAGAAGCAGAAGGCCTGGCCGTTCCGATCATGGGAGCGGAACGGGGGCTGCCGGGGGTGAGGGCACACCAAAGGGGGCACTGCCACCGGGATCTAGAACACAACGTACCCGGCACCCCATGTTCCATGACAGGTTCCGGTGGCACATGCACAACCTCCGCGCCATCCAAGCGGACCGGATCCTCGCACAGAAAAGGAGGAGAGGGTGGTTCTCAAACTACCCAGAGGCAGGTTGCAATATGTACTTATTGGCACCGGACCAGGTGTACAAAGTACGAGTGCTAGCATGAAGCGTGTGGGTGCCGGAGGTGAGACGTTGGGGGCCGGAGGTGTTTCTCATAGGGGAGGGCATCAAATTCACGGTGCAGGACACAACAAGGTTGATGCAAAACTTGCAAAAGGCAAATGTGATTGCCGAGCAAGTAGGCATCCGGCTGTACAAGGAGTAGAAGATGGAAGCCATGGGAGAAGCGGCCATGCCCCACCCTCGGGTGACAAAGGTGCGTGGACGCGCATGGTCGCAAAGTCCCGACGGCATCAAGGTGACGGGGTGCAAGATGTTCAGTGCAGTGCCGAGCACAGAGGCGCGACCCAGAACGCAGCATGGCATGGCCTAGGCTTTGAAGCAAGAGGGACCGAGACCGGGCGCCAAGCGACCAAGGAACCCAAGGGACGGGCTACCCCATGCCGTGAGAAGGAAGAAGCAAAAAGCCTGATGGAAAAGAGAGTCTCATTCCATCGACACGGCTTAGCTGGGCAAGAGAAGATCCTCGAGCCACCGAGACTTACACTGGGGAGCCGCAACCCCTAGTGATAAAGCAACAAGGCACAACGAAGGGGTCCGAGGCACGGACGTGGACGGGCCTCTGGAGCTCCCCGCCCAATGGAAATGGCGCCGATGGCACCATATGATGCGCCTCGGCTACTACAACGTGCAGCGAGCTTTTTGGCCGGCAAAGTAGGGGGCAAGGCCAAACACCAGGCATGGGGAAGGCAACCTGCGGATCTTTTCATCCAGGGTGGTGACTGACACCAACCACAAAAGCTCAATGAAGTCAACACTCGCACGGAGTTCTTCTTGGAGGGTCCAACGGGGCCTCAGCGAGATGCCCCACGTGGCAACGGGGCGCTCTCAGGGGAGTGACCACGGCAATAAGTCCCAGCGTGCTAGCATTGAGAAGCTAGCAAGGGGCAAAGATCTCCCCTCGCGTAGCAACTCAACCAGAAATGGGACGCACAACATCGTTAAGCGCCCTGACCAAGCCGGGCTATGGGTGCCAGCAAAGGGCCCATCACACCTCCACGCAACAGTTGGGGCGCATCCTGGGGAGGAAAATTGGTTGGTTGGATACACACGCATCCAGGACATGTGCCGGTGCTATCAGCCTTGCACGTGTGCACCCTCAACACAATTGGCCAAACGCTATGGTCAATTATACCGGAAGGAGGCCCAGCAGTTGGAGTGGTGCAAAGTTGGACCTCTCCAGCGGATGAAGTGGCGTGTGCCCCACTGAAGGGGGGTCTAAAGGCCTACACAATGTCCGTCTTGGGCATGGAGGTGGCAAACAGATGTGCCGCAATCCGCCGAAAGAAACCGGGAGTGGATCACTAGTATCACGAACATCTTGCTGGAGTTTGGGATGATGATGACCCTCACCCGGTTGGGAGGGAGCAGGAGGAAGTGCCGGTGGTCCTCGTGGAGGCCGAGGATGGTGGTTGTATGGACATGGGAAACAACAGGTGGTGGACCAAATGGTTGGGAGCAGGAAGCTCACCAAAGAAAAAGGAGAACACAAAGCCCGACAACAATGAGGAGAGTGATAGCAGCACCAACAGCAACGGGACAGCGAGCACGGTTGGACCCGAAGCTTGGTCGCAAAAGCGTGGTCCCAAGCACGCATGTGGGCTATGCTGCAGACCGTTGAGGGCCAAGGAGGGAGCAGTGAGGTGCAGCCAGGGGCACTAGATGCACTTGAAGTGTGCTGGGGTCACTGTCTCCCAGGCAAAGAAGGTGTTCCGCAGCAACATGGTGTTCCAGTGTAGGTGCAGAAAGGCAAGGCCAGCCAAATGGTTGCGGGAGGAAAGAGAGAGGCACAAGCAGAGGAGGAGAGAACAACGCAGCAAAGCGAGGAAGGCAGGGGTGGCGCCGGGGGAACAACCCCCCAAGCCACAAGCACGGGCCGAACCACAGCAAAGTGACTCCGAGAGACCGGAAGTGGTTGGAGTGGATGGCCATCGCATTGTTCTCGGGGGAAGAGTAGCACTAACAGGCATGAAGAAAAAGATGGAATTGGAGGGGAAGACAGGTGAGGTTGAAAGCATCATCGAGGAACAAGGAAAAGTAAGACTCCGAATGGACTTGGGCCGAAGGGTTTCGGTGTCATTGGATAGGGTCAGGGTGCAAGAGGTGGAGCACATGGGAGGCGCCGAGGACTCAAAAGCTGCCCAACAACAACAGCACGGGGAAGAAACAAAAGGACGCGGGGTGGCAGGAGACAATGAACCGCACGGAAGAAAGGAGGAAAGGAGTGAAGAAGGAGAGATGGGAGGGCAGGAAGAAACATTTGAACTATGGAATGGGGTGAGGCTAGTAGGGATGAGACAGCCGGAGTTGGAGGGCCACAAGGGGGTGTTGGAGGAGATCTACAAGGACAAAGTGCAAGTGTTGTTAGTGGGAGGGATGCGCCGAGTAAAAGTGGACAAGAAGAAGGTGGTCCCGGAGGTAGTTGAGCCGGTTGAGGTGCTGCCCCCGGGTTTTGAAGGATGGAGCATTCTTGAGCAGCTTGGAGTGGGTAGTGCACCCACCATGGATGAAGTGAAGGCCGCATACAAAAAGTGGGTGTTGCGGTTACATCCGGACAAGAACATGAACAACATTGCCAAAGCCACCCACCTGTTCAAAAGGTTGACCTCCGGCTACGAGGGATGGAAAAGTGCGCCCGGGGTGACACCGCCAAGGCCGGCGGAGGAACCACCCACTTACCAGTTCAACCCCACATACTTTCGATCCAATTTCTGCAACAGCACAAGTTCGGCGGGGCAAACAGCCCCAGAGGAAGCGCCACCAAGTGCCAAAAACCCAGAAACGGAGGGCGATGGAGAGGGTTTTTGGTCTTTCTTGTGGGGAAGCAAAAGGCCCGGTCGTTCCGAACATGCGAGTGGAATGGGGGCTAGCCACGGTGAGGGTACACCGAAGGGCGCACCGCCACCGGGTCGGGAACGCAACGGACCCGCCGCCTCTTGTTCCATGAGAAGTTCCGGTGGCACACGCACCACGTCCGCGCCATCCAAGCGGACCGGATCCTCGCTGAGAAAAGCAGGAGAGGGTGGTTCTCCGACTACCCCGAGGCAGGAAGCAACATGTACTTATTGGCACCAGACCAGGTGTACAAAGTGCGAGTGCTAGCCTCAACGGTATGGGTGCCGGAGGTGAGACGTTGGGAGCCGGAGGTGTTTCTCATAGGGGAGGGCATCAACTTCACAGTGGAGGACACAACCAGGTTGATGCAAAACTTGCACAGGGCAAATGTGATTGCCGAGCAAGTAGGCATCCGGCTGTACAAGGAGTAGAAGATGGAAGCCAAGTGAGAAGCGGACAAGCCCCACCCGCGGGTGACAAGAGGGCGTGGAAGCGCACGGTCGCACAGTTCCGACGGCGTCAAGGTGACAGGGTGCAGCTTGTTCAGCGCAGTGCCGAGCACAAAGGCGCGACCCGGAACGCACCATGGCATGGCGTAGGCCTTGAAGCAAGAGGGACTGAGACCGGGCGCCAAGCGACCCAGGAACCCAAGGGACGGGCAACCCGGCGCCGGGAGAAGAAAGAAGAACAATGAAAGCAAAAAGCCTGATGGAAAGGAGAGTCTCACACCATCAACATGGCTCTGCTGGGGAGGAGAAGATCCTCCAGCCACCGAGACTCACACTGGGGAGCCGCGGCCCCCAGTGATACAGCAACAAGGCACAACGATGTGGTCTGAGGTACGGCCGTGGACGGGCCTCTGGACCCATGCCCAATGGAGACGGCGCCGCAGTCTCCATTGGATGCGCCCCGGCTACCACAACGCGCAGCGAGCTTTCTCGTCGGCGGAGTAGGGGGCAAGGCCAAACAAAAGGCAGGGGGAAGGCAACCCCCGCATTTTTTTAGCCAGGGTGGTGACCAACACCGACCAAAACAACACAATGAACTCTACACGTGCACCGAGTTCTTCTCGGGGGGTCCAATGGGGCCTCAGCGAGATGCCCGATGTGGCAACGCAAGCCCACCGGGGGCCGCGCTCTCAAGGGAGTGACCACGGCAGTAAGTCCCAGCGTGCTGGCACTGAGAAGCGAGCAGGGGAGAGATATCTTCCCTCGCGTAGCAACTCAACCAGAAAAGGGACGCACCACGTCGTCAAGCGCCCGGACCAAGCCGGGAGAAGGGGGCCGGCAAGGGGCCCTACGCACCTCCACCCAACGCGGGACACCACCGTCAACCCAACAACAACTCCCTCCTATGTTGAGGCGGTACGGGGAGTCACGCAACGAAGTGGGTGGCCAGCGACGGCAAGTGGCCCACCCCACGTCACCCGCTACATCCTACTCCCCCGTGCACCCACGCATCCCCCACAACCCCCGTCCGCGCAGCAAAGGCATGAAGGAGAGGGTAGGGGGTTTGTGTTGCGCTCGCCAAAGGATGGACTGAGCGCGGGAACTTGGAGGAGAAAGGTTGTTATGTGCCCCCGTCGGGGAATCGACCCCGCAAGTGGCCATCCCAGGGCCCACCAGCCGCCGTTGGGGAGTGGTACCTCACCGCCGGCTTGGGATGGCCGCTTGGACGCACCTGGCCAACGGCGAAGGCATTTGCCTTCCTCTGTGTGGACTCGACGCAGAGAAGTGAAACAGGGCAAGTGCGGGGGCTCCGTTGGCACAACCGACCAAAGGAAAGGGAAGGGAAGGAGTGTGGTGAGGCCGATGGGCACGGTGGCCTACAGAGGGAAAGGCCAAGGGAAGGGAAAGGGGAGGGGAGAGGGAAGGTTAGGGCAAGGAGGAAGAGGAAGGTCAAAGGGTGGTGAGAAGCTGATGGGCACCACCGCCTATGGAGGGAAAGGGTCCAAGGGAAGGGCGGCGAATGGCGATCGGCCAGTAGGCGCCGCCAGCTGCAGACGAGATCATCACACCATGGCGTCATGCCAAAACCTCCACGCAACATGGGGCAACAACCTCAACCCAGCAACAACTCCCTCCTATGTGGAGATGGTCCTGGGAGTCGCACCAAGCCATACCCGTGCGCGCCATGGGTTGGAAAGGGGACACAACACGCGCAACAACAGCGTATAGGAGAGGGTAGGGGGTTCGTGTTGCGCTCGCCAAAGGAAGGACCGAGCGCGGGAATTTGGAGGCGAAAGGTTCTTATGTGCCCCCGTCGGGGAAATGACCCCGCAAGTGGACATCCTAGGACCCACCAGCCGCCGCTGGGGAGAGGTACCTCACCACCGGCTTGGGATGGCCGCTTGGACGCACCTGGCCAGCGGCGAAGGCATTTGCCTTCCTCTGTGTGGACTCGACGCGGAGAAGTGAAACAGGGCAAGTCCGGGGGCTCGGTTGGCACAACCGACCGAGGGAATGGAAAGGGAAGGAGTGGTGAGAGGCCGATGGGCACCACGGCCTACAGAGGGAAAGGTCAAGGGAAAGCAAAGGGAAGTAGAGAGGGAAGGTTAGGACAGGGAGGAAGAGGAAGGTCACAGGGTGGTCAGAGGCACAGGGTGGTGAGAGGCCGATGGGCACCACCGCCTATAGAGGGATAGGGTCCAAGGGAAGGGCAGTGGATGGCGATCGGCCAGGGGGCGCCGCGAGCTGTAGACGTGAACAAAACACCATGGTGTCATGCCAAAACCCCCCCCGCCTTGCCCGCGGCAGTTGAAGCGGACGGTCGGCAGGTGAAGTGGAAGCCAGGCAGCTGACGCCAATGGTTGGCACCTTGAAGGAATGGCAAGTAGTTGGATTGAATTGCTCGCAGTCGATGTGAATGCCCGTAAGCTGGAGGTAATGGCTGGCAGATGAAGACGATGGCCAGCGCTTGAAGTGACGTGGCGGTTGGAGCTCATCTGCAGCTCAGCCCCTCTTGCCCTCCATGCTCTGCATTGCATGCATGGCTTTGATGGCTCTGATGGTGTACAGGTTGGTATTTTCCTAGGTATTCAGATGTTGTAGCATAGCTCTTGCTGCACCACAGCTGGCACCTGTCACTAGGACCGCTGTGCAGGCCTTCACCACGGGGCACCTCCTCTTCAAGTTAGCGCCTCACACTCCATCGCCGCGGAATTCATGCGAGCCCCACACCCTGATTTGCTTAGAAAACACCTCCAAGATCCACAAGCACAATGCCCTGCTCCTTGGGCACAATGCGTGCTCCACGAGCGCCTGGTTTCTTGCTGCAGGCATGGGCAACGCTTGTGGGGGATCACGGCTGGAGTGTTGGTTGCATTGTATATTTATTTGTTTCTGACGTCATTGGTGAGCTGCTTCCTTTGTGCATCACAGACACAGAAACATAAATACACGCGCACACACATAAACGTGTATGCGCACGCACAAACACACACTCATGTTGCGGTTGCCCGGTCAAACCCTGCTTTTGCATGGCCTGCAGAATGTGCACAGTTTTGTGAAGACATTTACGATCCCGTTTGTGCCTCCAATGGGATGACTTACCGCAACAAATGCGAACTCGACATCGCCCATTGCAAAGACCCTTCCATTGAGATCCCATACGTCCATGTGGGGCCCTGTCAAGACCCAGATGATGAAGGTCCGTCTGATTTGTTTCTGACATTACACGGGCACACAATGTACGCCAGGGGCTGTGGTGCTGTGTGGTGATGCCAGGGGCTGTGGTGCTGTGTGGTGACGGTGTGTGGGCACTGGGCCCAGGAGTTGTGATGTTGCTCTTGGAAGCTGCTTTTGTGCCCTGGATTTATCAGTTTTCTCTGCTGGTGGTTTGCTTTGTGTGCGAGAGCTGCTTGTGGTCCGTCTTGTCGTTTGTGGGGTTGCGGGGGTTAAGGACGGTTCTTGGGGTCAGGGTTGCTGGGTTTAAGTTGGCGGGGATGGGGCCAGGGGGTTGGGTGTGGCACAACATGCAGTCCCTCTCCGTCTCTTTTGCTGCGTTGTTGACAGGCATCCCCAACGGTTGTGTAGTCTGGTACGACGGCTGCAACACGTGCACTGTTGAGGACGGCCAGTTCCCCGTGTGCACAATGATGCAGTGCCTGCACTGGCAGCCTCCCCGATGTATCCAATACGCAGGTGTCTGGCTGTCATTCTTTGTGCATGTCCCCCTGTTGTACTGTGGCGGACTCTGGGCTCATGCATGTGTGTTCGTGACTCTCTCTGGGCGCATGCGCCCGCGCCCTGCTACTTTTGCGGAACTACCGCGTCTTTCTTTGGATTGAGGCATTTCGCGTTGAGTATGTCCGCCGTCCGAATGTCTGAATGGTATGGTTTGCCTGTAACGAAGCCCTGTACAAAGGGGTGCTACGGAGCATGTACCCCAGAAGCCACATATTGCCCCCGGCACCCTCCCCCTTTCGGTGAAACAGGGCAAGTCTGGGGGCTCCGTTGGCACAACCTACCAAGGGAATGGAAAGGGAGGAGTGGTGAGAGGCTGATGGGAACCACGGCCTATGGAGGGAAAGGCCAAGGGAAAGGAAAGGGAAGGGGAGAGGGAAGGTTAGGGCAGGGAGGAAGAGGAAGGTCACAAGGTGGTGAGAGGCCAATGGGCACCACCGCCTATGGAGGGAAAGGGTCCAAGGGAAGGGCAGTGAATGGCAATGGGCCAGTAGGCGTCGCCAACTGCAAACGAGACCAACGCACCATGGCGTCATGCCAAAACCCCCCTCCCCTCGAAGGACGCTTGACATAGTTTCCCCCACACAGGAGCTTTTAACATTGCGTAACCACAGGCATAGCTCACAAGTAGACCTCAGTGATGGAAGGCTTGGTCGAGCACGAGCGCTACAAGGCGGCTCGCCACTGGCATAGCCGGGGGTTTTGGCATGACGCCATGGAGTGTTGTTCTCGTCTATAGCTGGCGGTGCCTACTGGCCAATCGCATTCACTGCCCTTCCCTTGGACCCTTTCCCTCCATAGGCGGTGGTGCTCATCGGCCTATCAACATTCTTTGACCTTCCTCTTCCTCCTTGTCCTAACCTTCCCTCTCCCCTTCCCTTTCCCTTTCCTCGGCCTCTATCTCTGTAGACCGTGGTGCCCATTGGCCTCTCACCAATCGTTCCCTTTCCATTCCCTTGGTCGGTTGTGCCAACCGAGCCCCCGGACTTGCCCTGTTTCACTTCTCCGCGTCGAGTCCACGCAGAGGAAGGCAAATGCTTTCGCCGCTGGCCGGGTGCGTCCAAGCAGCCATCCCAAGCCGGTGGTGAGGTACCTCTCCCCAACGGCGGCTGGTGGGCCCTGGGATGGCCACTTGCGGGGTCGTTTCCCCGACGGGGGCACATAACAACCTTTCTCCTCCAAGTTCCCGCGCTCAGTCCATCCTTTGGCGAGCGCAACAAGAACCCCCTACCCTCTCTTTCGTGCCTTTGCAGCGCGTGTGGCGTCCCCTTGGGCACGCATGGTGCGCACGGGTGTGGGTTGTGGCGGGTGTTGACCGTTGTTGGGTCGGAGCGGGCGGCTCCACCCCATGGCGGACCAAAACAGCGGCCTGGTGGACCTTCACTGAAGGAAAGGGAAGGGAAGGGCAGCGAATGGCGATCAGCCAGAGGGCGCTGCCAGCTGCAGACGAGAACACAATACTATGGCTTCTTGCCAAAACCCCTCATACCACGCATGACGTGGATCGCCCCCCCGCGGGGGCTGTTGGGGCGTGGAACGCGCCGAGCGTGCCGAGAGCATGCTAACGACACCGCGACTCACGTGGAGCTCCCAATGAAGAAGATCTGGTACAGCGAGAGTGCGAGTACCCGCCACGACTCCGTAGCACTGCATCGCCGGGGGTATGGCATGCGGTGGACAGCTGAGCATGTGCCGATGGTGTTGAGCATGGTCTCGCGGCTTGGACCGGGCACCAACGTTGACGCTCCTGTTGAGCCGTGAACGTGTGACACATGGGGGGAAGTGGTGATAGTCGTGCCGCGTTTACGCGGCTCACCCACACACGCGATGGAAGCACTCCGCCATGAGCATGAACGTGACCTCGTGGAGGTGAAGGGTATTGCCGTATGGATCCCTAATGTTTTGGTCGACGCAACCCGCCACCATGGAGAAACGGAAACGGCGGACCAAAACAGCGGCTTGGTCGAGCTTCACTGAAGGAAAGGGAAGGGAAGGGCAGCGAATGGCGATCTGCCTGTGGGCGCCGCCAGCTGCAGACGAGAACACAAGACCATGGCTTCTTGCCAAAACCCCGTGGTGGGTGTTGGGCGGCGCAGTGGGTGCTATTGGTCGAGGAGCGGTGAAGTGCTCTGGGTTGCCTGTCCCTTCGGTTCCCTAGTCGCTTGGCGCCCGGTCTCGGTCCCTCTTGCTTCAAGGCCTAGGCCATGCCATGCTGCGTTCTGGGTCGCGCCTCTGTGCTCGGCACTGCACTGAACATCTTGCACCCCGTCACCTTGATGCCGTCGGGACTTTGCGACCATGCGCGTCCACGCACCTTTGTCACCCGAGGGTGGGGCATGGCCGCTTCTCCCATGGCTTCCATCTTCTACTCCTTGTACAGCCGGATGCCTACTTGCTCGGCAATCACATTTGCCTTTTGCAAGTTTTGCATCAACCTTGTTGTGTCCTGCACCGTGAATTTGATGCCCTCCCCTATGAGAAACACCTCCGGCCCCCAACGTCTCACCTCCGGCACCCACACGCTTCATGCTAGCACTCGTACTTTGTACACCTGGTCCGGTGCCAATAAGTACATATTGCAACCTGCCTCTGGGTAGTTTGAGAACCACCCTCTCCTCCTTTTCTGTGCGAGGATCCGGTCCGCTTGGATGGCGCGGAGGTTGTGCATGTGCCACCGGAACCTGTCATGGAGCATGGGGCGCCGGGTCCGTTGTGTTCTAGATCCCGGTGGCAGTGCCCCCTTTGGTGTGCCCTCACCCCCGGCAGCCCCCGTTCCGCTCCCATGATCGGAACGGCCAGGCCTTCTGCTTCTCCACAAGAATGACCAAAAACCCTCTCCATTGTCCTTGTGTTCTTGGGTTTGGGCACTCGGTCGCGCTTCTTCCGAGGCCGTTTGCCCCGCCAAAATTGTGGGGTTGCAGAAGTGGGATGTGAAGTATGTGTGGTTGAACTGGCAGTTGGGTGGTTCCTCCGCCAGCCTTGGCGGTGCCACCCCAAGCGCACCTCTCCATCCGCTGTAGCCAAAGGTCAACCTTTTGAAGAGGTGGGTGGCCACATTGTTCGACGTTTTGTCCGGGTCCAACCGCAACACCCAACTCTTGTAAGCGGCCTTCACTTTGTCCATGGTGGGTGCACTACCCACTCCAAGCTGCTCAAGAATGCTCCATCGTTCAATACCCGGGGGCAGGACCTCGATAGGCTCAACTACCTCCGGGACCACCTTCCTTCTGTTCAGTTTTACTCGGGGCATCCCTCCGACTCACAATACTTGCAATTTGTCCCTGTGGCTCTCCTCCGGCACACCCTTGTGGCCCTCCAACTCTGGCTATCTCATCCCTACTAGCCTCACCCCATTCCGTAGCTGAAGGTTTTCGTCTTGCCCTCCCTTCTCTCCTACTTTTCTCCTTACGTCCGTGCGGTTCTTGGTCCATTGTCACCCCTTGTCCTTTTGTTTCCTTCTCTTGATGTTGTTGTTGTGCCGATTTTGAGTCCTCCGCATCCTTCATGTGCTCCACCTCTTGCGCCCTCACCCTTTAAAATGACACCAAAACCCTTCCACCGCAATCCATTTGGACTCTTACTTTTCCTTGTTCCTCCATGATGCTTTTGACCTCGCCTGTCTTCCCCTCCATTTCCATCTTTCTCCTCATGCCTGTTAGTGCTACTCTTCCCCCTAGAACAATATTGCCGTATGGATCCTTAATGTTTTGGTCGACGCAACCCGCCACCATGGAGAAACAGAAACGGCGGACCAAAACAGCGGCTTGGTGGACCTTCACTGAAGGAAAGGGAAGGGAAGGGCAGCGAATGGCGATCTGCCAGTGGGCGCCGCCAGCTGCAGACGAGAACACAAGACCATGGCTTCTTGCCAAAACCCCCTCATACCACGCATGACGTGGATCGCCCCCCCACGGGGGCTGTTGGGGCGTGGAACGCGCCGAGCGTGCCGAGAGCATGCTAACGACACCGCGACTCACGTGGAGCTCCTAGTGAAGAAGATCTGGTACAGCGAGAGTGCGAGTACCCGCCACGACTCCGTAGCACTGCATCGCCGGGGGTATGGCATGCGGTGAACAGTTGAGCATGTGCCGATGGTGTTGAGGATGGTCGCGCAGCTTGGACCGGGCACCACCGTTGGCGCTCCTGTTGAGCCGTGAACGTATGACACATGGGGGGAAGTGGTGACAGTCGTGCTGAGTTTACGCAGCTCACCCACACACGCGATGGAAGCACTCCGCCATGAGCATGAACGTGACCTCGTGGAGGTGAAGGGTATTGCCGTATGGATCCTTAATGTTTTGGTCGACGCAACCCGCCACCATGGAGAAACAGAAACGGCGGACCAAAACAGCGGCTTGGTGGACCTTCACTGAAGGAAAGGGAAGGGAAGGGCAGCGAACGGCGATCTGCCAGTGGGCGCCGCCAGCTGTAGACGAGAACACAAGACCATGGCTTCTTGCCAAAACCCCCTCATACCACGCATGACGTGGATCGCCCCCCCACGGGGGCTGTTGGGGCGTGGAACGCGCCGAGCGTGCCGAGAGCATGCTAACGACACCGCGACTCACGTGGAGCTCCTAGTGAAGAAGATCTGGTACAGCGAGAGTGCGAGTACCCGCCACGACACCGTAGCACTGCATCGCCGGGGGTATGGCATGCGGTGAACAGTTGAGCATGTGCCGATGGTGTTGAGGATGGTCGCGCAGCTTGGACCGGGCACCACCGTTGGCGCTCCCGTTGAGCCGTGAACGTGTGACACATGGGGGGAAGTGGTGACAGTCGTGCCGAGTTTACGCAGCTCACCCACACACGCGATGGAAACACTCCGCCATGAGCATGAACGTGACCTCGTGGAGGTGAAGGGCATTGCCGTATGGATCCTTAATGTTTTGGTCGACGCAACCCGCCACCATGGAGAAACAGAAACGGCGGACCAAAACAGCGGCTTGGTGGACCTTCACTGAAGGAAAGGGAAGGGAAGGGCAGCGAATGGCGATCTGCCAGTGGGCGCCGCCAGCTGCAGACGAGAACACAAGACCATGGCTTCTTGCCAAATCCCCCTCATACCACGCATGACGTGGATCGCCCCCCCACGGGGGCTGTTGGGGCGTGGAACGCGCCGAGCGTGCCGAGAGCATGCTAACGACACCGCGACTCACGTGGAGCTCCTAGTGAAGAAGATCTGGTACAGCGAGAGTGCGAGTACCCGCCACGACTCCGTAGCACTGCATCGCCGGGGGTATGGCATGCGGTGAACAGTTGAGCATGTGCCGATGGTGTTGAGGATGGTCGCGCAGCTTGGACCGGGCACCACCGTTGGCGCTCCTGTTGAGCCGTGAACGTGTGACACATGGGGGGAAGTGGTGACAGTCGTGCCGAGTTTACGCAGCTCACCCACACACGCGATAGAAGCACTCCGCCATGAGCATGAACGTGACCTCGTGGAGGTGAAGGGCATTGCCGTATGGATCCTTAATGTTTTGGTCGACGCAACCCGCCACCATGGAGAAACAGAAACGGCGGACCAAAACAGCGGCTTGGTGGACCTTCACTGAAGGAAAGGGAAGGGAAGGGCAGCGAATGGCGATCTGCCAGTGGGCGCCGCCAGCTGCAGACGAGAACACAAGACCATGGCTTCTTGCCAAAACCCCCTCATACCACGCATGACGTGGATCGCCCCCCCACGGGGGCTGTTGGGGCGTGGAGCGCGCCGAGCGTGCCGAGAGCATGCTAACGACACCGCGACTCACGTGGAGCTCCCAGTGAAGAAGATCTGGTACAGCGAGAGTGCGAGTACCCGCCACGACTCCGTAGCACTGCATCGCCGGGGGTATGGCATGCGGTGAACAGTTGAGCATGTGCCGATGGTGTTGAGGATGGTCGCGCAGCTTGGACCGGGCACCACCATTGGCGCTCCTGTTGAGCCGTGAACGTGTGACACATGGGGGGAGGTGGTGATAGTCGTGCTGAGTTTACGCAGCTCACCCACACACGCGATGGAAGCACTCCGCCATGAGCATGAACGTGACCTCGTGGAGGTGAAGGGCATTGCCGTATGGATCCTTAATGTTTTGGTCGACGCAACCCGCCACCATGGAGAAACAGAAACGGCGGACCAAAACAGCGGCTTGGTGGACCTTCACTGAAGGAAAGGGAAGGGAAGGGCAGCGAATGGCAATCTGCCACTGGGCGCCGCCAGCTGCAGACGAGAACACAAGACCACGGCTTCTTGCCAAAACCCCCTCATACCACGCATGACGTGGATCGCCCCCCCACGGGGGCTGTTGGGGCGTGGAACGCGCCGAGCGTGCCGAGAGCATGCTAACGACACCGCGACTCACGTGGAGCTCCCAGTGAAGAAGATCTGGTACAGCGAGAGTGCGAGTACCCGCCACGACACCGTAGCACTGCATCGCCGGGGGTATGGCATGCGGTGAACAGTTGAGCATGTGCCGATGGTGTTGAGGATGGTCGCGCAGCTTGGACCGGGCACCACCGTTGGCGCTCCTGTTGAGCCGTGAACGTGTGACACATGGGGGGAGGTGGTGACAGTCGTGCCGAGTTTACGCAGCTCACCCACACACGCGATGGAAGCACTCCGCCATGAGCATAAACGTGACCTCGTGGAGGTGAAGGGGATTGCCGTATGGATCCTTAATGTTTTGGTCGACGCAACCCGCCACCATGGAGAAACAGAAACGGCGGACCAAAACAGCGGCTTGGTGGACCTTCACTGAAGGAAAGGGAAGGGAAGGGCAGCGAATGGCGATCTGCCAGTGGGCGCCGCCAGCTGCAGACGAGAACACAAGACCATGGCTTCTTGCCAAAACCCCCTCATATCACGCATGACGTGGATCGCCCCCCCACGGGGGCTGTTGGGGTGTGGAACGCGCCGAGCGTGCCGAGAGCATGCTAACGACACCGCGACTCACGTGGAGCTCCCAGTGAAGAAGATCTGGTACAGCGAGAGTGCGAGTACCCGCCACGACTCCGTAGCACTGCATCGCCGGGGGTATGGCATGCGGTGAACAGTTGAGCATGTGCCAATGGTGTTGAGGATGGTCGCGCAGCTTGGACCGGGCACCACCGTTGGCGCTCCTGTTGAGCCGTGAACGTGTGACACATGGGGGGAGGTGGTGATAGTCGTGCTGAGTTTACGCAGCTCACCCACACACGCGATGGAAGCACTCCGCCATGAGCATGAACGTGACCTCGTGGAGGTGAAGGGCATTGCCGTATGGATCCTTAATGTTTTGGTCGACGCAACCCGCCACCATGGAGAAACAGAAACGGCGGACCAAAACAGCGGCTTGGTGGACCTTCACTGAAGGAAAGGGAAGGGAAGGGCAGCGAATGGCGATCTGCCAGTGGGCGCCGCCAGCTGCAGACGAGAACACAAGACCACGGCTTCTTGCCAAAACCCCCTCATACCACGCATGACGTGGATCGCCCCCCCACGGGGGCTGTTGGGGCGTGGAACGCGCCGAGCGTGCCGAGAGCATGCTAACGACACCGCGACTCACGTGGAGCTCCCAGTGAAGAAGATCTGGTACAGCGACAGTGCGAGTACCCGCCACGACACCGTAGCACTGCATCGCCGGGGGTATGGCATGCGGTGAACAGTTGAGCATGTGCCGATGGTGTTGAGGATGGTCGCGCAGCTTGGACCGGGCACCACCATTGGCGCTCCTGTTGAGCCGTGAACGTGTGACACATGGGGGGAGGTGGTGACAGTCGTGCCGAGTTTACGCAGCTCACCCACACACGCGATGGAAGCACTCCGCCATGAGCATAAACGTGACCTCGTGGAGGTGAAGGGCATTGCCGTATGGATCCTTAATGTTTTGGTCGACGCAACCCGCCACCATGGAGAAACAGAAACGGCGGACCAAAACAGCGGCTTGGTGGACCTTCACTGAAGGAAAGGGAAGGGAAGGGCAGCGAATGGCGATCTGCCAGTGGGCGCCGCCAGCTGCAGACGAGAACACAAGACCATGGCTTCTTGCCAAAACCCCCTCATACCACGCATGACGTGGATCGCCCCCCCACGGGGGCTGTTGGGGTGTGGAACGCGCCGAGCGTGCCGAGAGCATGCTAACGACACCGCGACTCACGTGGAGCTCCCAGTGAAGAAGATCTGGTACAGCGAGAGTGCGAGTACCCGCCACGACTCCGTAGCACTGCATCGCCGGGGGTATGGCATGCGGTGAACAGTTGAGCATGTGCCGATGGTGTTGAGGATGGTCGCGCAGCTTGGACCGGGCACCACCGTTGGCGCTCCTGTTGAGCCGTGAACGTGTGACACATGGGGGGAAGTGGTGACAGTCGTGCCGAGTTTACGCAGCTCACCCACACACGCGATGGAAGCACTCCGCCATGAGCATGAACGTGACCTCGTAGAGGTGAAGGGGATTGCCGTATGGATCCTTAATGTTTTGGTCGACGCAACCCGCCACCATGGAGAAACAGAAACGGCGGACCAAAACAGCGGCTTGGTGGACCTTCACTGAAGGAAAGGGAAGGGAAGGGCAGCGAATGGCGATCTGCCAGTGGGCGCCGCCAGCTGCAGACGAGAACACAAGACCATGGCTTCTTGCCAAAACCCCCTCATACCACGCATGACGTGGATCGCCCCCCCACGGGGGCTGTTGGGGCGTGGAACGCGCCGAGCGTGCCGAGAGCATGCTAACGACACCGCGACTCACGTGGAGCTCCCAGTGAAGAAGATCTGGTACAGCGAGAGTGCGAGTACCCGCCACGACTCCGTAGCACTGCATCGCCGGGGGTATGGCATGCGGTGAACAGTTGAGCATGTGCCGATGGTGTTGAGGATGGTCGCGCAGCTTGGACCGGGCACCACCGTTGGCGCTCCTGTTGAGCCGTGAACGTGTGACACATGGGGGGAAGTGGTGACAGTCGTGCCGCATTTACGCAGCTCACCCACACACGCGATGGAAGCACTCCGCCATGAGCATGAACTCGACCTCGTGGAGGTGAAGGGTATTGCCGTATGGATCCTTAATGTTTTGGTCGACGCAACCCGCCACCATGGAGAAACAGAAACGGCGGACCAAAACAGCGGCTTGGTGGACCTTCACTGAAGGAAAGGGAAGGGAAGGGCAGCGAATGGCGATCTGCCAGTGGGCGCCGCCAGCTGAAGACGAGAACACAAGACCATGGCTTCTTGCCAAAACCCCCTATAACAATGCGATGGCCATCAATCCCAACAATTTCCGCTCTCACGGATTTGCTTTGGTCTGGGTGAACTGGTGCTTGTGGTTTGGGGTGTTGTTCTGGTGCCACCCCTACCTCCCTGGTGTTGTTGCGTTGCTCTCTCCTCCGCTACTTGTGCCTCTCTCTTTCTCCCGCAACCATTTGGCTGGACTTGCCTTTCTGCACCTACATTGGAACACCCTATTGCTGCGGAACACCTTCTTCGCCTGGGAGACAGTGACTCCTGCACACTTCAAGTGCATCCAATGTCCATGACTGCATCTCACAGCTCCCTCCTTGGCCCTCATTGGTCTACAACATAATCCACATGCATGCTTGGGCCCGCGCTTTTGCGACCAGGCTTTTGGTCCAACCGTGCTTGTTGTCCCGTTGCTGCCCATGCTGCTGACACTCTCCTCGTTGATATTGGGCTTTGCGCTCTCGATTTCCTTTGGTGAGCTTCCCACTCCCAACCGTTGGCACAACCGACCAAGGGAATGGGAAGGGAAGGAATGGTGTGAGGCCGATGGGCACTGTGGCCTACGGAGGGAAAGGCCAAGGGAAGGGAAAGTGAAGGGGAGAGGGAAGGTTAGGGCATGGAGGAAGAGAAAGGTCAAAGGGTGGTGAGAAGTCGATGGGCACCACCATCTATGGAGGAAAAGGGTCCAAGGGAAGGGCAGCGAATGGCGATCGGCCAGTAGGCGCCGCCAGCTGTAGACGAGAACAACACACCATGGCGTCATGCCAAAACTCCCAACCATTTGGTCCACCACTTGTTGTTTCCTATGTCCATACAGCCACCTTCCTCCATCTCTTCGAGGACCGGCGGCACTTCCTCTTGCTCCCTCCAAATTGGGTGCGGGTCATCATCATAGCCGGCATGGCCGGGGGTACGGCTACAGTGAACGACTGAGCCGGTGGTGCATGGTCCGCACCTAGGCAGTTGCAGCTGTTTGCTAATACTATGCATGCTTGGTGAAGTCAAGGCCGCACCATTGTTTGCGCTTCTGTAGAGCTCCGGGGCACTCCTCTGTAGCAGAGTGCTTGCACTCCGCTCTGAAGTATATTGCCCTGTGGATCCTTAATGTATTGCTACCACAACCCAGAGAAGCAAAAACGGGGGGGGGGGACACCACATTAGCTTGGTGGATCTTTGTGAATGGCAAGAAGTCAATTGGCCAAAGGGCGGATACATCTGAGCTTTTTCCCAACCCCCCGTGGGCTAGCAAAAGCAAGTGGCCAAATCCACATCATGACTACATCATCATCCACTACACGAACACTCTCCACACATCCCCCCTGCTTGTGACCCACCAAGGGAATGGGAAGGGAAGGAATGGTGTGAGGCCGATGGGCACTGCGGCCTACGGAGGGAAAGGGTCCAAGGGAAGGGTAGCGAATGGCGATCGGCCAGTAGGCGCCGCCAGCTGCAGACGAGATCATCACACCATGGCGTCGTGCCAAAACCCCCTGCTTGTGCCTACTCGCCACAAGGAGGACTAAGCGCAAGAAAGGACACGCAGAAGGTTGTTATGTGCCCCTGTCGGGGAATGGACCCCGCAAGTGGACATCCTAGGGCTAGAAGCCGCAGTTGGACAGGGGTCCCTCACCGCTAGTTTGGGATCACCGCTCAGATGCACCTGGCCAATGGCGAGGGGGCTTGCCCCCCTCTGTGTGGACCTGACACAGAGCAGTCAAACAGGGAAAGTACAGAGGCTTTGTTGGCACAACCGACCAAGGGAAGGGAAAGGGCAGGAGAGATGGAAAGATTGGACAAAGAGGAAGACGAAGGACACATGGTTGTGAGAGGCCAATGGGCACCACCGCCTATGGAGTGAAAGGGACCAAGGGAAGGGCAGCGAATGGCAATCAGCCAATAGACGCCGCCAGCTGCAGACAAGAACAACACCCCCTTGCGATCTTCACTCAAGGAAAGGGAAGGGAAGCGAAGGGAATGACGATCGGCCAGTAGGGGCCGCCAGCTGTAGACGAGAACAACCAGTCCAAGGCGACATGGCACAACCATGAAGACACAGAAACGGCGGACCAAAACAGCGGCTTGGTGGACCTTCACTGAAGGAAAGGGAAAATTGCAACCCGCAAGTGAACAACAATCGCTCCGGGGAGGCCGGGGTTCAGTATTTTCTCTAACGTTTGTTCCCTTAAAATCGGAACCACGCATAGCTCGGGATCCAAAGGCTCAAATACTCTTGGACACCTCCTAAATCAGCGGCAAGTCAAATGAGGGGATGTGTCCTCCAAAAGTAAGGGAAATCTTGTCCGCGGAGGTGCTCTAGCAGTTTGATGGTTGTTGTGTGCCCTTGTGGGTGAAGTGGCCCCACAAGTGGATATCTTGGGGCCCAAAAGCTGCTATTGGGAACAGGTCCCCCACCACTGATACGGGGTGCCCACTTGGACACACTTGGCTAATAGCGAGGGCAGTTCCCTCCTCTGTGTCGACCTGACACAAAGCAGTGTAACAAGGACATTCCCGGGGCTCTGTTGGCACAACCTGCCAAGGGAAAGGAAGAGGAGTCGGAAGGTACAGATAGGCCAGGCAGGGGGAGGGAGGGCACAAGGTGGTGAGAGGCCGATGGGCACCGCTGCCTCTGGAGGGAAAGTGTTCAAGGGAAGGGCAGGGGTAAGTGGCAAGAGGCCAATAGGCACCGCCCGCTGCAGACAACAAAACATCCAGGCGTCATGCCAAACCACAACCCCCTGTCTACCGGGCAGGCTTTATGCAATGCCCTCCACCCTGCCCCCTTTCACGAAGCCCCTTGGGATACCCGACCCAGCCACGTCTCTCTTTCTGTCTCACTGTAGATCCCAGATGCTGTGATCCCTTCAAGGAGCCGGGCTATTTTGGCCAACCCATCTGTACGGAAGGGCACAGCTGCTGTCCTGCCACTGGGGAGTGGGTGTGCTCCATCGGTGATGGCAAAACGTTTCCCTGTGAAGGGTATCCCAATGCCGGAGGGAAACCATGTCCTTCAGGTATTGGAAGATGGGGAAGCAGTAGGGACAGTATCGGGGCCGCCGCATCTGTGATGTGCTGTGCTATGCTGTGTTGCTTCGCAGCAATCGGTACACTGCCGGGCCAGTACCGGGACAGTAGATGAGCCAGCGACAGGGACAGTATTGGGGACGGTAGACAGGGCAGCATTCGAGGTGGTTGTTGGACAGCGGCTAGGGCGGCAGTAGGGAGGGGACAGTAGCTGTTGGAGGGACAGTAGTGGCAGGAGGAAGGGCTGGGGCAGCACTAGGGGCAGTGTATGTGGTATGCAACCCATCCTTCGGTGTCCAAAGTCCTCTAAAGCCCATTATGCAGACGTGACCCGCATCCCATCAAGGCTGACTGGATTGAGACAGCAGAGTGGAGGGTCAACAGATGATATTCGAACGTGATTGCCTGGTCAGAGGTCACATGCGTGGGGGCCTGCTGCAGGAACGGGCCGCAGTCATGGGAAGCATGACATGGAAGTGGGAGTGTGACCGAGCAGTAGGTTATGCAGGGACAGTAGCCGGGGGGGGGGGGGTTGGCAGTCGGGACGGTGTTAGGCACAGAAGCAATGGAAGCAGCATGTACAGTAGACCCGAGCTGGGGCAGCAATAGGGGCAGTATTGGGGACAGTGGATAGGCAGCAGTTGGGACAGTAACGGGCACAGCAGCTGGGATGGCATCCGGCAACAATTGCTGCTGCAGAATGAGGACAGCGTTGAGGTTTGAAGCTGGGGCAGCAGGGCAGGCCGGGGCTGCAGTAGGGGCGGCGTCTGTTGAAGCAGGAGGGGCAGCACTGAGACAACAGCAGCTGTGTCAGCAGCGGCTGCAGTGTTTCCGACACGAGCTGGGGCAGCACTTCGAAGGGCATTGCTGAGGCAGCAGTGGGGAAAGTGTTCTGGGACAGTGGGGTGGAAAGCAGTAGGGACCCTCCTTGAGTAGCAGCTGCAACAGTAGGCCTGATACGCTTCTGTGTGCGGTCACATGTCCGTCCAATTTGTCGGCTTTGCGTTGATTGCAGATGCCAAGTGCTGCGATCGTGCCCGAGAGCCGGGTCGGTTCGGTAATGGGGTGTGCCCCAATGGACACACGTGCTGCCCCAGCGACGGGATATGGAAATGCCTCGCGAAGGACGGAACGTGTACTTGTGATGGCTGGGCTCATGGCGGCGGCAAAGCTTGTCCAGGTAGGCCCAGTGCATGCCATGAGGGGCGGGCAGGCACGAGACAAGGAGATTTGTATGGGCAGTGGAGAGTCTGGACCTCCGGCACAGCCCCGATGAGGCTCTTTTCCATTGAGCTGCATTGGAAATTTTTTGGATTTTTTTTTGGAATTTTTTTTTGAAATTTATTGGAATTTTTTTTGAAAAATTTTTCCTATTTTTTTTTTGGAAATTTCCGAAAAAATTCCAAAAATCCGCACTGTGATTTGGTACAGGCATGCACTCATCAGTGCCTGCGGCTTTGTTCCTATGAGATGCCCCCATGATGCCGCAGGCCATCACCAAGGCGCTGGTGGCGCACCAAATCCGACCAATTTCCCTCCTAAGGAGGTGCCCCAACTGACCGCCTCCGCAAAGGCTTCATCTCCCACTGTACAATGGTTTCTTGTTTGTATGTCGTGTCTGGGTACATGCACACCCCCTACTTTGCCCACATTCTGTGTCCTTTTCCCCTACAACAATCCCATGGTCTCCTTCCCTTGTCTTGTTGCTTCGAAGAAGGCTTGCTTCCATGTCTCCAATATGTCCTTGGGGAGCTCCACTTGCCATTCACCCTTCCTTGGTTGTGGTTTTGCTCCTCCTGATTTACCCTCCTTCGAGTTCTCCTTCTCTTCTGTCCGCCCCCTCTCTTGGGCTTCCTTCCACACATGAATTCCAACTCCTGTTGGGTGTTGCACCTTGTTGCCATCCTCCTTCTTTTTCGTTTTTTGCCTTGGCTGTTCATCCATCGCCTCCTTCTCCACCCCCTCCGCCCACACCATGGCGTCATGCCAAAACCCCCTGCGCCCCCACTCCACCTCATTTGAGGGGGTGTAGGGTTAGCCAGGGGGGCCCACTATGAAGATCCCTGCACTGCACCATATGCTGGCGCCCACCTCCACACGATGGTCATCTTTTCACAGCCCCTGTGCTTGCTTCGCCGTGCCTGCTTTCCGGCTGCATCCTGACGTGTTCCGTGTCTCAGCAGCAACCCATGCACGCGACTCTGTCTGTGTTTGCTCGCAGACATCGCCGAGGACTGCCTCAGTTGGTTTGATGGCTGCAACACATGCACGATTGCCGATGGTGCTTTGCCCTTGTGCACAAAACGGCACTGCGACCATCTCGGGCCCCCAAAATGCCTGAAGCTACGAGGTGCATTGCGTGTCATTGGTTTGCCGTCTTCTCTCCCCTGACTCATGTCCTCCCCTGCCATGTCCTCCCCTGCGTTGTTCCCCTCATGTTTCCCTGCACAATGTCCTCGTCGTCTGAACCATCTGGTGTGCAGGGCCATCCAAACCGCGGAATGCACTGGGAGGACTCCAAGAAGGGGGGCTTTGGGAATTCTATCGCCACCTCCCCGAAATACCACCACAAAAGGGCTCCGGTGGGGGCAAGCCGAACTGCAGGAGGGAGTGTTCGGCTTAGACGAGTGCCGAAGATATCCACAACACTTTTGTGTCGCAGTCAAAAGGGAGGGAGGGGGGAGGGAGTAGAGCTGCGGGGCAGTCCGCCATGACAAAGCGTTTGCACTCTACACTAAAGATTATTGCCATGTGGATCCTTCAATGTGTTGGTGCCACGACCCACCGCCGATGGGTAAACAGAACCAGTGGCCCAACACAGCGGTTTTGGTGGATCTTCGTGAGTGGCGAGAAGTCATTTGATGCCACGAGTTGCCAGAAGAGCAGCAACATCTCAGGGCTTTGCCAACCCACTCCCTTACCCTGTGTGCCTGATGCTTGATTCAATATCATTGCAAAATGCCTCCTCACACCAGTGCATACCATCAACACCGTTTTCCAAACAACAGTGCTTCGCTGCACACCCTACCCTGGGGCCATTGGGTCACCAATGCATAACACAGAAACTACACAAACACAACCATTTCATAGCTCGTCTCCTTGATGATAGAACCCATATGATCGGGGCCTCCATGGTTGGTCGGGACAATGAAATCCACCCATGTTCTGTGCATGCCCTGCTGGGAGCCTCCATGCTCAACAATATTGGAATTTGATTGCAGGTTACAGTGGAAGGCTCTGATAGCTGCGTGTATGGAGGTGAATTGGATTAATGGCACGTGCAGCGTCATTTGTTCAGTCAAACCTGTTCAATTGTATCAAATACATGAATGTGCCATGGCAATTTGCTGTGCTGGCAAGCGGATGTTCTGGAGCTATGTATGCAGCATGGTTTGGACATAGGATGGATCCACCCCATGTGGGTTTGTGTCAGGATGCAAGCGCATAAGACAATGCGGGTGATGTGATGATATTGATGATGGCAGAAGTTGTGTGATATAGATTGAGCATTAGGTAGTGTGGGCAGTGTAGCCTGGGGCACGGAGGGGCATTGTTCAGCATCCACTGTCACCAAGGATTCAACCGCACAGGTCCATGTGCAAGGTCTTAGCCCTCTTTTGTGTGGACCCAACATAGGGACAGCCTGGGGCAACTAAGATAGGGGAAGGGTTCAATGAGGTAAGAACAAGGAGCACGGGCAAAGCAAGGGCACCGGGTGTGAGAGTCAAGTGAGAGTATAGTAGGCACTGCCACCTACCAAGGGATAGGATTCATGGTATTTCGCTAATTTGCTCCATTTGCATGAGCCCCTTGGACTGTCTTGGACTATCCAACAGATCCATGCGCTAGGTTCAAATAGCCTCCAAGTACATGCGCGCGCCGTGCTCATACCGCTTGGCCCTAGATATTGCCACATCTCCCTCGTTGAAAAAAAGCTGCTTCATTTGATTTTTGAGACATGGCACCATTGACCCTGATTGTAAGAGTCTCCTCTACACGGCAAAAAAACAACAACGCGAGTGATGTGGATCTTCTCTTTATGGGAACGCTTTCCTTGCGGCGCTTTCCTTGCGGCGCCTGCGGCTCGCCTTGCGGCGCGCAGTTTGGGTAATTATACCAAAATATCGGTGGAATAGTGCCTCATACATACACACATTTGTTACATGCCGTTTACCCCCTCTCCCCGCACCACTTTTCTCTCCTATTTGATTGCTACATTCCCCTTTTTGGGCCTCTATCTTTCACAAATGGTGCATTTGATTCCATACCCAATGCGGTTTCGGCCCACAAGATGGTAGGGATCGAGGGGCCACCTCTGAGTTCCCGGGCTGACATTGGGGACCCCCAAGAAGGCAGGGTTTATGCAGCCATTCCGCCCTCTTTTAGGCCCCCGAGAAGGCAAGGGTGAGGTAGCCAGTTCTCATTTTGTCCCCCTTTTGGGGACCCCCAAGAAGGCAAGAGTTATGTAGCCATTCCGCCCTCTTTTGGGCCCTCGAGAAGGCAGGGGTGAGGTAGCCAATTCTGATTTTGTCCCCTCATTGGGGACCCCCGAGAAGGCAGAGGTTATGTAGCCATTCCGCCCTCTTTTGGGCCCCCGAGAAGGCAGAGGTGAGGTAGCCAATTTTGATTTTGTCCCCTTATTGGGGACCCCCAACAAGACAGGGGTTACTTGAGTCTTACAAGCTTCGTTAACCTTCCGGTGCTATTGAGGAAACCGGCACACAGTTCTCTCCTCCATATTGGAGGCCCCTTGAGTTAGATTCCTCTACATCTTGAAGCACAACCCCAGCTTCGACAACGCCAAGTGGAAAACCCATGCCGATGAATGTGATCGCATCGTGAGGGAAGAGTTTTGGGTTTGCCTCGACTACTTCTTGCCGGGGCCGTAGTCTCTCACTTTGTAGAGAGCGATGGTGTCAATAGATCAACGTGCCCGCAAATTTTTGGTTCCGGTGTATATTTCTTGGACAGTGTACACTGAAGCTAATTGCCCCTCCCTGCAGCGCTTGCGGCGCGCCGGAAGCGTTCCCTGTGTTGATAGCCTCCATGACCAACAAAGTACTACCCACCCTATCTATAAATCACTGCACAACCTCCCTGCTTTTTGAGTGTCCATTTTGTATTCTACCTTGTGTGTATGTCTGTGTGTGTGTGTGTGTGTGGAAGGGGGTCTACATTTGAGTGTCTATTTCTTTCTAGAAAGGCACCTATTGGGGTTGAACACACTTGTTCTCGTTAAATGTTCCATCTAATGAAGAGACTGACAGTTAGCAAATTTGTTGTGCTTGTCTTGTTTTGCAATCGCGTTTTTTTGTGGGGATGAAGTTTGTGAAGCCATCTAGTGTAGCCGCACACAACACTGTTTTCTGCTTGTATCTGCTTGTATTGCTTATTGCCAAATAAGTATTGGTGGTGAAGATACTACATCAATGCAATGTGCTCTTGTTGTGGTTGCATCCTTGAATTCCTTGATTGCAAGCGAGTGACGAGCAAGCGACAAGAACATCTCTCAACTGTTTTAACAATTTTATCCCACGGGTGGATCGAACAAGAGCTAGGCCATGGCCAAACAGGAAATTTAAAGGTAAATGCGCAAATTTCTCGAATACATCCATTTGTTTGGGCCACAGTTTTCTTTTTTGGTGTAAAATTTGTTGTATATTTGTGTTCAAAGGAGGAAGGACCTGTGCACATGTAGCACACTCAAGTCGCCCAGGCCACCAAAGCCAATGCCACACGGGACGGATATGCCTTCACATTTACGGAGCCAACGTCCCTTGTGGTGGCTGTGCTTGCACGACGAAAGCAAGTAGCCGTAGGCATGTTTGGCCCATGTGGGAACTGCGGTGCATTGTTTCTCATGTAGTTGCCGAGCATGTGGTGCCTCACCTGCACACTCCATATAATACTGGAAGTACATCTCTTGGGTGCATTGTGAATGTACCACATATGGCATTTGTGCTGCTTGTGGTTCATTTGGGACCAAAATTGTGCCCGAGCCGTACAAGTTCAATTAGAAGCGGTTGTTTACGTGCCCGTGGCTGAAGTTTGACCCTGTGTACGTATTCATGTGGTGCACCTCGTGTCTTGCGCATCCACAACTCGGGTGTTCAATTACTTTGGTGTAGTGGAGTTCAAACTTTTAGGTGTCCAGTTTGAAGGAAAATGGCAAATTTGGCATGCACTTTGTGTCTTTTTCCTTTTGGAAGTCCGGTGGTCGCGTCACCTCGGTGATTCGAACATTACCCATTGAGGTGCAAGATGGGATCTAGGCACTGTTGAGTGCGGCGTACAAAATTGTGTAAAGCTATCAACCTATGACTAACCTTGAAGGTGATGCAAAGCAAACATAAACAATAGCCATCCACGAAACAACAGCAAGCATCTCCAAAGAACCAGCAACCACCCCAAGGTTAGCGGCATGGAGCCAAGAATCAACTGAAGTATCCATGCATTAACTAGAAGTAGGTAGGAATAAATAGATAGTAGCCATCAACAAGTTAACAACAAGCATCCAAGAAGAAGCAACAACCACACCAAAAGTAACAAGAGGTGTCCAAGAATCAACCAAAGTATCCATGCATGCACAACAAGCAGCTAGGAATGAGCAGCAGCCAACATGAACCAACATGGCTTCTAACCATTGGCACCAAGGGATGGCAGGGGATTACGATGTCCATTGATGTCCATTTTCTAAGTGCAATTTGTATTGATTGATTGGTCAATATAGATTGTCTCATGTTTTTCACCCGCCTGGCGCACATTTTGCGGTAGCATGGTTACTCAATGGGTTCCAGCTTATGTTGCCTTGCATCTCCCACTCAAGTAGGCCATTGCACATGCTTTGTTCTTTTCTTTGTCTGTCAAAGAGCCATCGTGTTGCGATGTACAACAATAGCGGCCATGTAAAACAATGTATCCTCGTATAACAAAACTAGCTATTGACCGGCCTTCAGTAGCTTAGTTGGTGTTGTGGCTCTTAATTACCAGAGAAGTTCTAGGTGATCTAAGTGACGAGGATCCTACCTAGAACACTACATCATGCTCTTGCTGCGCTTACTATTTTGAAGCCCTCGAAAGAGTTGATTTTGTTGCATCTTTGACCATTTGTTTTCAGAGGCTTTGGCCATGGTCTTGTTGTCTACATTGCTTCCCTTGTTGGTGGCCATGCTTGTGATGATGGAGTTGGATGGTAGTGGGGCAGGTGTGGCATCTGCTCCAACTAGGCAACTCACAATTGCTCGTAAATTGCATTGAGTCGACATGGCTGCCTACATCATGCGACCTCCACTGAAGCTCTCCACTTGTGACGTTGTCTCCGACCACACAACCCATCCCACTCTTAGAGGACTTCCCCTTCTTTTTCTTATGTGTCTATTTCTCCGATTATTTGTAATTTTGATTGCAAAAAGAAAAAGAAAAAGGAGAAAGAACAAAGTCACAATTGGACAAAAAACGGCAAAAGAAAAAATGAACCCAATTTCATTGAATCGTGTACGGTTGGGAGAAGGTGGACCTCCAATAAGCAGTATTAATACCCAAGCACCATGGCCCCAAGGTGCTGCAAAAGAAAAAAGTGGACAAGGGAGTGCGAATTTGCAAATTTGGTGCAACCCACCTAAGGGACACATACAAAGGTGGTATCACTCCACTCATTTCCTCTACAGCAAAGTATCCCACCGTTGTCCCAACCAAGGTTTGTGAAGGTACCCTTGCGATCATGGAAATCAACCCAAGATATGCTTGGATGTGCAAGCCAGTGAAAGCAAGTGGCCAGCCCTGTGCCACAACACCCTACAATGCATCCCCTTGCGCTGCAATGCGGCACCTCGGGGGGATTGGTGTTGTAGTGGGTGATGTAGGTTTTGCCCCGATATCGCAACATGTGCCAAGGGCCATTTTCATGGGCAAACTAGTGATGCCACCTTGGCTGGAGCGGTACTCATATGCGTTGTGGTAGGGTCGGTATTGGGGCCATTTCCCCTCATGTGACGGTGGAAGCATCATACCATACCCGCCAACCACCAGCTGAACTTCCCAAAACTGGGATTCGCACTGGGTGCCATTGGCATAGGGCAATAAAGAAGCACAAGGTGGAGGGAAACTGCTAAGGCCATACCCACCACGGTGGGTATGGCCTTTGCCAGCCGCCGTTGGGGAGAGGTACCTCACCGCCGGCTTGGGATGGCCGCTTTGACGCACCTGGCCAACGGCGAAGGCATCTGCCTTCCTCTGCGTGGACTCGACGCGGAGAAGTGAAACAGGGCAAGTCCGGGGGCTCCGTTGGCACAACCGACCAAGGGAATGGGAAGGAAAGGAGTGTGGTGAGGCCGATGGGCACTGCGGCCTACGGAGGGAAAGGCCAAGCGTAAGGAAAGGGGAGCGGAGAGGGAAGGTTAGGGCAGGGAGGAAGAGGAAGGTCAAAGGGTGGTGAGAAGCCGACGGGCACCACCGCCTATGGAGGGATAGGGTCCAAGGGAAGGGCAGCGAATGGCGATCGGCCAGTAGGCGCCGCCAGCTGCAGACGAGAACAACACACCATGGCGTCATGCTAAAACCCACCACGGTGGTTGTACCGATGGGGTGTCTGCTTGAGTGCACCTACCCATGTGTGGACCCGACACAGAGCAGTGAAACAGGGTAGTGTGTTGGCATAACCTACCAAGGGAAAGGACGGGAGTGCAGGGAGGTAAGGATAGGCAAGACCGGTAGAGCACGGGCACGGGAGCTGATGAGAGGCCAATGGGTTCCACCACCTAAAGGGTTCAACGAAAGGACAACAATCAGTGTCAAGAGGCCAAATACGCGCAGCTTCATACAACAGTCCACACAGGCATCATGCCAACACCCCGCAACTCCACGCACAAGGGGAGGCAGAATTTGAAGCGAGTTCGGAAAGGGCAAGGGTAAGTGGCGAGCGGCCAATGGGCACCGCCAGCTATACACAGCAAACCAATCATGCCAAACCACGCCCCCCTCAGGGTGGTGAGAGGCCGACACAAGGTGGTGAGAGGCCGATAGGCACCACCGCCTATGGAGGGAAAGGATCCAAGGGAAGGGCTATAGGTGGCGATCGGCCAATTGGTGCCGCCAGCTGCAGACCAAGACGCACCAAGGTGGCATACCATCCCCCCACCCACCCCGGGGGCTCCGTTGGCACAACCGACCAAGGGAAAGGGAAGGGAAGGAGTGTGGTGAGGCCGATGGGCACGGTGGCCTACAGAGGGAAAGGCCAAGGGAAGGGAAAGGGGAGGGGAGAGGGAAGGTTAGGGCAAGGAGGAAGAGGAAGGTCAAAGGGTGGTGAGAAGCTGATGGGCACCACCGCCTATGGAGGGAAAGGGTCCAAGGGAAGGGCAGCGAATGGCGATCGGCCAGTAGGCGCCGCCAGCTGCAGACGAGATCATCACACCATGGCGTCATGCCAAAACCCCCCACCCACGTTAATGGGCCATTGCAATGCCTCCTCCGTCACGGCTCCGACCTTCTTGGGGCACAAACTATGCCCTATGAATGGGACCCTGCCAGAATGCATCTCCTCCTATTCTAATGGTGGCGAGCTGCCTTTTCAAAGCTCTGAGTCAATCCCACTCTCAGACCCACTCAACCCTCAACAGTCCGCTGATCTGCTGTTGCAGACCCAAGGCCTCAATCACTGCCAAATGACATTCTCACGCTCGCCTCTGACCGCTACAAAGGTATGCAACCGCCTCCACCGCCGGCATTCTGTTGTATCCAATGCTGCAACCGTCGCCAGCGTGAGTGTTTGAGAGACCAACCGATGGGGGGATTTTGTTGAAGCCCTCAAGACCACACCATAACACAAACGGGCATCCCCTTCTGGTTGGTCGCTGGCACTTGACCCCAAAGCCGTGATCTTGTGCCCGGGGGATGATCCTCCCTCTCATCCGTTCATAAGGGTACTACCCTTGCCGGAGGCATGCATTTTTCGTCCGGACATGTGCGAATCCTCCGTCAAAGCCAACAGATCGGTGAAGCATTGCTTCTCCGCTGCACTTCACCCATTGTGTGTGTGTAGATGCACGATTCGGGGATACCTCCCAGGCTTCCCAGAGCTTGAGGGTGGTTCTGTGATCAAATTGGTGCTGTGCTTACCCATGCATGAGTAGCCATCAACGGCCACATTATTAGTGGCCCCTCGCAATGCTGGTTGGCAACCTTAACCCGATTGCCTTCTATAATGCATGCAAATTTATCCCCAGGTAGCCTCATAAGTCAAATTGCAACTCTGATTGCCCTCCAACTGGCCCTCCCATGGTCACCAGCCTTGGAGCGAAGCCAAAAAACAATGGCAACGTGGCATCAGGACAGCAACACAAACTCCCAGCAATCACCACAATGATGCTCACTGAAACCAATGGCATAGAACCATGCAAATTGAGCATACATCTCAGTATATCTCCAGGAGCCGTGGTGTGTTGGCGGTATCTGTCCATATGGTGATACTCTGCCCGGCAGGAGTGCCCCCCTGCAGGGCCGAACACAGCACTCATGGTTTGTAGCTGTGGTAGGAAAGTAGGATTGTTGAACCTCGCAGTTTGAGCATGATTGGCGCACACACACACACACACACACACACACACACACACACACACACACACACACAACTCTTTTCCATGAGTTGCTCGGGGGGCAGCTTGTGTCTATACCCGTGTGTGTGGCCCCTTGCCTCCATGGCTACGACTGCTCGGCTACCTTGGTACTTGGTGCTCTGCAGGCCCAACCGCGACGCTGATATTCCGTCAAACCGCGGGCACTTACCTGTCCAAAGAACAGTGGAGACATACCGGCAGTCCCACAGACCCCAATTTCAGTATTTTGGACCGTCTGGAGGCATTTCGAGGTGCCGATGGCAAATTCCTGTTGAAGATCGTGTGGCCTGACCGCCCCTACCCCAACTACAACACGTGGAAGCAAAGCAGCAACCCCGTGAAGGCGACCGCAGGGGGCGTGACCGGGTACGAGGCCGTTGACATCCACTTCACGCATCAGCACTGGGGCGGTCTGGAGTACAATACAGGGGCGACCTCACTGCTCGATGGCTCGGTGGACAATGAGTACTGGTTCTATGCCGTTGGCACGACGGAGCCCTGGAGGTCCGGCATCCCGGCGAGCGATGGTGCGGTCAAACAAGTGGAGCTGTACGTACTGCACGCAGGTCCAGTGGTGGGGTTTGGCGAGGGGATGTGGGGCCTGTGGGAGATGGTGCAGCGCTGGAACCCGCGCTCCCTCGCCTGTGCCCTCACTCTGCACCCCAACCCTTCCGACCGTTGCCCCACCGGCGCTCAGCCCTTGACCCGTTGAAGTGCATCCCAACAGGTTGTCAGAAACACCGCAATGGTGCCTGTGGGGGCTGACATGATGCCTCCCTGGGACGTGGTCACAACGCTAAGGGCTAAGTCCGACTCATCATTTCATGTGCTTGAGCCATTGCGGCCCTTGGGAGGGTCATGGTGGTGGGGGAGGGGGTCGTTCCCTCAGCTACCCGCGCAGCAATCCCAAGGGGTCGTTCGAGCCCCCTGAAGGAGGGGTGGGGATGGGGGGAAGTGGAGCAATCCCAAGGGGGAAGTGGCTCCCGTGACAGGCCAGTCCAAAGAGGCTTGTCTAAAAACTGGTCACAAAAAGCTTTTGCTCTTGTTGAGCCATGAGAGCATGAGGGTGAGACTGACTCTGAACACGTCAGTTGGGTCAGGGTTCCTCATCCACGCCAGTGGGAAAATCCACTGGAAGGAATGTCTTCACACTCCACGGTGGAGGCCAGAGGGCCACATAGCGGCGTTCCTTAGACAAGGCCTCGTCATTCCTGTTCCTAAAAATTTTTTACGTCATTCCTAGACCAGACCCTTCCTTCCTTCGTCGTTCTGAAAAATCTTGACGCTGTTCCTACGTCGTTCGGAACGCCGCTATGTGGCCCTCTGGTGGAAGCTATTGCTGTTTAGATCCTGAATGTTTTGGTCAGCGTGATCCGCCACTCTGGAGAAACAGAAATGGCGGACTGAACCAACACCTGGTGGACCTTCAAGAAGGTTATTGCATGGACAGACGCCTATGGGCGTTGCCAGCTAAAGGTGGCAGGGTATGAGGTGGCACATGGCCCATGGGGACCTACCAGGTGAGAGGCCAACTCTGTTGGGATGTAACGCGCTGCAGAGATTTGGAGAGCTTTGGGTCGGGGCGTGCACCGGGCTGCACGCAAGAGCCACCGAGCAACTCACGTTGGTGGGTTTGAAATCGGGCTGGTGGTTCAAGTGGCAGAGACGATCAAAAATGAATCTCCCGGTCGAGAGGCAGGGAAGGATGCAATGCAACCATTTCCTCTATGAATGCCTGCTGAACGGCGTTTGGTTGCTTGGGATTGTCCTTCCTGACGGAGGGGAGGGCCCAGAAGCATCATGCCATCTTGACCCCACGGCCTGTTCTCCACCTTGTTCCTCCCTCCACCCACTGTTTTCCAAGAATGCAATGAGGAGCTCAAAGGGGACAAGGACTCCAGCTACCGCGGCTGCCAGACCCACACTCGCAGCGGCAAAGAGTGTCAGCCGTGGGACAAGCAGAAGCCACACAGCCATGTGCACTTTCCGAGTGAGAACCCCACGCTCGTCAACAACTATTGCCGCAATCCGGATGGGGAGGACACCATCTGGTGCTACACCACCGATAAGAATGTCCGATGGGATTACTGCGATCCCCTATTCAAAGGTGCTGTTTGTCCTGTTGTTTGATCTCCTGTTCTGCCTGCCCTCATCACAACCGCCTGCTCCCAACCGTCTTCTGCAGACAAATGCAAGCCCAATCCGTGTCAAAACGGTGGCACTTGCATCAACGCCCCGGAGTCGGAGTCATATAAATGCCAGTGCCCACCTGCGTACAAGGGACCCCATTGCGAAGTGGCAGGTACGTCGCTGCTGCTGCATCGCAGGCGTGGAGGACGGGCATGCCACACGCAGGGCACGTGGGGTCGAGCCCACACGGAATCTTCCCGAAGAAGTGCTGCTGAACCCGAAGCCAAGGCTCGAACTGCAAACAAAATTATGTGCGTTCCTATTTCCGATCCGCATTCTGGGGTGGGGACTGGGCCTCAGGGGCTGTGGTGTTGCTTTGAGGAAAGGCCTTAGAACGTGCGTGAGGTGTTCCATACCCCTCTTCACGGAGTGCCCCAAGGCGACGGCTTCCACAATGTCTCTCTGTCCTATGCCGGCGCCCGGTCGCTGCACAGTATGTTGATTGGGGGTTGGGTCAGACGAATTGCAAACATTGCGGACGCAACCCCTGATGCACCCAAACTCGGCCGCAAGAGAGCGCGCTGGTGAGCGCCCATGGCCGAGGACTCTATTTTGGCGTCAAACTGGCATTTTTGTGTCGCGGCGTCGTGCGCAGTCTCAGATTGCCTCATGGGGCGCACGAGCACGGCGGCCTGCATCACATGGCTGTGCATGTGAGGTCCGGGCTTCTCTTCTGCTGCGCCGTTGTGGCAGCCTTGGGGGGGGGCTACTCGACCGATTTGTGTGAACCCCAACCACCCCTTTCCAGCCCCGATGGTCTCAAAGATAATGCGCTGACTTTCTCACTCCAACGGCCGTGTTCAAGGGCTGTTGCATTCCGTTGCCGGGGGGTTCGCGTCCGTTTGATGTTCCGTCCGAAGCGAAGGTGCGCTCTGGCGATGCCGCCGCTGACCCAAAAGAGTCCCTCCGCCCCCGACTCAAGACAAGTGTCCGTGCCCCTGCCGCAGTGCTCTGTGCCCGTGCCTCGCTCCCGCGTTGAAGGGGCTGGACAGGCCTACGACGTGGTGCCGTGCGGGGCCTCGGCGGAGGGGCTGTTCGGGCGGACGTACTATACGACGAAGAAGGTCCGCTGCCCCAGCGGGTGCGCCGTGTCGGGGCATCGGGTGTACGGGACCGGGCCCTTCACCGACAGCTCGAGCGTCTGCGTCGCTGCGATCTACGAGGGCCTCCTCTCAAACAGCGGCGGCGAAGTGCAGATCACGTGGGCGCCGGGCCAGAGCACCTACGCCGCCGGCGCACAGCACAACGGCGTGGCCACCGCCGCCTGGGGCCAGTGGCCGGCCTCGTTCATCTTCGCAGGTGTGGCCCAGGCACTGCAAAGGCGCCCGACGCCGATTCTGCAGCGCTGGGCACACTTCACTTGTGGAAGTGCTTGTGAGGAAGAGCACACATTTTCTCGTGCTGTTGCCTTCCAGAGCACCCTTTTCGGTGGGCACATTATCACAACCGCATGTCTTGTGTGCCTCCAGGGCCGTTGTTGAGTTGTCCTCGCAGCTCCTGGTCCCTTTTCAATCATCCTTCGCGCATGGCGGTGCTCAGGCGGGGGTTTTCTGGTGCTTCGCATGGCTTGTCTGTGCATCGATCAATGGGGGTGTGTGTTGGTATGTGTTGTTGTTGGTTTGTGACCCTATTCCATGTGACCAGTCCGCGACCCAGTCCATAGGGAACTTTTGCATGAGGCGCGTGTGCAAATGGACCACCCAGAAAGGCCCTCCTGCCCAAGCTGAAGTTGTGGGGAATACAATCCCCATACCACGCAAACGCCTCCTCAAGTGCCGACACTGAGTAGTGCACCACAACCCGTCCGTCAATTAAGAGACAGCACATATCCTCTGCTGGACACAGGGGATGCGGTTCTCCCCTGCTCCTTGGCATGCTCGGGGAAGGGGGGATGGCCAAGAAGTGCATCAGTTGGTATGGTGGTGTGTGTGCAGTTGCTCAGGTTTGGGGAGGGGGTGGGTGGGGGGTTGTCTACTTTTTTTGTCCTCAGGCGTCGGAGAAACGTACTTTGGTAGGTGAATGTGTGGCCGTGGTCCCTCTGCTTACAAGTGCTGCTTCTGCCACCGTGGCATCCCGCTCCACTGCCAGCGCTGGCAGCGTTCATTTTGAGTCATTCCCAGGCCGGGAAGGTTTGGAGGGTGCTCTGCACCACTGCAAAGGGGGGGGGGGGCGGTTGCATGACACCTAGAGGGATTGCTGTCTGAAGCTGACGGCGCCTGTTGGCCCCTGTTGTCTGGGTTCCAGTCCATTGGGGTAGGGTCTACGGATGCCGATGCATTAGGGCAGCCCCTACTCGATTCTGACCTCCATGTGCAGCTCTACCCTGTGGCTAGTGCTCCACCGTAGCTCAATGCGTATCCCGTCCCTGTTGCTGGGGGTAAAGCGTAAAGCAGTGGATAGCGGTTGTCGAGCAGATGACCGCGGCTTCTGAAGCCTTCAACGGCCGTTGATGAGGCACTGAACCGGGGCTTCTTTCAATCTACACCCCTCTGCGCAAAATCGGGGGACATTGGGGGTGCACCCGCCACAAGCGCTGCGTATGCTGTGCCCGGTGACATCCGCATTGCCTAGGTGCACAGTTGGTGTGTGTACATGTGCCTGTGCCTGCGCAGTCGCCCAAGACGTTTGCGAACAACCGAAGGAGGTGGGACCCTGTGACGCGGCAATGACCCGCTGGTACTACGACCACAGCACCCAAAAGTGCTTGCAGTTTCTCTACGGCGGCTGCGGAGGCAACAACAACCGCTTTGAGACCGAGTCAGCCTGTCAAAAGCGATGTGGTGTGTGTCTGTTGTGCCGTTTGGAAGTGCACGGGGCAGAGCTCACGGGCGGTGTTGCACGAAGTGCACATGGCAGACCACAGGTGAGACAGCGGCACATGGGCACCTCAACAAGAATACCCAACAGGCCTCTGCGGAGCATTCTCCCTCCCACTGATCCCAACTCCAAGTCAGACTGGACGGAGGTGTCACGGTCCCACCACACTAACCCTAACCCCAACCCTGGCCCAAACAGCAATATCACCAGCCGTCATGCTAAACTCCCCCAGACAGATTTTCTCCGTCGCTGTTGGAGGAGTTGTGAGCAGGCGCAGGTGCTTACGTGGGCTCTAGCAAAGGCACTGATGGTGGTGATGGCGAGTGGACTGAGCCCTACTACAACACCAATCTCCACCCATCACCCCGGGTGGTGCAAGTGCTGCATGAGGGGGCGGACATACAGTACACACATTTTAGACATAGGGAGATGGGATGGGGGGGTTTTGGCAAGAAGCCATGGTATTGTGTTCTCGTCTGCAGCTGGCGGCGCCCACTGGCCGATTGCCATGGGATGGGGGGGTGGAGAAACACATGATGCACCTGCCACAAGGAGAACTAAGCGTTGGAAAGGGCAGGTCTTAGGTTGTGACCCCGCAAGTGGACATTGCGCAACCCAAGAGCTGCCGTTGGGGAGGGTTCCCACCGCCGGTATGGGGGTGTCTGCCTGGATGCAGCTGGCCAATGGCGAGGGTTGATGCCCTCCTCTGTGTGGACCCGACATAGAGTAGTCGAATAGGGACAGTCCGTGGGCTCCATTGGCACAACCTACCAAGGGAAAGGAAGGCTGGGTAGGGAGGTAGGGATGTAGGGGTGTCCGCCCCGCCCTCTTGGAACTGTCAAGTCATCGGTGAGGCTGATTGCACTCAACAGTTTGACAAGGTCCCACCAACCTCGATAGTTGATAGTCTCAAGGAAGCCGGTACATGGTTGCGCAAGAAGAAACAACGGAGGGCACACGAAACAGTGTGGAGCATCCACAAGGATAATCCAGCACACGACCGCGCGGGCATGGGTCAACATACACGATTTGAGTATATCACTCAACAACAGTTAGAAGCCTTAGTTGAATTCTCCCTCACAAAAGACATCTATGCCCAAGCTACTGGCCAGCTTTGGTGCCGAAGTGCCTCCATCCCATGGGCGGACCTTTCAGCGCCCAAGGAGCCGACTTGCACTCCGTCAAAAAAGAAATGTCATTTTCTCCGCAGATTGGGAACACTTCGATTTTCCGACACACTACACCCCTTGTGGGATACGCCCCGCGGCAATGCTGTCTCTAGAGATAACATCCTCACGGCCGCCACGGGCCCCACCCGCAAATCTGAAATGGCCCACGTTTGCTCGGCCCTCACCCAAGCATGGGGACTGCCGGTCATCTGCCCGTGCATCACCCCGACCCAACCCACATGCACACAGGCCTGCATGTCCACCTCCACCACAGCAATGGGCATCAACATAAACGTACGGCAGGGTTGTGGCGCAGTCACCACACATGCCCAACCCAGCGGGCTCACTGACTCCTGGTCCCTTAAATACTGCCCCACCATGCAGAGCCTATGGTCCGCCTCCCACCGTCATGTAAGAAACATTATGACAGGCTCCATTGTAAATGTCCTCCCCTTTTTAAATTCATGGAGCAGCATGCTCCTTAGCGAAGCTTCGCTGCTTGGATTCAGCTATCTTTTCTTAGCAGCTACCCTAAGTCTGCCATTCACCGTGCACTGCAAGGCGCAATCCCGCGAGTACTAAGCCGTAGCCCATGGGACATCTCCCTCTCTCTTTCCTTCTGTCGGTCCATTCTCCCCCTATTGCCATGCGATAAGTCACGCATCATGAAACACCTCACCACATGGTTGTGTATCCATGCTGTTTGGCAATATAGTGCCTACACCTCCTGGCATCTACCCTTTTCCCACCACTGTGACGCCCATTGCGCTGTCTGGTGCCATGATTACCCCATCCTCAAACAAATGCGTAGCTTCACCCCCCGGGGACACGGACGGGAGGTGGCAAAGCCAATGGCCGTGCCATTCCCTCAAGTACAGGGACAGATCGCGGGTCCACGGTGATAGCTTAGCAATGACCTCGGTGCATGGTCATCACCACATGCCCATGGTTTAGGTGTAGGGTTGTGATCAGGGACATGTGCATTACATTCATTGCTTTTCACATTGTCTCCTTATCACAGCAAAAGGCGCCTATGGACATGTTTCACTGACGAGCTTTTCTCTGTGCTGTCGCGTGCTGACGTACTTTTTTTGCCCCTCAGCTACCCGCGCAGCAATCCCAAGGAGGTAGGGGTAGGCCAAGCAGAGGGAGAGGGAGGGCACAAGGTGAGAGGCCGATGGGCCCCGCCATCTACGGAGGCCAGGGGTTCAAGGAAAGGATTGTGTGGACCTGACATAGAGTAGTCAAATAGGGACAGTCCGTGGGCTGCATTGGCACAACCTACCAAGGGAAAGGAAGGCTGAGTAGGGAGGTAGATAGGCCAAGCAAAGGGAGAGGGAGGGCACGAGGTGAGAGGCCGATGGGCCCCGCCATCTACAGAGGCCACAGGTTCAAGGAAAGGACAATGGCAAGTGGCTAGAGGCCAATAGGCACCCCCCATGTTAGTCCACAATACATCCAAGCATCATAACAAGCCCTCCACTTTCTCTGTCGCCATGGACAGAGGTGTCAACGAAGGTGCTAGCGGGGGCTCTAGCGTGGGCGTGTTGATGACGAGTGGATTGAGGGTTTTAGATAGCTCAAGGCTCCGGTGTGTGTAGAGGCTTTGGGGGGGGGACCCCTTACTACCATCTGGTAAGCCACACATCATGAAACACCTCACCACATGTTTGCATATCCATTCTATTTGGCAATACGATGGCTACAACTCCTGGCATGTGCCCTTTCCACACCAATGTGACTCCCATTGAGCCATCTACTGTCAAGATCAGCAAAAGGGACCTATGGCCATGTACCGTTGATGAGATTTCTTTGTGCTATTGCTTGCTGACGTGCTCCCTTGCCCCTTGGCTCACCGCGCAGCAGACCTAATAAGTGGGGTGGGGGGGGCGTTGTGCTGGTGTGTGGCATGCCCATTATGGGCCACAGCTCTTGGGAGTGCCCTGACAATGTGGGCCCGCACCTTTGTGCCCTTGCGGCACTGCCCTTGTGTTCCCTCTCCAGTGCAGAAGCATTGGCACCTGATCTTCCGTCAAACTGCTGGGACGTACCTCTCCAAAGCAGAGTGGGGGCATTATGGGACACCAGATGACGACAATTACAGTATCCTCAACGAGCTCGAGCGATTCCAGAATCACGAGGGCTGCTTTCTGTTCAAGATCGTGTACCCAGGGCTGCCATACCCCAATTTCAATGTGTGGAAGCAGTGCTCCAATTTTATGCGAAAACACGGCGGCGGTGTCGACGGGTACGAGGCCTTGGAGATCCACCTGCCGACTTCCACCCAAAAGTACAAGTGGGTGGGGCTGGAGCGGACTCATCACAGTAATGCTGTGGCAGACGGCACCGGAGGAAACTTCTGGTTCTATGCGATCGGGGTGGTGAAACCATACAACGGGGGTATCCCCGGCCCAATGGACACTGTTGTGCAGCAAGTCGAGCTGTATGCAAAGGCCGTTGGTATGCCCCCTTTATTCTGTTGTATTGTGTTGTGATGTGTTGTGCTGCGTTCTGTTGTTTGTTGGCTGGTGCTGTGCTGTGGTGTGCGGTGTTGTGCTGTGCCGTGTAGTGCTGTGCTGTGCTGTGTAGTGCTGTGCTGTGCTGTGCTGTGCTGTGCTGTGCTGTGTTGTGCTGTGCTGTGCTGTCATGGCCCTTGTGTGGGAGCGCACTGGTGCCTCATTGTAATCCTGGCTCCAGTGCATGATTGCACAGCATTGGTGTTGTCGCTCTCGTGGGCACATTTGACTCTACGGAGCAGTGGTGTTGTCAGTTTTGCAAGCACATTTGGACGGAATTTGAAGTTCCCTCACCGTTTGCCCCGCGGTCCTTGGTCATCGGACTTGTTCTTGGTTATCACACTGTGACACACCATGGCTGATGGAAATAACAACATCCAATCCAAAAGCAACAGAAATACACAAACACTCACAAAATACACGAGAAGTGCAAATCACCCAAAAGCAAAACATAACTTACACACACCTCAACATAAATGTCTACTTGGGTGGGTGGGCTTTCAAATCGGGGGGCTTTGGCATGACGCCATGGTGTGTTGTTCTCGTCTGCAGCTGGCGGCGCCTACTGGCCGCTGTGCTGTGCTGTGCTGTGCTGTGCTGTGCTGTGCTGTGCTGTGCTGTGCTGTGCTGTGCTGTGCTGTGCTGTGGTGCGTTGTGAGCCTGTGTATCCCGCTTTTTGCTTTCTGCTGGGTTCAGTGTTCCTTTGGATGTTGTCCAGTCTGCTTTTTGTGTGCTTACATTCTGTCATGGTGGTGCGCCATTGGCCGCCCAGCAATACTCCTCCCCCTTCGTTCTCTTGTGCGCATGGGGCAATACTGTGTGTTTGGTTGCAGTGCTTTTCCTCTTGGCCTGAGCACGCATTCCACAGGCCAGTTAGAACGCATTTCAAGTGGGAAGAGATGCACGTCAGGCAAGTGGCTGAATCAGTACCCCAGCACGGCGCATGGCTGTTGGGAGCTGGTCACCAGCAATGACCATTGTGACAACACTTATTTCTCTTGGGCGGACAGCGGTGATCACAACTGCTGGTGTGCGACTCCGGGGACAGACTGCGCGTCGGACTGCACGGCACAAAGCGTTGTCTCGACGTGGAGATACAACACTAGTATGTGATGTCCAGGACTCAGGGCCAGGATGTACACAGATCCAGGATACCTCCCGGTATATCATAGACCACAAGAAAACCGAGTAAAAGGGGGGGAACCTGGGGGGAATGGGGGAAAACGGGGGGGACACAGGGGAAACGGGCAAAAAAACAAGGGAAGCTGGGGAAAACGGGGGAATCGGGCTGGAGGGAGAGAGAACCGGGTCTGAAACGTCCCCCAACACTAGGGGGGCGCCCTCACCGACAAACCGCAGTAGATTCAGTTCTTGTGGTTATTTTTTGTGATTTTGGTATTTGAGTTGTGCTAAATCTCTTGGGTTTTGGATGTCTTATGTTGCTTTTGCTGTGAGGACCGGCTTTTGCTGCTTTTTCTTGGATTGGGTCATATTCCAGATTGATTTTACTTCCAATATCGGTTGTGGTCTATCACAGTAGGATGGCCAAGAAAAGCGGGGTAACCACGGTGTTGTAAGCACAAGTTCATTCTCAACGTGCGTGCGAAAGTGACTGCCACAATGGATTCTTTATGTTGTTGTCTCCTTCCTCTCTCCTCCCTCCGTAGCCTTTATTTTGCCTCCAAATAGCAAACCTCTTTGATTTTACAAAGCTGAAAGGCACCTATGGGCTACAATGTTCCTGTGTGTTCTTTGCCGCTGCTTGCGCTGCATTGATCTGGGGTTTGCAGCCTGTGAGACCCTGCGCAAGAACAACGACTCCCCTTTGTACCCATTGACAGGTGACCTTTCCCAGGTAGCCACCCCGTTTCCGTGACAACCCAGGGGGTTGGGGGTACATGATGCACTCGCCGGGGAAAGATAGGACAAGGAGGAAGAGGAAGGACACGGGGTGGTGAGTGGCCGATGGGCACCACCGCCTATGAAGGGAAAGGGTCCGAGGGAAGGGCAGCAAATGGCGACCGGCCAATAGGTGTTGCCCACTACGGACAAGAGCAACACACCAAGGCGACATACCAAACCTCTCGGGCGACTGACTTGCTGCCGTTGCGCCACATGCTGTGGAAATGACTCAGCTCCAGTGGTGGCTCAGGGGGTTACTGAGCACACATGGGACTCTGCGGGGCATTTTGGGGAGGCAGGAGGCTCTGGTCAGGCACAAGAGACGGTGGTTGGTGGAGTGACGGATGGGAGGGCGAGCGGGAGGGCACTCCCTCCTGCTTGCTGAGAGGCCGATGGGCGCTGCCACCTGCAGAGATAAAGGGTTCAGGGAATGGACAAGGGAAAGTGGCGAGAGGTCAATAGGCGCCGCCGGCTGCAGACAGCAATCCATGAAGGCATCACACACCCAGTGATGCCCTGCCCTCATCAAAGAAGGGGATCTCCCCCGGGGACACCCCCTGGGCTCCTGCATCTCCTGTTCCCGCCTTCAGCGCCGGGGACAGCCCCTTGGCCTCCTTCCACCGCCTGGTCACTGCCTCCTGTGTCTCGTCTTGTAGACAAATGTCCTCATGGCCAACCGGAAGTGAAGTGCGTCAAGGACCCGTGCCACAAGCGCGTGTGCCATGCCCACCCGAAGGCAGTGTGCAAGGCCAACTACTGTGGAGGCTGTCACGCCGAATGGTGGGTCGAGGACAAGAAGGTGGAATGTCCAGGTGTTTGCGATGGGCACCATGGCCTATGGAGGGAAAGGTCAAGGGAAAGGAAAGGGAAGTACAGTGGGTAGGTCAGGGCATGGAGGAAGAGGAAGGACACAGGGGGGTGAGAGGCCGAGGGGCACCACCGCCTATGGAGGGATAGGGTCCGAGGGAAGGGCAGCGAATGGCGATCGGCCAGTGGGCGCCGCCAGCTGCAGACGTGAACAACACACCATGGCGTCATGCCAAAACCCCAACACTGCCCTGGGATATCCACTTGCGGGGTCGTTTCCCCGACAGGGTGTTGGTATTTGAGGGCCCGTGCTTTCTGTGCTACTGTGTCTCCTTTGCAATTCCAAATGGTCGAGTTCGTGTGTCTGTTTGTCGTTTTGTTCTCTTTGTGTTCTCCTGTTTTCCTATCCGCTACAACATGGTTCAGGCAAGAGAGTGCTGCGCCCCTCATCAGATACCCCCTCCATGTAGAATGGCAATTAACAGGATCCTCTGGCTTTCGGTGAGGAACAAGTCTGGAGTTGATACATCAAACCATTTGGAACTGCCACTTTTTTCAATTCCATCGACTCTGCGGATTGTGTTCGTGGGCTGTGGTCATGGACTGTGGTTGTGGTTGTGGATCCTGGTAATGGGCTTTGGTATTAGGCCTTGCTGGTGAACGTAGCTGTGGGCTGTGGCATTCGGCTGTGATGCTGGGCTGTGGTGCTGGGCGCAGGTGCTGGGCGCGGGTGCTGGGCCGAGAGAGAGGGTTGCTGTTGTGGGCTGAGGTGGCAGCTTTGATTTTTGGGTTATTGTTCAAGTTCCTTGGTGGATTGTGTTATGGTCTGTGGTAGACAGCTGTGGTCGCAAGCTGCAGTTTTCGGCCATGGTTGTTCGTGGTGGCCGCAGGCTGGTGGTAGGCTGTGGTGCTGCACGGTATTAGTGGGCTGTGGTTGTTGTCTGTGGTGGTGGGCTGTAGTTATCTGCTTGCGTCGGGGCTGTGGTGCCGGGCTGTGGTGGTAAGCTGTAGTTATGGGTTTTGGTGAACGGCTGTGGTGGTCAGACTTTGTTGTAGGCTGTGGTGATGAGCATGTGGTGGTGACCCGTGGGTATGGGCTGTGGTCGTGGGTTGTGTGCAGCGGTTGTGAGGCTTGGCTGAGGGCACTGGTACTGGCCTGTCGTGCGGGGCTGTGTGTTGCTGTGGGCTGTGGTGGTGTCGGGCCGCAGCCGTTTGGGTGCCCTTCAAGGCCTTGCCACAGGAGTGGGGCGGACCTAGTGATGGGGCTAGTGACTTGGCCTCAAAACGGGGGCTCATGGAGACCAGTGCTGTTGGGCCATGCAAATGGACAGCAATGGGCACAACGAAGGCCCCGAGCGCGACCTGCATTGCAGCCTGGTCTTCCGCGGCTCACCACAGCCCAGCACCGGAAACGAATGCCAAGACCGTGCGCACAACCACAGACCACAGTGCAGCGGCACAGACCATCATCGCCGCCGGGTGCCACACGCCCCATAGCCCACAACCCCAATCCACCGAGAAATGCCATGGCCGACTACCACGCCCACGATCCCCGACCAACGGCACGGCGGACCAGCACACCACCAAAGCCCACAGCAACACACAGCCCCGCACCATAGGCCAGTACCAATGCCCTCAGCCAAGCCTCACAACCCCTGCACACAACCCACCACCACAGCCCATACCCACGGGTCACCACCACATGCTCATCACCACAGCCTACAACAAAATCTGACCACCACAACTGACCACCACAGCCATTCACCAAAGCCCATAACTACAGCTCACCACCACAGCCCCCACCGCAGCTGACAACTACAGCCCACAAATATTGCGCAGTACCAGCAGTTTTGGAACCACGTCTACTTTGCCCTTATTGATACCCCCCCCCTTGTCGAACAACACTACGTGTAGTTTCCGTCAAATTTTGGGACTTTCGTCTTGTTCTCACCAGGGGGGTAGGCAAGCATGTCATGAAAGAATTTCACTTTGTTTTCCACGATTGCGGGCCGTAGATTTCAGTCTGAAGTGTGGAATATTTTGTGGCAAAAGTGACTTGCGGGACACCCCCCCGCCCGCCCAGACCATGGCTTCTTGCCAAAACCCCCCCGCCCACGACAAGTGGACTGATGGCTGAAAGCGCCTGTGGTGTGGGCATTCAGTCGATCAAAACCGACCATTGCTCTCTCTCCGAAAACTCAATGTTGGGCTTTGGGTCGTCATTGGTCTGGTGGCACTCCTTCAGATCAGAAAGGGGGCTAATACCGAAAATTGTGGCCCTGATCTGACTAACGCTGGAAGTCCTCTCGCTGCTTCAGGCAGCTGCACTGTCCATTGCTTTGTGGGCCGATCAAAAGTCGGGCTGCCGTGCCCATGGCCACATCAGCCTGTGTAGAGTCGAACCCATCCACGTGGACAGGCACAGACGGTACAGTCATGACAGCCAGGAGCGCCCACTCAGAGTTCAACTGGTGGGGTTAGTGTTAGGGAGGGACCATCAGGCGGGTGCAGTGTGATGGCATCAACGACCAGAGGCTGTATTCAAGCTTATTGATTCCCCGCCCCCTTTCGTTGGGACAGATAGCCCCCAAGTGGCGACCAGATGCGCCCACAAGAAAAGGGTGCCAGGGAAATTCTTTGGGGAGGTTTGGGGAGGGAGCTTTTTTTGTTATGCAAAGACTTTTCTCGAACGATGTATACCTCAAACTGACCAGCGTGACCGACGTGGCAATTGTTTTAGGGTATATGTTTTGCCCAAGTTGCACCTCTTTTTTTGACCGATATTTGGTGCGTGGATTGCAGCGGAACCGGTTGCCCCCCGGTGCAGAGGGTCCAGCCTGGGTACAGCAAACCTGGCAGATGCACTCTATGGTGCGTGGCGCAGCCTTTCTGTGCGATGACCACGTTGCCACAGTGGGTTGTAGGGACTTTGGGCCGGGGCACCCCAGGCAGCACACCATGCAGGGTAAGGTGTAGACTTGGGGCAGAGCTTGCTGAAGCAGGACAGTATTCAAGCGACACGTCTCGACACAAAGCCCGTGCTCGTGTCGCCCTCCGGCCGCTTCACAGAGTGCCAGTACGACGCGTGGGCGCCGTGGTCCAAGTGCTCGCACACGTGTGGCGGGGGCCTGACAACGCGGAGCCGCACGGCGAAGTACTCGCACGATGTGTGCCGTGACGTGTCCGCCGCGCGCGAGTGCAACACGCAGTACTGCGAGTCGGGGGATCCCGGGCCCGAGGGCTGCGCGTACGGGCCCTGGTCCGAGTGGACCGTGTGCTCGAAGATCTGCGGCGGGGGGCAGGCCACGCGCGTCCGGTTTGCGGAGGGCGATCCGCAGCGGTGCGCCGACACGAAGATGACGCAGAACTGCGGGACGGCCCCGTGCCGCCCCCTCGACGACGTGCCTCCCGCGCACCACAGCGTTCTGCTGGTCAATAATCGCGGGGACGACTGTCCATAGAGCGCACGGGTCTTGGTCAAGGGCCAAGTTGTCCGATTTGGGGTACTCCCTGCCTCTGCCACTGTGAGGCCCCATGCATCCCCATGGCAAGCCCCCCCTTCCGACCAAGGGAATGGGAAGGGAAGGAGTGTGGTGAGGCCGATGGGCACCGCGGCCTACGGAGGAAAAGGCCAAGGGAAGGGAAAGGGGAGGGGAGAGGGAAGGTTAGGGCAGGGAGGAAGAGGAAGGTCAAAGGGTGGTGAGAAGCCGATGGGCACCACCGCCTATGGAGGGAAAGGGTCCAAGGGAAGGGCAGCGAATGGCGATCGGCCAGTCGGCGCCGCCAGCTGCAGACGAGATCTTCACACCACGGCGTCATGCCAAAACCCCCCCATCCAAATCGAAATCCATGGCGCCATGTCAAAACCTCCCTGGTGGTGTGCCAAGGCGACATGCCAAGCCCCCTTGGTGGTATGGCAGACAGCAATACAACCAGGCGTCATGCCAAAGCCCCCCCCCCCTTATGCCCCCCACGCCTGCATAGGCATGGGTGAGTGTATGCGCGCACAGGCAGGCATGCAGGCTTGCTGTGCACGCCTGGTGAAGTCAAGACCGCACCGCTGTTAGCACTCGTGTAGAGCTGCGGGGCACTCCGCCGTGGCGGAGTGCTTGCACTCCGCACTGAAGATTGTTGCCGTGTGGACCATTCAATGTGTTGGTGCCACCACCCGCCGCCGATGGGGAAACAGAAATGGGGGTTCAACAAAGCGGCTTTGGTGGGTTTATGAGTGGCGAGAAGCCGATTGATGTCGCCAACTGCCTGGCCAACATCTGAGGCCTTTGTTCCACACACCCCTGCCCCTAAACTGACCAAGAAGCACAAAACAGGGGAGGTCGTCAATGGTATGGGCTCCAACAGGGGTGGGGCACGTTTGCTGAATCTTGTCGAAGAATACCATTGCCACCCCCTTCCCCCGCATGCCAAACCCAACCCCCTTCCCCCCTCCAATGCGAACACACCATGGCGTAATGCCCAAACCCCCTCCATGCGAAGCAATGGTCTGCAGTGATGTGTGCTGCGTTATGTGTCTGGAGAGGGCGCCAATTCTCCTTCGGTGCTCATGTGTGTTCCACAATGACACCGATTTGGTGGGAGTGCTGCTACAATTGCAGTGCACACCTGACAGCGAAGACAGGAGCACACCGCAGGGCTCTGAGGGTCCGTGAATCCTTCTTGAGTAGACATCCACTGTATAGTGTGGCAGTCATGAGGCACATCTGTCGCTGTATGATGGCGCCATGTGTTGTGCGATGTGATGGTGCATTGTAATCGGTTCCGGGCACAGAAGCCGTGTGTGTATCGTTGGGTGCTACCAGGTCACACTAAGGCGTTTAGCATAGCAGCAGCAGCAGCAGCTGCTGCTGCTGCTGCAGGTATCCAGCATGCAAAGCAGTGCACAGTTTAAGGATGCAGAAGGGTGACTGTTTCTGCTGCACTGCAAGAGTCCCGAATCATTCAGCATACAGTTGACCTTGGGGGGGGGGGTCACAAACCAAATTCAAGAATGGCATTGGACAGGGGTAGCCCGTGGTTGTTTGCCTCGACCTCTCCCCATTTTGTGCATGCACATGAAGTGCCAAGCCTCCTATGGCCCATGGCCATCATGCAGGAGGGTTGCCTCAGTGCCTTCGGACCGCTGTATCACAGAATACCGTTGGATGCCAGTCCACACAGTGCAGGACCCTCATGCAGCCGGAGCTGGTGTGCACAGGGGGGGGGGGTCATGGAGTGCGCATCCCCCTCGCCCGTTGCCCATCGGTTGAGCGCTTCATCTTTTCTGTCGTGGCGCTTTGAAGAAGCCTCCAATGCATGTACTGGATCCCCCTTTCCGTCGTTGGATGTCATTTCTCATTGGCACCAAGACGGAGGAACCTCATTTTCTGTGCAAAAAAACGAGCCCAATCCCATGTCATATGGGCCATGGCAGTCTCTTTACGGCACACACGCGACACAACCGCATCGCATTTGCACTCCAAACGGACGGGCTGCGGACCACAAGCATCGTGTTTGCATACACAGCGGGTTGTATGGTCAGGGCTAAAGGGGTCAGAGCAGGCTGGACTCACACAAAGTATTTCCATGACCTTCTGAGTGGGAGACATACACATTTGTCTCAGGCGGTATTTAGCCTTTGGCTTGGGCCGCAACCAAAATGTGTCGCAACGCCTCACGACACATGTATGGCAACACTCATCAAGAGCAACAATGACCAAAGCGGCGCATAATTATCCCCAAAGCAGCAGCTCTCCTTCACCCCTTCGTCTTCTGTTCACTTGCCCCGCTGTCCCTCATTCCTTCCGGTCCATTGCACTTGCCCTCTGCATCGATTCTCTGGTCTTCATCCTCTCTTGTTGAGGAGCTTTTTTTTTGTTTTCAATTGTGGCCTCCTTCTCTGTGCTATTGATTGGCGGAGGGTATGGTGGAGCTGGGTGTGTACGTCCTTCTCTCCTTCTCGAAGGCTTCTGATCCAACCCAAGATGGATGCATCATTTTCCTCTCCATCTCCTCCCCTTGTGCCCAGTGGCTCTCCTTTGTCCTTTCCCCACCTTTTATCCATACTGGATTTCTCCCTCAAGTCTGTGACCTCCACACTCTCCCGTCACCCACACCCTGGACTCCCTCCTTCATAGTGCAAGCTCTCCCTTTTTTCCTCTGCTTCTTTGATTGCTTCCCACCGCATCTTCTTCTCCTTTTGGGGTCTCTAGCTCCAATTGTGCGGTGCCCAAACCGGTTATGCTTTCCAGAGATGAGCCAATTGGCAGCCCCTCCTGAGGCACGCCCGCCGTACCAGCACTCTTTGTTGCACCCATCCCCCCTCTACCTACCAACCTACCAAGGGAAAGAGAGGGTGTGTAAGGAGATAAGGATAGGCAAAGCAGGGAGAGGAGGGGCACAAGGTGGTGTGAGGCTGATGGCCACCACCGCCGGTGGGAGGAAAGGGTTCAACGGAAGGTTAGCGGTAAGCTGCACACTGCAACTGGACCATGGCTTCTTGCCAAAACCCCCCCCCCCCAAAACAAGGCCACGGTTGCAAAAATTTGCCCAACTGATGGTTTGGATTACTTCATTGGATAGGATGAGGACTGAGCAGAGCCGCAAGGCTCTAATGTGTTTTCCTGCCAACACTCCAAGCTGTGGAGCATTCCAGGTCATGTTTTCTCTTGCTAGGTACCTTCGAAGTACTATTAGATAGTCTTTTGCCCTCCATTGCACCCCTGTGGCAAATGCAGTGTTATTTTTCCAATCCTCAATCTCCACCACAAATCTGCACCCAAGAAGACTAGGTGTCCTCCATCTATGGGTCCCTGTATATTTTTTTTGTTGTCGCTCGTAGGTGTATTGCACCACTCCCGTTGGAGAGAGCGTGTCATTTTCAAAGCAGTATTTGTGCAACAATTGCTCGCTCTCCGTCTTTCGGCCTTTGCAAACCTCTTTTTTGGTCTATAGCAAGCCAACTTTGCTAAGGATATGTGTGCTTGAACCCCTTTCCAACTCCCCTTCTTTTGCTTCTATACCACCTCTCCTTGTTTGGCGAACTGGTTTTGCAAAACGCACTGCACCATCTCCCTGACCTCTTGCTTCCACCAGCTTCCAGCAACTTTTTTTTTCTCGCTCAAGCCTCTATCCACTTCTTTCCACCCTTTATTCCTCTCCTTCTCCTCCTTTGCTACCCATCGTCTCTTCCCTTTTTCATGCTTCTATAACTGCTTCTGGTGCATGATTAATGACATAGTTCTGATCCATGCTAGGGTACATCAGGGTTTTGGGAGGTGCATTGTCATGGTTGATGATTGGCTTATCTGTCAACTGTCAAAGGGTAATCGCTTTGTATTGCAGTGCAATTGAATCTTGTTGTTTTTTTACGTATTTCAATTTGGTCACAGACAACAAGATGGTGCATACCAAAAATCTCCCCGCTTTTTGCGCCATAAAACCTTACCAATTTTTACCAAAACCTCCTTGGCCCATCTTCTACCCAAAAAAACCCTAGCGGGGTTTTTGGTAAGGTTTGGGGTTTTTTATGGAAAGAACTAGGAGTTTTTTCTGGTCAGAACTGGTGTTTATATTGTTGGTAAAACGGTTTCAAATGCCAGATTTTGGCCACAAACGTGAAATCCACAAATTTTTGGTGGCCCGTTGAGTTGGGGATCTGGATTTCCACAGGTTTGCATACACTTACTTACGTCCATGCAGCAACAATTGTGTTTGATGTATTTTGGCGTCTTTTACACATTTCAGTGGCTTGTGTATGTTGTTCAATGGATGGATGGGTGCAGGGTGTGGTAGAGTCGTCCAAATTGTTGGGGTGTGTATGTTAGGCAGGTCAGATATGGGGGGGTATTTTGGTGAGAAATGGGGGGGTTTTATGACAAGGTTTGGGGTTGGTTTTGGGTGGGGGGGCATTGTGGTTTCTGCCGTATATTCCGTTCTTTAGGTATCAGGCCAGGGGGTCGCTTTCCCCACAGTCCCGCAATTCAACCCCGCAGGCCATACCCCCCACTCAGGGAATGAAGTCAACATTTGCAGTGAGTTCTTGTTGGGGAGTCCAACGGGGCCTCAGCGATGTGGTAACGCAAGCCCACCGGGGGCCGCGCTGTCAAGGGAGTAACCACGGCAGTAAGTCCCAGCATGCTGGCAGTGAGAAGCGACCAAGTGAGAGACATCTCCCCTCGCGTAGTGACTCAAGCCGAAAAGGGGCGCACCATATTGTCAAGCACCCGGAACAAGCCGGGATAAGGGTGCCAACAAGGGGCCTATGACACCTCCACCCAACATGGGGCAACAACCTCAACCCAGCAAAAACTCGCTCCTACGTTCCCATCCGTTTGCCATTTTTTCGTGTACCATTTTTCCGCTAAGGGGAAAAATGGCTAGAGGCGACCTCGAGGGTTGACATGGGGCATATATCGGGACCTAAGTCTCATGTGTCTATAGCAACTTTGGTTAGATTATTGCTTAGGCGGTCGAAACAGGTACACTTTTGTACCGGGGTGTCTGCAAATTTTGACTAGGTAATTTTCCTCATTTCCTTACTTTTTGCGAAGGGAAAATTTAAGCAGTCAGCTTTTTGGTCCAATTACCCCCAAAAATGCATGTTTTCGGCCCAAAAAAGCATATGTTGGATTTGGCAAATTACCTATACTTTTGTGGTAGAGGCCCAAAATCTGCGGTATTCTGGTTTACATACCCTACTTTTTTACTTTCGTACCTCAGAAGGTTTTGTCATGATGTTTGTTTTTTAGCCTTTTCATGCTCACTGACAGGAGAATGTAGTTAGATGATGCCATTTTCAATTTGTCTTGCGAGGCCTCGCAATCCAAACTGAAAATGTAGGTATATCCGTTGAATTACCCTCATTCTGAATTGGAATGCGAGGCCTCGCATTCCAAACTGGGTAATTTGGCTATTTTACCTCCCATTTTCAGAATGCATATTTAGAAATACACCTATTTACAATGATAGCTGCACTGTGTACATGCTGTATTGGTGAAACGGGGTCTTTTTACACATTCCAACTGAGTGTATTGCGAGGCCTCCCAATCCAAAATGTGGGTAATTAGCTCCATTTACCCACAAAAATGATTTTGGATTGCGAGGCCTCCCAATCCCTGAAGAGGAAGTGTGAAGAGGCACCCCTTTTGTACAGCGTTGTTGATAAACTGACGTTTTTGACACCGGGTCCCGCTTCGAAAAATCGTTGACAAAAAAAGTGCGTATTTGGTAGAATTTACCCACCGTATTTTTCTGTTCATTTTTCTAACGACCCCGGTACAAAAGTGTACCTGCTTCGGCCGCCTAAGTATTGCTCGCCATGACCATGGAGATATGGGATCGTGAGTGTGGGCCGTTTCGGCCAATTATCGCTGCTTATGCCCTTTTTAGGCCAAGTTGGGAACATCATATCGGCAAGGGACCTAGCTAGCAAGGAAGGGCGATCCTTGTAGTATATGACCAAGGGTCAATTGCCCTAGGTTTTGGTATTTGCTCCTCCGGGCTAGCCGGAGCTATGCAACTTACGGTGCGTGCCACGTTGCCAATTTTTGCCTTTCTTGCTGTTTTCTGCCCCGTCGCGTGACCATCCCCTCGGGGAACAGTAAGCAGCAAATGCGACAAAAAGCCGAACCCCGATGCACGGGACCAAAGGGGATACCAAGGCCCGTGGATCAAGGCTTGGCTTGACGAGACCGCCACGAAAACCAACCCTGGCCGGCCAACCGAGATGGCCAATTTTGCCAATTTTGGCATCCTGACCCCACGTGGCAACCCCGAGTAAGAAAAATTGCCTTTCATTGAGGGTCGCCATATTGTCAGTGTACTGTGTTTGCTGTGTGAATGTGCTGTGTGCCGTTAACAGAATTGCGTGTCTTCTTTCGCCGCAGCTGTAGCCGCGCTCTGTCGCGATTTGGATAATTCTGTCGTCATCTCTGATTTTATTCATGATTAAATAGCGTTTTGGTGATAAGTTGGAATTGCGAGGGCGCTTCTGAATGTTTTGGGTATGTTTTGCACATTTAATACAAGACTCGCAGTATGGACACATGCTCGCCTTGAGTGTTGCGTGTGTGGTTGCGGTCTGCGTGGGTAGCATGCTTGCCCATGACCCTTACCTTATCCGCATCCTGTTTTCCTTTGTTCGCAGCGCCATGGGTTAGTGGTGCACGGGGATAGGATTAGGGACTAGTTATTAGGACGTAGTATGTCGAGTTATGACTTAGTTGAGTGTACGTTAGAGGTAGATCCCAACGATGACTCTTTGTTACTGTATACTTGGCATGGCAAGTGATTCACCTTAGTGAGTGTTGTTGCACGCTTTGCCTTGCCTTGTTGGTTAGCTTGATTGTTGTATGGTTTTCTTTATTTTTAAACAAACATTTTTATCTAACATAGACCAATGCCAAAATGGGAGTAAAGGTGTTTTTCTTTCTGGTAGCAGAGAAGCATGCAAGCCAAAGCTTGTCCCTTTTGGGATAGGCACGGCTCGCCCATCCTGCGCCGTCTCCCATGTTTTTACCTTTTGCTTGTGCAAAATGGCACAAGAGAAAGAGATGCTAAGCACCACGGACTATAAACGACAATACACACATGAGAAAAAAAATATTTTATGAGCCCATTACTTTGTTTCTTGAATAATGCTGTAGTCATCGCAACTTTGGAGCTTGCGTGGTGTTTGCTTGCGTTTCATAGTCCATAGAATAGTTAAGCTTAGAATAGTTGCAATAGCCTAGCCTAGCCTAGCCTAGTCTAACATCCCCGTACACCACAAAATCACCCCATCTCCATGGTGGTGTTTGAACCCGCCAAGGGTAACTTCATGTTCATCATGGATTCCTTAGACATTGTGGACGCCAATGTCACACTTGGCGGATGCTTGGGGTACCTTGAGAAGATGATTGTACGAAAATATTTAGATACGAATGATCCATGGTGGTACTTCGAGAAGAAGAATATATTTCGAGACGATGGATCCACGAAGTTATCTCGTGATGATGGACACATGATGGTACTTCGATAAAAAGGATATATTTCGAGACGATGGATCCACGAAGTTATCTCGTGATGATGGACACATGATGGTACTTCGATAAAAGGATATATTTCCAGACGATGGATCTACGAAAATATCTCGTGATGATGGACACATGATGGTACTTCGAGAAGAAGGATATCTTTCGAGACGATGGGTCTATGAAAAATGATTCATGATGATTGGTACATGGTGGTACTTGGACAAGAAGGAGGAGAAATAAAAATCTTTCTTGAGGATTGAGACACGAAGGTATTTTGAGATACGAAGTATGAGTACAAAGGGACTACTTTGTAATGCTCGAGATACGGAGTTTGGGTACTTGAACACTTCATTGAGATGCGAGGCTATTTCATGATGCTCAACACATGAAAGAGGGAGTACGAAGGAATTTTGGTGAGACCCGAGGAAATTTCGTAATGACGGAGATCCGAAGATGAGTACGAAGGAATTTTGGTGAGACCCGAGGAAATTCCACAACGACGGAGATACCAAGACGAGTACGAAGAAATATTTGGGGAGACCCGAGGAAATTCCACAACGACGGAGATACCAAGATGAGTACGAAGGGATTTTGGTGAGACCCGAGGAAATTCCACAACGACGGAGATACCAAGATGAGTACGAAGGAATTTTGTTAGGCCCGAGGATATTTCGTAACGACGGAGATACCAAGATGAGTACGAAGATATTTTGGATGAGAAGCGAGAGTATTGATATGGAAGATTGTGACAACCTTCGCGAAGAATGATACGATGATTTTGAAAACCTTCGAGAGGATGAATACCGAGAGGAATTTTGTGAACCTTTGAGAGAATGGGTATGAAAAGGAGCTTGGAGAAGAGGTGCGATACGAAACGAGACTTCGATGAAAATGAATTCCCATGTTGGTTGGAGGGTTCTTCCCATCGGTTAATCATATCGAGACCAAGACGGAGACCCTGTTTCCCGAAGTTCACTGCGCGGTTCGTTTTGAAAGTGCTTGTGCTGTCTCCAACGAGTTTTCCCGCACCAATAGTGTTGGGTTGCTGCGGGAGGGCTGACGCCATGCATGATTTGCCCAAGACAATGTGGATGGTCATCCTAACATATCAAAAGCCGCGCCAGGTGAGCCTACGGCCGCGAAAAATGAGGGTGGTTCCATTAAACACTACGCAATTGGCTTGAAGGTGACGAAGCCGATGGTGTGTGTGTGCGGCCGCCATAAGACAGAGGTGAATGCTATGGCCTCGCACGTTGGATCCATGCCCGCCACGCAGTTGGATGTTGCCCTACAGGATCTATCTTGTTGAGCCTTCCGAGGAAAGGCACGCTGGAGGCGCTTTGGTCTTCTTCAAATTCGGATCCAAGTGAGGGTGGGACCAACCCTACGGATACACCACTCCCGGCAGGGGAAAATTGAGAACCAGTTATCCGATATGATGAAGCTCCTGGGACGCCACGTCGAGCTGAAGTCCAACAGTAACGCTGTAGACCACTGGTGCACTGAGATCATCAACCTACTTGAAACCGTGTCTGTGTCTTTGGGGGAGCACAAGGTAAAGTGGGAAGGCGCCAAAGGAGAAGAGAAGTCGCTCAAAATGTTCACCAAGAGTTTCTACGTGCATCCCTCCGGATACTCTATCCCTTTGGAGAAGCACGCTGTGTGTGTGGCACGTTCACCGTTGCTGGCCTTGACCCATATTCCACATGCTGCCACCAGACTTGCACAATGTCAGTGGGAGGTAAATCAGAGATTTCCAAGAGCATGGAGTATGCTAGAAAAAAGTGCAACGTGTTTGTGGGTGGTTTCGCCAACGACAACGAAAACTTGCAGGAGAACTTCCACAAAATCAGCAAACGCTTGAGCGAAGTTGAGTTCAGCAACCACGTCCCACTGGGGACCGTCATCATGCCCCGAGGATGAGTGCAACGCAGCGTGGAACAAGTGGTTGACTGGCATCGAAGAGCGATTCCCGACCATTGCATTCGTCATCAAGGGTCATTACAAGGTTTCACGGGGCAAGGAATGGCAGAGCCATTTCCATGTGGAAGTGGCCGATGGCACCCAGGGCAAAGAGCTTCTGATTGACTCCGCTGGTCGGGAACGCCGCAAGTACTCCCAGGTGGCGTTCAAGCTGCAAATGGAGGATGACAGCTCCGCGTTCACGGTTGCGCCCTCCAAGCACCTTTCGGAGTACGAGAGAGATGGTTGCTCCGAGAAGACAGCACCAGCCCAAGATACCTGCATATGTGCCCCTACATCCACGCCCTCAGGGACACCTCCGTGACGGCAATTTCCATTCAATCGCACAGGCGCGTGCCCATGACTGACAAGCTGGTGTTACCTGTGGATGTGGTGTTGCCCAGGTTGCACAACAACCCCGATGCCGGGTATTCGCATGCTTGCGGTGCACTGCCGACTGCCCTATCAATTGCCAGAACTCTAGACGCTTCTGGAATCGTCTTTTGGAAGCTGGTTATTGGCGCTACAAGTATACGGGTTGTGCCAGTGGTATGGCCTCGGCCACCGTCATCCACGATGGTGAGGAGCTGGTAGGTCTGTATTTTGGAATTTGGAAGCTAAACGCCGTGGGCTTGGAAGAGAGTCACCCGGACACACTGTGAGTGAAGCCGGAGGACTCTGGAAAGCTTGGTTTCGCTCTGAACAATTTTGTGGGACTTCATGGCAAGATTCGAAGGGCGGACAGCATCCTTGCGCTGCATAGCCTACGATCGCTGCCCCGAAATGAATTCTAGGAAGGTGTGCGGGCTCTACAGAACAGGGTCAACGAATTGTCGGATTTCAATGAATTACCTAAGTTGGCAGATCTGGAGCCAGGTGACGTTGACGTGATGTACACCTGATATGTTGTCAGCAAGGATAACGACACCCGTGTAAGCGTCCTGCCCAGTGAGGGCCGGGGGCGTGGTGGGCCACTCGGTGACAAGCAGTTGGACCTTTTTGACCCTGCCAACCAGATCCTGACTTCTGCCGACTATGCAGTGCAGAAAATGCTGCACCCGGGCCAGGAAAAAGGGGAAGCTAGCCCGTTTCTGTTTACAGACGGACGCTCAGAGCGCACTGCGCACTGGGTTTGGAGGATCCCAACCACATTGATCACCCATTCGTAAATTGGGCTCGTGGTTCTTGTTCTGATGGTCGTTACTGTTGACTCAAGACGGATGCCCGCCCTGCAGGTGACAGACCATACAGTTTGGACGACAGTGGGACCTCGAAGGGGCGTTCAGGATTGGCTGATTTTGTGCGGATGGGGAGGCCTAACGTAGAGATCAGAAGTGCCAAGGCATTTTTGGAGCGTGTGAATGAAAAATTCCTTGCTTGTGACAGTCAGAGGCGCGCGTTAAGGCTTTACAATTTCCCCCATCGTTCCCCTGGACTGACAGCTAACAAGTTGGCCAAGCGAAGCGTGCAATGGACTCCGCAAGAGGGGTTCATAGTGCTTGAAGCTGCGGCAGGCGACCGATGGGGAGTTGATTGTTACCGAGACGGAGGAAGTTGTGGTACTATCCCTGAAGATATGAGCCTGTGATGACTGATGCCCAGCTCGCCCAGCTGCTGCATGAGCCGCATCCTCTTGGGCGGGGTATAAACACCAAGACCCCTACACCAACACAACCGCTTTCACTTGGGCGGGGTATAAAAACAAAGATCCCTACGCCAGCACCACCGCCTCCACTTGGGCGGGATATAAATGCAAAGACGCCGACATCAACAAATGCACCGAGGCAAGCTGCCAGAGGAGGATTTCAGCAACCGCTCCGACAAACTGGGTCCCCTGAGCAATCGAGGGGGACACGCCTCTTCAGGCATGGGGTCGAAGGCCAGGAGCCATCGTCGACGGCCGCCCAGGTGAACCTGCCCCTGAGACCGTCCACAGCCCCGTCGGCGTCCCACTGTGGGGCATGTGCCGGCAGCTGGAGTAGACGCACGGATCGAGCTGTGATGTGCTGTCTTCTTGTGAATGTGTGAGGTTTGGCATATAGCGGTGGGACAAACATTCCTTGCGGTTTATGGTTGTGTGCGTATGTATGCAAACTACGGTTGTATGGTCTGGGGCCTGCAAAAGCACAGGTTAAGCCACAGGTGTTTGGCTGTCCGTTGGCACTGTAATTTATTGGCATTACCGTTGACTCCTGTTCAATGACTCTCTCGCTCCCCTAACGGGGTTTGCTGCTCTTCGGGGCAGTCACCCGTGGTTTGGGTCTGTTACCCTCTTTTCTTTCCAATTCTCCTCTTCAAAGGTGTTGGGACGTTGGGGACTGTTATGAGTCATTTATTCTTTTGCTGATATCTCTCTGCCCTTACTCTTGGGGGCCAGAATCGACAAGGAGTCTAAACATGCCGGTATGGTTGCCCTGAATAGGCCACAGACCCGAGAAGTACTTCTTTGTGGGAGTAACAGTTACCATTTTCCCCGTTGCTTGTCTCAATAGATAGGTGACCAATCAGCCTGGGACACACCGGGGCGTGTGACGACGGGAGTGCTTGACATGGGTTTAGCTGATTCACCTTGATTACGACAAGCGAGTGTGCGCAGATTGATTCAAGAGCTGTAGAGCAATAGAAGGGTTTCCCATATTATCTCGGGAGATTTGGAGTCAACTCTAGGGGTGAATTGCTGTTGCTGCGAATTTGCTCAAGGGGCGCACCGCTGTGGATCGCCAGCTTGCAGACCGTCCAGTGGGTGTTGTCTCTTGGCGTTGGCGGAATGCTTCGCAGGGTGGGATACAGGGGGCCTCTTGCCACTTTACGGCGGGTCCCTGGGGTCCTCTTGCCCGTAGAGGCTCTGCTCTCACTGATAGACCTGACCCAGCACGGATGCATTTCGTAGCCCGTGCCTATTTTTTTGAGGCTGTCTCAATTCCGGGGGACTCTCCACGACCGCGCGACTACGTTCTCTGTGTCGGACGCCTTGATGGCTGGAATGCCAGTGGCGAGTTCGCTGCGGCGTTCCCCACGGTGTCTGTGCATGGAGACGTCGTCGCGTGGGAAGGCTTGGGTTTGAGGTGAAGTTCACCCTGGCCTACAAGTGGCAGATCTGCCTGAACATACTGATCAGTTCGGCCCATAAGGTTAAGGGACCGATAGCCACTTTTGAGAGTGCGCAGTATTTTGGGAATACGGTCCACTTACAGATTGGGGCAGGAGCGCAAATGCTGAGACCGTTCTACTGTACCGCCACAGATGACCACAACATTCTCTGGTACTAGCACGGAACCCCAAAACAGATTTCAGTTGCGGAGTTGAAGGCAGCTAACATTGACAACATGCAATCCTGATCTGACCCCCTGTCTCTCCGCAAGCGCTAACTGGGGCGCTGTCCAAAAACTTCTAGAGTGTCTTGATCTGCACCCCTGTCCTTACTCAGGGGCTAGCTGGGGCGCTATCCACAAAAGCCAGAGTGTTACCCCACTTCTCTCCACTCGCACAGATGGTATTCCTACTTCAGGTTGCGGTTACAGTTGAAAAATAAGGGGGGGGCCTGAGCGCTACACCAACAGATAGTGCAGGTGTGGAAGCCAACTCAAGGCCCCTGACCATATATGGCACATCCAGCCTGACGTGACAACCCCCCACAGGTAATGCCCCTCGAGTATGATAACCTACCGAGGCCTCTTTGAGCAATGTTTGAGGGAGCCTGTGGTGGGGGGGAATATTCTGAGAGGAAACCTTGAAAGTCACTTTACTAAACTGAGCCGCCTGACTGACGTGCAACCCCGATGAGGTATGATCTGGAAGTTGGAGGTTTGCAGTTTTCGTAGGTGTACACCCCGGAAGCTCGCCGGCACAGTGTACCTGATAGGGAGCTGTCCAACTTGCGGCTGTGACATGTCTGTGGCAGGGAACTGTGCGAGTTTTGTTGAATTGATCTTGCATCAACCTTTGTGTCTCTTTGCAGAGAGCACCCGAGGAATTGATGCGAGACCTCCTTTTTTCCCTTACAAGGTGGATCACTGAAAGCCAGTCAAGTGATATAAAACTGCCACCCTCTACCTCAGAGATTGGAGGGTTGGGACTGTACACCCGCATGTCCTGTCGAGCTTTGGACAGGTTTTTGGGGCCCTTGTGTTTTTCGTTTAGGGAACGATGACCATTGAGACCAGCGATATGGTTCTCAGGGACGCCTACGGGGTGGATGATTTCTTTCCTATGGAGTGTGAATGGGAGAAGCGTATGTCTACGTAGGGGTAAAAAGGCAACGTCAGTACCTATCAACCCCACTGTGAGATCAGGTACTGAGGGATAACCTGAATCGGAAGGCTGTCAATGCAGCGTGTTCCTTCTTTGCTCTCTGTAGGCCCTGCATAACAGTACCGAGGAATGAAGGCTGTGTGATGGAACACCAGTCCAGAGGTAATATTTCCTGGTATGAGGGACTTTCGAGGGTGGCTGATAGGATAACTCTTTATATCCATGAAGACGAGACCTTCCCCGATATTGTGCCATAAGAGCAAGCCACAGCACCCCTGTGCTACGGGTCAAAGCACAGGCAAGGGTCCTGATGAGGCCTCAAGTGACAGGGTGTACGCAGTAAATACCCCAGGGGTCCGCTGTTGCCCTACTGCTACGTGGCACCGGACATGATTTTTCTGGTCTATTAAGGCACTGATGATACAGTGATGACACGTCAGTGTGTATACTGTACCGGATGTACATGAATTCCCCTGACGACAGGTGGAAAGCACGCTGGAGAGGCCATGAGCCGTATCTCCACAGCACCCCTCCAGTCACAAGTGTTCACTACCACTGAGGGTGTGGAGCAGCCTAATGAGTATTCTACGAATGCCGGCTGTGAAGCTCATGCCGTTATCCACAGAGAGTAAACAACTGAGACGGCGTCTGAGAAGTTGTAGCCTGTGTGAACTGTATTGAGTATCTTAGGATAGAAGTGGTAGTAGCCGGGAGCGTCGCAGAAACCGCCGAAAGGTGAGTAACCTCTGGACTCTGGTAAGCATATAAGACCCTACCGAATACAGTAACATCACCTAGTCCACCCGGCTAAGAAACCCTTAGGACTGTATGACAGCCTACTGCAGGTAGCCTGGTGGGGGAGCTGTGAAGGCATGACTGAGTAGCAGCCAAATATAGTGTTGGTTATTGGGAATGTTCTACGTAGTGGTGTATGTGTAAGCTAGGAGGCAAGTTAGCCACGCTCTGAGGTGTTTGCATTTTTCTTCTTTCCTTTTTTTCAGGAGAATGAAATGGGACGAGTCGGGGTAGTAAAGCCAGGGGAGAGAAAGCAGGCCGGGTGACACACTGAGAGAAAAATACCCTTTTCCCCTATTCAAGCAACGACGGGGCCATTCTGCTCAGAGGGAGGGTTATGATTGATTGTTTTTGTGTTAGAGTAGTCATGTATCCAGCCAAGGTCACCAGGTAAGCTAGCACGCCCCCCAGCACCCCAGCTAACCATTCTGACGGAAGTCTGGGAGGCATGTTGAGAGTAACCTTGCAGTTAGCCGAGGGAGTGTTTCAACACCCGGTGGTGGAACCGAAAGTCTGTATGCGCTCCTATGCTGGCCCGGAGTATCAAGGTATGTAACTGCAAGCGCCCTATTGAGTGACTCTCTCTCTCTCTCTCTCTTTCTCAACCCGTGTGAAATGTCAAGGGCCGCCCACTGTGCGCCACAGCAGCAGGGGCTGATTACCATTTGTCTGAATTATCATTCGTGTTGGATGGAGCCTGAAGCTTGTCTTACTTGCTTAGTCAGTGGAATTTTTCAGGGTCAAAATTTCGACCCAGTCCGTGGATGCTATAGCAAAAATTTTGGCAGTAAACTCGCCACAGCATTTTGTTTTTCTATTGGAGTAGCTGAATTTTGTCTGCTCTACCTCCTTTGCTCTTACCCTCTTCTCAGGCAGGGAATGGGAACAGCCCGAACCTGCAGGCTAACCCTTTGTTCACTGGGTATTCCTGTCATGAGTAGCCCGGTCTGGAATATCCTACTCGTCCTTCGATACAGGCTTGTAGTTATCCTGTCAGGGTACCTGTGCTTCCAGGCTGTACTGACAGTGATTGCTGCATGTGAGGAAAGTGAGAATTGAGGAAATGGTGCGTACATGAGACTAAGGAGGTACGCCAAACTCTTCACATGTCTTGAGCATGTCATGAACAACACCTAGGTCTGTATTTTGCGGCTATGTTCTGAATGTTTTCCGAGAAATTACGGCTGCCTTTGTTGACAGACCCGGTGGTGAACTTACAAGCGCTTTGTATTGATATTAGAGAGGTATTGTGTTCTCATCATCCTAGGGGTTTACTCACGTCGACTTCACCTGGAGTAATATGACTGTTGAAGCATGTTCTTGCTGATGTCGTGCACAGGTGATATGCCAGAAAAAGGGGGGGGGGTACCACTGCACACCCTGAGGGATGATAACACCCCTGAAATTTCTTGCTTAGATGGCGCCCCCTGAGACACCCAACTCTTGGTGTGGTGTCTGGGGGGGAGTAAGAAAAATTGCCTTTCATTGAGGGTCGCCATATTGTCAGTGTACTGTGTTTGCTGTGTGAATGTGCTGTGTGCCGTTAACAGAATTGCGTGTCTTTTGTCGCCGCAGCTGTAGCCGCGCTCTGTCGCGATTTGGATAATTCTGTCGTCATCTCTGATTTTATTCATGATTAAATAGCGCTTTGGTGATAAGTTGGAATTGCGAGGGCGCTTCTGAATGTTTTGGGTATGTTTTGCACATTTAATACAAGACTCGCAGTATGGACACATGCTCGCCTTGAGTGTTGCGTGTGTGGTTGCGGTCTGCGTGGGTAGCATGCTTGCCCATGACCCTTGCCTTATCCGCATCCTGTTTTCCTTTGTTCGCAGCGCCATGGGTTAGTGGTGCACGGGGATAGGATTAGGGACTAGTTATTAGGACGTAGTATGTCGAGTTATGACTTAGTTGAGTGTACGTTAGAGGTAGATCCCAACGATGACTCTTTGTTACTGCATACTTGGCATGGCAAGTGATTCACCTTAGTGAGTGTTGTTGCACGCTTTACTTTCCCTTGTTGGTTAGCTTGATTGTTGTATGGTTTTCTTTATTTTTAAACAAACATTTTTATCTAACATAGACTAATGCCAAAATGGGAGTAAAGGTGTTTTTCTTTCTCCCCGTGGCGCCAAGATGCCAGGGAATCTGGGGAAACAAAGTTGCATAGGGCCTCTAGGGATTGCGGGTTGGTTGCTTCGCGCCTGCCCTCCTATGGCCCGGCCGAGGGGTCAATTTTGGACTTTTTTGAGCCAAAGTCAGGATGGGCTGAAACGGCCAGTTTTCAGCCCCCAACTCTTTGGGGGGGTTTTGGCAAGAAGCCATGGTCTTGTGTTCTCGTCTGCAGCTGGCGGCGCCCACTGGCAGATCGCCATTCGCTGCCCTTCCCTTCCCTTTCCTATAGTGAAGGTCCACCAAGCCGCTGTTTTGGTCCGCCGTTTCTGTTTCTCCGCGGTGGCGGGTTGCGTCGACCAAAACATTAAGGATCCATACGGCAATACCCTTCACCTCCACGAGGTCACGTTCATGCTCATGGCGGAGTACTTCCATCGCGTGTGTGGGTGAGCTGCGTAAACACAGCACGACTGTCACCACTTCCCCCCATGTGTCACACGTTCCCGGCTCAACAGGAGCGCCAACGGTGGTGCCCGGTGCGCGAACATCCTCAACACCATCGGCACATGCTCAACTGTTCACCGCATGCCATACCCCCGGCGATGCAGTGCTACGGAGTCGTGGCGGGTACTCGCACTCTCGCTGTACCAGATCTTCTTCACTGGGAGCTCCACGTGAGTCGCGGTGTCGTTAGCATGCTCTCGGCACGCTCGGCGCGTTCCACGCCCCAACAGCCCCCGTGGGGGGGCGATCCACGTCATGCGTGGTATGAGGGGGTTTTGGCAAGAAGCCATGCTCTTGTGTTCTCGTCTGCACCTGGCGGCGCCCACTGGCAGATCGTCATTTGCTGCCCTTCCCTTCCCTTTCCTTCAGTGAAGGTCCACCAAGCCGCTGTTTTGGTCCGCCTTTTCTGTTTCTCTATGATGGCGGGTTGCGTCGACCAAAACATTAAGGATCCATACGGCAATACCCTTCACCTCCACGAGGTCACGTTCATGCTCATGGCGGAGTGCTTGCATCGCGTGTGTGGGTGAGCTGCGTAAACTCAGCACGACTGTCACCACTTCTTCCCATGTGTCACACGTTCACGGCTCAACATGAGCGTCAACGGTGGTGCCCGGTCCAAGCTGCGCGACCAGCCTCAACACCATCGGCACATGCTCAACTGTTCACCGCATGCCGTACCCCCGGCGATGCAGTGCTACGGAGTCGTGGCGGGTACTCGCACGCTCGGCGCGTTCCGGAGAAAGGTTGTTATGTGCCGCCGTCGGGGAAACGACCCCGCAAGTGGCCATCCCAGGGCCCACCAGCCGCTGTTGGGGAGAGGTACCTCACCGCCAGCTTGGGATGGCCGCTTGGATGCACCTGGCCAACAGTGAAGGCATTTGCCTTCCTCTGCGTGGACTCGACGCAGAGAAGTGAAACAGGGCAAGTCCAGGGGCTCCGTTGGCACAACCGACCAAGGGAAAGGGAAGGGAAGGAGTGTGGTGAGGCCGATGGGCACCGCGGCCTACGGAGGAAAAGGCCAAGGGAAGGGAAAGGGGGGGGGAGAGGGAAGGTTAGGGCAAGGAGGAAGAGGAAGGTCAAAGGGTGGTGAGAAGCTGATGGGCACCACCGCCTATGGAGGGAAAGGGTCCAAGGGAAGGGCAGCGAATGGCGATCGGCCAGTAGGCGCCGCCAGCTGCAGACGATATCATTACACCATGGCGTCATGCCAAAACCCCCACATACCACGCCTGACGTGGAGTGCCCCCACACAGGGGCTGTATGGCGCAAAAGGCGTTCTACGTGCAGCAGAAGAGGCACGACAACAACCCCGTTGGTCACAAAGCCATGGAGCGGAAGCGTCGGAGCAGTGGAGAGAAGTGAGGTGTGGAAAAGGACAGGACACGAGATGGAGCAAGGGTGGAAAGGGAACATGGCTGCCAGAAGCAGGATTGAAGGTGACCAACTATTGGGGTGCTCTATATAGGAGGATGGCCCAAAAAGGAAAAGGCACGGGAACCCTCGGAAGGCGAGGAACGGTTGACCCAGGTTGGGTGAATGATGAGGAGGGCGGAGGAGTTCGCTTGCAGAGCCAAACACCGGAATTGGGAAGGAGAAAAGGGATAGGGAAGGCGAAGGGAGGAAAAGGCAAAGGGAAGGGGAGACAGCACGTGGAACACACAGAAGCAAGGAGTGGAACAGGAATCCGTCTGAGGATCCAGCATCAGCATCACCGAGGAATGGAACGCACCGAGGAAAGGAGAAGTAGGGGAATGGAAAGGAGGATGCACTATCCATGGTACAAAGAGAAGGTACCACTACAACGAACAGCAGTGGAAGGAGAGGTGAGATGGACATGGCAGCAGCATTTTGAGGATTGCCGCAGAGTTTGGCAAGAAGGTCCCAAAACACAAAAGTTGCGTCGATTGTGGCATCTAATAAAGGAAGAACAATGGAAATGGAGGACAAGTGGACAAGAACATCGGATCCCAAGATGGGAAGAGGAAGGAGTGGCGGAAGCATACATGATGTACCACAAGCCGACAGGCAAAGCGTACGCGGGAGTAGCGTACAATGGACACCAAGCACGGTTAAAGAAGAGATGGAGCAACCGTTGGGGGGATGAAGACTTGGTAAGTAGGGTGATGAGAACAAGTGAATCAATGGCGGATTGGATAGTATGGCCCGTGGAGAGGTTTCCCAGACAACGAAGGGGGCACATGGCGTTTTGGAGGAGGTCAAGCATGAGGGAGGGGTTTTGGGCCACACACTTGGAATGTTGGTGGCCAAAAGGGTTCAATGAGGGAACGACAGGAGGGGAGCACAGGGAAGGGGCCAGAAGGGATTGGGCACACAGAAGGTACACATTCCAGAGGGCGCACAGGGAAGGTTTGGAAGAAAGGTGGGGGGAGACGAGGAAAAGCCTCAAGAGAACGTTGGAAAAGATTCACAGCAAGGAGACCACAGTGGCGGAGGTGGTCAAAAATATGTTGGTGCGGGAAGCAAAGAAGTTCTTGCAAGTGATATATGGAGATGAAGTCACCGGACAAGACATACAACAACTCGAGGAAGCATTGAGGACCAAGATAAACACCCAAAGGGAGGAAAAGAGAAAGCCCATGGGTGACTGCATCAAGCTCTTGATCACGCACAAGGCTTGGGGTAAAGTGAGAATCAGGGATGTCCTCAGAGACCCTGAAGTAGTCCATAGGCAGCCGGAGCCTGAGGTCGCAGAAACCATGTGGGTGTGTGAGAAGAATGTCCCGCCAATTTCCACGTGGTTGTTGAACTACACGGACATCGACAAGGAAGAAGGATTGACAGAGGCGGAAAAAAGGGTCTTTGTGAAATGGGATCAGCAATTTGGGCATCTCAAGAAAGAAGAACAACCATGGGTGACATCGTGCAACTGTTTCAAGCATTTGCCATATCCAAGGAAGGAGGAAGTATGGAGGGGCCATGTGGTCGTGACAGAGATGGCGGGCTTCAATATTCCAATAATGGAACATGTGGAGAAAAAGGGATACAAATTCAAGCAGCAAGAGCCAGAATGGAAGGTGCTCCACAACTTGCAAGAGGGGTTAACGGAGTACATCGAGTACAAAGTACGAAGTGGAGCAGGGTAAAGAGAGGACTACGAAGGGTGGAAAGACTTGATCAAGAAAAAAGTGATGTGGCAAGTGGACAAGGAGGTTCACACGTTGCCACAAGGGACGGAAGGATGTGTGTAGCAGCCCCTGGCTCTCCAAAGCCCGCAGAAGTGGATGTGGACGACCGGACAGCCCCTGCGCTGCGCGCGCGGCACTCTCCCTCGGATGACGTGCCGCGGCACACCCCAACGCAGTCGGGCCGCAACAGACGCAGCACACGCGACACGCAGCCACCCAAGGCGACCGGCGCAGACCCCCCTCCGGCACACACTTGCAGTTCGCCTTCAGCCTGGTTCGGCGTTGGAAAAGGAGTCCCTCGCAAAGTGAAGTTAGCGTCAGCAGGAGCAGCCCTTGCAGCTGGCGTAGCCCTTGACGAAGCAAAGCAGGAGCAGCCCTTGACGACAGCAGCACCAAAGATAGCCCAACCGCAGGGCAACAGCAGGAAACCGGCAGCGAAATGTGATCCGGCCAGCCTCCTGTGCTTCTCCAGAGGCATAGCTGCATACAGTCGTCATATGCACCACAGGGAGAAGTTGAAACCCACATAATACTCCTTCGCGGCAGCATTGTTTGTTTTGTCCTGCGAGCCAGGGCAGGAGCCGTGAACGGGTTGGTTCGAATCCCGGCCATGCACAAGTGCATTGTGGACGGTACTTGATGTCTTGGGAAAGTTGTGGCATGGCCCCGTGGTGCCACTGACCTGGCCGCGGTTGTTTTCAACATACTCACCGACAGTATGACCCACAACGTTGTGCTGCGAGCCAATGTGGCACAACGCCACATCCGACCTGCCGCCATGCACCACAAACCGTCACTACGGGGCCCCGAGCAAATTGTGCCACAACACCAACATTTCTTGGCGTGCCATGCGAGGCTGTCCAGGCAGAAATTGATGCCCTTTGGGCTGGAGCGACCGAAGCGAGTGTCCCCCCGCTACCGACCTTCACCGCGTCGCGATGCGTAGTCAAATTTCCCCCGATGCCTTGTCAACCGTTTTCGCCGCCGTCGCGCATCACCGGCGCCCACCAAAACACACGCCCATCATTCCCGCATCGGGAGGTGGCCCCATTCCGCGCCCGGAACCTGTCGGAAAGCAGCAAAAATTGCGAATGGCAAGAGCTATTACCGCAAACTCGACTTCTTCTATTTCTGAATCGTGTGCTGATCAGCTGCGAAGTACCCCCGTGATGTGTCCCATTTACCTCCAAATGCTCCAAAAGGCGTTGTGTCGGGCACGGTGGCTGGAGAGCACAGAACCGCAAATTGCCAGTCTAAACTTGCAAGCAACGGCACGCAAGTGCAATATTTGCAGGTTTAGGAGATGCCGTAGCCGGGGTCCGCCAGCTGTGAAGGCAACCGCTTGCCGGAGGCTGCCGGGTGTGGCGCCATCGTTTACCGGAAGTGGCCGGATGCGCGTTGTGGGCGCATATTAATAGGTTGTTGGAGGAAGACAACCGCACTTCCTTCCGCAGTCCGGACGTGGGCCCCTGCTTGTCACATACTTCGGCTTATACAAGGTGCCTTGCACGGAAGGTTTGCGGTCCAGTGCGGCCGACTTGGGGGACTTCCCAAGGTGAGGATAAGCTTGGGGCTGGAGATAGGACACTTAATACAAAGGTAGCGCGCCGGACAAACATCCCCCAAAGGTTGCTGATGGGGATGTCCTGCAGAGGCCGTGGCACGTTCATGTGCCTGTGGGTGCACTGCGCCATGAGTGGGGCTCATGGCATCAGCGCGGCACGAAGAGGCAGGCCGGCTGTGGGGTGCGTGGAGAGGGGGGGGTCAAGAAAGGGAGACGTGGGTGAGTAGGTGTGGGTTGTGTGCAATATTGAGTCTGCTTGCTTCTGGCATCACCATGGTTCTGTGTGTGTGTGTGTGTGTGTGTGTGTTTGTGTTTGTGTGGATCGCTTTATCTCCTCATGCAGTGTTTTTGTGTGTTCCTGGGTGCCTAACTTTTCCGAGAGGGTTTCGCTTTGCATAATGCTTTGTCTTCCACGTTCTGATTGGCCTGACGCAGGGTTCACTGCCGATTATGTACCAGTGCCTGTTGCCCTCAGGATTTGTGCTTGATGTGTTTCACATCGCGCGCGCGTGTGTGTGTGTGTGTGTGTACCCCCTTCTTCACCCCCTTCTATATCAATTCCCTATAAACGATGCCTGACGTCTAACACACACACACACACGGACACAATAGCAGCAGCAATAATAGTAGTAGCAGCAACAGCAGGAGGAATAGTAGCAACCCCTCCACAGCCTGCCAGTCCTACAACCACGGCACAACCAGCACAAAGGGGGGGGGGGTGGGGGGCTGCTCCAAGTTGGGGGGGGGATGTAGTCTCCCACTGCATCACCCGGTTTCAGACTCAGCTAATCCTCACCATGTGTCAGATCCGCTACCACAGCCATTGTGGGATCATCGTAGCCCTGGACAGCTCTGAACCTTGATCCCGAGAGGTGATCGCAAGTACTATAAAGTGAGCAGGCTACGCCAGCTCATCTTGGTCTGGACCAAAAAAAAGTTTATAACAAGGAGCGAGGGTCTGGGTGGGTGCCTTGATCTTGGGTCGGTTGGTGTCTCAAACCCCGCCACCCGGCCACTAACAAAAACAATGCCTGTCACACATGCCTATTGTTTGACGCTGCACCTGACAAGGTTTCTGTGCACACAAGCTGCGTCCTGCTTCTGCCTGTTTGTGTGCGTGTGTGTGCCTTTACCCGACTGCACACAAACCGAGGCCTGTGTTTGGGTGTGTGGGTGTGCAGGTCGTTGGCTTGTTGCCTGCAACACCGGTCTTAACACGGATGCTTCGCTCTGTTTGTGTTTGCCATCACCGCACGTATCCTGTGACTGCCTGGCCTTTCTGCCTCCTGCCAATGCTATGCTTTCAGACAGTTTTCGTTGGGGGCCGGGTTGATCAGAGTGCAACAGTGCTCAAGAGTGCACATTGGCATCAACTCTTCCAGGCCGGCGTTCATATTTCCAGCGCAGGACAAAGGCTTCTGTCGCTGTCTGTCCTGAGGAATTCTTCCTCTGAGGAATTTTCTTGTCATTCAGTGTTGCTGCTCCGGTAGTGCTTTTGTGGTGTAGTGTAGGTGTGTGCGCTACATGACTCACCTCAGGTCAATAAAGGGATTCGCCTGTCCCACTAGGTTCACCTACCAACTGGGTGTACAGCTGCTAATGCTGAGCACGCCAGATTACCGCCAGGTGATTCATGAGATCCATGCGGGGCATGAAAGGTGAGCCGTGCCCACCTAGAGCTGATTGGATCACAGAACAGAGGTTTGAAAATCAGTGCAAAGCAATGGGGATACTGCACCTGTGGGTTTTCCCAGCTAGGATCCGATGGGCCCCTGGTTTCAGGTGACGGCACAGGCATCAGGCATCAATTGCCCAAGGCTGAAGGCTCGAGGCACAGAGGGTAATCCGGGGTCTGCAGGGTGGGTTGGGGGGGGGGGGGGGGGGCTTGGCATTCGGCAGGGGATTGCTGCCCCCAAGCAGCATGGGTCTGTGGTAAAACTTAGTGAAATTTTTTTTTAAAAAAAATACTTTTGAAATTTAGCAAAAAAAATATTTTGTTATGAAGTTTTGCCATATCTTGAGGGTTTTTACTATGTTTCCAAATTTAGCAAAAAATAACACCAAGTAAAAAACTTAGCAGAAAAGAGTTCTGGAAAATTATAAACACATTGTTTCCTCCCCGCATTGGGGACCCCAAGACAGCAGGGGTTATGTAGACCCAAAGTTACAAGCTGTTGTAGTGTGAAATGATGATTGTGCCCCCAATGCAAATGCCGCAAGGCTTTGCTACTCCTTTCACATCCTCCGCAAATCCCTTGTAAACCACAGCAGAATTTTTGCTCCCAAGATGCTCTGTGTTGGCCACTTACTCGTGTTTCCTCACTTCTTGGTGAGCTCATGTTGTACACCGGGTCTGTATTGCGTGCTATGCATGCGCTGTGCACAAAGTTTGTTTGAGAGCATACCTGGATAGTACTACCTAGTACCCCAAGCTATGACCCTTGTGCTGCATTTACATGAGTTGCATGTGTGTTTCCCCCTCCTTTCTAGCAAATTTGTGTGTGTTGTTGTGCATGCCATTGAAAAGGGTACCCTGTTTGGTAGTTTTGATTACTGAGCACTCACTGAGCAAACTGACTACAGGCAAGAATCGATTATGGTCTGTTGTGGATTTGAAGGATGCGTTCAATCAAATCCCTTTGGCCGAGATTACTCCATGGTACGCTGCCACATCAACTTCTGTAGGAATGTTGCGTCCCCAATGCATGCAGGCGTGAAAAACAGCCCTGCTATATGACAGCGGAAAAAAATATCAAACAGGCCCTTGCTAGATATGTGTGATCCATATAGTGATGACATCATCATTGGGACACAAAAGAAAGAAGGTGTGAGTGATTCGGACCTCATCTTTGCCGGGATGTAGCATGGGCTAGATAGGCAAGAATATTGCGAATTGCCCTGAAATTCCCCAATTTTGCTTTGTAAACTGCACACTGTGCGCATGTTGTGCACAAACACCCCCCACCATTGTGTTGTGCTGGGGTAGAGGGTCTTGCTCATGCTGACCTCCCCAGCAGCACTTGGCAACGTGTCTGCTGTGTCATGTCCAACCGGTTGATGGTTGACAGCTTGCTCCGAGGTGGTCCTAGTGGAACCTCAAATCTGAAGCAGTGCAAGGAGGGATCCTATTCTGTCGGCAAGAGGGTGTCCTTGGTCCACAAAACCATTGTGGGAAAGTCAAGGGGTACGGGAAACCAATTGATGTGCCATACACGCTCCCACATGCAGCCCTATCTCCCAGTGTCCCCAAATTGCAGAGCACCCCATTGTCAGGTGCGTGCTACAAGCAGATGTCGCCTGCACACACACTGTGTCAGAGGGCTTTCAACATTGTGCCTTCACTTGGACTTTTTTCTTTGCGTGTCCCATCCAAAACCAGTAGAAACAGCAGGGCTAATGGGTCTGTGGACATCGTGGCGGCTAGCAAGGTTGCTATTGGTACATTCATCATTCAAACAGCATCAAGCATCAGTGCAGAAGTTGATGATGAAACAGGGGCAGACCCAAGTCCCAATCCATCCCACCGCAAAGTCAACCTGAAAGCATGATACCCAGTGCCAAGTGCATTGGCGCATGGCCGATTGCGCATCACCTGCCAAACGCCACGTCATCATCACTTCCATGCACTTTATCTGCGAAAGCGCCATACACTGAATTTCTGAGTTTCTGAATTCCCGAGTTTGTGCTCACTGAATAGGAAGCCTCAGGCATGGCGGTCACATACCGCAATAGAGAGCGTCAGGACGTCCATCATGTGAGCTATGGGTCTATGCCTGGTGCCCTGTCTTCCCAGGTATCTAGTGTATCATATGAGCCTAATGCCCGCTTTCCAAGAACTGTCTTGAGTACTCTGCTTTGAACAAGTTTGAGTCAGTCAAGAAAAAAAAAACAATCGCATTGCACCCCTCCTTCTCGCTGGATACACCATATCCATCTACTTACAACCAACCACCCTGCATTGAGCACTCCTCTAGCCTAAGGCGGCTGTTTCATCAGCGGTCTGTATCATGTGCACATGCAAATTGGGGTTCGCCATCAAGGCACTAATATCTATGCGCTGCTATTGACAATCCAGAGGAAATAGATCAGTGGAAAATCTATCATGCGGTGATGCGGCCCCAAGAATGCTTGTCGTGCACAAGTACGGCCTTGTCTAGGCATGGGACAGGCATCTGGCTGTCGTTTTATCTGACTCTGGGGGTACTTGCATAAGGGCGGACGGGTGGTGGTTGCAGCAAAGCCCTGCTACTCTGCACCTCCCTTACTACGCAGCCTCGTGCTCTTTGCAATGTCGAGGACCACGAGAAAACTGAACCTCAAGCTGAAGAGCCAGCGTAAGGAGACGCCCCTGCCGCGGGGGCAGGTGGTGGCCGTTCTTGCAGTGCAGCTCGTGGAGGCCTTCCAAGTGAACATCATCTTCCCATTCGTTGTGTTCATGATCCGCGATTTCGGGGTTGCCGAGAGGGAGGAGGACGTTGGGCGCTACGCCGGCGCCATGGCCGCCTCCTTCTGCCTTGCGCAGTTCGCCAGCAGCTTCATCTGGGGCTACTGCAGTGACGGCATTGGCCGCAAGCGTTGCATTGTTCTGGGGACCAGCGGCGTGTTCTTAGCCACTGTGATCTTTGCCACTTCCCGGAGCTTCACGCAGGCCCTTGCTGGACGCATTCTTGCAGGGTTGCTGAATGGTGTGCACCATCCTGGATTCGGCCATTGTATATCACTTGCACTACCCTGACCACTTTTGTTTGCGTTTTTGTCCTTTTGCCATCCATCTTCCGTGCGCCCGTCCCCTCACTACCGCCCCCTGCACTGAGAGTCTTCCCAGAGTGATTCCAGAGGGTGATGACCACCGTCGATCTGTGGCCAAGGTACCGCCCCCGTTGAACAGTAGTTGCCCTTGGACACCCCTGCCGGGGGGAACAAAGGAGAGGCTTGGCATGGGAAAGACAAGGGTTGGTGGCGAGAGGCCAATCGGCTGCCGCGAGTATCAATGAGGCGTGGACCTGAGCGCTTTGGTGGCACATGTTCGTGAAGCCTCTGCTTTGCTCGTTGCGTGCAGTCAAAAGGCATGCGCAAGTATGCGTTCCGCAAGGGCCGGTACCTCTTCCAGCAGGTCCACGTGCCAAAAAGAGACGTGCAAAATGTGTTTGCTGGGGGCCGGTACCACTTCCAGCAGGTCCAGGAGCAAAAGATGACGCGCAACAATGTGTCTGGCTAGCGCCGCAACCACTTCCAAGAGGCCCGGGTGCAACAAGTGGCACGCAAAAAAAAAAGTGTTCGGCGAGGGCAGGCACCACCTCCAGGAGGTTCGGGCGCAAAGACTGACGCGTCAAGATGTGTTCGTTGGGGGCCGGGACCAGTTCCAGCAGGTGCAGGCGCAAAAGGTGACACGCAAAAGTGTGTTCGTCAGGGGGCCGGACCAGTTGTGGGGGGAACAAGGCCTACACAGCCGAGCCCGTAGCGGGAGGGCCTATTCCTGTGGCCCCTGTCAAGTGTGTTCGGCTCTGCAAGGTGAGGCATTCATGTGAACAAGAAGTGGCACCCACCCTCCAGAACACGTGGCTTCACGATCTTCGCCCTACGCCCTATGGGGGCGCACCGTGCGCTGTGCGAAAAGGCGGCTGTTTTCCACCACCGGTAGCCATGGGTCCCAGGGTCCTGAATTCTGCACCCCCGATGCCCTTTTGAATGGATCACACACGCTTCTGTAGGGGGGTGGTTTGCAGGGGTGTTTCCGGGATAAACACCGTAATGATTGGCGCTGTGCACGCACTGTGCCTGCGCCCCTATGCAGCTGCCCCAGCCTGCCTCTGCCCGGCCTGCCTGCCTGCTGCTGCTGTGCACTGAGGCATTTCTGGTCCGGGGCCGGGGTGATCAGAGTGCAGGGGTGCCAAAGAGTGTAGGCCGACGTTGCCGTGTCCTGGGCCCAGTGCGGCGCACCATCCACGAGTTTCAGGCTCAACAGTAGAATCAGTTTGTGTGGGTGGTAAGTGTGCCACGGGCCGCAAGTGCGAGACAACGCAGGCGGTATCAAGTGTCCGCCAAATGACAGCCCACTGCCCGTTCAAAGCGCGGCCCTCCGGCCACAGCGCACTTTGCATCCCGTCATGGCTCATGGGTCATCCATTACCTCATGGGGCATTCAAAGGCGCCCATCGGCGCCGGCACAACTTCCCTCCGTGGCGTCTCTTGCCGCCCTATCCCCGGCCCCTTGGACGGCAGGCGGCCGTGCGCGACAGTCCCCCCACATCCCCAAGGGACCATGGCCAAATTGACCTCACGCCCCCCTTTCCCCTGCACAACTTGTGACTTTGGGTGGGAGGGGTCTGCCTATGGTCACGTGCCGCCCCCACCCGCCCGCTTCTCAATGGCAGGGAACGTCGGAATCCTGAAGTCGTTCCTGGCGGAAATCACAGACAGCACCAACCGAGGCCGCGCCTTCAGCCTAATGCCCCTGGCCTGGGGCCTTGGGTGCGTCTTTGCCCCCATGGCCGGTGGGCTGCTCTCGCGCCCCGCCATCCAGTACCCCGGCATCCCTTGGGGCATCTTTGAGACGTTCCCCTACCTCCTCCCCTGCTGCGTGGCCCTCCTCCTCCAGGGGGTCACCGTGCTCCTGGTCATTTTTTTGATGGTGGAGCCGGAGAACGACAGCAGAAGTGGGTCTGCGCTGTTCAAGTCTCCGTCCTCGAAGGCCTCGCTCGCCAGCCCCCGATCTGGGTCCCCTCTCCTCAAAGACCCGGAGTCCCCGGTGCAGGAGCTGGAGAGCCCTGTGGAAGGCAGCGTCGACGCCGTGCCCTCCTGGCCCCCTGGGCGGGTGTGGAGCCGTCCCTTGTCCCTGTGCCGACCCAAGGGGCAGGCTGCCGGAGGCTCTGTCCACACTGTGCCGCAGTTGACCTGGAACCTCCGATGGTCCAATGGTCGCGCAGCTTGGACCGGGCACCACCGTTGGCGCTCCTGTTGAGCCGTGAACGTGTGACACATGGGGGGAAGTGGTGACAGTCGTGCTGAGGTTACGCAGCTCACCCACACACGCGATGGAAGCACTCCGCCATGAGCATGAACGTGACCTCGTGGAGGTGAAGGGTATTGCCGTATGGATCCTTAATGTTTTGGTCGACGCAACCCGCCACCATGGAGAAACAGAAACGGCGGACCAAAACAGCGGCTTGGTGGACCTTCACTGAAGGAAAGGGAAGGGAAGGGCAGCGAATGGCGATCTGCCAGTGGGCGCCGCCAGCTGCAGACGAGAACACAAGACCATGGCTTCTTGCCAAAACCCCCTCATACCACGCATGACGTGGATCGCCCCCCCACGGGGGCTGTTGGGGCGTGGAATGCGCCGAGCGTGCCGAGAGCATGCTAACGAGACCGCGAGTCACGTGGAGCTCCCAGTGAAGAAGATCTGGTACAGCGAGAGTGCGAGTACCCGCCACGACTCCGTAGCACTGCATCGCCGGGGGTTTGGCATGCGGTGAACAGTTGAGCATGTGCTGATGGTGTTGAGGATGGTCGCGCAGCTTGGACCGGGCACCACCGTTGGCGCTCCTGTTGAGCCGTGAACGTGTGACACATGGGGGGAAGTGGTGACAGTCGTGCTGAGGTTACGCAGCTCACCCACACACGCGATGGAAGCACTCCGCCATGAGCATGAACGTGACCTCGTGGAGGTGAAGGGTATTGCCGTATGGATCCTTAATGTTTTGGTCGACGCAACCCGCCACCATGGAGAAACAGAAACGGCGGACCAAAACAGCGGCTTGGTGGACCTTCACTGAAGGAAAGGGAAGGGAAGGGCAGCGAATGGCGATCTGCCAGTGGGCGCCGCCAGCTGCAGACGAGAACACAAGACCATGGCTTCTTGCCAAAACCCCCTCCCAGAAACGGCGGACCAAAACAGCGGCTTGGTGGACCCTCATTCAAGGAAAGGGAAGGGAAGGGCAGCAAATGGCGATCGGCCAGTAGGCGCCGCCCGCTGCAGACAAGCAACACACCAAAGGGTACATGCCGAACCCCCCTCCCGGCGTTGAGGAAGCCCGACATTGTTTGTGGGTGCCAGCGGCAGGGCATTCGAACACGAACAAGTGGTTTGCTGCAATGTTAATGAACCTCGCAGGTTGAGCATTCATGGCCCGGCACCAGCATCGGAGGGAGCAGAGTGATACCTTTCCCACTCTCACCGACCAGAAATACGCTTCCCACCGTGTGTGAAGAAAGAGATCAGGCATCTTCTCCTGAAACCATTGCATACACCCTGAAGTACCAGGCACATTTACCGTTGATCGAGCCTTTATGGCACACACACCCCACACAAAACGAACCAACAATCCCCTCGAAGGCGATGTGTGGGGGCGCCTGGTGGCGCCCTGCTGACAATGGAACTGATTGTTTTTCGTTCTCAGTGATAGCCGTGGTTGGGATTATGGCCAAGCAACCCCCGTCCAAAGAACACCCGGTGTTGTTTCAGTCCATTTTTGCATCAGAGGTTTGGGTGGGTGCATTTTTTCAGGAATCAGAGATTGCGCTTCAGTGCTGTGTGGTACCTTGGAACTGAGTCGCCAGATGGCCATACTTTGTGTAAGGGAAGGCGATCTTTTTCGTAGCATGTTTTGCCCCCTCGGTTTCAGAATAGTGCACCATATCTTGTCACTGAACCCTGTGCACTGCAGTGCACAGACAACACCCTTGTGAACACAACACTTGGCGTTGTTTCCGTCGATTTTTAGGCTCTAGTCATCGTTTAGGCAAGGCGAAGGGGGGACAGGTTTTGCGCATACAGGCCTTCCTTCTGGACCTGCTTCCTGCCATTCCGCTCCCAAAGACATGGTGGAGGGTTGTTCAACTCCAGAGGGGAAAGCGATTTTTTTGCTAGAGACACCCTTGCTCGTCCAGCAGTACCCCGGTACCAGCACCCCACAAGGCAGGGGTCTACATGACGTGCATGGGCAGCTCATTGTCCATGGGATTCTTTGACGTGGTGGTAGAGCCACGTCATGTACTTCCACTGCTGCATGACAACGCGGCACAGGGCTCGGCTAAGGACGTAGATGGGGATAATTGGCACACTCAGCCCTGGTGTTTGCTTCAGGGCGTTCTTGCTTTCAGGAAGCGGTTCCCTGCCCCCCTCTTGCACAACAACCCCCTCGGCAAGGAGGCAACAAAACCTCCCACCCAAAACAACATAGACAACTTCAACATGGTGCAGCACTGGATGAAGGGTTTGTTCTCAGACCCAGTGAATGCATGAGCCATGTTGCTTGCATGGCTGCCCATGTGGTCATCAGTTTCTGCTTTTTGTGGCAGCAGTTGTTATATTCGGTGAACAGTACAAAAGGGTGACTGATCGTTGTGCAATGGTAGGATGGAGGGGGTGACAATTTAAGGCTACCGAGGGCGTTGAGATCATGCAGGAACCATCCCCAACCTGAATCAAACAAAGGGCCCCCAAACCACACATCACCATTCGGGGGGAGGGGGGGGGTCCGGCGAGGAGAGGTGCCGTAAGTGTTTTGCGTTCCATGCAACACTCGTGGCATCCTGGCCGTTGATGTGTCTTGCAGAAAGCTGACCCCGAGGCACCGGACACTGCGGACACCGCCGCAAGCGTGACGGCCACAGCCAATTTCCAGAGGCTTGAGGATGAAGACGCTGCCCCGCAGAGCTTTCGCCAGGTCATATTGAGCCGCAAGTGCGTCACCACAATGCTGGCGTACGGCAGCTTGGCTCTGATTTACGTCGTGTTCGAAGAGATGTTCCCCGTCCTCGCTGCCACCCCGTCAAGCCTTGGGGTACCTATCCAGCGCCCGCCTGCTCCTTGGCCCCAGCCTTGGCTTCGCCCTGACGGGGGAGGGCCTTCATGCACGAGCCACTGTTCTCCTCCCCCCCAACTTGCCATGGCCCTCTCGCCCGGCTGTAGTGGCCTGCCATTGGGGATTGTGTGTGCCGACCCATCACAGAGTACATGGAGAGTGTATTGCCGTGGTAATTGCAGTGCAATAACACTTATTCTTTAATGCAAGAAAACCGTTTTTCATTCTTATCTTTTTAGTAGGACGAAAAATTTTAAATCTTTATCTTCAACTCTTATCAAAAACAAAACCAAAATAGACTAAATGGTTTGGAGCGGAGCTTAGTGGTGCGTACACCCTGAGGGGGGTGGGGTGGGGGGGTGTACCTTGTTCGGAAAATTGGGTGCTCCTTCAGCGAAGCTGCATTTGTTGAGAGAACCGGTCATCAGGATGTTGTTGTTTCTTGCAGGCCTTTTGAATTTGACGCGAGCATTCCACGATTCCAGTGCCCGCAAGGGCTGCTGGAGGATGAAGAAGGGGTTTGACGGTTGAAAGGGGACGCCTTTGCACGCAGTGCACACTTTTTGTACCACTGCAAATACCGCGACCCTATTTCAAGGCTCCCTCTGCTCTGGGCATAAACCAGTATCAGGGATGATGGGCAGATGAGGGCGCCTCTGGAGAAGATGATGGCAACGAGAATTGTGTTTTGGTGCACTTTTTAGGTGCTCTCCCGGAGGGGCAATGGTGTTCATGGGTATACAATACGGGCTCCGGCAACACATGTGCACGCAGTGCTGAAGCGGTACCCAGCACCCCATGGCTAGGTTACGGCATACAACCGGTCTCCGGTCCACTAACCCCATGTACGGAAGGGAAGACACCCGTTGACGCTCCGATCCGTGCCGTAAAGCCCCGCATCGGCAACCGATGCACCGCCAGCGGAGATTTGTATATCAGAATATCAGGAATCAACAGGGTTTTATTTTCATATTGTTTCCGTCAATTATTATGCTTCCGTTCTGATATTCACTGTTTTGACTGCTGGCGGTTGGATCGCGACTTTACCGTAACCGCCAGTTTAACTGTTTATAATGGAAATTTTAACGCAATCCGTCACGAAGGCTCCAAAGCCTTCAGGAACTGCATGGACGCTTCCGCAATTTTCACATCTTACACTCGCAACCTTAATCCGAATTTTTCAGGATGTCGAAATCGGATTTTCGACTTCGACATCCCCGCACTTGATTTGACCTCTTTCGAGTGGACCTACGTGCTTCCCTATGCACGAATCAACTTCCCTTTTATCCTGCCCTCCATTTGTCTTAAAGATATGGGCAAAACAAAGTTGATTCGTGAGGCCACTTGGGAAGGTCATATCTCGTGTTGCTTGCGAGGAATTACGATAGGGAAACGTGGGATGTATTCACAATACTCCCGACGTAATTTAGGAAGCATTATATGCCTTGCGTTTCCACACGTGCGCGCTAGTGTAATGGATCATGGTCAAGAGGGTAGAGTTTGCGTTATAACTCTTTGGCCATGACATTGCGTGCGTTAAGATAACTTTCGAGTGTAGCGCGCAAGTGTTGGTGTTGCATAGGAACTCCCCTTGAGTTCCTATGAGCGATTGACACAAAGTTATGCCCTTGGAGGGGCATGACATATCGTGGTGGGAGCTACCTTTTTGGGCAATATGTGGTATTTGCCATGTGTTGTGTTGCGTGCCCATTTGGCGGGTCCATTACTCCAAGCCAAGCCCGCCAATGGACCTCATATTGTGCAAGCCCCTTCTCCATACTCCCTACGGTCAATTGCAAGCCTAACCTTCGTGAAGGGAAGCTTTTGTGGTGATCCCGAAGCGATGCGTTGGGAGCAAGGTGTGTGTTTTGCAATTTTCCATATTTTCATGTGCCCACTTGGGAAGTAGCGCTCGTAACCTTTCAAGGCGCCCCAAGTGGAGCACATAAGTGGGATCGAAGGTCATTGGTGTCAAGTCATTGTGTTTAGAAGGATTAGTTGATTGCACGATCCAAGCCAAAGATATTATAATATAATTGTGCGCCTTTCAAGGCACTTTGGTTTGTCTTTGTGCCAATTTTGCCATTTTTGGCCCGTCATGATGTCAAGTGGCGACCGTGTATTTCAACGTTGCGCTCAATTGACATCATGACCCAAGTATGGTATGAGGGTACATACTTCGGTGCCCAACATATCTTGGACCCGGCGAATAACTCCTCTTAGGCTTGGCATACCGTGGCCGCCATGTTGGCGATTTGGGACTATCCCAAATCATGGGCCCACTTGGCGACCCTGCCATTCCCAATACCGGAGGAGTTGGGCGACGCCCAAAAGATATGTTGGACACATATGACTTGATACCAATCCTATGGCACACTCCGGTCCGAGTCGGGCATGTGCCTCATTTGCCCTAACGATGAGTGTGCGCATTTTTGGCCATTTTGAGCAATTTTCCAATTTTGCTGCCCGCCGTGCACTATGTTCTAACCCTCGTGCACGCCGGACGCATGGACCAACGGACCATATATGACATGGGTGTTATGGGTAATGGTCCCCATGGTCCACACACCACGTGGGCGAAGCGGAGCCACCTTCGTTAAGGCGCTAGCCCAAAGTGAGTGTGGGCAGTTTTGCCATTTTGGCATTTGTGGACCCAATTGGGATCGTCATCACGCCAAGTAGCATGGAGATCTTTGAGAGCCAAGGGCAAGGGAGTCTCCGTTGGACTCCCGGTGGATCGCGTATGGAATGGCGGATCCGATCTCCAAGCCGGCGTGGAGATATACTATTGGGAGCACACCGAATTTTGGCTCACTTCAAGCAGCCAAAATGACCCAATTTTGGGACCCCAATTTCCCCCTTCCGTGTGGTCAATTGGCGGCCCCATTTCTCTAAGCCCATAGGGAGCCCGGACCTAAATACAAGTTGTACACTCAGATATAAGTCCTAGGTCCTGCCTCCTGCCCTGTGAGCCATTGGCCTTACCGTGGCCGGGCGAGCCACGCGTGGGAATGACGCCAATTTTGGTGATTTTGGCATCATGACCCCACATGACTCATCCGTGTTGCCCTGATGCCGGGACCTCAGAGGGAACCAGGTTGGGTGAGGGCTCCAGGGAGTTCGTACTCGAAGGGCATAGGGTCAGTTGCCTCGTCCCTACCTCTGGCGGGTTCGGACGAGGGGTCAATTTTGGGGATTTTTGAGTTAATTTCAGTTTGGGCTGAAACAGCCCATTTTCAGCTACCAACTCCTGGGTGATAATGGCGGGGCCATATCTCTGGCTCAGAGTGGAGTTGGGACCTGCCGTTAAGGGAGCATAGGGAGCCACTGTCGGTTGGCCTTGGAGCCCCTTGGTTCCCAGGAACTCGCCTGTGGCTGGGCGGGACACCCCCCCTAGTGGCAGGGTTTCAGGGTCCGGACTGAGCAGGGCATGGGTTGAGTTTGAGCCCCCGCCCCCACCAGCCACTGAGAGGGTCGGACCTGGGATTGGGATATGAGTTGGGACTGAGTGTCTATTGTCCTGTGATGCCCTTACCCCAGTCCAGTCTTAACCCCATGTGTACATATCCTGATGTGTTGTTGTACATACTTTTGTTCCCCCTTTGCAGAGTGGCAAGGATTCTGAAACGCTTAGTCACATGACATGAGCGCATTGATGCCCCTGTGAGCGTAGTGCTTTGCCTGCCTGCTCACTTGCGCGTGTCCCGCAGCGTCCCGTGGCCGGCCCCCCACGGGAACGCGTCAAAAGCGTTTCACCGCCGCGGGGTTACCCAACCCTCGCGTGCCACTCGGGGCCACCCACCCCGAGCAGCGCGGCGCAGCCCGCAGCTCGCAGCGCAGCGCAGCAACTCGCAGCGCAGCGCAGCAGCTCTTAGCGCCGCCCAGCGACAGCGCCGAGTTCGTCACGGAGCCAGCAGCGCCGTCCAGAGCATCGCCCTGATCGCGCAGCAACCGTGAAAGAGGTGCACAGACCAGGACTCCTGCATCAGCCCCATCGGCCGACCCGGAGTCCCATCGGCCGACCAGCAAGGCCGCGTCAACCACCTCTACAACCACCGGCTGACCAGCACCAGCCGCACTTCCAATCCAGTGCTGCAGCACCCTCCTCAACAACCACAACCAGTTCGTTGAGTTGAACGAGTGCACATCAAGGACCTCAAGACCAACTACGCCCCCGCTGCCATGGTGAATTGGCAAGAAGCGGGTAGGAGGTGGCCGCAGCCCCACCCCCATGTGGCGCGCCTGCTGCGCGGATTGCTGTGGGACCAGCAGTACCGCTACAGCAATCCCCAGTGCGAAGGCGGCATGCCCGGGAGCTTCGAGCTCCGCGAGGACATGGGGGAGGACCGCCTGCGGGCAGTGGAGGAGTGGCTGCGGGCGGAAGGGTACGAGTACCGCTTCCGCCGCAAGCGCTGGAGGACGTGGACCCGGCCGGACAGGCCCGGCGAAGGGCTGCGCCCCGACGGGATTGAGGAGGACGAGGACCCCAACGCCTACCCGTCGGGCGCCTCGATCAACGTCTCCCTGTGGGACGTGATCGAGAAGAACTTCCCGGAACCGGGGAGCGAGCGCAGGCTGCAGGGCAGCAGCAGCGCGTCTCCGGGGAAGGAGAAGCGGTCCGCCGGGGACAGGAAGCGGGACCGGAGGTGGCGGGAGTACCAGGAGTCCCTGGCCGCCGAAGCCGCCCAAGGCGCCAAGGGCGGAACCCCAGCCCCCAGTCCCCAACGGGCCAATGGTGGTCATCACCCCGGCTCCACCACCCTTGGCGACTACATCAAAGTCGCCACGCAGACCAAGGCCAAGCCCCGTCCGCTAATCCTGAGGCCCCAGCAGGCCCCAGCAGGCCCCAGCAGCGACGTGGAGTCGGCCCACCGCGGGAGGATGCCGGCCGACCAGGCCAGCTCCAGCAGCAGCGCCGCTCCCGCCCAAAGGGACGTGGCGCGCGCCTGTGAGCGCGTCTGTGGGGCGCCCTGCAACCTTCGGGTTGCCCGGCAACGGGCCACGCAGCTGAACGCTGCCGTGGAGGGCGCCGTCGGCATCGCCCATGAGGAGGCCACCGAGTGGGGCAGAGGCATGGACTACCACGCCTCGAAAGTGGCAGCCATCGCGGCCGGTCTCACGGCTGCGGCCGCCCATAAGGCAGTGGCTGCCCAGATCAGGGCAACCGACGAGGAAGCCCGCCGGACGCAGGAAGCCATTGCGTGCAAGGAGGCCGAGGTGAAGGCGCTGGAAGAGGCGCTGGCCCAAGAGAGGGCAAAGAAGGAGGCGGAGGAAAGGGCCCACGCCGAAGCGGCGGCTAAGGCCCAGGAGGACGCCGCCAAGAAGGAAGCCATCGAGGCCGCGCGACGGAAAGTCGCTGAGGAGAAGGCCAAGACGGAGGCGGAGCTGGCGGCGTTGGAGGCGCAGAAGGCGCGGCTGCAGCAGGCCCGGGAAGCCGAGGCGGCTCGTGCTCGGGAAGAAGCCGAAGTGCGGGCTGCCGCAGCCACCGCCGCCGCAATGGAGGAGGCAGAGGCCAAACTCCGCCGCGAGACTCCCCCGGGAGGATCACGAGTGGAGACCCTTCGAAAGCTTTTCGAAGGGGACGCCTCCTCCAGGATGACGCTGGATGAGGCGGACACGGGCAGCAGTGGGAGCAGTGGCACCACCGCCCATCGACGGAGGAAGGGCAAGGGGAAGACCCCCGAGAGGCCGCGGAGGCCAGCGGGTGGACACCCCCACGACAGTGACCCCTTCTTCACCGCCAGTGACGGGGATGAACGAGGCCGCCGACATCGCCAAGTGGTGGCTTGGACGGGCGGAGGAGGCGGAGACGTCCCCATGGAAGGTGAGGATGAGGATCCCCCTCCTCCCTACCGGAGCTCGGAGTCTTCCGAGACCGAGACGCCCAGGTGGGGCAACATGGACGAGGATGACGACATGGACTTCGGCATCACGCGCCCATCCTCGGACCCACCGAGGCGACCCGGCGGAGACCCACCGGGACCCCCTGGCGGAGGACCATCAGGACCCCCTGGAGGACGCCCACCGAGTGGACCCCCTGGAGGCGGACCACCGGGCGGGCGAGGACCCCCTGGACCGGGCGGACCCGGCGGAGGCCCTCCTGGAGGACCCCCTGGGGACCCCGACGACCCACCAAGGAACGGCGACCCGGATACCACCTGGCGGTGGATTGTCTACCTCCGCAGGAGGGTCTTTTCCCTCGAGTGCGAGGTAGACACGGGCAAGGTCGAGATGGCTCGCATCTCCGGGGTCGCCGCGCGCGCGCAGAAGGAGCTGGACATCGCCAGGGCCGAGACCAAGTCGCTGACCAACGTCGTCAGCGGCCTGCAGGAGAGGCTGGATGCGCTGGAAGCCCGTGGGAGCGTCGGCAGCGACCACCCACCCCTGGAGTCTGGCTCGTCGGACGACGGCTGGGGACCCGGACCAGGTCCAGGCAGACCCCACGCCCCCGGCGGAGCCCCCAGGAGTCGCCCCAGCGCCAGTGCCCCCTCTCTCACCGCCCCCTCTCACCACAGTGCGGGCCGCCGCAACGAGCGCGTGCCGCCCGGCAGTGGCAGTGAGGAATGGCGCGATGAGTGGCTCAACGCGGACTACCACAACCGCCGTGCTCCACCGCGGACGCCTGTACGCCCCCGACGCCCGGCACCAGCCCCGGTGCCAATCCCCAGGGCTGGAGGACGTTATGGTGGACTCAGGGATGAGGTCCCCAGAGGAGACGTGGAGTGGGATGTCGGCGAAGGTGAGGACCTGGACCTGGATCTGGAGGAGTTCGACATCAGCCCGCCGCGTGGTGTACGACGGGAGGCCGCTGAACGCAGCCGCCGGCGCCGTGATGAGGATGCGTACATGGATGCAGTACGGCGTGAACATTTTGGCTCAGCGTACGTGGAGGAACCGCGGCTTAGCCACATGGGTTCCATGGAGGAGATGGACGTGGCGGCCGTGGGAGTCCGTGGGCGAGGCCGATGGGAACCTCGGTCGACCTCGCGGCCGGCGTTCATGGTCTCTAAGGCCGCGGATGCCGCCGTGTGGGAAGACTTGAAGGACATCAAGCCCCCCATGTACGACGGCAACCCCCTCAACCTCGACCGCTTCTTGGAGAAGCTGGACGATTGGGGGCTGACCGTCACTGAAGACCTGCCTCCCGCTGATGCGGAGAAGTATGTCTTCAAACGGTTCAGGTACCGCCTGCCGGAAGTGCTCGGAGAGCTATACTTCTTGGCGACCAAGGAGGGGAAAATCAAGACCCTCAAGGAAGCCAAGAAGTGGCTCAACGAGCAGGAGCGGGTGGACGCTCCGCAGGTGGCGGCCAAGCGCTGGAAGTCCATCAAGCTTGAGCATGATGGACGGGAGATCCGCCTACGAGAGTGGCGAGACTTCCGAGGGAAATACACCCTCTTCCGCCGCAACGTGGAGGATTGGAACGAGGGTGACGAGCAGGCTCGCCTGCTCTCCATGCTGCCGGAAGCATGGATCAAGAGGGTCACCAAGGAGGAATCCAAGAGGGCCAAGTCCAACCACACGGTCAAGATGATGCTCCCCAAGGAGTATCATACGAACGTGGTGGCTTGGGCGAAGAAGAACGTGGCCCGGGATGTCAAACGGCACTCCCTGCGGATCGCTCTTCTCATCACCGTCTCGGGCGATCGCGAGAAGACCGCGATGTGGCGCCTTGACGAGTGTGAGTTGAGCGGCCAGACCATCCGTCTGCAGCCCATCCCGGCGCGGATGAGCTGCGACGAGATCTTGGAGTGGGTTGGCGAGGAAGTACTCAAGGAGTACCGAAACCTCCACCACACCCGCGGGTTGAGGCCCGGCGACCGCGACGTCAACTACGTTGGCGAGGGACCTGGCGGGGAGGATGCCATGGACCCAGAGGGAGCCGGCGGCGATGAGACTCTCGTCGACGATGACGACGACGATGAGCCCGCCGAAGTGGCCGTTTGCGCCTTCGTGGCCAAGAACCTGAACGCGGGGAGCAAACCGGGAAACTGGAAGCCCCTGCAGCAGGGTTGGAGGAAGCAGGAGAAGAGGGACCCTCGCCGTATTGGCGACCCTCCGTTGTCCTTTGGGGAGTTCATACGAGCTCACCCTCAGGGCTGTTTCGTGTGTTATGGGAGGAAGCGAGGCTTCAACCATGACCACCGAACATGCCCCATCCACAAGGCCGACACGGACGCTTACAAGAAGGCGCACGGGTCGAAGAAGCGTGCGCCCGCGGGTATCCGGGAAGCCAAGATGGAGGTGGACAAGGACGAGCTGGCCAAGCTGATATCGTCGGTGGGGACCGAATTGGCCAAGGAGATCCAGGAGATCAAGCGGAACTGGGTCCCCAGATCGGACAACAAGAACAAGGAGAACAACCAGAATGACCAGAACAAGGACAAGGACAAGAACAAGGGTAAGAAAGGGGGAAGGAAGAAGGGCATCAACGACGTTGAGGCCGAGGAGAACACCCCCTCTTCCACAACCGACGCCCCCTAGCGGAGCCCCTGCAGCCAAGGGCCCCAGCTAGGGCGGTCGCAGGATGGTGACGTGGGAAGCGCCGAACCATCCCAGTCGGGAGTCGATAAGCACAAGGGGACTGCCGCGGGCGGAAGGCCCGGTCCGGCGCCCAGTCGCGGGAGCGGGGTGAGGGCAAGTGAAGGCACGAACCCTTGCACCCGTCCGTCCTTCGCCACCAAGAATGTGTTTGATGTACTACAGGATCTATCCGAGAGTATCGGAGGATCACCCGGACCGCAGCTGGATGCTGCAGATGGGCAGCCTGAGCCCATTGTCCACGACCTGCACCAGTTGCTTGTGGAGCTTCTGGAACGGCCGGAGATCCTGAGTTTGCACGCCGTGCGCCGTGTCGGTCGCGAGCGGCAGTTGCATCTTAAGGTCCGTGCCTTATGCGGGGAAGTGGAAAAGGTTTTCGACGCGTTGGTCGACACGGGAGCTCAGGTCAGCTTGGTCAAGGCTGGCCTACTTCCACCAGAGTGTCTGACCGACAGTCGGAAACCTGTCAGGCTGAAGGTGGCGAACGGCCAGTACATGGTGGGAGGCACGAAGGAAGCGGCCATTGGGCTGCAGTTCGTGAACCATCGTGAGCTGAGCCGCCCAGACCTCGGCAAGGAAATCCTCCTGCACGGTAGCTTCTACGAGGCCGAGATGGACTGGGACATGATCGTCGGGTACGACTTCATGATGGAGACGGACTCCGGCGTCCTCCCGGCCCAGGCTTCCATGACCCTGTACCAGGACGACCAACTCTCGTGGCTTTCGTCACCTGAGCACCATGTGGAATGCCAATGGATCCACCCCGAACGCAATCAGCTCGAAGTGGCCGCGCTGGACACTGAGCCAACTGGTCCTGCAAACCAGGAGTACGGCGTAAGGCCGGAAGTGGCGAGCCGAGTTGTCGCGGACTTGGGAGCTTCGGATCTGGCCCTGGATGCGTTCTCTTCAGGAACCTCCGCCCATCTGCGGGTGTGTGAGAAGTACTGGAGCGCACAGGACTCCGCGTGGAAGAAGCACTGGGGTCCGCATCAGGGACTGATGTGGATCCATTGCCCCCGTTGGGACATTCCAAGAGCGATAGCGAAGATTCGCAAGGACCGCTCCAAGGCAGTGCTGGTTGTTCCTATGGGATGCACCGAGGAGGAAAGTACCCGACATTGGGTAGCCTCATTGACCAACATGACCTTGAACAAGGTCGTCCTACCGGCTGGAGAGAGTGTCTATCAGGACGCTAAGGGACAGCCCATGCCACCCCAGAGATGGCCAACAGAATTCCACTATGTGGATGGGGGCCTTGATCAGGCCGACACCACGGACTTCGTGTGTGTCAACCGTATCATAGCAGAGCCTTGGAGGCAATGCTTTGCGGTTCCCCCTGTTGACATCGAAGAATCGGACTCCGAAGACCCCCTCACTGAAGAGGAGTGGGATCTGGTTCAGGGGTATATGGATCAGCCCTTTCACGACTGGGGGAACCAGCGTGAGGGCAAAGGCCAGGACAAAGCCTGGTGGGAAGTGGACTCAATCGTCTCCGGTTCCTATGACGGGAATACCTTCGTACAGAGGGTGCTGGATCACATGTCCAGCCAAGACGAGCCGCCTGGCGGTAACCCACCCACCTACGGCGATCTGTTCCGAGGCAAGACCAGGGATGGCCCTTTGGGCCACCTGGGAAGACCACCTGAGCCGAAAGCGAGCGGGGTCGCTACCCCTCAAGTAAGCTCCGTGGTTCAAGTGCCCGGAAAAGCCAAGGCGGAGTCCGATGACTGCCCCAAGATCCAGGCATTGAGGGCCAGGCTGAAGCAGAAGTATGGTGACACCTTCTTCAGCGGTAAGCCTGTGTTTCCCCCACCGGTGCGTGGACCGTATGGCGAGGCCAAGATACGACTGAAGCAGGACCCCCGTGTGTATCGCCACCGGGAGTTTGCCCTGAGGGGCGAGAGGAAAGAGGCCATGGAGAAGATCCTCCGTGACTTCATCCAGAGAGGCTGGCTTGAGCCGTGCCACTCCGAGTGGGCCTCTCCCTGCTTCGTCGTCCCCAAGAAGGTTGCCGGTGAGTGGCGGCTCGTGGTCGACTACCGCGGCCTGAACGCCCAAACGCAGCACGACAGCTATACGCTGCCCCTCATTGAGGACATGCTGCAAAAGCAACACCGGCGGAGGATCTTCACGGTGATTGACCTGAAACATGGTTATCATCAGATGCCTCTCGCCGAAGAGTCCCGTGCCTGCACAGCCATGAGCACTCCACTTGGACCTCTCCAGTGGAAGGTGATGCCCATGGGCGTCACCAACGGCAATGCGGCTTTTCAGCGGATGCTGGAGAACCTGCTTGAGCCGGTGCGCGACTGTGCGGACCCCTTCGTGGACGACGTGATCATCGCGTCCGGGGACCCCAGCATGAGCTACGAGGAGCTCCTGGAGGCACACGAGAGGGACGTCACTCGAGTGCTGGACCTTCTGGTTCGGCACAAACTCACGGGCAGCAGTGACAAGGCCACCATTGCGGTAAGCGAGGTGGTCTTCGCTGGCCACGTAGTCGGGAACGGGCAGCGAAAGCCCATACCTGGCAAGGTGGCTGCGATTGAGCACTGGGAAAAGCCCAAGACGGTCTCTGAGCTACGGGCGTATCTGGGGTTCTGCAATTACTACTCGGGGTATATCAAAATGTATGCCGAGTATGCAGCCCCCATGACGACCATGCTCAAGGGCAACCGAGAGGAGACCAAGAAGGGGTCCAAGAAAGCTCTGGTCTGGACAGCTGAGTCCGACCGTGCCTTTGAGGGGATGAAGCAGGCGCTGCTATCCGCAGTGGGTCTGCACCTCGTGGATCCCGACCGAGGGTTCGTCCTGCGCACCGACGCTTCCGACTACGCCATTGGCGCTGTGTTGGAGCAAGTGCTTGACGACGGGAGGCACGTGCCCGTGGCCTTCTGGAGCCGGGTCCTGGCGGAAGGCCAGAGACGGACGTGGACGCCCCGTGAAAAGGAGGCGTATGCCATCGTCATGGCTCTCAGGAAATGGGCTGGGTACATAGCCCTCCACCCCGTCACCGTCTGCACCGACCATCAGAGTCTGCAGTCGTGGCACAAGGAGCACGTGGACACCCCCTCGGGTCCCGCCTCCCGACGGGCAAGATGGCATGAGACCTTGGCCAAGTTCGACCTTACGGTTGTTTACATTCCTGGAAAGGATAACACCGTGGCGGACTGTCTCAGTAGGTGGGCCTATCCCGCCAGCAAGGGCATGCAGGACATCTCTGCCCATGGCGATGAGGCTGAGACCGCTGAAGCCAAGAGGATCATCGAAATGGAGCGCCTGATGGAGGAGGAGGGTGCTAAATGCTTCGTCGTCATGGCCGCAGATGCCCCCCTCGCGTCGAGGGTGAGCAGAGCGGTCAGTGTACTCGCCCCTGAGGGAGCTGAGTCCGACAAGCACCTCTTCCCGAAGTCTTGCCTCCAGGACGACTGGACCGACGATTACGCCAAGTCTGAGGCCTTTGCGGCCGAGTATAGGGCTGTGACCGACCCTGACGACGGGCAGAAGTGGCCAAAGGGGCTGACTGAGGAAGATGGCAAGCTCTACCGGAATGGTAAGCTGCTAGTACCAGAGTCCCGGGTGCTCGAGCTGTGTGAAGCTTGGCACCACCACATGCTGCACCCAGGGGTCAAGAAGCAAGCTCTTGACATGCAGCGTCGGTTCGAGATCGACCATATCGTTCTCTACACTGCCATCAAGAAGGTCAGGAAGGGTTGCTCGGTCTGTCAGGCCTGCAATCCCGATAACCGGAACGTCAAGGGGGAAGCCCAATGGACCCCGGTTCCTGACCAGCCCATGGAGAGCGTGGCCATGGACGTCTTCTCCATGCCCGAAGTGCACATTGGCAAGGAGACCTTTGACTGTGTGGTTCTCTGTGTGGACCGCCACAGCGGCTACGTTGTAGCCGTTCCGGCACGCAAAAAGGGGTTGCTTGCCAAGGAAGTGGCAGTCATGATGATTCGTCATTGGCTGACCGTCTTTGACATCCCCCGCACCATTTGCAGTGACCGAGGGCCCCAGTTTACTGGTGGCGGGTTCAAGGCTATGTGTTCCCTCATGGGGATACGTCATGCCAAGAGCGTCGCCTATCTCAGCCGGTCTAACGGCCGTGCTGAAGTGGCTGGACGGCAGCTGTTCGAGAAGCTGCGCAAGATCCACATCACCAATCCACGGCGGAACTGGTTTGAGGAGATGTGGCCTGCTCTGAAGGCCCATCATGACACCCCCACTCCGGGCGGTTTGTCCCCTCACCAGATTCTGTTCGGCAGGGACCCCCTGGGTAGGGGACTTCCCTTGTCCGGTGATGGCATGGCTATGGATGCCAAGGAATTCTTCGCGCGGCAAGAGCAAACGGCGCGGGACATCCGCCAGCAGCTCGAGAAGGAGCATGCTGAGCGTCAGAAGTCCGCCCCGAGCTCGACAGCGCAGAAGTTCAGGGTGGGAGACCCGGTGTGGGTGATCAGACCCCGCCCCATGGGCACCCACCGCACCAAGACCTGGTTCACACCTGGAGAGGTGGTCCGCAGGATTGGTGAGGACACCTACCGCATCAAGGTGGGTCACGGACAGTTCCGGGAGCGCCACGAGAGTCAACTCCGTGAGCGGGAACCCGACCTCCGTGGCCGGCATGTGTCCCTGGACTACGCCAAACATGAGGCCGACTCGGAGGACGACTATGCCGAGCAGGACGACTATACAGTCGAGAAGATCCTGGCTCAGCGTCCGAAAGCCTCGGCACCTGGAGGTCTGGAGTTCAAGGTTCGTTGGCGAGGCTATGGGCCGTCCCACGACACCTGGGAACCCGTCTCCTCATTCGTGCCGCGGGTCAATACTCCCTTCATGGAGTACATCCGCAAGCACAAGACCAAGATCCACGTTTCGGACTTGGCAGCACTCACCCGGGCGATTGCAGCCAGGGGTGCCTGATCAGCGCCCTGAGCTCTCCCCTGATGCGTTTTGAGCGCTTGTGAGGCCGACGAATCGTCCCTTACTGGCTTGCTCTCTCCCATCTTTCGGTGACAGAGTGGCCATATACCCCCCCTGCTGAATCTAGAGGGGGATGGCCCCTCTCTTCAATTCTATTCGTCACTCCCCCCCCTGCTGAATCCTTGGGAAACCAGGTAGGGCGACTGACCTTCATATTTTTGAGCTCTTGGGGCCTTGAAGCCCATACGACGTTGCGCAACGGATGCCGCTGTCATCGGCATTGCGAATTTTTGGTGTGTGGTCTGGTTCCATGGCACTTGCGGAATCCAGACCAGTCGACGTGTGTCAGCTGACTATATATGGCCTGAACTCAGGCGTTTTCCTGTCCACCCTCCTGCATTGCCTTATCCTGACCGTGGCGTGGTTTGGCGCTCTGTCCAGAGCGTGTTTACACGCCTATTTACCCAGTTGTTGCTTGTTTTTCTGCCCTCCAGGATATGTGCATCTGTATGTTAAGTGTCATCAGCCCATCGCTGAGGGATGGACTGTTTTTCACCACGAATCGGGATACAGAGGCGCCTTGAGTCGCCGTGTACATGTTCATACTGCCTGGTCCGGCCTGGACCAGTACCTGAATACAGATTCTACTGTTTGAGTGCCCGTGATACCGTGTTGCCCTATTCGCTGTGATGTGTGGAGATCCTGATGGCGCCAGGCGGGAAGCCCAGTTGCCTGACTACACTCCCAGCGGTCCGCCACTGTCAGTCCCAGTGTGAGCCTACCGATTCGCAGACGCACTTGCATTCGGATGGCGGCCTCCGGTGCTCCTGACCTCGGTCAGTCTGCCTGGGAAACTGGTGGTTTGAGGAGTCGACGCCTCCGCCCACACTGCATGAGGACTCCCTCATGTATGGCCTTCGTGGCAGTAGGGCAAGGGAAAAGACGGCCTTGATGCCCGATCCCTTCAGGAGGAGTTCCCTTAAGATTTGGGGTTCTTAAGGAGTTCGACTATGGCACTCTGGACTCGCGTCGTATGGATATGGACATGGTGCGCCCGAGGAAGGACCCGTGGGGACTCTCCCCAGTCGGCGGGCCTTGGGAAGCTTGGGGTAGCCTGATGGATCTTTGTGGTCGCTCTCGACTTGTGGGACCACCTCGGTCGTCGTGTGTCGCCTATGTTGGCCGTGTATGCCACTGCCACTGTGGTGGTGACCGTAGCAGCCGGCACCCGGTGCGCCTGGTATGGGTTAACGGGTCCTTTGGATGCCGAACAATCGCCGCCAGGACCCGGGACTTGATACTTGATACTATACATGAGCTTATACAGCGTTACACCTATCTTACTGTGACTTACTGAGGTGAGGATGTGACACCCCCCCCCCTTTTCAGGAAGTGGTCCTGGGTACCCGCTGCCATGCTTGGGTGTTATCGAGCCCCCCCAGGGTTTGCTCTAAGGAGGGGGGTGAAGCGGTACCCAGCACCCCATGGCTAGGTTACGGCATACAACCGGTCTCCGGTCCACTAACCCCATGTACGGAAGGGAAGACACCCGTTGACGCTCCGATCCGTGCCGTAAAGCCCCGCATCGGCAACCGATGCACCGCCAGCGGAGATTTGTATATCAGAATATCAGGAATCAACAGGGTTTTATTTTCATATTGTTTCCGTCAATTATTATGCTTCCGTTCTGATATTCACTGTTTTGACTGCTGGCGGTTGGATCGCGACTTTACCGTAACCGCCAGTTTAACTGTTTATAATGGAAATTTTAACGCAATCCGTCACGAAGGCTCCAAAGCCTTCAGGAACTGCATGGACGCTTCCGCAATTTTCACATCTTACACTCGCAACCTTAATCCGAATTTTTCAGGATGTCGAAATCGGATTTTCGACTTCGACATCCCCGCACTTGATTTGACCTCTTTCGAGTGGACCTACGTGCTTCCCTATGCACGAATCAACTTCCCTTTTATCCTGCCCTCCATTTGTCTTAAAGATATGGGCAAAACAAAGTTGATTCGTGAGGCCACTTGGGAAGGTCATATCTCGTGTTGCTTGCGAGGAATTACGATAGGGAAACGTGGGATGTATTCACAATACTCCCGACGTAATTGAGGGAGCATTATATGCCTTGCGTTTCCACACGTGCGCGCTAGTGTAATGGATCATGGTCAAGAGGGTAGAGTTTGCGTTATAACTCTTTGGCCATGACATTGCGTGCGTTAAGATAACTTTCGAGTGTAGCGCGCAAGTGTTGGTGTTGCATAGGAACTCTCCTTGAGTTCCTATGAGCGATTGACACAAAGTTATGCCCTTGGAGGGGCATGACATATCGTGGTGGGAGCTACCTTTTTGGGCAATATGTGGTATTTGCCATGTGTTGTGTTGCGTGCCCATTTGGCGGGTCCATTACTCCAAGCCAAGCCCGCCAATGGACCTCATATTGTGCAAGCCCCTTCTCCATACTCCCTACGGTCAATTGCAAGCCTAACCTTCGTGAAGGGAAGCTTGTGTGGTGATCCCGAAGCGATGCGTTGGGAGCAAGGTGTGTGTTTTGCAATTTTCCATATTTTCATGTGCCCACTTGGGAAGTAGCGCTCGTAACCTTTCAAGGCGCCCCAAGTGGAGCACATAAGTGGGATCGAAGGTCATTGGTGTCAAGTCATTGTGTTTAGAAGGATTAGTTGATTGCACGATCCAAGCCAAAGATATTATAATATAATTGTGCGCCTTTCAAGGCACTTTGGTTTGTCTTTGTGCCAATTTTGCCATTTTTGGCCCGTCATGATGTCAAGTGGCGACCGTGTATTTCAACGTTGCGCTCAATTGACATCATGACCCAAGTATGATATGAGGGTACATACTTCGGTGCCCAACATATCTTGGACCCGGCGAATAACTCCTCTTAGGCTTGGCATACCGTGGCCGCCATGTTGGCGATTTGGGACTATCCCAAATCATGGGCCCACTTGGCGACCCTGCCATTCCCAATACCGGAGGAGTTGGGCGACGCCCAAAAGATATGTTGGACACATATGACTTGATACCAATCCTATGGCACACTCCGGTCCGAGTCGGGCATGTGCCTCATTTGCCCTAACGATGAGTGTGCGCATTTTTGGCCATTTTGAGCAATTTTCCAATTTTGCTGCCCGCCGTGCACTATGTTCTAACCCTCGTGCACGCCGGACGCATGGACCAACGGACCATATATGACATGGGTGTTATGGGTAATGGTCCCCATGGTCCACACACCACGTGGGCGAAGCGGAGCCACCTTCGTTAAGGCGCTAGCCCAAAGTGAGTGTGGGCAGTTTTGCCATTTTGGCATTTGTGGACCCAATTGGGATCGTCATCACGCCAAGTAGCATGGAGATCTTTGAGAGCCAAGGGCAAGGGAGTCTCCGTTGGACTCCCGGTGGATCGCGTATGGAATGGCGGATCCGATCTCCAAGCCGGCGTGGAGATATACTATTGGGAGCACACCGAATTTTGGCTCACTTCAAGCAGCCAAAATGACCCAATTTTGGGACCCCAATTTCCCCCTTCCGTGTGGTCAATTGGCGGCCCCATTTCTCTAAGCCCATAGGGAGCCCGGACCTAAATACAAGTTGTACACTCAGATATAAGTCCTAGGTCCTGCCTCCTGCCCTGTGAGCCATTGGCCTTACCGTGGCCGGGCGAGCCACGCGTGGGAATGACGCCAATTTTGGTGATTTTGGCATCATGACCCCACATGACTCATCCGTGTTGCCCTGATGCCGGGACCTCAGAGGGAACCAGGTTGGGTGAGGGCTCCAGGGAGTTCGTACTCGAAGGGCATAGGGTCAGTTGCCTCGTCCCTACCTCTGGCGGGTTCGGACGAGGGGTCAATTTTGGGGATTTTTGAGTTAATTTCAGTTTGGGCTGAAACAGCCCATTTTCAGCTACCAACTCCTGGGTGATAATGGCGGGGCCATATCTCTGGCTCAGAGTGGAGTTGGGACCTGCCGTTAAGGGAGCATAGGGAGCCACTGTCGGTTGGCCTTGGAGCCCCTTGGTTCCCAGGAACTCGCCTGTGGCTGGGCGGGACACCCCCCCTAGTGGCAGGGTTTCAGGGTCCGGACTGAGCAGGGCATGGGTTGAGTTTGAGCCCCCGCCCCCACCAGCCACTGATAGGGTCGGACCTGGGATTGGGATATGAGTTGGGACTGAGTGTCTATTGTCCTGTGATGCCCTTACCCCAGTCCAGTCTTAACCCCATGTGTACATATCCTGATGTGTTGTTGTACATACTTTTGTTCCCCCTTTGCAGAGTGGCAAGGATTCTGAAACGCTTAGTCACATGACATGAGCGCATTGATGCCCCTGTGAGCGTAGTGCTTTGCCTGCCTGCTCACTTGCGCGTGTCCCGCAGCGTCCCGTGGCCGGCCCCCCACGGGAACGCGTCAGTGCAAAGTTGTTTTCAAACAGAGATTGAGCGAGCCGCCAGACCCTTCAAACCAGTGGTGCACATGGTTGCAAGGCTTCCACGTACACTTTCGCTTCGCTCACCTTAACTAGCCCCCCCCCCCCCTCAACCCCCGGATTTGAATCTCCTGTGGGCTAATCATGTCCCTATAGGCCACAAGGCTGGCAGTATTTTCATGCACAGGTACACTGCCTTGCCTTTTAAAGCAGCGGCGTATTCTTTACTGAATTCTACGTTGCACGGAATGTGTGGGCCTGTCCTCCAAAAAAAGACAGGAGGTGGGATTTCTAGCGTTTGGTGTCTGATTTCCAGGCATACCCTGCCTCCGCTCACCCTCCATCTGTCCTCAGGGCCTGGACTACAGCAGTGCACAGGTCGGGAGCTGCCTATCCATTGCCGGAATCACCCTCTTTCCGACGACTCTGCTGGTCACCCCGCTGCTTTTGAAGGGCCTGAAGGTACCCCCTCCACACCTCCTCCTCCGAGAGAGTCTGGGTGTGCCCACCCACCTCCATGCCCAAGGAATAGGAAAGACACCGGAGACCAGGGACGCGAGTAAGAACGGCTCTTTTTTTTGGTCCGGGTCCCCGGGGGGGTAGGGGGGTTCCGGAACCATTGCCAACCATCCTAGCTCTCCGGATTTTGGAAACCTTCCGGAGAGCTCCAATTTTCCTGCTTTTCCATCCGGAGAGTCTGGAGAGTGAACAGTTTTTGTTTTTCCCCGTTTTTTTTTCAGCATCGTCTTCAACGTTCATTTTGGGTGTTTAGACAAGGTTGGGCTTAAAGCTTTGCGGTGATGTCATTCAGGGTGTCTCCCTTAGTCCTTCACTGTGCTCTGCAGTTCATTTTTGATTTGTTCCCTCTTTGTAAATACACATGGACCCACCGGCCTTTTGGCCACACAATGGTACATTGTACATTGCGAAGAGGGAAGTTGTTTGTCGTGCGTCCCTTAGACAATGTTCAAAGAGTTTTCCCAACAGCATTCCGTGTTGTGCTTTGTATGTGAAGTTGGGCGCCTGGATACTATCTGTACCGTTATCAATTACCATTTCCCCCCGCTTTCCCCCGCTTTTCCTCGCTTTTCCCGCTATTCCCGCTTTTCCACACCGTCAATGTTGTCCGGAGAGGTCCGGAGATGGAGAGCCAGGATACCTGCATTACTCAGTAATGGTTCCCGAGTAATGGTTGAGGGTTTCAGAACCTACAGTACTACAGTTTTTGTGTGCACCTCTCTCCCCCTTCCTTTTGTCCCTGCCCTTTCTTCACTTTCTGCATCTACTCCTCTGATGCAGAATAGTTCTTTCCCCATGCCTAAAACCTGGCATTGTGAGCATGCCCCAAAATGTGCCTCTGCCAATGCTTGTCGTGCCAAAAGGTGTCGGCAAAAGGAAGGTGATGGGCAACATGAAGCTCAAGCACGCAAATACAAAAAAGAGGCACGCTTCCAAAAGATGCTCCCAACTCAAATACAGTTGACCAATTGTTGCGGGTGAAAGACATAGCTTCTGATTCATCTTTGAAACCTGTGTCTTCTGGTACCCCTACCTCCAGCCCTGGGTCTACTTCTAACTCCAGTTCTAGTTCCAGCCCTGGGTCTGGGGAAAAGGTCTTTGACTGTCCATGTGAAAATGTTTGCATTGCATGAAATACTTGCTCTTTCACGGTCACCCTGATGTATGTGTTCTCAGTCAGCCCCGGCGCAGGCGCCAAAGAGGGGTGGGGGAGCTGGTGCAGGAAACGGGCCTGGGCCCCACCTTCCCAATTTTCTCTCGCCTGAGTACAAGCCAAGCTGCAGCAGGTTGCCATTTAGCATGTGTACTCAAAGCCGTATTTGGGAGGTACCCCTCACTCTATGAATTTCCTCTGCTGATGATGTGTCGGGTGGGTATCCCCCGGGTACAGTGGTGCCACAACCCAGTCGTACAAGGTTTTATGGTATTGAATAATAGGGTAAGGGAAACGACAAGGGTTAAGGTGGGGTGAGGGCGGTGGCAAAACTAAGAGGGCGCGGGTGTGGGCGAGGGCAAACTCCAGACCAAGGGCCTATCCAAAGCCCACAGGCGAGGGTGGCGGGGAGCCTGTGGGGATGACAATATGCGCGATAGCAAGGGCAAGGGAAAGAGCAAGGGCAAGGGCAATTACCAGGTCTAGGGCAAGGTCAGGACAAAGGCAAAGGCAACAGCTAGGCCAAGGGCAGCAGTAACCAGCAAGCAACAACAACAAGCGGCAACAACAACAACAACAACAACAGCGACAACAATAGCAGCAGCAACAACAACAACAACAACAACCGCGACAACAACAACAACAACAACAACAACAACAACAACAACAACAACAACAACGACAACAACAGCAGCAGCAGCAGCAACAACAGCAGCAGCAGCAACAACATTGTTATTCTCCGACATAGCATTGCCACTTAGAATCGTTATTTTTCTGTGTTGATAGCCATACCAACAGGTACTTTCTCCGGCTTACCAAACGAAGCCATCGGCGGCTCTCAGCGTCCGAAAAATGAGTGACAGATGGCCATTGGTGCCTACTTCATGGACTGACTGGAGGTGCAACTGTGTGTTTACTGCTGAAAAGCATTTGAGTTTCCCTCAACACCCAAAATATTTTTCTCCGGTAAAGTGGGGCAAGCAATGTAAACAATTTGTTACCAAAAACTCAAACCAGTGCGTACACCAGCACGTACCAACCAGCACAGTTACTGCGCCTTTTTGGGAATACACCCACAACCACCACCCGCATCCCCCATTCCCCAAGTTCCACCCCCGCCCCCCATGCCCAACAGCTGTTGACTATCTTCCGGTGGCACTTGCTGCTGTTCAGCCCCATCTTCATGGGCTTTCCTTACATCCACCTGCTCGGGTCCCCGCGCCTCATCAACATCGTCGTCCCCATCGCGGTCTCCCTCAAGAACTTCATCGGCTGCAACGGCTTCACCGCCTGCCTCCTCCTCAACACCCACTCGGTCCCCATGTCCCACTTGGGCGCGATGAACGGCGCGGCCCAGTCCCTTGCCGCCCTGAGCCGGGGCCTGGGGCCGGGCATTGCCGGGCTCCTGTGGTCCATGTCCATCGACCCCGCGTGGAAGCCCTGGTTCCCGTTTGGCCATGCCACGGTGTTCCTGGCCATCGGAGTGCTGTGTTGGCTCACGTGGCTTGGGGCGTGGTGCATCCCCAGCTCCATCCAGCACCCGGTGGAGGAGCAGCCGGCCCCGGCGGAGGCGGCGGCCAGGGATGAGGACGACAACGATAAGGCCCGCTGCTGTTTCCTGGCGTGTGTGCCCCGCTGAGGGGCCCGGCGCAGGAGCACACGGCGATTGCAGTCCTGGACCGTGCGCGCCCTGCGCACGTCCCGGGGCAGCAAGTGGAACGGTGCACAGCGGTTTGTACCGTTGTGGGAATGCCGGGTTTTGCGGAGGATGTGAGCCGCTTTGTTGGTACACATGCCGGAGTTGTCCGACCTCTATGCAATGTCTGGTGTCTGGGGTGTCTCCAACTGCACCGGGCGTTGTGTTGCACCCCCAGACCATTGCAGTGCCCTTCGTCTATAATGCCACACGTGCCATTCCAAGCCTGGATGGCCTGAGACTGCTATCCGCAAAGGGAACCGGCCCAGGATCTGGAGGCAGCGTGCGCTAAAGAGGAGTTGGTGTGCGCTGGAGAAGGAAAAGCTGGACAGCTTTCGTTCTAGCTGGACAATCTGGCCAGTGCGTGTACCATGGCATGCCAGCGGATAGTCGCCCTGGGGAGTTAGTTGCCCCCCCCCCCCCCCACCACCACACACAGACACGCACCCTTGCGACACAGACACAGACAAACACAGAGAAGGACAGTTGGTGGTCCATCTTCAACGGTTGATGGTCAGATGACGGCACTTCCAGGTCCCCCAACGGCTGTTGCCGGGGAACGGATCACGTGACTAACATGAAGACTGTGCAGCACGCAGCAGTCGATCACCGCTCACCATGAGCCGTGGCTTGGTCCGGTGCGCTGCAGAGCCGGAGGGGCCCGGCTTGCAACTGCGCCCGGATGGTGACGCGCGGCCCTGCGCATATGCAGTGGCATCCTGGCACCCGATGGCCAACTCCATGGGGCTGTTGCACACCATCCTCAGTCACCGTTCGGGCTGCGCCAGGATCGGGGCTATCAGCAGCCCATGCAGCAGCCCGTGAGTGCTGTCTCTGGACGCCGGGGGTGGCTTTCACGCTAAACAACGCTGCTGAGCTATGCTGTGTAACATGCCATCCTCCGAATAAATGCTTTTAATCGCGGGTCCTATCCGATCTCAGGGCATGGGTTGAGATTGCGATGGGGTCACTGTGAGCTTCATACGGTGTGACGCGATGTTTTTCGCTTGCTTTTCTGTGGCATGCCACGGGATGCTGAACACGGTTCTGATTGGGTTCACGGCGTCAATTTTTCTTTCGATGTAGTCAAGTTTGTTTCTGGTGGATTTTGGTAGTGGTGATCTTTAGCAGCGCTGGAATCAGCTGACACCAGTGCAGCCGCCTGCATTCCACATGTCTACCAAATGCCGCATGCGATGCAGATTCGATTGACCCGGTGCTCACACTGTCGTTTTGGGGCCCCGTTGGCTCGTGCTGTTTGCATTGGGCGAGCTGTGGAACTCCCCGGTCACGAGTGTCCTGAACGCCCCAAACAAAGGGTTGGGCTTCTTGGACCTGACTCATTTGTCGGCAGTTCTATATCCCTATGGCAATCTGTCTCCAGTTGCTCCCCCCCTGTCTCGGGGACCCGGATCCCCAAAACCAGCCCAAGTCTTTGGCCAAATCATCACGTTTTGGCTGCAGCTTCCTTTGGCTGTCCTTTGTCGCAAAAAATTCTGTGCTATTGCATTCCCCTTTTGTGAAAAGACGACTTCTGTGGAGAATTGTGCCGTTTGTGGCAGCACGGGCTCACTGCCAACTTTGGTTTATGGACCCGCGTGCAACGCCGCAGGCCCAGTCTGAGCAACACCACCCTGGCCTTGGAAAAGAGGCGCTCCCGTGTTTGTTGTGTGTGTGGCACCTTCAATGGGCCCATTCTTTGCGGGGAAGGCTGCCACCTCATCAGCACAGACAATCACCGTACACAGTGTCAAGACCCCTGTCAACCAGAAAACGAAAGCTGATGACCAAGCAGCCCGGTGCCCGAAAGTGTGTTGCTAAACATGTGCCAACACGTTGACAAATATGGCACGTATGGGTTGTACACCAACAACGCCCTTTTGCCTGCGAATGTGCAGGGAAAGCCGGACTATCAACGGGAAGACAGCATCTAGAGCCACAGTACAACATCCCCTAAGACTTGCGAGCAACACGTGCCTTGTGCAGCATCAGACAGTATCCTGAAGTGACAGATGTGGGGACGTCTGTAGAAGGGGATTCAGACGCGGCTGTGTTGTTTGTCAAGATCCCCTTCGATTTGGGCCTCGGAATACGGCCATGAGCGTGCTATTCGGTGAGGATATCTTTTGCCCACTGCTTTGTTCATGTCTCGCGGTTCCCTACCTGACCTCCTCTATCATGCCATCCTTCACTCCCTGCTCCCTTCGAATATTAGTGTGGTTCGCAAAGTAAACTGCGCAGCGGAAGCTGCCAAGGGTATCCAGCGGACAGGCAACTTCTGCAGCAACAACAGAATGAGTGTGACTGTGGTTTGGCGCGTGACCCCCACCCCCCCTTCCATTACAATATGTTTCTGAAAACTCAAACCAGTGCACACACCAACCGGCGCACTTACTGAGCCTTAATGGCACCCCCCCCCCCCGTTGCTTGTCTGAAAGTGAAATGGAGTAAGATGGGACAGTAGAGTGCCATCCTGTGGTGTACTATTGAAACACATGCCTGTGGTGACAAAACAGGCTACAGGTGCACAGAAAGTGCCGTACATGAGATGAAATTCGATGGGACTGCCGAATATTGCTGCATATGCATACCAGGACGTGCATGTGTGAAGCGCTTTGTGACCTGCTTGCGGCCGTTGCTTGTCTGAGAGAGGCGACCCCATGTCCACGATTTCCTGACCGCCTGTTTTTGTGGTCAGGAATGAAAGACGACATGTTTGCGAGTCGGTTGCAGTGCGAAAGAGGTGCGGGGTCAGGCCTGTGAAGAGGGGTGTCCGCTCACACCAACATTCTGCTGGGAAATGCAGGCCCCCGCTACGATTTGTTTTGATGTGACTGTCACCGTTCACGCGTGTAAGGGCCACCGTAGCTACATCCCGTATTGTCATCAGGTCCCCATCTTAACGACGACCCTTTTACGGCCCCTCCCCCCTTTGTCCCAGAGAGGCCCTTTTCCAAGGGGCAGGGCCGTATTGGTCCAGAACCTCATTTCAAGGCGGTAGCAAATGTAGTGATGCACCGAGAAGGCAAGGTTCTGGGTCTGAGCTGCTCGGTTTACAGGCCGGTGGTACACAGGGCGCTCCTTGATGACCCCGTCACCCCCTTATCTTGCACCAAGGAGCGCCCTCGGGGAGCGCGCAAAAGCAAGTGCTCAACCGCCGTCATGTACCGTCCAACCGCCGTCCGTTCCTACGCAACTGCTGTCGGTTGTCCTCCAGCTACCGTTGGTTACCCTCCAACTGCCGCCGCCCGATGTTTTTTCTTGTTGAATTAGGGAGCGCCCTGATTGGAAACTGCTTATTGCTGTTTTGGCACTTTGGAGGATGTTTGCTGTTGTTATGACCATTCTGTCCATCAGCTCCACGTGCCAACCGCTCTGTTTGAGCCTGGCTGCCGCGGTGCGCTCCATTGTTTCGGAGTCCGGACCGTATTGGTATTGGACCCAGGCATCTGCTGGACAGGGGGCGGCTGAAATGCAGTGCTTGACGGGCGCCCTGTTAGTCATCCTCTGGTGGGCGTGGGTGTGACCCGCGCGTTGGTGTGCACCGGGGCGTACTGCGTGTTTCGTACTTCGTACCACGTCGGTCAGGATGTTGCCGTGCAGGACAGAGGGAGGAGGGCTTTTCACTGCGTGTTTTGCTGCTGAAGGGGTCTTCGACTGGGAATGCGGACAGAGAGAACGGGCCCTTAGTCACGCCACCACTCATCCACTCATGCACTCACGCGCTCGCTCGCTCACTCACTCGCTCACTCACTCACTCACTCACTCACTCATGCCATCTCACCACTCCACCATGAACGCACACACCCAGTCACAGCCTTCACACCGCTGTCCTCTTCAGCCTACAGTCATTGTGCCTTGTGCACACTGGGAAGCTTACGGGCGTGGCAGTCTCCCACTGCATAACCTGGTTTCAGACTCAGCAAATCCCCACTACGTGTCAGATCCACTACCACAGTCATTTGTGGGATCATCGTAGCACTGGACAGCCCTGAACCTTGATTCCCAGGGGGTGTTGCCTGAACCGTGCGCGCACCGTGCACGCACCGTGCGCGCACCGTGCGTCCTTTTGCGTATTCTGTGTCCACCAGATCCACAATGCCTGAATCTGAGCTGCCCTAGCTTGTCGCCGGACTGCCTGTGTACTACCACCGCTCCAACGGGGATAGGGTGTCGGCCACTGTCGTTGACCCTTCTCCAAGAGGTGGGAGTCGCGTCTCTATTCGGTACGAATTGGGTGGTGAAGAGGTCTTGTATGAGCATGCACCCGAGGAGCGGTTGGAGTTTGCAATTGTGACTGCTGAGAGCCCCGATTCCCCCCAACCTGTGCACCATGAGGCGCCGATGGACGCTTTGCTGGAGCCCCAATTACCTGAAGTGGAAGCTGAAGCCCCTAGAATTGATGATCATGAGCCAGAATGCTGTGGCGGATGAAATTGAAATTCCCGTAACCCAACCAGTGTTGTCGCTTGTGTTGTCGCCTGTGCATGGTTTGTTACGGAGGTGCGTGCAAGGTGCAGAAATTGGGAGCCTGGAACCTGTGACAAGCATCAAATTCAAAAAAAAAAAATTCCCGGTACGCCAATAGGGGCTGCAGGGTGCAGAAAATAGGACCCTGGAACCTGTGACAAGCATCAGACTAAAAATTGAAGAATCCTGGTATGCCAGTATGGACTGCAAGGTGCAGAAATCAGGACCCTGGGTGTGTTTCTATGGGGGCCATTCAACGGGGTACAAGTTGGGCAACCATCCCAAAAACATTGAACCGTGCGCGCACCGTGCACGCACCGTGCGCGCACCGTGCGACAACGCCCCCCCAGAGGTTATCGCGAGTACTGTGAAGTGAGCGGGCTACGCCAGCTCATCTTGGTCTGAACCCCCCCCCCCCAAAAAAAAGAACGCACACACCCAGTCACACACTCGACGGCTCCGGTTCTGCCACACACTTTGTTGCCCCCTCCCTCCATTTCTCGGGCGTCCAGCGTTTGGGAGAGCGGTGTTTATCTGTTTTCGATGGCAACACGTTGCTATGCGTGTTTTCTCAGGCTACGTGCCTGCAGGCGTCCTTGAAGGGGGGGGGGGGGCTACGGCACTATGCAGAAGTTAGACCCCCCAATCCGAAGTCCTTCTTGAACAGTGAATTTGGAGGGAAGAGGGGGGGGGCAATGCTGGACCTGCGTATCTGCTGTGGTGGCACACAGTTTCTACGTGCAAGACTGGCATGAGGTACACACCATGTCTCTGAGGACCGTTGATGACGGGGCAAGCCGCATTTGGACGTTGGCGGGAATTGCCTGGGCGGGAGCATCCAGTATCTTGATACCGACCATGATTGTGCCGGATTTCAAAGCGGGAAAAAATGAAATTTACAAAAAAGGAAAAAATTGATTGGGGCCAATTTTGGTACACAAACTTTTGGGTTCCAGACCCCTTCCCCCCTCCCCCTGCTCTATTGTAATGCATGCTGCCCATGTGCCACGGTGGTGAAACGGCCTATGTTGGGACCGTGAGCTTCGCCACGCCTCATGGTCAGGGGCCAACGACCACTCTTACAAGCAGGAGAGAGAGGCTCCCATCGAGTGCCATTTCCCCCCTATTTATGCGTTCATACCCGACCCCTGCCGAAGGGCGCCGGAATTCGCCGGAAGCCGGCGGTGAATCCGTCAATTTCTGTGCTCAAGGAGACTGGGGCTGCAATTTGTGGCGACGCTGCACCTGTACCCCGCCCCCTGTGCAGAAGCACAGCGTATGAGCGTGTGAGCGTAGTGTCCCTGTGGTGCCGCTGTTACTGGACCGCGGGTTTCATGGTGCCGTCGTTTTTTTTCTCTTACCGCGATTTTGTTGTCCCGAATGCCAGGTATTGTCAGCCTGAGCTGGCTGTGGTCAGGAAAGAGGGGCTGGCTGATGCTGGCAAGGATTGCGCTATGTTGCTTCAGATTGCCCCACTTCTGCCTATTTGATGTGGCCTGCAGCCATGGCTCACGTTGCCGTATGTTGCAGCGCACCGCCGGTCGCATGTAAGCACAGCCCTGTGTAGGGACGGGATGGGTGGGGCCGGTTACGGTACCTCCAGGTTTGCTTCGGAGGATAGGGCCACCGGCCATTTCTTCCAAACGCGGCCCCGGTAGCAGACGGGGGTTCAAGGGTCCTCGACTCCGGACGTGGTCCCCCACGGTCCTTTGGGTCGGGTTGCCTTTGGACTGGGTGAGTGGGCATAGCAAAGCTTTGCCAGGGGTGTTTTCCCAACCATGTGCCTGCGTGCGTCCTTGAGGGGGGGCTACGGCACTTGTGCAGAAATTGGACTCCGAAGTCCTGGAACAGTGAACCTGGAGGGAAGAGGAAAGGGCAGTGAATGCCCTGTGCTTGGTGAGCGCGCTGAACGCAGTGGCACATGCCTATGATGCGACGCTTTGGCACCCTTGGATGTTTTGACCCGCAGGTGTCCACCGGTGGACGGGCAAGGTGTCCATTGAGTTATGAAGTGTGGGTTGTGGCATATGGCCGCCATTTTGTGGTTGTCGATGCACAATCCACAGGTTTGACAGGATGCACTGTGCCACTTTCTTTGTTGTTGTGCGATGTCCAGCGGTTGCTTGATCAGAAAAGCAGTGCTCAGTGCCGTGTTATGTAACAGTGCGTGCACCTAAACATCGCCGAAATGGAGTAGGCCACGGAGGCCGCCTCACTGCCGCGGGTACCGCCAGCCATGGCTGCCCCAGTGCATGCGCAACACCCAGGGCAACATGGCGATGACGGAGTCGTTGAATTAATACCGTGGAGCTGACCGGCGGAGGCCACGGAGCTGCCACCCCACTTCCTGGGTAGCCTTGAGGCAGCGAGCCAGGTTCTGGCCCGAGTGCACATCAGCGCTGGTCGAGGGGCATCAGGGACAGCGCCTGCTGGCCCAACAGGGCTAGCACCAATGGGCTGTGACTCCGCACCCCGAAGACACTGGCGCTGGCCATACGGAACCTCACCTGGACTAGTGGTGCAAGCACCAGTGCGTGCATATCGCACTGGCCGAGGGGCAACACAGGGACGCACCCCTGGGCCTGCACCCGTGGGCCCCTCCAATGGGGAGCGACCCGACCCGAGGATGCCAGTATGGCCATACAGGCTCAACCTGGTAAATCTGGAGACCTGGTGAAAATGGTGAAACCACCAGTGCATGCACACCCCGCTGGGCGCCCACCCCTGGACCCATGCAGGCCTTCCTCTTTAATATGGTATCCCCCCACCAGTGCATGCACACACACGCGCGCGCGTGCACCCTCTGGGTCTATGGTTTGGAGGTTGCGCAGAGGGATTGAGTGCATGTGGTCTTGTGCAGTGCCCTCCCGCCCCACCACCGGTTGCCAGTTGGACAGTATCCATGGGATGAAGTGCATAGATGGGGCTGTACAGGATAGCGGCTTTCTAATGGTATGTGTAGAAGAGCACAATGAGTAGCATTTCTGAAGGCACGGGTGTCCTCCACCAGGAAGACAGGAAACGGCTTAAGAAAGTGAGACCGAACCCGAGCGCGAACACCATTAGAAAACAAGTCCATCATTACACACCCATTACACACCCCCACCCAAAAGCCGGGAGGTTGGAGGAGACACATCTGGGATCTGATGCACGTTATCCCGGAAAACTGCCATGCTCAAGCAAAAGCCAAAAAAAAGACGATTTGGACAAATCACGTACTGTAACACTCTAGCGCAATGGCGTTTCAGATTGGATCAATAAAAGGGGGGCATCAGGGGATATGTCAGACGCACATTGGTTGAGCGCAGTCATGCCAAAATGGTAACACATAGAACACTCCTGTTGCTGCAGTACAGATGTGTATACAAAAAGATGTCCATTTGATGGTGCTGTGTGTTGGGTAGCAATCCGTATTTGCCAACACCTCAATATAAAGCATGGTCCATCTGTTCTAGGTGATAATAAAGCAGCATTGTGTTGCGAAGGTCAATCACCATTTTTAGTGGGCTGCTAGAGTTTTATCCCTCCTTGGACTCCAGCATCCCCAAAATAGTAGAAAGCCCCCTTGTTGCAAACCACCTCCTCTGCTCCTCCCCTGAAACCCACTCGCTTCAATATCCAATAACAAGCGTGTGTGCACTCGTATGCACTCATCAAATTCCCCCATCAAATGGCAACTGGAATACAACAACTTGAGAAACTGTAGAGTGTGCTGAGACCCTCTGTAACATTAGATCAGCATAGCTCCACTCCGTCTGGTGGTGTCTCCGGGGGTCATCAGTTTTGGTAATTTCGGACACACTGCGGTTTCACCTATTTGGGGGGGGGGGGTCAAAAAAATCTGGGGTATTTGAAAAAAAGAACAGTAAATTTTGAGGGTTGGATAAATGGGGGCTGGGGTGTACCTGAGAGGGGGGCAGGCAGGGTGGTGGTTGGGGGGGGGGGACGGCACAAGGCCTCAGTATTTGGTGGGGGTAGCCGCACCCCAAAATATGTATATATGTACCTCGAAATGATCCCCACATTGCGCCAACCAGTTTGAAGACACACATGTGAGACATAGAATTCTTTTTGTGGAACATTTTTCCACCAGTTGAGTGCCGGCAGTGGCAGGTTGGATACCGGGAAGGAGCGTTTGACATTGTTTCTGGTGTGTTTTAATCACATTTGATTTCTCCTTCCTCGAATTCTGAGCATTTTGAATGTAGATACACAGGGTAAAAAAGACTTTAACCTCTTGCTTTAACCTCTTGCTGTGGGAAAAAAATCACACCCCAAAAGTTAGCCAATTGACCAACTGCCACTCTTACTGCCATAAAAAAAGGGGGGTTTCGTGAATGTGCAGATTTTAATCTTTTGGTAATTTCAGGGTCGTGGAAAAACAGGGGTTTGCCCAAACCAGCAGTGTGCCTGACACCCATCAGAATCAATGTCCCTCGAGTGTCTCTATCGATGGGAGGTGCTGGCACAACAAGCCTTGTCTTGAGAGGGTCTTGCATTGCAGTAGCTTCTGGCGCAAACGAGAGCACAGGCAATGATGCGTCACACAGCACGGGCCTCTCAGATTCCACCACGTTGTATTTCTGTCCAGGTTTCACATGGCGACCATGTTGGGGGGTCAGGATCGGGTCCGGAGATTCTCCCTGTCTCGCCACGGCCCCTTGTTGCGGATGTGTTACAGTGATTGGCACACAGACACCCTCCCACTCCTCCAGGGAGCACTGCCGGGGCTGCCCATCCCTTGGAAGACAGTTTGGGGTCTGTCCCATGTGTGCTGGTCTCAACCTGGATGATAAAGATACAGTTGTGAGTACCCAATGAAAGGACGTGTGTTGTGCACAGCCAGCGTGAGCATCCTATTGTGCTACCCCCCCCCCCCCCCCCTTGTGACCACGGCAGTAAGTCCCAGCGTGCTGGCACTGAGAAGCGAGCAGGGGAGATACTCCTTCCCTCGCGTAGCAACTCAACCAGAAAAGGGACGCACCACGTCGTCAAGCGCCCGGACCAAGCCGGGAGAAGGGGGCCAGCAAGGGGCCCTACGCACCTCCACCCAACACGGGACACCACCGTCAACCCAACAACAACTCGCTCCTATGTTGAGGTGGTCCGGGGAGTCGCGCAACGAAGTGGGCGGCCAGCGACGGTAAGAGGCCCACCCCACGTCACCCGCTACATCCTACTCCCCCGTGCACCCACGCATCCCCCACAACCCCCGTCCGCGCAGCAAAGGCATGAAGGAGAGGGTAGGGGGTTTGTGTTGCGCTCGCCAAAGGATGGACTGAGCGCGGGAACTTGGAGGAGAAAGGTTGTTATGTGCCCCCGTCGGGGAAACGACCCCGCAAGTGGCCATCCCAGGGCCCACCAGCCGCCGTTGGGGAGAGGTACCTCACCGCCGGCTTGGGATGGCCACTTGGACGCACCTGGCCAACGGCGAAGGCATTTGCCTTCCTCTGCGTGGACTCGACGCAGAGAAGTGAAACAGGGTAAGTCCGGGGGCTCCGTTGGCACAACCGACCAAGGGAAAGGGAAGGGAAGGAGTGTGGTGAGGCCGATGGGCACGGTGGCCTACGGAGGGAAAGGCCAAGGGAAGGGAAAGGGGAGGGGAGAGGGAAGGTTAGGGCAAGGAGGAAGAGGAAGGTCAAAGGGTGGTGAGAAGCTGATGGGCACCACCGCCTATGGAGGGAAAGGGTCCAAGGGAAGGGCAGCGAATGGCGATCGGCCAGTAGGCGCCGCCAGCTGCAGACGAGATCATCACACCATGGCGTCATGCCAAAACCCCCCCCCTTGTATAAGCTACGCCCTTGTCCAAGCTACAGTAGGCGTAGGGACCGTAATAATTGTGTACGTAATTTTAATTACGTACGAAATGTAGTGCGGCCACATAAGACATGGGTTTGTCGTCACATTTGCCAATTACATGGAGCCATGGACACATGCAACATGCCACATGCAAGGCAAATTCATTCACAAGAATTTGAAGTTGTCTGAGCCCAAACCAGCCCCTAAGCCTCAGCCAAAGGCATCTTCAAGTGGTGAGCATGTGCAATTGTTCCGCATGGTGTATGGTCGCAAGAAGGGTTTCCAAGCCGAACATTTGTAGGCTTCGCATTCTTCATTGCTTGTGCCAACATGGGTGTAAACCTGAATTTTCATGTTCCCAAGGCTGTCTTGTGTTTGCATACACTTGGAAATGTGGGCAGAGGTCAAGGTGCACCCATACCATGCGCGCGTGCACGTTTTGTCGGTAGCTGTATGTGTTTCGCGCAAGCTACGCCCTTGTCCAAGCTACAGTGGGCGTAGGGACCGTAATAATTCCGTACATTGGCGTAGCTTATACAAGGGGGGGGGGGGTACAAACCGTGGGGGCAATAGTGCATATACCAAGGCACAAACCCAAAAGTGGTGTTTATGGCGCCACCACCGTAAAATGAACAGCCTGGGATTATGTTGCAGAGCAACATGCACAATGTGCATTGCTTAAGAAATGAGACACAAAAAACGACCACGGAAAGGCCACATATCTTGTGGATGAAGATCCAAAGACGGTGCCACTAGAACTAGCACCAGTTCAATAGGAAGAGATAGATGTTCTCAACCGGACCACCTCACTTTGTGCACCAACCAGGGAGTCCAGGTGGACTCCCCAAATGCTGCATCATCACCTGCAATAGACTGCAGGTCTGAAGTGGCCCTAGGCTTGGGATGTTTGGCACGCACTGGCCTGGCATCACTATCTTGGGCGCGTAGTTGTGCACGGTGTGCCAGGCGAGTGGAGGAAGCCAAAAAAAGGAAGTTGCTGCGATGCACCATCACTGCTCTGCATGTCATCTTGACTAACCCCTCAGACGGCATGGCAACTGCATGAGCTGCACCTGCGGCAGGCTGCCGAAAGGAGGGAAAAAAACAAGACGTGGGCGGCGGTGCATTTCAGGGTGTTTCCCAAAGGCAAATGCGTAACAAGTCAGATCCGCAATGGAGCCCCCCCTTCCCCCCTTCTCTACGGGCTCCACCCCCTCCCATGCTTCCCACACCACTTGTTGCTTTCCCAGTCCACTGCATGGACAGCCGCTTCCTGGTGGATGAGCTCTCCGTCGTCAACACCCCCGAGTTCTTTGCCTCCACCCGTGTCAATGACACCGTGTGGACCTGCCAGTCCGACGGGGCGGTGGCCATCCGGGCGCGCTCGGGCGACATTGAGCGGCATGTGGGCGACCATTTGAACGACGCGGCGTGCGCCATCTTCAAGCGGCACCAGCACGTGTGGGTGGGCTACAGGTCCGGCGTCATCCGCGTGTTCCACGCCGAGGTGTGTGAGTCCGCAGTGCCCGGATGCCTTGCAGTCTGTCGCCCCGCCCTGCGCTGCCCTGCCACACGCGACCCCGCCTTCCCTGCCTGCATTTCTGCATGGTCGCCGGGCCATAGCTTCGTTGGAACCTTTGTTTACGCAGTAAACAATCGTTTAATACATGCGTGCGACCATCGTGGTCTTCAGAACTGGGCCTCCGACCCCGAACGCCTTTGTCTACCGACTTTGAGTGCATGCCTGTGATGTGGGGGAATGGTACCACGACCATTAACCCCCCCCCCCCAAGGGGGGTGGGTGGGTGGGTGGGTGGGTGGGTGAAGAGGTGGGTGGGAGGGTTCGACCCAGTTTGTGGCCATTTTCCCTACCCTGCCCCCCCCCCCCCCCTTGGAGGGAACAGTCAGACAAAAAGGGGGAGATTTCAAGGGGGTGGCAGGGTAACCGTTCCCGATCCTCCACCACTGAAGACGCAAAAAGAGCGGACCCTACCACAGAAGCCCAGATGTTGGAGTGACGCCCCTGTGGACAGTGAGGGTTCGTCTTCACCTTCTTCCTGCGGCGTCCCTCCTCCGAATCACAGCCAACGCGGGTTTTTGGGGGTAGGTGGGTTGGTGGGTCAGCTGGGGTGGCCAAGGGCCAACCCCCCCCCCCCCCCCCCCTGGGGTCTGTATGGTTGGAGTGCTTGATCACAGTCACCGTGGCTGGCAGGACAGACAGCAAGTTATATGCAGGCGACTACGGTGCCGACCAGTTTACACATCTTCCTCTAGTATCATGACACTGGAATGTAGATATGGATGCCAAGTGAGGGATGGATACATCGTACTCCATCTGGATTGTCCATAGCATATCCTTCGGACCACAGAACTGATGCAGTGTGAATGATGATTGTGCCTGGGGTCTGTATGCAATGGCCTGACTGCTGTGCCCTGCCCTGCCCCGTGCATGGCATGGCATACTGAATCGTACTGCCCTGAAACGCATTGCCCTGCCGTCCAGCTCGTGCTTCAAGAAGCAAAGAGGCGGAAGGCGGTCTCGGATTCGATGGCAAAAAAGGCGAGTTGTGACTGGAAAAGTGGCTGGGGTCATGAATGGGTGGTTACAAAACAGTTCGACGGCGGTCGGGTGCAAATGGGACCGGTGCGGGCAGGATGGGACCTCAGTCCCGAATGGAGGTGTGGCGACGAAGCCGTTGAAGCAGGGGCCTACCTCCCATGCCAAAACCTGCCCTGCCCTGCCCTGCCCTGCTCCTGCCCTGCCCCTGCCCTGCCCCTGCCTTGGCCTACCGTGCACTACCCACTACATTACACACCCCAAGCCAGCCCCGTCTTGTCTCTCCACTGCGCTTCACCCCTTTCCAAATGCAATCTCATCTCTTCACCTGCAACACACATCTGTGCCCGATGCTGCACTGCCCTACAGAACCTGTTCCTCGCGCACACGCTGGATGGTCACCGCAAGGGCCGGGTCGTCCAGTTCACGACCGCTGGCTGCTTCGTCTTCTCATGCCTCGGGCAAGACGGCGGCTTTGAAGTGATCCAGTGGAGCCCCGACAGTTTCACGCTGGTGCACCGCTTCCAGCCGCCTGCCGGGGCCCAGGAGCTCTGCGCACACTGCATCGCCGCGAGCAGCCGCCTGACGCACGACCTGCGGCTGTACTGCGGGGCTTCCAACGGCGCGATCTACGCCTTCGAACACCACAAGCACACGCCCGTGCAGGCCCTGAAGGGCCACAAGTCCGCCGTGCTCGCCCTCGCCATTGTGGGGCAGATGCTGTGGTCGGGCGGCGAGGACTCCGCAGTGAAGGTGCCATCTCAGAGCCCGCACCAACCCTCTGCAACCCTCCGCAAGCCTCTGCAACCCCCAGACAACTCTTCACAATCTCCAACACCCTCCAAGCGGCTGTCCCCTGTGCTACTGGTGAGCTTGGGCACGGGGTAGCCAGAGTATGACTCTAGCCTCAATAAACTCCCTTCATCCAACCCATTGCAACTCGCTATCACCATCGAGAGCATCTCTTCGTCTCTGAATATATATTTGCATCTCTTTCGACACATTTCGCTCCTTACCCGGCCCTCTTCAGCGCCTCTACAGCCCTGTACTGAGATTTCAAGGCTCGAGACGGTTCGAGACAGTTGGGGACAATTGAAAAGGAAAGATGGACTGCCATAGCCCTCTGCTGCGGCGGTGCACAGCGCTCTCGAATCTGCCACAACCGCATGCACCTCCACCCCCGCGCCCCACCACAGCCTTTATGACCCTGCACCAAAGTCTTGGCCGACCGAGTGCCAGCTGTTGTGGTGCTATGAAAGGCGATGTGTAGTGTTTGGCGGCGCCACGTAGATCATCATCCGCTTCACAATGGCAGGACAGTGCGATGCCTTTTGGGTCTCAGATACGTCGCAGCCACACGTGATGTGCGTCGACAATGCAATGCACCCGATTAGGACCACCACAACTGCGCATGGCTTCGGTCTAGGAAGACTGTTGCAGTGTAAAGGATGACTGTGCGGACAGTCTTGGGCGCCACCAAAGTCCTTTTGAACGAGTATAGTCCTCCAACTCTTCACGACCCCCTCTGCACTTCTCCGTGTTGACCCGGGTGGTCATTTGCATCTTTCCTGATGCTTGAAGTTTGTTCCCCCCACATCGTTTCCTTTTCTTTTCACACCACACTACCAACACCGGTTGTCCGAAGCTAGCTACACGAGCCTTCGGTGATTTTTGGATGAGATGCGCACGTTTGTTCCACATGAATGTTGGTCCGGTGCCTCGTTACCTTTTTGCCTGGTTTTGTGTCGGACGAGGCCATTCCGCGGGCCATTCCCCAATCCAATCGATTACCGCCCTCAAATCCCCGTCCAAACAGGTGTGGGACACGTCCTCGGGGCGGCTGATGGACACCCTGAACCGGCACAAGGGCTCCATCGTCAGCGTCGTGGACGTGCGAGACTTCGTCATGTCCGCGAGCGCCGACCGGTCCATCGTCGTGTGGGAGGCGCAGTCCCGCCAGTACGTGCGCACCCTCCTGGCGCACACGGGGGCGGTGCACAGCCTCTCGTACGTCTCCGCGGCCGTCAAGCCCACGTTCTGGTCCAGCAGCGAGGACGGCACGATCCGCAAGTGGACCTTCGAGGTCGGGAGCTCAAACGTGGAGCGTGACGTGGGCTCATGGCTGGGGCTGCAGCACCTGGGCAACGAGGATGAGGTACACAGCCCTACCCTGCCTGACACAACCCTAATTGGCTCTGCTCTGCCACGGGTAGTGGAGGGGTGCAGTGGAGGGGTGTAGTCAGGGACGCAGTGGAAGGGGGGGAGGTACCCCCCCTCTCTCCAGGGCGCCCAGCCTATGCCCAGCCACTGGCCCCCTGAACGCCAAGGTCCCCGTGAACGGCAAGTGCCAGCCTCAACGGCATTTGTAACCGACAGTAACCGCCCCCAACCACTTCGGCAACCCCCTCCAACCGCCTGTCTAACCGCTTCTGGGGCCGCCTTTGAGGTACCTTCCCTTCTAATGCACCCCTCCCGTGTAGTTGAGGGGTGTAGTTGAGGGGTGTAGTTGGGGGTTGAGTTGAGATAATGTGCTTGCGAAGTGTGGTTGAGGGACGTCGTCGAGGCGTTTGTTGACGGCCCGTGTCCTGCACTGTGCCGCCCTCTCTTTTCGCCCTGTCCTCCCCCCACACAGCCCTTGCCCTGCACTGCCCTGCTCTTGCCTGCCTTCGCCGGTCCCGGCACAGGAGCGTTCTTGCGCTGCCTCGTACTGCCCTGGCCACCCTTTCCCCCTGCTTCACTTCAGGAGGAGACGGCAAAGAAGGACAGCGAGGGGCACTGGAAGGGCATCATTCGCGACATGGAGCGGAACTTCCAGGACACCGTCAAGCGGTACGTTGCGGAGATCGAGGCTCTGAAGCAGGACCGGGAGAAGGATCTGCGGGAGCGGGAGCAGAAGTCGAAGGTACCACCTCAGACTCTGTGTTGCCATGCCCCGCCTTTGGGGGGGCGCGTGCCCTTGCACTGGGTACGGCAGGTTTGGAGTAGAACGCGCAGGAACCGGTTGCTTTGAGTAGCCCCATGCTTTGCGGCTGTGGCCACGTCTTTATTCGGGGCTGCAAATCGCAGCTGCAATAAGGGGCTGCAAAGCCACGGCCAATATGGGGAGCCGTGCTTTTACGGCTCCGGGGCCGTAAAAAGCGCGGCCGATATCGGGGAACGCGCTTTTGGACGCTTATTCGGAGCTAGTGCGGCCCCACAGAGGGCAGGCGAGAGGGTGTACAGAGTTGTAGAGGGTTAGAGGGGGTTGCAGATGGGCTGTCGTGGTTGTTGAGGGTTGTTTGCAAGTCTCGAGGGGTAGGCGCACATACACTCCTCGAAATGACGCCACGTTGCGCTGATCATGTTGGGGCAACAATGGGATCAGTTGAGCCCCAGAAATATGTCCCGGCGCCTTCGGCCCTCTTCCGTGGGCAATTAGGAGCAGATCTTTGAGGTGACAATCAGCCCTGCCAACCACCGCGGTCCGCCCCCAACTCCCGCCGATTTGTGCCCGCCACTTTTTCAACCGCCGGTAACCGCTTGTCGTACGACCGCGCTTGACACCTCCACTTCAGACCCTTTCGTGAGACGCTTCTGCAGGTGGACTGTTCGGCCGGTGCTCTGCTGGGTCCAGTTGGATTAGAGCCTGGCAGGGCATTGGTCGGCAATTGCTGGGTGATGCCCTTTTCCATCCTACCTCAAGAGCGAGGAATTCTGAGAGAGAGAGAGAGAGGGGGGGGGGGGTTACCCCGCGCAGCGCACGCTACCCGCAACCAGCAAGGAACGCGCCCTGCGCACACGCGACCCACGGAGTGGGGGAGCGTATGTGGTAGACGGCCGGGACAACACGTGGAGGAACAGGGCACCTGGGCCTCACGCACACGGAAACGCAACGAGGCAGGTAGTGGACGGCCTGAGGACGGAGGCGTGGGGACAGCAAAAACAGTCAAACGACCCCCGCAACAACCAGCACAACCCCCAATACGCCAACTACTGGGCGCCGCTGACACGCAAACGGCACATCACGCCACATTCAGCACAGCCCCGGCACACCAACGACTGGGACGCGGAAACGACACCAGCAGGAGCACCGGCCGCAGCGGCTGACAGAACGCAGTGACCCGACGCAACATGCGAAGGGGAGAACGGGTGACTGTCCAGGGCCCCGTAAAGAAACAACAACCCGACGGCATGTCACACAGGGGGTTACCGTGCATGTCCTTTGTTGGTCATTTGCGGTCCTTGTGTTCTCTTGTGTGCAGGCGAAACTCCCCAATACTCCGCCGGAGAAGGGGGTGTCCCAAGCGGAAGTCCGGCGGTACGTGGATCAGATCCAAGAGCTGAAGAAGCAGCAGGCGGTGTATGACCGCAAGCTTCAAGAGGCCACGGTCCTGTACGAGGTTCGCATTGTGCACTGCCTGTGAAGCGATAAGCGTGGCTTCGTCTGCATGCGTCAAGAGCTTCAAGGGCCAATAGTATTTGGCATTGTGGGCATCGCGGGATACTACGAAACCTGGCGGGGGAAGGCACAACCGACCGCCTCGTGGCGGTTGGCACAAAACCGACGGCGGCCCTGGTGCGGTGTGCGGTTGTCGGCTGCTGCCGTCACCGCTAGTCGTAGTGATTGTGTCATCCGGCGAATTGCATCCCGCGCTTCGCACAGCGCCAGACCGCCATTTAGGTGAGCCCCAATGAAGAAGCCACCATATTACATGGGAGAAGGTGGATTGAGTGAACCCAGTATTAGTACTAAATTGTGCCAGAAATCCATTGCTGTTAAGGCCCCAATCTATCAAGGGTCCATCACACCACACGTTCTGTTGCCGTTGCTGATGTTGCTGTCACCGCTGCAGCCGTTGCTGATGCCGTGACTGGTGCTTTTGTGAATGCTACTGCTCGCCCTGCTACTGCTGCCACTTCCTCGGCTGTCGTCGGGGGCCTCCTTGGATTTCCGCAACACAGACATTGTACATTAGACGGATGATTGCATGAATGTGCGACGGGTGGCCGCCTGGATGCCGCAGCCAGATACGTGTCTTCTTCGCTGCACTGCTGGGTCTCGCTGGGGCTTGGGAGGTGGAGGAGGTGAAGAAGGGCAGTATTAAAACACATTCCACTGTCATCTGGGCTTTCCCCATCAGTCAATTGCGCGTATGATACGACACCAGGACAGAGGTTAGAAAGAGTAGAACGAGCCAGGGATGGGGTGAGCCGAAGCTGCAGGGTGGCCAGCTCTGCATTTGGGCCGTGCTGAGGAGCGGTTTAGGACCAAGAGGGGAACCAAGCAGCTGCTGTGCACTGCCAAGTCACCGTGACGATGTGGTATATGAGGACCCCTCACCGACACGCTACCCCACGCCAAGGCGTGGGTCCATCCCGGGCTCCAGCCCTCACCTTTGGAGGGGAGTACGGTGAGGCGCTACTTCCGGCTCCGGTCGACCAGCTCCGCCAAACCTCTGTGTTTGAGCCTGGGCCCATCGGTGTGAACGATGTGCCCTTTTAGGTCTCCACCGCCGCGTCGTCCGGGCCCCAGCCAGTGCCAGGCTCAGCCCCTCCCCACCCTCACCCACGCAGGGCTGCTGCATATGATGTACCCTGTTCTGACCTTCAGGGCATTATCAAGCACACGGAGGACATCAAACGGGACTACGAACTGGAGATCGCGTCCCTCAAGCAGCAGCTGAAGCGCAACACCCTCGCTGCCCCGAAGGAGGAGCCCGTGCCAGCGCGCCTCCAGAAAGCGATGCAGGAGAACCAGGCGTTGCGAGAGCAGCTCGCCGCTGCGCAGACGAGCGAGGACCGCGCGGTGGAGGGCGTGGCCGGCTACACCCCGACCCCCGACCGAGACAAGCTTCATCATGCGATCACGCGCCGACTTCACTCATCAGCTCTGCGACCTGCGTGCCGCCATGGCATCCGTGCACCAGCAGTTGTCGCGCGTGCAGCAGGCGGTCGGTGAGGTTCTGTCGCCCGCGCTGAGCGGGCAGCTGCGTGATGTGACGCAGCAGGTCCTAGCGATTTCTGACCGCACCGCGGAGGTCCTCGGCAACTTCCTGACCGACAAGGAGAAGGGAGCGCGTGCGAAACCGGCCGGCACCCCGGACGGGCGGCAGCCCCGGTCCAAGACCCGTGATATCCCCACCGCCGCCGCCCCCAAGGGTCGCTCTGCCTCGTTGCCCAAGCCAACCGTCAGTTCCCAGGCCCGCAAGTCTTCCGCATCCCCGGCACCGGGGGCGGCGCGCGCGCAGAGCCGCGCAAAGTCGCCAGCCCTGTCCTCTAAAGGCGGCGCCGCGGCAACGCGCAGCCGCACCTTGGGGCCCGGCGACCGCGACAAGAAGCGGGGTACGGCCCCCGCCAAGCCCGGCCCCGCGTCTGCCCGTGACCCTCCGGCAGAGCCATGGGCAACGATGCCCAACCCCCGGGGCGCCGTGCGATCCCCGGACCGACGGGAGTCGCCGCGGCTCGCAGCGACCGTGCAGGCCCAGCAAAAGGCCAGCAGCTCCAGCGCGCCGGACCGCCGGGGCAGCAGCGACCGCCGCGGCAGCAGCAGCGGCGGTGCCGGGAATCAGCAGAAGGCCAGCTTCGCCTTCTTCCACGCCGGCAAAAAGGGTGCGGACGCCGGGCCTGCGGCGGAGGGCGCCCGGACCGCCTCGGGCCCGACACCGGCGAACACCGCCGCGCGCCGCGCGGTTCCCGCGCCGCAGCCCCTGGCCGCGCCGGCCATGCCCCCCTGGTCGATGGAAGACCCCGGGGAATCGCCCCGGAACCAGGCGCCGCTGCCGGTCTCCTCCGTCGCCTCGGCCCCCGCGTCTGCGGGGAGCGCCCTGCAGCGGGCCTCGCCGTACCGACAGTCGCCCACATCCGCCAGGGGCCGGCCGCAGCAGCTCACGACGGAGGCTTTGCAGTCCCATACGCAGGGACCCTCACGGCGTTTCGGCTCCGGAGACCCCGACGAGTTCAAGAACAAGCCCGCGGCTGGTGGGCCATGGGTCGTGGGCATGGGGGGTGCTGCCAAAAAGAAAGCACCCAGCGCTACCAACGGCCCGAGTGATGTGTGGGGGCGAAAGGGGGACATGGTGTCGCCGACTGCGGAGGATGGCAGGCCCCCGCTGTCGCCGCTCCACGGCTCACATGCCGACGAAGCCACGTACGTGAGTCGGGGTGGGATGTCGTCCCCAACCTCCACGTTCTCTGACCGGAGGGAGGTGGAGAGTGATGCGGGCAGCAGCAGGGACAGGGAGAGGGAGAGGGAGAGGGAGATGGAGCGGGAGCTGCTGCTGAAGCAGAGGGAGCAGCAAGAGCGAACGCAGAGGGAGAAGGAGAAGAGGGAGAGGGAGCAAAGGGAGAAGGAGGAGAGGGAGAGGGAGAGGGAGAGGGAGAGGGAGAGGGAGAGGGAGAGGGAGAGGGAGCAGATCGAGAGGCAGCAGAGGGAGCAGCAGCAGCAAAGGGAGAGGGAGAAGAGGGAGAGGGAGCAAAGGGAACGGGAGCAAAGGGAGAAGGAGGAGAGGGAGAGGGAGAGGGAGAGGGAGAGGGAGAGGGAGAGGGAGAGGGAGAGGGAGAGGGAGCAGAGGGAGAGGGAGCAGAGGGAGAGGGGGCAGAGGGAGAGGGAACTTCAAGAGAGAGCACACAAGGCCAGGCTTCTGAAGGAGAAGGAGCAGAGGGAAAGGGAGCACAGGGAGCAGCAGCAGCAGCAGCAGCAGCAACTCGCGAGGTTCCATGAAGATCATAGTGCGGGCAACTCCACCGCGCCTTCCCCCAGTTACGCGGTGCCAGCCCCCGTGCCCATGACGGACACTGCCACACCGGACCTCTCGTCCAGTCGTCGAAGCTCCGGCGACGGGGGCCGCGACGCGAATGACCCGCGGGCCGCTCTGGCGAGGGTCAAGGACCAGCACAAGGCACTGCTGGCGAAGCTGCGGTGCCTGGAGTCCGACAGCGACACCAGCACCGCGGACGTGCCGCAGCGGCGGAAGACCAGGACCGCCAGCAAAGGCCGGATCAAGGCCCCCCCGCCCAAGCCGGCGAAGTCCCACAGCAACCCCCACACCCACGACAGTGACTACGAGGTATCGTCGACGAGCGAATCCGACACGGCGAGCCGCAATTAGGGAGGGCGAAGGACTGGGATGCCCCGGAGATGTGCCGATGTTGCAAATCCCCTTTTTTTACCGCTCGCCTGGACGGCGCGTCCCTCTGTTTTGGTTCGCCATTTCAGGGGCAATGTTCGTGTGGGCGGCTAGCCACGCGGCACTGCGAGCCCGGCCAACGCAACCCGTGCCCAAACTGCGTGTTTCAGTGCAGCAGTTGCAGATGCTTTCTCTGTGGATCGTGCCGACGGTTGCGTTGGGGATCGATGCGGTTGCGCTTCTGTGGGCTCGGCGCCCGCACGCTGGACGGGCAGCTGCTGTCGGAGTTGTGTGCGTGTGAGCCCCTCCATTCGGGACGAAACAGGATGGGGGTGTCCTGGGACACACGGAGATGCTTGTGCACACACCCACACTCACAGGACTGCAGGACGGCCGTCGCAGGTAGGCAGTGCGGAGGCAGGTCAACCGACGGCGGTTGGCCTGGTTGGGCTGGTCACCGGGGGAGGGGGGGGGGGGCGATTATGCAAAAGCTAGAATTTCTGCAATTCAAATTCTGTACGAAATTTGTGTACGGAATTTGTTCGGTGTTTTTACGGATTTGCGGAGGTATACGGTAGGCATTGCGAGCGCCCACTGTTTCTCATGAGCAATTAACGGGGACCATACACAATTTATTTGCTCATTGTTAAGAAGTGGCACAGATTTTGTCGTGCCAGAATTTGTAGATTCATATTTTCCCCCGCACGGAATACCCCCCCCCCCCCGGTAGTTGCCATACGCCGGTGGGACGAGATGGTGGGGTCTATGAGTCCTGCATCCAGGTCCCCGCTTTGCCGTGAGGTTCGGGATCGGTGTTCGACCGCTGCCGCGAGTACACGCCCAGAGTCCCAACGCCGAGGGTCCGAACCCGAGGCTGACGTCGATGGTCCGACAGCAGCAGCGGCTGCCCATCGATGCCTTCTTGGTCCAGGGGGGGGGGGGGGACAGCATTGTACAGTTGATGTATGGGGCAGTGGCTGTGGGACTGCGATGCAGCAATGCCTATCCCGATGGCCATGCCCAAGGAACGCTGCGGTAGACGGGACCGGACTGTGTGGCGCGGCAGCAGCCGACTGCCGATACTGACGTCGGGACCCGCTTTGCCCGACCTCTCGGGCCTGAGCAGGCGCCTGGGGGCCCAAGGGTAGCCTCAGGCGTGGCTTTGGGGCGCACTCTTTCGTGTTTGTTTGTTTTTTGGCGAGGACTGCCCTCCCCAGACGCTTGGCGATTGACGGGCAACCGTTGTTTTGTAACAGACGGTGTTTACCGTCGACGCGTTGTGCTCGTGGGAGCCGTGTAACGGACGGATATCGGCGGTTGCACGACGACCGTCGAAAGGGGGGGCCCACTGCCACGCGGGACCTTAGGGGCATCCCCGAGTGCCGCGTTGTTCTTTGCTCGCTCCCGCTGCGGTGACGCAGTGGGCCCTTTTCTCGGCAAACCGCATGCCGTGCCTGCGCCGTCCTCCGCGGCGTTCCACGCACTGCCGGCCGGGGGCATCGGACCCCCACCCCCACCCCCCACCCCCCCTCTGCCTTACGCCCCCCCTCGGGCTGTCGTCTGTTTGACAAGAAGTGGGATCTTGTCTTCATGACAGTCCAATGCATCTGCCTTCATGCAACCCTTTTGACTCCCCAAGGGCCAGCAGTGCCTCCAACCTTCTTTACGGCCCTGTGCCCTCGAGGCCTAGCCTTTTGATCCACCTTCGACTGCCTCTCGAACAAACAGCGGTTGCACAAGTGCTCGCAGACATGCCACGCGTGTCGGGCAGGGGACTGAGTTTTTGGGGGGATGGGAATCTGCCCCATACCATCTGCCACTCACTAATATCCGCTGCTGTTGCACTCGAAACTCAGTGGGAACCAGCTGCTTTCTGTGACCAACTCAGAAGGATCCAGACTGTCCATTTCTGACCGGGCACATGCGAGTGGCAAGTCCGGATGCATGTCTCCGTCAATGTCGGCAATATTTTTTGTTCTGGGGTGGATTCCCGATAATGGCACGACTTTGTCTGTTGCAGTGGGATATACCCTCAGGGAAAGTCGCCTGCAAAGACCCGGATGTGAAGCAGTGAACTTGCTGATGAACAATGAGTGGAAGGGTCTATAGCGGGGACATCCAGTTCAGCCTTACCAACCATTTGATGCCCCTCCCCCTCTTCTAAGACTTCCCTGCTCATAGGTCCAGCCTGGCCACATGGCACCATCACATCGCCGCCCTGTGCCGTTCAGGCCAAGGGGATTACAAGTCATGCCGAGGTGATACATGTGGTCAGGGTCCCGAGGGTTCTCAGAGATCACCGTTCATTCCTGGATCCACGTGCTCAGGTCTTGCGGGGCATTGCCCCTGCAGGTCACCCACTATGTCGTGGTGGGATCAAGGTCCCGCTGACCAGGCCTCATCATATGAAGCGCCCCTCACCTCTAGACACACAAGGTCGCGTACTTCAGTTGTCATGCACGTGACACCTGAACTAGAGGTGCTTGGTTCCAATCCCGCTGGAGCCCTAAGCAGGAACACAGTGTCCTGGGCGCTAGGGTGTCTGTGACCCCACGAGCCGGAAGGGACGCTGCGAGGGATACGAAGGGTAGCTTTACGCTGGAGTTTGGAGCACGCCCAAGTACCTTACCTTACCTTACCTTACCCACCTCTGGACCCGTTTTCACCAGCAGTCTGAATGCCAAGCATTGCCGAGACCTCCCACAAAACGGTTTGACGGGGCCCGATATCCGGTCAGCCACCGTCACCGCGACATGTGCTGCGTGCTGCTTGTTGAAGCGCGGCGCCGCCGTATGTTTCCATCGTGCCAGTCCGTCCCGGGACATGCCCAGGGTGGTAGTGTATGCCTCCCTCGTACCGGGCACCTTCATGCGTTGTTGGTGCTGTGCACGTCCGGCTTTGGGACATGGATTTCGTATTGCGAACCATCAAAGTGGCGGGTGTTGATTGGCATGGGGGGTTTGCATCCGCCGGTGTCGTACGCTGCGGCGGCGCGTTTTGTGGACCCACATGTGTTTTTCATCGGGCGACCGAGGGCCGCAGTGTCCCGCTACGTATTTTGTACCCCGAATTTTTTCCAGTGAGAGAGTGGCTTCTTTGGTGGGGGCTGGGGGGCGGGGGCATAGAGGATGGGTGAACACACCCGAGCCAATGCCCGTACCGGTGACGGTGTGGGTAATTGCTTTTTGGGTCATACTCCAGACCTCCAGCAGCACCATTTTGGCAAGCAGGGCGGCGTTTGGGCCTAATTCTGATTTCCGAGGATGCAGTGCATGTGCCGGAGTTGGAGGGACGCAGGTGCGCTTGGGAATGCCGACGAACCACGCATGCACTCCACAGTGTCAGTCTGCCAGCCTTTCTATCCTCCTTCCCTGCACATCCACGATTCTGTTTGCGGTGTGCCGAGCGCACGGTTTCGGCTGCAACCTGCCCTCTTTCGTCTTTACCATACATTTGTTTTGCCCTGTGCCGCGCGTGCACAGCGGCCTTGCCATTTCGCCATTGTGCCGTACCCCCCAACGAGTTTTTCGCCAAATATTTTGGGTGTGGATCGCAGTAACACACACACGCGCGCGCACACACACACACACACCGTGGCTCAGCTGCAATGGCTGCTCACGTGTAACCGAACCAACGTCACACCCCCATCCTCCCCCGGGACCTCCATGAATAGATGCCTCTGCTCCCTCCTCCCTCCCGCCTGACATGTGACCTGTGACCTGACCTGGAGGCTGTATCCCCCCCCCCCCCCCGGGCGGGGGGTCATACCGGCGCCCCTTTGTGCCCCGGTGGAGCCCGTGCCAGCGCTACCGCGTTTCCTGGAACGCCACCCACTGCCCGGCCCTATCGGCATTTGATAGTGCTTTGTGAAACCACGACCGCTGTGTGTGCCCTGAGAACCTCCGTCCCTACGGCCGGGCACTTGTGGGGCCGGGACCGCCGAGCGGACCTTCAAAAAGAATGCGACGGTCCTGGGCTTTGTACATATTCATCGGGGCGCACCGGGAGGTGTTCATGTGCGTGCGTCTGTATGCGTGTGAGGGGGGTGGGGGGGCATAAGAGTAGGTTTGCCCGTTGGTGCTTCCGCATTACCGCTTTTGGATGTGTTGTGGAGTCGGGCGTGTTTCCGGGCTGTGTGGGGCTTTTGGAGAAGTGTGTAAGTGGGCAGGGGAGAGAGTGTGTGTGGGGGGGGGGGGGGGTGGGGGTGCGGTAATGCGTTGAGGCATTCGAGAAGTTGAGCACACGGTTGGAGGTGCTCTCTTCCAACAGGTACAAAAATGGTGTTGATCTCGTCCACCTGATGCTACGTCAGGTTGAGGGTCCTCAGATTGGGCACCAACCAAGCCCGTGTCGTGCTCCTGTTTCCAAAATGGGGGGGGGGGGGGGGCAGGCCCCACGCAATCATTTCGTGCCTGGCCAACCGACTGTGTGTCCCCAGACATTTCTCGCAGCCTCCCTGGCAGACTTTTGGTGTTATCACGGACGTGGTTTTGGTGAACTCTAGTTTAGACGCACTTTGGCCTTCTCTGAACCCGGTGACCTGTTCCCACTCTGACGCGCGCACGTCGTCTTTGTATCCTCCTCGCGACACATATGAAGAAAGGTACGCGAGAGAGGACCGCAGCCACATTGGCGTTGGGATCACAGCACCGAACATCAATGCCCAGAACTGTAGGGCAGTGAGACAGGGAAAGGGAAAGTGAGAGGACCGGGTGTGACAGAAGGTTACAATGGTCAGCGATAAAGCAGGAGCGCCTGTTTGAGCCTATAAACAATTTTTGTGTCAGATAGGGTAAGAGGCATGGACGGTCTAGTGGTATGCGCCATGGCTGGCGCTCGTCGTGGTCGGGGGTTCGAACCCCGGTTCGTATGTCCGTCCAGGGGCCCGTTGGCGAGGCCCCCGCCACCGCCCCTTCAACATCCCGCTCCACCACCGGTACCGCCGGTGCGTCGGGTGGCGTGTCTCCTCCATTTTTCCCACCTCCTGCCCTACCCCTTACCCCCGACACACGAAAAACGAGGCACCAGGCACGGCACACCTGCAGCAGCGCGCTCCGTCACTGCTACCGCCGTCCGCCGGGCGGCGCATGTCCTCCTCGTATTCCTCTTCCGCTTGCCTGCGGAAGAGGAATCGAACTCGGGTCTTCAGGGCTGCACCTGGCTGCACAGCCGCTGCAGCACGCCGCCAGAAAACCTCCTTTGGGCCCTGCACACCCTGACCCAGCGCTGGGCCACCCTCCCGCTTGCTTGATCTCGTAGCCAGAGAACCGTAGACGTATATGTACCACTGATGACTGAACCACTACAAAGACGACACACCAATGAATGTTTGAAACAGTTGTGAACTTACACGTTTCTGGGTTGCTTCGGCGTGGCAGTACCCGCTGCACTACCATGCATTAGTATATACTGCAGGCACAGATCCAGGTTTGCCTTCGGGCCACATGTTATAACGGGTGACTGTACTGCGCCCTGCAGCACTGATGCAGAGACCCGAGAGCCTTGTCGCTACTCAGCGCAGGCCTGATGCAAAAAAAAAAAAAGTAAAATAAAGCAGGAGCGCCTGTTTGAGGCCATCGGAAGGCCCTGGGTCTATTGAGGTGCAAGAGGGGGTGCCCCCTTCCTAGTTACCACTTCCATTGTGATGGAGCTCTGTTCGCGTGGTATCGCGTAAGAATCACCCTTGCGCAATCACCGCTGGGCGGCGGGCTTATTCAGGTGGAGGTAGGGTACCCGGACGATGTCCGAAGTGCAGCACACCATTGTTACAATTATCAGGGGAACCCCTTCCGGCTAGACCTCCCTACAGTGGACAGCCAGCCACAATTGAGGTTCAAACTGGTGGCCTTTAATCAGCAGCAACACAACACAGCGACTGAATTGCATACTCCTCCCTGTGCAGCGGTGCGGAGGCCATGTCAGTGGGTTGCCTAAACCTGCAAGAGAATCCAATGGGACGCGCTGCTCAGCTTCCCGTGTTGTCCGCGTAGACCTTACTGTACAGTGTCAATTCAGCAGACCCTGCCCTTTGCGGCCACGCTTCCATAGACCTACGCTTGCTCTCCCTTTCCACAAATGCTACAGAATCAAGAGCTTCTGATTTCTCTTCACCATTTCCCTTCTGGCAAAAGGCGTTGTTTCAAGTACCTCGATATTGGTCGCATGCCTGCCAACTGAAGCATCCATGACTCTAGTCACTGTGGTTAGTTACCATGCCGCTTTGCTTTTGCCCGTCTGGATCGTTTGGATGTGGATGGCACGTCTGATGACGCTGTACCTCCCTCCCATTGTAATAGCTAGGCCCTTGTCCAAGCTACAGCGGGTGTAGGGACCGTATTAATTTGGTACCTAATTTGATTCGGTACCAAATGTAGTGCAGCCACATAAGACATGGGTTTGGTGACAAATTTGCCAGGCACATAGAGCCATGGACACATTTGTTGTGAGTGGTTGCCCACTTGAACCCACAGAGCTCTGATTTTGGGGATATCTGTGCATTGTATTCCCCTTTCTTGCACCAGCTCCCCATGTATGTGGTACGTGCAAGCTACGCCCTCGTCTAAGCTACAGTAGGCGTAGGGACCGTATTAATTTGGGACTTTTGCGTAGCTTTTTCAAGGCGGGGGGGGGGGGTAATGAGGGCTGCACGAATGAGGATGGGTTGTTATGGATGGATCTACTGGAGTAGGGGTTGCGTTTTGCTTGCTGTGCCATAGAGCGACAGCCTGCACAGTAAATATCCCACAGGAAATGTCCCGGCAACAGAGCCTCGATTAGTTCACCGAAAAAATGTGGCAAAAGGTAAGTGGGAAGGGACTGGACTGCGGCAAAGCGTGTGCTATCCTCCAACGCATTGCCCATCTATTGCCGCACAACGCAAACGATGGGGGTTTAGGGCACCACCTGAGCGCTGAACAGTGCAGGTGTAGCACCCAAATCGCCCAAAGGGCAAGCGCAGCAGTCGCACAGTGCACGCACGGTGCGCGGGACTCCCCACGCACGCCCGGTTTCGCTCTCCCCACCAGGACCGTGGCATGCCAAGCGGGAGGACACACAGCTTGCGCTGCAGGACCACGCCCGGCAGGCCGGGAGCCACGTGTCAAAGCCCACCAGCACGGCAGTACCACCGACTTCTGTTCTCGATGTTGGTGGTGCCCGGAGGGGCTGATTTCACGGATCAGAATACACGTCACTTGGCTGTTGTGTGTGCACACGCAGTAGGAGGACATTTGCGGCTGGTCCCACACTGTCATGCTGTTGCAATGCATAGTGGTTCGGTAAAAAGTTGTCGGCATGCTGCAAAAACAAGGGGCTCCATGGGCCCCGCCCCAGCTGCGCGATCAGCCTCTTGGGGGGTTCCTAAACCTACTGCCTCTGCGGGATGGGATGCCATGAAAGCAATCATGATGAAGTGGGGGTTGCCGGCCTACCTTCTATGCGCCGTGAGTGGAATTGAAAGACAAGTGCCGAAGATGTAGCAGGGCACGTCTCGGCCATGGGGGCAACAAAACACATTCTGAAGAACTGCCTTGTCATTGTCTCATCCCATTATCAGCATCTCCGTTAAGGGTTTACAAGGCAGTCTTCCTAACTTCTTGTGCAAAGGCTTCCTCAAGTTAGCTTGGCCCTACTTTGGGCCACGCAAGCAACCCAGGGATGTCCAATCCATGTATGCCCACCCACCCCACCCCTCTTCCAGGGAGCGCGGCGTGTACCAAAGCAAGCAAAGCATCAAGTCATTGGGCAAGCAGACCAGCTAGTGGTCAAATCGCACTGTTTTACCTTTAAACACTGCCTAACGACCTTGTGGTCAAATGGTGAAACATTAGTGGTGGTTGCGCAAGGGGTTGCGACCCCCCCCCCTGCCCGCCGCCCCCCTCCTCGCCCTCCCACCCCAAGTTTGGTTTTAATAGCTGGGGTTTTGTCGAACACCCCCCCTACCCAGGTTCCCACAATCAGCTTGAAGCAGTGGATTTCTGGCTGCAGCCATGAAAAGGGCACCTTAATCAACAATGTTGGTTTGTGACGAGAAACACCCCTATTTTTGATGGTGGTATCAGGCATTTTGAATGGAAACAGAGTGCTGCTTGCGGCAGCCAGGGCCACCAATGGCTTCCATAGACTTTGGTGCTCAGGCCCCGTACAGGCAACAACACCCCGACCCTGCAGAAGGGGGCTATCATGTTCACTTTGTGAGCACTACCTTCGACCTTAAAAGGCCCCCAACCAGCACTATCCCACTGTTAGAGCTTCACCGCCTTGGGGACCCCAATGCGGCCGCGTTTGTGCAGCCATGCAAGTCGTCCCTTCTCTGGGGGCTCGATGCCGCACAGGTGATGGACAGACATGCCACTAGCGTCTGGCAGGGAAACTGGTTCTCGGTAGGAATTGGCCCCGTATGAGAGGCTACTTAGTAATACCCGCCCCCTGCACCACCAAAACTTGGTAGGAACTTGCTGCGTCCCGCGTGTGGCTCCATAGGACCCTGAGTGGCAAGTCTGGTGATGGACCTACTTGGATGCTTCCATGTGGCATGGCATTGTGAATGAGGTTCATCAATCAGTACACATTGTATTGCACTTTGCACACTTTTGCACTTGGAGATAGGCCCGTTGCCCCGTTTTGTGGACCGTGGGAACATGTGTGGACTGTTGCTGATGCAACCAACACAGCTACCGTGCAAGACAATGGTGGGGAGGACGTGTCCTGCGTTCAATGCACCCAGAACATTGCTTGCAGTGCTGCTGGTACTTGAGAACGCGTCGACTGATTGATCAAACACCACCACCCCACACACACACAGCGGATTTCCACACCTGGTTGGCGCATTGCCGTGCTGTACAGACGTGCTGGGTTGTTATGGATCTCCCATCCTGTGGGTTTACCAAGTACGCATGCAGTGCACGTGCAGTGCAACCGAAGTTATCCATTGGGGGCAGCAAAATGTACTGCGGACTTCATGAGTGCCTGCTGGAGGGGTTCCGGGGTTCATGCTTCAGGGTCCAGGGTCGGGGGGGGGGGGGGGGGCAGCGAGAGCATCAGGTGCATACCGCTGCATAGTTCCTGCTTACTTGTCGGTGTCCCACCCACAGGTTGTCTTCGCGTTGCACTCTTTGTGACAGAAAGGTACCTATGGTCTTCTAGGCCACTGACGAGCCATTTTCTTCCTGCGCTTTTTGTGCTGATCGCCTCTTGTGCGCACGTGCAATAGCACAGGCTTCCTCCGGGGGGGCAGGGCCATTGCATCCAAAACAACATTCCCCAGGTGTGCCTGGAAGACCCGGGCTTCTGGCACCAACCTGAACTCTACTTTCTGCAGGATGGCAGCGACATGCATGCAATGGTCTTTGCTGGTGCTCCTCACCTTTGGCCTCCCCTGCGGCACGTGCGACGGCAACAGTGACCCCATCGCCGACAAACTGAGAGCGCAAGCCCCCGACTTCATCCCCGCGCTGGAGCAGCAGAGCCAGAGCTGGTACGAGGCCTGCTTCCACGACAGGACGGTGTGTGGCGACCCGGTAGCCACGGTGCGGCTGCTCGCCAACCTCAGTGCCTGGGTGTACGGGGTGACGGAGGTGGACTCCCCGGCCGTCACCGACACCTCCCTGCCCGGCTGGTGCCGCAGCTGCAAGCTGCTGCTGCAGAAGCGGTCCGGCACCACGGGGCTGTCCCCCGCCTTCGTCGCGCTGGACGTGAACGGCACGTGGGTCCTGGTGTTCCGGGGGACCAGCAACGTCAACGAGGCGCTGGCGGACGCCGCGGCGTTCCCGATCCCGTTCGACCGGGACGACCTGAGCGGGGCCTACGTGCACGGCGGGTTCCACAGCATGTCCGTCTACGTCATGCAGCGCTACGGCGCCAAGTTCGCGCAGCACCTCCGCGCGCTGAGGCCCTCCCGCATCGTCCTCACGGGGCACAGCCTCGGCGGCGCCGTGGCGCAGGCGCTGATGTTCGACTACATGGCCCAGCAGCGGGGCGACGCGCGCGACCGCCTGGGCGCGCGCGGCGGGCTGTTCCAGAGCCCGGCGCGGGTGCACGCGGTGACCTTCGGCGCGCCGCTCGTGTTCGCCAACCCCCGCTACTGGCGTCATGCCAAAACCCCCGCTACTGGGAGAGCACCGTCAACACCACCGCCACGTACAAGAGCTTCGCGGACAACTGCGTCAACTACGTCAACAACGACGACATCGTGCCCCGGGCCATCTCCTTGATCAACTGGAACTTCGCCGTCTCCGCCCTGCACACGTTCTTCCGCCAGGCCTCGCACGCCTTCCTGATGTCCTGGCCCTTCCTGTGCACCGCCCTGGGGGTGCTGCTCGGCACGGGGGCGTTCGTCAAGCTCCTGTGCGGCGCGGTCCCATGGGGCCGGCTCCTCGGCGTGTGGCTGGTCTGCTACAGCGGCTGCATCATCGTGGGCGACGCGCTGATCTGGCTCCTGCCCCGACTGGCCGGCGTTCTGCTGCTCTTTGAGAAGCCGTCGTTCACGACCCTGCGCGCCCTCCAGCACTACACCCACGACTGTCAGGTGGTCCTGATGAACTCGTGCAGGGACCACTTCGTCCCCGTCCTCGCCAAAGGCCATGCCGCGTCCGCGGCCCTCGGGCATGTGTCCCAGTGCGGCATCGACCCCGTGGCAGACCATGCGATCCAGCGGTACATCGACACGTTGGCCACGGGGGACGCGGGCGCGCGGCCGATCTCCGACCGGCGGATGGTCATGTGTTTCTATGGGGCGTTTCTTTTCGGTTGGATTCTGGTGTTCTGCCATCGGAATCGGAATCGGATTTGAGAGGCAGTGCGGTGGTTGCTGCCGGCGGTGGGTGTTGCGCCGGACCAGCGTCGTAACGGGGGATCGTGATCGTCACCGGGGGGGGTCGGGGTGTAATGGGATGCGTGGTCTGGGGGGGCAGGCCCCCCCAAAGGGCATGCCTGACCAGCGCTCGGTGCTTCAAGGAACTGGCAAAGACACGCCGCCCACCGTTGAGCAGGACGGTCGCGTGCTCCGTCCCGCGTGTACGGTATTCATTGCAATACAACCCCAGCGCCCCCTTTCAGCCATTCTACACACCCTCATAAAGGTGACGCACGATGTCGCCTCGCCTGCAACCAATGACCAACACAGACCAGATGCAAAAAGTGAAGGACATGAAGAAAGATTTTGCATTCTTGAAGGAGGATAGGGGTCCGCACAACTGGGTTGGCGTATGTAAGCGACTATACGAGCACCGGAGGGACATATACCTCCAAAGTGATGGGTTTGAGGTCGCGCCGGAAAGTGAGGAGGCCATCCTACAACGCCACGAAGACTACCATGCGGAGAGGCTCCTCGCAGTCAACACAAGCTTGCCGTACATATATGGAATATGGAAGGCCCAGAAAGAAAGCATACGATGGATTAGTGGAGCAAAGAAACAAACCGAAGAAGAGAAAGACAAGCCGGAAGCAAGCATAGCAGGAGTTGGAGAGGTCTTGGTGCAAGCATTAACGCAAGTATGCAGAAGCTTGAAACGCAAGGATGTGGAATGGAGGAAGAAAGGGAACCCGAAGAGGGTGTGGTGGATAGATAGTGTGGGAGAGTTCATGCAGCCGGTCAAATTCGAGGAGGAATTGATAGCGCAATGTAAAGCTTCGGCAAAAGTGGGAGATTTCGTGGCGATGTACCCAAGCATGGATCAAGACTACGTCTCCACAAACGTGTTGGAGGCAATCGAGGAGGCTTGGGACTGGGAAGAACAAACTGCAAAGGAGGACAAGGATGGGAAAGAGGAGGAAGAGCTACGGGTCGGAAACGACGGTTGGTGGCTTGGACGAAAGGGGGAGGAACCCCAAGCTGACAGCTGGAGCAAGAGTGAAGTGAAGGAGAAGGTGCAGTGGGTACTAAACAACGGATATGTCAAGCAAGGGGGTGTGGTGTACAAGCAAAAGAAAGGTTTCGGAATGGGACGGAAATGTGCCGTCTTCTTGGCGAACCTGGCATGTTATGGGACGGAGAAGAGGTTCGCGGAAGAAGAAGGAAGGAGGCCGGAGCAAGTGGAACACAACTATCGCTTTGTGGATGACATGTTTTCCCTGATTGGCGTCGTCCCTGGGGAGGAAGCATACAAACTCAAAAGGACGGTCCGAAGAGCCGCTGATGGAGGCCACCTTGTCTTCTTGGGGGCTGACTTGTGGTGGAGAGAGGATGAGAAAGGGCACATCAAGTGAAGCGGGTTGCTGGGGGTCACGCTAGACACCCTCCTTGACACCGCCGGCCTTGTTGCCTTTTGCCCGAGCTCTGCTGCTTTCAGTCAACTGATCGAAAACCCTTCGCCTTTGCGATGTCGATTTTTGACCAAATACTCCTTTTGCATTTTCTCCAAAACTCGTGAACCAGTCCAGTTTCGTGAAAACCCTCCAACGCTGTCCTCCATCAGCATAAGACACGGAGCATGAAGACCTTTTGAAGCAGATTTGGCTCAGTGTTGCACAAATTACTGTACGGGCCTTGTCCACCCTGACACATTCTGAGCTGCAAAATGCAGGGAGGACAGAATGTAATAATAAAATGCATAAAAACACACAAGGTATTTACACTGCACTGTCAACAGGCGACATATGCCCTTTTTTCTGTGATCTGACGCTGGCACGGGGATTACGCGTCCCCTTTTGCGGCGCCTGCGGCTCGGCCTGCCGGTCTGTTGCCGGCCTGCCGACGATCTGTTGCCGAGCCTCTCAATAAGCCACTTGGTGGCCAGCAGGGAGGCATACCGAATCTGCGTCACCCCCCTCCTTAAAAGCTTTGTGTGGCGCTATGCAAACACACATAGCTCCAGCAAGAGGCGAGGCACACTGCTTATGCTCGACCTGTATGGAAAAAAAAATTCGACTGGATACCCCATGACCCGAAGGTACACGGCTAACCACCATGCCCAGTATGCACCAAGCACGGGTACAGAAACCCAGCGGCACTGTGCAGAGCCAAGGTGTCACTCAAGCCATCTCCTGGCAGCCAGGGCGCGACTAAAATCGGCCCAGCTATATATGCGCCCATCTGGGCCATACACGCACAGATGCTAAAAAAAACCATAACAGATCTTATCTCCCAGTCCATTCTCCGTGCGAGTCTCAACCAGTGCCCTGATACACTGGTCCTTCCTCTGTGTCTTGGGCCATCGTACCCCGTCGTATGGAAGCGTAGACCCCAGGTCTTGACATCGGCCGCACGCTCCGTGGCCTTCAACTGCAATCCCACGTCCAGTCCTTCCTCTGTGCTTTGGCGCGGCTCCAACAAATTGGTACACCTCGCTGGGACTTGAGATCGATCGTGCTGCGTCGTACTTGACGCTGGTGCACTGCCGAACTTGCTGGGACTTCGCACGCGTTGCTACAGCACTGCCAACGCTGGCACGTGCTCGTCGTCGACCGTGGCGCCTGTCTGGGACCTTCGCTGGCGCTGCCGCGATCTGCCGCAAACCGCTGCGTGTCTCTCCTCGGCCGCACGCTGACACTGATCGTCTCGGCATATTTCCACGTAAGGGCTGGGACGGGCGGACGTCGGAGTACAAGAATTTTGAAGCGGGTTGCTGGGGGTCACGCTAGACACCCTCCTTGACACCGCCGGCCTTGTTGCCTTTTGCCCGAGCTCTGCTGCTTTCAGTCAACTGATCGAAAACCCTTCGCCTTTGCGATGTCGATTTTTGACCAAATACTCCTTTTGCATTTTCTCCAAAACTCGTGAACCAGTCCAGTTTCGTGAAAACCCTCCAACGCTGTCCTCCATCAGCATAAGACACGGAGCATGAAGACCTTTTGAAGCAGATTTGGCTCAGTGTTGCACAAATTCTTGTACGGGCCTTGTCCACCCTGACACATTCTGAGCTGCAAAATGCAGGGAGGACAGAATGTAATAATAAAATGCATAAAAACACACAAGGTATTTACACTGCACTGTCAACAGGCGACATATGCCCTTTTTTCTGTGATCTGACGCTGGCACGGGGATTACGCGTCCCCTTTTGCGGCGCCTGCGGCTCGGCCTGCCGGTCTGTTGCCGGCCTGCCGACGATCTGTTGCCGAGCCTCTCAATAAGCCACTTGGTGGCCAGCAGGGAGGCATACCGAATCTGCGTCACAAGTTTGAAACCGGAGTGCATTGGAGAGAGAAGGACTATCCCATAAAAATAAGGCGATATCCAGTGAGGGATAGCATGATCTTGGACGCCCGAAGGTTGGGAGTATTGACAGGACAATACATCAGAGCATTGAGGTTGTGCTCAGTGTTGCGATTATTCAAGGAGGCGATCCAAACCATCACCAAAACGGCCACACAGCGAGGCTATGGGACACACGAGCGAAAGAAATAACGGGGCAAGTTGTTGCGAGTGTGGTGGGGTGGACAAGACATCACCATGGGGGAGATGCACGCGTGGTTTGGACGGATGCAACGGTGGGTAAGGAAGGAGAGCTCAAAAGAAGAGAGGAGAAAGAAGAGATGTTGGTACGGGTGCAGGTGTCGGAGAAAGAGCTGCCCGTTTGAGCACGTACCACCGCCACCGAAAGCGTGGACACCGCCGGAAGGCGGGCTGGAACCCCAAAGGAGGGAAGCCAAAAATCTGCACCCACAAGGGGTGAGAACAACTGAGATCGTTGGACAGGAAGAGGAGATAAAGAACTGTGGTGTGTGGCGGGAGACGGTGGTGGTTGTGGACTTGAGGAAACCACCGTTGGTGGCGCCAACGCAAAGCGACAACCGCAAAGTTGGGTGCGCCGAGACCACGGAGGCTGCAAGCACACACAACGACACACCCAGCGGGCGCACCGGAGAACAGGAGCCAAGTGGCCCAGGACACCGCACACGTAACACAACACACCGAGCGGGCACAACGGTGAACAGGAGCCAAGTGACCCAGGACACCGCACACGCAAAACAACACACCGAGCGGGCACACCGGTGAACAGGAGCCAAGTGGCCCATGACACCGCACACGCGACACAACACACCGAGCGGGCACACCGGTGAACGGGAGCCAAGTGGCCCAGGACACCGCACGCGCAAAGCAACACACCGAGCGGGCGCACCGGTGAACAGGAGCCAAGTGGCCCGGGACACCGCACACGCAACACAACACACCGAGCGGGCGCACCGGTGAACGGGAGCCAAGTGGCCCAGGACACCGCACACGCAACACAACACACCGAGCGAGCACACCGGTGAACAGGAGCCAAGTGGCCCAGGACACCGCAGACGCAACACAACAAACCGCGCGGACACACCGGTGAACAGGAGCCAAGCGGCCCAGGACACTGCACACACGTAGGGCGGCCGAGGGACAGGAAAGAACCAACACCCCATGGGTCGGACGCACTGGGGCGACACAGCCGACCCACCGGGCCAGTGGCAGGAGCGGTACTCCAAGGCCACTGGTCCGAGCCCGGCCAGGCTGCATCGGGGACCATGGCAAACGTCACCCGGAGCCATGGAAGCAACCGGTGTCAGGCGAGCCGGTACACAGTCCAGGAGGGGGTCGCCTGCCAAGCAGAGTGGCCCCGCAACTCAGGCCACAAGGCTGAGGCGGTCGTACCGTAGACTAGCGGGAGCAATAGCCCTTGTGGTGAGAGATACTCCACACGGCTGGGCAGCCCCCAGAGCTGCCGCCCAAAGGAGGGGGCATGTGGCCCTACCCATGGACACATGTGGGGACACCCTCCCACCTGGGACACATGGACCGGGTGGCCGCAACAATGGCTTCCCAAGCACATGCGGGAGCGGCTCAAGATGCACCTGACATAGGGCAGTGGGAGGGACAAGATGTCCCCTTGGTAAGACCTTCTTCCTGCAATGTCAAAGGAGGCATCCCGAGCTCCCGAAGATACCTACCTACCTACCTGTGGTTTGGACGGATGCAACGGTGGGTAAGGAAGGAGAGCTCAAAAGAAGAGAGGAGAAAGAAGAGATGTTGGTACGGGTGGAGGTGTCGGAGAAAGAGCTGCCCGTTTGAGCACGTACCACCGCCACCCAAAGTGTGGACACCGACGGAAGGCGGGCTGGCACCCCAAAGGAGGGAAGCCAAAAATCCGCACCCACAAGGGGTGAGAACAACTGAGATCGTCGGAGAGGAAGAGGAGATGAAGAACTGTGGTGTGTGGCGGGAGACGGTGGTGGTTGTGGACTTGAGGAAACCACCGTTGGTGGCGCCAACGCAAAGCGACAACCGCAAAGTTGGGTGCGCCGAGACCACGGAGGCTGCAAGCACCAACAAAAGCCTGACAAATGATGTTGAGAGACAACAAAAGGAAGAACAAGCGAAGCAGCAGGAGAGGGAGAGCCAAGACGACAAAGGAACAAAAGAAGTGGAAGACGGTGACACCGACAGTGACGTATCAATCTTGACATGGCTGCAAGGCTTGAAGACAAGGGGCGAAGGAGGGCAAATGGAGGGACACAAGGACTTGCGGCCGGAGGTGGTGGACGATGAGGCGACCGTGGAGCAACAAAGGCAAGAGAGGAAGAGCCACACCGAAGACCATGGAGGGCCTTGTCCATCACCACAAGTGGGCCTAGAGGTGGAGGAGAAGGAGGAGAAGGAAGAAGACCACAAGCAAAAGGAGAAGAGCAAAATCCAAAGCCACAAGGAACAGTATCCACCGCAGCGGCAAGAGGATGAGCAGCAAGGTGAGGAAAGCGGAGGACACGAAGAAGATAGTGACACCAACAGTGACATATTATTCTTGAGATGGTTGCAAGGGCTGAGGAAAGAGGAAGCGGGAGGCCAAAGCCAGGAGAACCCAGAGCTAGACGTGGTGGAAGAAGAAGAGACAAAGAAACAACCAAGGCAGGAGGAGAGAAGAAATGCCCCTGGCCAGGGAGAGCCAGAACCATCTCGAGAAGTGGCAGTGGATGGGGTGGAGAAGGGGGTGTTGGACGAACAACCAGGTCCAAAAGCGACAAAGAACAAGGACCGCAGCAAGGTACAACACCCAACAGGAAGCCGAAGAGAGGGGGCCGACAGAAGAGAAGGTGACCTCGGAGGAGGCGAAATCAAGACGAACAAAGCCACAACCAAGAAAGGATGAATGGCAAGTGGAGCTCCCCAAGGACATATTGGAGACATGGAACCAAGCAGTCCGGGAAGCGGCAAGCCAAGGAAAAGAGACCATGGGATTGTTGTGGGGGACAAGGACCGAAAATGGGGTCAAAGTAGGGGGTCTACACATACCAAGACACGACGTACAAACAAGCCACCACTGTGCAGTGGGAGATGAGGCGCTCACAGAGGCGGTCAGTTGGGGCGCATCCTCGGGAGGAAAATTGCTTGGTTGGATACACACGCATCCAGGACATGTGCCGGTGCTATCAGCCTTGGACGTGTGCACCCTCAACACAATTGGCCAAGTAAGTAAGTAAGTAAGTAAGGGCGGCCGCGTCCGCAGCCTCATGTGACTCCTTCTTGTTTGTTTTACATGGTGGCCGCCTCTGGTGGGAAGGAGTGCTCTCCACCATCAGTTCCCCTGGCGACCCCTGTCTCACCTCACGGCCGAGAACTTGAACCAGGTTCCCTTGGGGCATGACCGGTGGTAGGCTCCCTTCAGTCGCTGCCCTCACGGTTTCAGCTCCTTCCGGTCACCCTTTGAAGGATCCCCCGGCCTTCCCCCCCTAGCACAGCCTATTGGGCGCCTGCAGGCGGGTTTCCTGTGGATAGCCCTCGCCGACAGCGGAGCATTTCTCTCTGTCAACCACATTCCACCACTCCCCATCCCTCACGGGCTGGAGTACCCACTCGGCTCCCGGATGCACTTGGTTGTCGTCCATCCACGGCTGGAGGCCAGGGGGCGACCCTTTCCACGTTCCTCCTGGTCCCGCTCACGCGTGAACCTACGTGCACTCCGGCCATTGACCCGGGGATCTCAAGGTCAACCCTCACCTCTGCGGACACCTCACGGCCGTCCCGGAGTTCAGGGCATTTTCCCGACTTCCCGTGGCCAGGTTCCCCATGGTTGGCCCATGGTTCACCACTCCATGGCGACTGGTTTCCCAATCCCATGGGGCTGTTGCTTGGCGCTTTCGGCCTCCCTGCCCTTCCCATGTCCCATTCCCCTTTGCCTCTTCCCGGCACCGGCCTGGTCCCAGCGTCCCATGGACTCCCTACCCCGTCGGGCCGTTGTGCGGCCCTAGCCACACGCCCTTCCCAGCCCCGTCCCCTTGTCCCTTCATCCCGTGTTTATACCCCATCGGGTCGCCTGCTACTCTGTGGCGCTGGCCCACTGGGGCCTCTTCCTTCCGGGGACCGCTTCGCGCGCTTTGCACGGGTCACTCCCTTCCCGCCCCCGTCCCTTTCCCCTTTGCCGCGGCCCCGGCCTAATCCCCTGGGCTGTCGTGCGGCCGCATCCCATCCCTCATCCCGTGTTTATACCCCACCGGGCCGCCAGCAACCCTGTGGCGCGGGCCCACTGGATCCTCATCCATCCGGGGACCGTTTCGTGCGCCTAGCACGGGTCGCTCCCTTCCCGCCCCCTTCCCCCTTGCCGCGGCCCCGGTCTATTCCCCTGGGTTGTTGTGCGGCCCCATCCCATCCCTCTTCCCGTGTTTATACCCCACCGGGCCGCCAGCAACCCTGTGGCGCGGGCCCACTGGATCCTCATCCATCCGGGGACGGTTTCGTGCGCCTAGCACGGGTCGCTCCCTTCCCGCCCCCTTCCCCCTTGCCGCGGCCCCGGCCTATTCCCCTGGGTTGTTGTGCGGCCCCATCCCATCCCTCTTCCTGTGTTTATACCCCACCGGGCCGCCAGCAACCCTGTGGCGTGGGCCCACTGGATCCTCACCCATCTGGGGACCGTTTTGTGCGCTTAGCACGGGTCGCTCCCCTCCCGCCCCCGCCCCTCTCTCCTGTGCCGTCTCCCTTGCTGTCCTAGCCACCTGGGGCCGTCGCGTGGCCCTAGCCACTCGTCTTTTTCTGTCCCGTCTCCTGTCGGAAGACAGGGCGGAGGCCCTGAGACGCGTGAGGGCGCGCGAGATACAACCATGGCGCGGAGACGACCAGCGGCGAGCACACGGAGGGGGAGAACAACACTAAGAGGGCGGGCAGGAGACAGAGGGGAGGGGAGGGTAGAGAGGAGAAGGAGCGGATACATGTACAGCAACGAGGGCTAAATGGCTGGGTCGCCCGGCATGGCCGGGGACCGCCAAGGGCAGCGCCACAGGATGGCGGAGGGACTGGACGAGAGATCCGAACAGAACCGAGACAGATGGCGATGCAGTGTTGTTGTGCGTACATGCAGGGAGGAGGGAACCAAGCGGAAAAAAGCACGGCAAAAAAAAAAAAGAAGGAAATAAACGCGGACAACACCCCGCAGCACCACAAGGCCAACCTGGGCGGCCTCCCCGGACACCCCTTCGGGGGGACTCCCCCGTCGTCCTCTCCCGCCGGCCGCCCCTCCATCAGTTCCCTGATGGTCGGGCGGGGCGGCCGGTACGGCTCTATGCGGGTCATCGGCATGGCGCTTGTCTGTGAGACATTGTGTTCCTTTGCGCCCTCGTTGGCCCCCTGTTCCCCCGAACTCCTGTACGTCTGCCCTCCCTGTATGTGCCGCGCTGTCACTCGTGTGTGCCACCCGCGTGCTCTACCTCTGCCCCTCCCCCTCGCCCCTACCCTTTCCCCTGGGTGCTCCCTCGGTCCCCGCCTCTCACCCCATCCTGGCTGCCTGGCGCCCTGTGTGTGGGGGGGGGGGTGTATATGTGGTCTGGACTGCGGCCCTGTACCCACCATGCGCCGGAGACGCTTGTCGTATTCCCGCCGCTGCATTTGCACTGTGGAGCCCTTGTTGTGTTTGGTCGTAGGTGTCCCATGGCGCCGGTGGCCACCAAGGCCTGGCGTGGTCCACCCCTCTGAGCCTGGCGCACGTAAGCTCAATGTCTTCAATGCAGCACCTTCCTGCCACGCAGAGAGCTTTGCCGCCATGTACCATGTCGGCGGATAGCCCGCACACCCCGGCTGCCAGTCCACTGGGGCGCCACCGTGACGTGGCTCCACTGCACCGGATTCGAGTACACCTGCACTGCCCAACTTGTCGGAATATTGCATGCGTCTGCCCGTTCGCCTCTCCTGCAAGTCAGAGCCCTGGCGCCGTGCTGCACCCGAGGGGCAGAGCGCCGCTCCACGCCTTCGCCGGCCATTCTCGCCAGTCACGACCTCACGCTCTGCTCCGTCACTGTACCACACTCCGATACTGCTTCCCGTCTGCTGCCCGTTCTGCCCCACACTGCTCGCCGTACCCACGATACGTCTCGCGTCCCACTGCCCGGTTGCTTCCTCCGCACTCGCCTGCACCCCCGTACTCCACCGCCCCATCTCCCCTCTCCCCCGCCGCTGGTCCTGTGCTCTCCACTTGGGGTTCTCGTCCGCGTCCGCCATCACGACGTCCCCCTCCACTTTCAGCCGTGTCCCTGCCCTCCTCTGCGCACCTGCACCTCTCTGCTCCCCTCCTCCTCTCCTCGTGTCTGCCACATCCCCTCCTCACCCTCCTCCACCTCCTCCGACCCCCCGCGTCCGCCTCCCCGCATCCCATCTGCCCGTCCCTCCGCACGCCCCTGGCCCCCTGCCCCTAGCGCTCCCCGCTCCTGCTCCTGCCCGGCCCTACGCGTCGCCACCGTACCGCCCCTCCCGCTGCAACAGCTCTCGCAGCATCTGAACCCTGTGCTTCTTCCCCTTCTCCCGGGGACAGTCCAGGCGCACCCCCGGGAGCGCCGCTCCCAGCATCCTCCTCCACCGCCCCTCATCCATCTCCGGCCCCCTTTCCCTGGGCCTCCCCGCCCTGCCGACCAGGTCACTGAAGGGGCGGGGCCCCCTCTTCTCCCGCCTTCCCCTCGTCTTCCCCGCCCACTTCACGTAGCGGGCCAGCTCCGCCACGTCCCCCTCCGTCCACCCCGCGACCGTCCCGGGCCTCCTCCGCCCCGGCGGCGGCGCATACTGCCGCGGCGGCGGGGACTCCGAGTCGGCTCTGGACTGGGGCTGGCCGGCCGCGGTGCCCCCTCCGCCTCCCCTGCCCCTTGCTCCTCCCCCCTGCGCCTCTTCCCAGGGGAAAGGGTGCGACCCCCCAGCCGATGGCTGGCCCCCGGGGCCGGGACCGCCATGCCGCCCCCCCCCCCGGCCGTCAGGAGGCGTCGCCAGGGGACCAGAGGGCCCCCCCCACCCCCCCCCCCCCCTCCCACTCGGGCCCAAGAGCGGGCGGAGGCGGACCGAAGAAACGGCGGCCCCACACCCCCCCAGAAGAGGCCGGCCCGGCGAAGACGGGGGCGCGAACCAGGGCGGGGGGGCCCCCCCCGCCGCACTGACCCGTCGGCGGCCGACCGGACCGCGCCCGACGCCCGCGGCCGCCCGGCAACCCCCACGGCACGAGTATACCCCGGGGGGGCACGCCGGGGGCAACGGAAGGCAGGCCGATGCCCGACGGGGCGGGGGGGCGGGGGGGCGGCCTCCCCACCCCCCCCCCCCAGCTAGGGAGCCACAGGAGCGGCCCTCCGCCCCCCCGGAGCCGAGAGGACGCCCCCCCCCCCCCCCAGAAGGGACCGCGACGCGGGGGCGGGGGATGCGGCTGGACCTGCTCCCGCGGGGGTCGCGGCCGCGGGGCGAGCCCACACCATTGTGCCGGAGCAACGCGCGCAACGGAACAGAATGGGGGCCGCGCCCCACATGACCCTGCCGTGACCACAGCCCACTCAGGGAGGGCAGAGGGGGGTTTCAGGTCTGCAGGGGCCCACGGGGGAGCGGTCCACGGGCCGCCCCTCACCCCCCCCCACCCCGGGGCGGCACTGCGACCCCGACCGCACGCCCACGCTGCAAGGGAGTGCGCCGACGACACGAGGGGGGCCAGGTTTGAGTACCGCAGGCCGCCACCCAGAAGGGGAGCAGGGAGGCCGCGGCGAGACCCCCCCCCCCACCCCCCCACCGTCCCGCAAGCTGCGGGGACCCCGGCCCCCACCCCCCGAGGCAGGGGGGATGGTCTTCCCCCCGCCCGAGAGAGGAGCCGGAGCGCGACCCGCCCCCCCGCCCCAGCCGCCGGCTCCCACGGGGGCTGCGGAGAAAAAGCGAGCCCGCGCCAACGCGCCAGGAAGCCGCACAGATCGCGCCCAGAGAAGGCGGGTGAGCACGAACCGGAGTGGTATGGGGGGCCACGCCCCCCATGGACAGCACGACGCCAGTGACACCCGCTTTGTTGCCTGCCCAGGGAAGGCAGAGGGACGGAACAAGGCAGAGCGACGCCCCGCCCTACAGGCCCTCCCCGGGCCGCGCAAACGAGGGGTATGGCGCACGCCCAGCCCCCCCCCCCCCAGCCCGCCCCCCGGCACACGAACGCCACGGACCCGCCCCGCGGCGCGCAGCCCCCACAGGGCGTGCAGGCCGAGGGGACAGAGAAGGGCCGCCACACCCGCAAGCCCGCGCCAACAACACGTGGATCGCGGACAGTCGGGGGAGGGGGAGCGCCTGACCCCAGACGCCCCTCGCAACAGTAGAAGGCACCCCCCCCGGGGACGCCCTACCGCCACCTCCACAACCCCAAGCCAAGTAGGGGGGAACCAGGACCGGACCGCCCCCCCCCAAGCACGCCAGACGGAGCAAGGGACCGGGGCAGGACACGCGGAGGGGCACGGACCACGTGGAACGGCCCTACCGGCGCCCAGTGACGGGACCACGCGAGGTGTGCACGCCACACCACCCAGAGGGGGGGGGAGGGGACGCCGCGGGAGCGCGAGTGCACACACACGAAAGGGGCACGCGGGGACTACCAGAAGGGCAACCGGACCGAGCGCGCGGAACGCACAGACCGCGTGGAATGGCGTACCAGCGAGCGAGGGTAAGCGACACCCTGACGGGACGGCCCGCCACACGCAGCGCGGAACACGCGGGGCGGGAAGGGGGAAACGAGAGAGACACAACAGCAGGTACCGGCCCGAACCCCCCGAACCGGCCGCGAGCGCCGCGCACACACAGACGGGGCACTGCACCCGCCAAGGCAGTAGTGGCGCACAGCGCCACGCCCCAACCCCTAGGCTAGGCAGCGTCCGCGCCAGCTCAAGGGGGGCCCACTGGCGACAAGCCAGTAGCATGGGCCCGGCGGCGCCGGCTCCCCGGGCGACCACGCATTAGGGGGGCGACGCAGTTGGTAAGTGCCCGCAGCCACGGCTGCGAATTGATGCACTGCCCGGGGAGTGGCGAAACGGGGAAGCCGGGGAAGGACGGGGCTCCGAGCCCTGTGAACCCGGGGGACTCCGCCACCAGGCAGGAGGTGCGTTTTGGAGGGCCCCCCACTAGGACCCGGCGGGGAGGATATCACTTGGCCCGACCAGGTGGCCCCCCGGGGCCGAAAGGCGTCTAGTACCCGCAAAATCAAACCTCAAACCTCAAACCTCTTTCCCCTTTCCTGCCCTGCCTCCTCGTCCTCCTCCCTGGCCCTTTTCCCTGACGGCGACCGCCCCTCCACATCCAGTGGGCCCCCCGGGCCACCGCCTCCTCCTCCTCCCGCACCCTGCGCTCCCGCGCCGCCACCGCCCTGTCCCTGTCCGCCAGCCTCGCCGCCTCCCCCCTGATCCGCCTCCATGCCCTCTCCTGCATCTCTCCCTCCTGCTCCGGTGGGATAGCCGGCCGTCGGAACGGCACCAGCGGGGTATCCTCCCGCCCCCTACCCTCCTCTTGTCGTCCTCCCTCCCGTTCCGCCCTCTCAACCCCCTCCGGCCTCCTCCGAAGGTCCACCCACGCCCTCTGCAGCTCCTCCACTGCCTGTGCTTCCCCCCCCTGCGGCCTGTCGGTCCCCTCCGTCCTCCCCTCCTCCGTCGGGCCCACCTCAGCCTTGACTCTGGCCTCCCTCTCCCGCAGGCTCCTCTCTGCCTCCCCGAACCTCTCCCACGCCCTCCTGTGCTCCTCTCCCTTCCCTTCCTGCGCCCCCCACGTTGTCCCAGCGGCCTGCTGGTGCTGCTGCATGTGCCCCTGTGGCTGCATGCCCGGGTACGCCGGCAGGGGCGGCTACATCATCCCCATCGCCGGGTATGGCGGCGGCGGGAATGGTGGGACGATTGGTGGGACGGCTGGCGGGACTACACCCCCCCACCATCCCAATCCCCTCCCTGGGAACACCAGCGAGCCGATGTACCCCAGGCCACCCCCCTTCCCCTGTCCCTTGCCTTGTCGCCCCATCGCCCCGCGTCCCTTGCCGCCTACTCCGTGGAGTCCCGCCCTCCCCTGTCCCTTCCCGTGTAGCCCTTGTTGCCCCGCCCCTTTCCCCTCCTTGCCCCTGCCGGCCTCTACCTGTTCCGCACCACTGCCCTGGACCGCTGCGCTGCTCTGCTCCGCCTGCCCCCCCCTCGTCCCCGTCCTCCCCGGCTCCATCTCCAACTGGTAGATGGTGTCCGGCCCTTGCTCTGGGGGCTGGCGGCGACGGCGCTGGTACTTCACGTGCGCCAGCGCCTCGTACCGCGCCGCCTGTTGGCGGCGCGCCTCTCTCTCCTCCTCCGCCCTTACCGCCGCACTGACCCCTGGGGGCGACCTCGGCGGCGGCTGCCTGAACGAGCGTTGGGGTTGCGGCCACTGTCGCCCCCGTCGGCTCCCTTTTCCCCCCTTTCCTGCCAGGTGTCCCTTCGCGTGTACAGCCCCCGACGTCCCTGCCTGCCCTTTCCCTCCATTGCCCGTCCGCCCTCTCCCTCCGGTGCTCACGCTGCTGTCTCCGCTCCCTGCCGCTCCCGCCTCTAGCTGCCCCCGTCCGCCCTCGCCTTCCTCCTGCCTCCGCACCTCCGGGAGGATGGACTTCATTGCAGCCGCCGGCACATTGGGCGCCGACGGCTGTCCTGGGCCTCCGTCCACCGTCATCCTCCCCGCCCCCTCCCCCTCATCCTCCGACACCTCGAGGATGTCGGCGATTACCAACTCCCTCTGACTCCTCCACTCCCTCCTCCTCATATCCTTGCCCGCTCTCACATCCACGACGTTGAACGGGTCCGCCCCTGGCCCTTCTGTAGCCCTTTGCCCCTGCCCCTCCCCTTGCCCTTCAGCCCCCGCCGCCACCCCCTCTGCCCCGCCCTTCCCCGCCTCCGCCTGTCCTCCCTTTTCCCTCCCCTCTCCCTTCCTCACCACGGCTCCTTCCCCCCTCTGTCGCCCTGCAGCCCCCGGCCCTTCCTCCCGGACCGTCTCCGGGCTCTCCGGAGACGAGGGCGACAACACGTCCGCAGACGTCGCCGAGGACGCCGGCGAGGGGGGCCGCGGGGCTGCGCCCGCCTGCATGCGGGCCACTTCTGCCCGCACTGTCGGTGGCTGGCTTGGCTGTGGGTCAGGCTTGTGTGACATTGCGCTGCACATGGGATCACGCCTGAGCCCTGCGCCCTGTCGCCGTTTTCCCCCACCTCCCCCGCCCTTTACCCCCGCTGTTCGCGCGCCCTACGTGTGGCCAAACGCTATGGTCAATTATACCAGAAGGAGGCCCAGCAGTTGGAGTGGTGCAAAGTTGGACCTCTCCGGCGGATGAAGTGGCGTGTGCCCCACTGAAGGGGGGTCTAAAGGCCTATACAATGTCCGTCTTGGGCATGGAGGTGGCAAACAGATGTGCCGCAATCCGCCGAAAGAAACTGGGAGTGGATCACCGGTATCACGAACATCTTGCTGGAGTTTGGGATGATGATGACCCTCACCCGGTTGGGAGGGAGCAGGAGGAAGTGCCGGTGGTCCTCGTGGATGCCGAGGATGGTGGTTGTATGGACATCGGAAACAACAGGTGGTGGACCAAATGGTTGGGAGCAGGAAGCACACCTAAGGAAAAGGAGAACACCAAGCACGAGAACAATGAGGAGAGTGATAGCAGCACGAGCAGCAACGGGACAGCGAGCACGGTTGGACCCGAAGCTTGGTCGCAAAAGCGTGGTCCCAAGCACGCATGTGGGCTATGCTGCAGACCGTTGAGGGCCAAGGAGGGAGCAGTGAGGTGCAGCCAGGGGCATTGGATGCACTTGAAGTGTGCTGGGGTCACTGTCTCCCAGGCGAAGAAGGTGTTCCACAGCAACAAGCTGTTCCAGTGTAGGTGCAGAAAGGCAAGGCCAGCCAAATGGTTGCGGGAGGAAAGAGAGAGGCACAAGCAGAGGAGGAGAGAACAACGCAGCAAAGCGAGGAAGGCAAGGGTGGCGCCGGAGGAACAACCCCCCAAGCCACAAGCACGGGCCAAACCACAGCAAAGTGACTCGGAGAGACCGGAAGTGGTTGGAGTGGATGGCCATCGCATTGTTCTCGGGGGAAGAGTAGCACTAATAGGCATGAAGAAAAAGATGGAATTGGAGGGGAAGACAGGTGAGGTTGAAAGCATCATCGAGGAACAAGGGAAAGTAAGACTCCGAATGGACTGTGGCAGAAGGGTTTTGGTGTCATTGGATAGGGTCAGGGTGCAAGAGGTGGAGCACATGGGAGGCGCCGAGGGCTCAAAAGCTGCCCAACAACAACAGCACGGGGAAGAAACAAAAGGACGCGGGGTGGCGGGAGACAATGAACCGCACGGAAGAAAGGAGGAAAGGAGTGAAGAAGGAGAGATGGGAGGGCAGGAAGAAACATTTGAACTATGGAATGGGGTGAGGCTAGTAGGGATGAGACAACCGGAGTTGGAGGGCCACAAGGGGGTGTTGGAGGAGATCTACAAGGACAAAGTGCAAGTGTTGTTAGTGGGAGGGATGCGCCGAGTAAAAGTGGACACGAAGAAGGTGGTCCCCGAGGTAGTTGAGCCCGCTGAGGTGCTGCCCCCGGGTTTTGAAGGATGGAGCTTTCTTGAACGGATTGGAGTGGGTAGTGCACCCACCATGGATGAAGTGAAGGCCGCATACAAAAAGTGGGTGTTGCGGTTACATCCGGACAAGAACATGAACAACATTGCCAAAGCCACCCACCTGTTCAAAAGGTTGACCTCCAGCTACGAGGGATGGAAAAGTGCGCCCGGGGTGACACCGCCAAGGCCGGCGGAGGAACCACCCAAGTACCAGTTCAACCCCACATACTTTCGATCCAGATTTTGTAACAGCACAAGTTCGGCGGGGCAAACAGCCCCGGAGGAAGCCCCACCAAGTGCCAAAAACCGAGAAATGCAGGGCGATGGAGAGGGTTTCTGGTCTTTCTTGTGGGGAAGCAAAAGGCCCGGTCGTTCCGAACATGCGAGTGGAATGGGGGCTAGCCACGGTGAGGGTACACCGAAAGGCGCACCGCCACCGGGGTCGGGAACGCAACGGACCCGGCGCCTCTTGTTCCATGAGAAGTTCCGGTGGCACACGCACCACGTCCGCGCCATCCAAGGGGACCGGATCCTCGCTGAGAAAAGGAGGAGAGGGTGGTTCTCCGACTACCCCGAGGCAGGAAGCAACATGTACTTATTGGCACCAGACCAGGTGTACAAAGTGCGAGTGCTAGCCTCATCGGTATGGGTGCTGGAGGTGAGACGTTGGGAGCCGGAGGTGTTTATCATCCGGGAGGGCATCAACTTCACAGTAGAGGACACAACCAGGTTGATGCAAAACTTGCACAGGGGAAACGTGATTGCTGAGCAAGTAGGCATCCGGCTTTTACAAAGAGTAGAAGATGGAAGCCAAGTGAGAAGCGGACAAGCCCCACCCGCGGGTGACAAGAGGGCGTGGAAACGCACGGTCGCACAGTTCCGACGGCATCAAGGTGACGGGGTGCAGCTTGTTCAGCGCATTGCCGAGCACAAAGGCGCGACCAGGAACGCACCATGGCATGGCCTAGGTCTTGAAGCAAGAGGGACTGAAACCGGGCGCCAAGCGACCCAGGAACCCAAGGGACGGGCAACCCGGCGCCGGGTGAAGAAAGAAGAACAATGAAAGCAAAAAGCCTGATGGAAACGAGAGTCTCACACCATCAACATGGCTCTGCTGGGGAGGAGAGGATCCTCCAGCCATCGAAACTCACACTGGGGAGCCGCGGCCCCCAGTGCTACAGCAACAAGGCACAACGATGTGGCTTGAGGTACGGCCGTGGACGGGCCTCTGGACCCATGCCCAATGGAGACGGCGCTGCAGTCTCCATTGGATGCGCCCCGGCTACCACAACGCGCCGCGAGCTTTCTCGCCGGCGGAGTAGGGGGCAAGGCCAAACAAGAGGCAGGGGGAAGGCAACCCCCGCACTTTTTTAGCCAGGGTGGTGACCAACACCGACCAAAACAAAACAATGAACTCTACACGTGCACCGAGTTCTTCTCGGGGGGTCCAATGGGGCCTCAGCGAGATGCCCGATGTGGCAACGCAAGCCCACCGGGGGCCGCGCTCTCAAGGGAGTGACCACAGCAGTAAGTCCCAGCGTGCTGGCACTGAGAAGCGAGCAAGGGGGAGACTCCTTCCCTCGCGTAGCAACTCAACCAGAGAAGGGACGCACCACGTCGTCAAGCGCCCGGACCAAGCCGGGAGAAGCGGGCCAGCAAGGGGCCCTACGCACCTCCACCCAACACGGGACACCACCGTCAACCCAACAACAACTCGCTCCTATGTTGAGGTGGTCCGGGGAGTCGCGCAACGAAGTGGGCGGCTAGCGACGGTAAGAGGCCCACCCCACGTCACCCGCTACATCCTACTCCCCCGTGCACCCACGCATCACCCACAACCCCCGTCCGCGCAACAAAGGCATGAAGGAGAGGGTAGGGGGTTTGTGTTGCGCTCGCCAAAGGATGGACTGAGCGCGGGAACTTGGAGGAGAAAGGTTGTTATGTGCCCCCGTCGGGGAAACGACCTCGCAAGTGGCCATCCCAGGGCCCACCAGCCGCCATTCAGGAGAGGTACCTCACCGCCGGCCTGGGATGGCCGCTTGGACGCACCCGGCCGACGGCGAAGGCATTTGCCTTCCTCTGCGTGGACTCAACGCAGAGAAGTGAAACAGGGCAAGTCCGGGGGCTCCGTTGGCACAACCGACAAAGGGAAAGGGAAGGGAAGGAGTGTGGTGAGGCCGATGGGCACGGTGGCCTACAGAGGGAAAGGCCAAGGGAAGGGAAAGGGGAGGGGAGAGGGAAGGTTAGGGCAAGGAGGAAGAGGAAGGTCAAAGGGTGGTGAGAAGCTGATGTGCACCACCGCCTATGGAGGGAAAGGGTCCAAGGGAAGGGCAGCGAATTGCGATCGGCCAGAAGGCGCCGCCAGCTGCAGACGAGATCATCACACCATGGCGTCATGCAAAAACCCCCAACTCTTAGGGGATAATGGCGGGGCCATATCTCCAGCTAAGAGAGGAGTTGCCCCTGCCTTCGTATGACCCGGCCGAGGGGTCAATTTTGGACTTTTTTGAGCCAAAGTCAGGATGGGCTGAAACGGCCCATTTTCAGCCCCTAACTCCTAGGGGATAATGGCGGGGCCATATCTCCAGCTGAGAGAGGAGTTGGGACCTACCATCAGAGGAGCATAACGAGCAACCGTCGTTTGGCCTTGGAGCGCATTAAATCTGGGGAACTCGCCCGTAGCTGTTCGAAATCTCCCTCCCTTGGCAGGGTGCTAGGGTCCAGTTTGGGCAGCTCCGTGGGTTGTGTTTGAACCCCTGTACCTATATGCCACTGAGGAGGTGGGACCCAGGGATGGGATATGGTTGGGGACTGAGTGTCTACTGCCCTGAGGCGCCCTTTCCTCAATCCATGGCTTGATCCACTTGTGTACATACCCTGATGTGTTTCTGCACATACTTTTGTTTTTTTTCAGAGTGGCACCTTCACCCAGGTGCCTCAGGAGGATGTTTCCATATGGGAGAGCTTCTCCCTCTCTAGAGCCAGCTCAACGAGCAGGTCCACCAGGTCATCGTACGTATGTGTACGCCGCTTCCTCTCGGAAGTAGACCTGCAATGCTCACACGTACGAGGGGTATTCTTACCCACAAGCCACAGGTGGGGTTCAGTGGGTCAGTAGGAACCCACGTTCATCCTGGAGAACAGATACTCCAGGTCGCACACATATGCAGAGATTCGCGCAACGGCAGCAAATTCAGCGAGCATAGGAAGCTCCTCAATCGGTGTGCGCACACTGAGATCCGTCTCATAGACGGGGAATGTTTTCTCCGGTCTTTGGAGAACCTCAGCCCAAGTTGAACAAGTTTTCACAATTTGTTTAAACTGTTTGTGCAGGAATTTCTTTTTGCATGAACGCCTCAGAAGCGAACATTTGGTGGCCACATCCACATGAGACTGGCCAGTCAACAGAAGGGATTCTGCAAGTTCCTCTGCCCATTCGGGCAGATTTTTCGAGTCAAACTCCGGCAGTTCTAGCTAGATGTTCGCTTGGGCAATAGGCTTGCCACGCTTACCACCGCCTAAGGTTGGATCCGAAGCGGGGGGCAACTTGCCAACGAGTGGTGCCAAAGCGGTTAGTTCCCTCTTCTGGGCCTCAGTCACTACGACATCTTGTAGCTCAGCGATGGAGAGAGTTCCGGCACAAGGGTGAAAGGGACTGGGACAAGTGACCTTGCGTAGTAACCTAGAAACCCTTGATCTTTTGAGATCATCGGCGAGTAAGGTCAAACCTGGGGAAGGTGAGGCCATCGCCGGCTTGGTTAAGGGTTTAGTGATACCTAGTTTGGCCCTTACAACCTCAGACAGGGCTGTCATGTCCGGATCTTCTGATCCAAATGCCAGTTTGGCCGAGAGTTCTGCCGTACGGTCAAGAGCACCATAGGCTGGCCTTAGGGTATGAGACCCCTCCAAGTAGGTTGGATGTGCTTCTGGTGTTCTCTTTGTTGTTGGTAATTCTGAACGCCGAGTACGCTCTTCGCATGGTGGTGTAGTGAACGTAGGCCAGGCGATACCTCTTGAGCCCTTGGGCAGGGAAGCTGTGTCGGCCAGGTCGGTCGGCGGACCCGAGTAGTGGTAGAAGTCCATGTCAGTCTGGGTTGGAGACCCTATTGCTTCGATGGGCTCTTCAACATCCTCTCCTCGTAGTGACCGATGACAGTCCTTGTGCAGCATGTACTCATCCATGCACCTCTTCACGTCGTCCTGCTCTTCAACGACGGTGGACGACGAGGCAGGACAAGCCGAACGGGGGAGGGAGACTACAAAGCGCCTGCGAAGGTGCTCCAGACTGTGACCACGGGCCGCTGAGGCCTCTGTGGTTAATGGTATTCCTGGCGCTCCAGGTTCAAGTCTGGGCGCCACCACTTCATATTCTTTGGATGCTTCTCTGTCCGCCCTTGAGTGATGTACTGGATCTTTTTGATACCCAAATGCGACCCTGAGTCTAGGCTCAGTGAGGTGGAGCCCACTGCCCAGCTCTACATTCGTGATAGGGTATGTTCTTGATGACATTGTCACTCAGGGGAGGGACATGTTCTTGAGCTGGTATTGGATCTTGGATTGTGTATTGCTCGGTTTTGTTCAGGGCTGGTTGGAAAGGAACTCAAGGGATGCCTCTGCTACCGGAAAGATGCTCCTCAGTTAGTGCCCTAAAGGCTTTGATGAAATGTTGCAGGTTTATGGAGTTGGAAAACATGACCATAGCAGCAAGTAGAGCCTGAACAGGATATGGATCGAATCAATGAATAGTTTTGAAATCCAATGTATCACAGAAGGGCTGCAGATAGACAATGAATGATTAAGTACAAAGATTCAAACAAAAATGGACAAAACAAATGATTTTTATAAGGAAAACTGACATACGTCTGGCCTCGGGAACCAGTCGCAAGCACCTCATGTGCACCCTTTGACATACAATGGAGTACGTTAGGAATCTGGGGCATGTAGGTTGGGCCAGACACAGGAGATGGCTTGCCCAGCATGGCCAAGCAACTGAATTCAGACTCAGTTAACAAGTAGGCCCACAATAAGTAGGAACAACAATTCAGTATGTGGGAGACCACTAGGCTTAACCAACAAGGCCCAAGACATCGCAGTGACTTTTTCTTACTACGGTCGATTACATACAAGAAAAAAAAGTGTAATCACAAAAGCGGAACAGACTGTTGTCGTCGAGACCCCGAATGTGACCAATATTCTAACAAAAAACATGTAATGACCATAGGGAATGGGCAGGAGAAGAAAGATGTCTTTGATTAGTGCACTAATAGTTTTGATGAAATCCTGCAGATTTTGGTGTTGGAAAACAGAACCCAAGCAGCAAGTAGAGCAAGAACAGGGGGTGGATTGAATCAATGAATAGTTTCGAAATCCAGTGTATCACAGAAGGGCTGCAGATAGACAAAGCAGGCATAAGTACAAAGATTCAATCACAAATGGATAAAACAAATGATTTTATGTAAAAACTGGCATGAATCTAGCCTCCAAGTTAGCATCAAGCACTTCATGTGCACTCCTTTGGATGAAATGGAGTTGGTTAGGAATGTGGGGCAAAGGAGTTAGGCCAGACACAGAATATGACTCCGCCAAGCAACTGAATTCAGAAACAGTTAAAAGGTAGAACCACAATAAGTGGTAGACTCAGTTGAGTATAGGGGTCTTGAGGTGGGGGACCATTAGGCTTAACCAACAAGGCCTTAGGCATGAAGTGCTTACTTTATTTCGGTACAGCCTCCATGAAGGAAGATACCTCCGCTCAGTTGAGTGGTAGCGGTAAACTTCATGGGGGGCTAGGGTTATAACCCTAGTTACTTTGAGAAAGTGTACTTTAAGCTTTAAAAGAGAGATAACAATGCTTAAGTAAGTCTCAGCATCACCAAAAGGGTTTTAGGGGGGGCTTGGCCTGGATCAAGACCTCCAAGAAAGACATGGCAGCGACGTTTTCTTACTCCCTCCTGGAGTACTAGTTGATCAAGGTAGTAGAACCAAGGAAAAAGGCTCATATTTCCCCAAAAATACCTCAAAAAATGCATTAAACCAGCCAAAGACATTCCCATCAGTTCATAGAAGCCTATCACACTGTAGGTACCCATGAAAAACAGTGTAATGTACCGTGAATGATGTCCCTTCGATGGGGCATTCCTCAAAAGTTGCCAGCGTGAGGCGAAAACGTTTGGTACAAATTTGGGGGTAGTGGGGTTTGAATCCAGGATTCTCTCCCTAGAGCACACATGCTTGCCCACTAGGGTACAGTCCAATGCTCTAATGCGGACGGCTATCGCTGTATAAACAGCGTTTTACTAAACGTTCTGACCAAGGGCAAGGGCAGAGCAATACTCTCAATGGAGGGCACAAATCCCAGGAGCCGAAAGAAATAGAAAATGGAACCAACAGGGAATGAATATTGTGGTTTATCGAAAGGGTTAGTGATTTAAGAAGTTAAATCGCTAAAAGTTGACGAAAAGACGTCAGAAATTGTCAATCTTCGGGCAAAACCTGTAGTCGCAGACAAGCGCAACAGAAGCGGACTCCCAAAAAGAGTTGCGCAAGCGTAAACGACTCTAGAAAAAGAAAATATGAGGCGTAGTTTTTAAAGTTTGTAAAAGAAATTTTTCCACAGTTGCATCAAAATTTTTGTAAACTGTAGGAAAAAGTATTGAACAGAAACCCACACCACAGAGCAGGTGGACAACCCACCTGTCAGGTATGTTAGTGTCATGTCACACGCATGTATTGCGTCCGTGTTGGTAGTTTCGCTAAAACGCTAGGATTGTCACCATTGCGTTCGTTGGGGGTTTGGGCGTTCACTTCCCTTGGTCTGAAAAGGTCAAAACGAAAATGAGAGGTATGTGTAACAAATGGAGCACGCAGCACGCATGTAGGGTTAGTGTATGCACTGTGCTTGCGATGCATGTGCCTAATCTGGACATTCACACGCTGTGGCGCTTTCCCTGTGTCCCAATCCCCTCTTCTCTTCCCTTCACAGGTCAAAAAGGAAAGTGCTTGCTCGTGTTCGTGTTGCCGTAGCGTTAAAATACGGTTACTTAAAACGCTTAGGCTGGCTTCTGGCTGTGCAGTGCGCCATTCCCTGTCCTTTTTCTGCAGGAAACAACGTAAGAAGTGCATGCATGACACACAATGTATTAATCGATTAGGGCTGTTTATAACCCGCGTAGGGTTGTTGAAAAGCTTAGGGTCGTTTTGCGTTCGTGTTCCTTTCGGCATTCATACGGTGCGTGGTGAGTAAGGTAGGTAAGCCCAGGAGGTGCTCACCTCCTGGTTGAGTCACGCGCTGATTGGTTGTTAATGGTAAGTGGTTGTAGAAAAAGTTTAGTTATTCGCCTCCCTTCCCTTCATACACACGATGCATTAAAGGGATATAGGCCACGCGCAGTGCACACGGTATAACTCTTGCTTAGGCTACCCAAGGCTCCGCCCTACGTTCTATAAGAGAACGGGTGGAGTCCTTAAGCTTGCTTGATTGCGGTCTGGTTAGAGTGAAGCGGTATGGGGTGCTTCACCCATACCCGCTGCCCAGCCTGTGGCGCTCTTCGCCAGGCCAGATCAGGAATTTTCCTGTGGATGCTACGGCATCTTGATTTCTGTGGGATTTCTGTAAAATACCCTAGAAATCGTCATTTTACGTCTTTTTTGGGCTGGCGATGACAGTCGTCGCCTGCGCGACGCAGCCCCAGATCGAGGATTTAACTCTCGATTTCTAAAGATTTCAGGCAATTTTATTATTGTTTTATCGTTTTTAGAACTAAAAGATTGTAGCGTGACCTTTTTCGCGGCGTTCCGCGAAGGTCAATTTTTGAGAAGTTAAGCACGTTCACGCATTTTTCAAAAAATGCTGAGGCGATTCCAGGAATCGCCCAGACGCCCATGGTGTGGCCCAACAGTGGGCCTTTTCATATGTGGGTTGAATTGGCACAGAAACGCGTCGTGTCTGCTACGCTACGCGTTGGGGGGAGACGCGTGAAATGAGCGTTTTTGGCTCAAAAAAACACTATATTTCACTGTTTTTCGCCCAAAAATCACTGTTTGGCCCAGTTTGGGCAGGATCTCAGTGGAGATCCTGATGGCAACGACTCGTAGCCGTCAGTTTTTCTGATGGCGGCGACGCCGCCACCATCGTTTCGTCCCTTTTTCTAAGCTATTTTATAGTTTAGAGGTGATACATATACATTGTACATGTCAACGCATTTATTATGTTACATATACCATCTCTTTGTCCATAGACGCCAGATTGTGTCCACGGACGCTCCCCGTGGGGTGAGCAAGGATTCCAAGACCATTTACGCAACTCCAATGGAATGGAAGTTTGGAATAGACTTCATGTAGTACTTGGAGAGGTTGGGGTGATGGGTTGAAGGATTTTCGATTTTTCTGTGGACGCACGGACATCACCCCCGCCGTAAATGCTTCAAAATGGTCTTGCCGCTGTCCGCGTGGTTCACTGGCGGACCTGTCGATGAGCTCCCACAACGTCGAGGTCCTGCCCTGCTGCCTGGTTTTCGACAACTCCCGCAGCGCAACAGACTGCAGCCTAAGGTATTGCACTGGTGGAAATACAGTGCAAGAAGGGACGCCTGGGCCAAGACTGGCCCCCAAGGCAACAGCAGCGACGACAACAGCCCTGAGATCAGCTCCAGGAGCTCCTGCGGTGACGACGACGATCCCAGCAGAGGTCTTGAGGAATTTTGGACCCAGCAGCAGCTTGACAGGTGGCGTGGACTTCTATGATGGTTGATCCTTGAAGCGACGACAGCATGCTGCGCGGAAGGCGCTGCTCGTCCACCAGTAACCAAATCAGGCGCGTTAATTCGTCGCCTTGGGTTGGTTGACCCTCCGGGAGGTCCCTTCCTAAATAGGCGTGGGGCGCCTTGGGTAGGAAATGACCCTAAATCCCCCAAATCAGGTGCGTTCATTCGTCACCTTGGGTTGGGAATCGACCCTAAAAGGCACGAGGAATTCGTCGCCTTGGGCAGGAAATGGCCCTAAATTCAGGCGCGAGGAAGTCGTTGCCTTGGGTTTGACCCTAAATAATTTTTTCCGAATTTATTGAATTATTATGTTTCCATGCCCATGGAGAAAAACGGCCCATATGTGCGCCTAAGCGCCATCAGTCAGGGCGGAAGGCCCTGCAGCGCCCCTGGTTTGGTCACCAGAGGCTACGAGGAGTGCCAGGGACCAGTGTGGTCGCCTGAGGGGCAATTGCCCTATGAATATTTCAAGATCAAAAAAAAAAATTTTTACATGTGTGTGGCATGTAAATTACTCACGAAGCCCCCCCCCCCCACTGTCCTGCTGAATCAGAGTTGAAACCAGGGCACTGCAGGGGTCAGAGCGCCTCCTTGGCCTTGCCTTCCTTTGGATATAGGCAAGGCTTCTAAGGAGACGGGTGAAGTGGTATGGGGTGCTTCACCCATACCCGCTGCCCAGCCTGTGGCGCTCTTCGCCAGGCCAGATCAGGAATTTTCCTGTGGATGCTACGGCATCCTGATTTCTGTGGGATTTCTGTAAAATACCCCAGAAATCGTCATTTTACGTCTTTTTTGGGCTGGCGACGACAGTCGTCGCCTGCGCGACGCAGCCCCAGATCGAGGAGTTAACTCTCGATTTCTAAAGATTTTAGGCAATTTTGTTATTGTTTTATCGTTTTTAGAACTAAAAGATTGTAGTGTGACCTTTTTCGCGGCGTTCCGCGAAGGTCAATTTTTGAGAAGTTAAGCACGTTCACGCATTTTTCAAAAAATGCTGAGGCGATTCCAGGAATCGCCCAGACGCCCATGGTGTGGCCCAACAGTGGGCCTTTTCATATGTGGGTTGAATTGGCACAGAAACGCGTCGTGTCGGCTACGCGACGCGTCGGGGGGAGACGCGTGAAATGAGCGTTTTTGGCTCAAAAAAACACTATATTTCACTGTTTTTCGCCCAAAAATCACTCTTTGGCCCAGTTTGGGCAGGATCTCAGTGGAGATCCTGATGGCAACGACTCGTAGCCGTCAGTTTTTCTGATGGCGGCGACGCCGCCACCATCGTTTCGTCCCTTTTTCTAAGCTATTTTATAGTTTAGAGGTGATACATATACATTGTACATGTCAACGCATTTATTATGTTACATATACCATCTCTTTGTCCATAGACGCCAGATTGTGTCCGCGGACGCTCCCCGTGGGGTGAGCAAGGATTCCAAGACCATTTACGCAACTCCAATGGAATCGAAGTTTGGAATAGACTTCATGTAGTACTTGGAGAGGTTGGGGTGATGGGTTGAAGGATTTTCGATTTTTCTGTGGACGCACGGACATCACCCCCGCCGTAAATGCTTCAAGAGGACAGCGTATTATAGGTCAGCCCGAGAAGCGTATAATACGTGGAGGCTGGCTTGGTTCCTCAGCCGCTAACCAGGTCTCATCTGCCTTTGCTTTACAGGTGGGAGAGGGCACGGTGATTGGTGCAGCTGCAGTTGCCTTCGGCGACTTTGGACTTTTCTGCCCACGCTAAAAAGGGCGATGATTGCACAATCAACAAACTGTACCTCAGCCGTGAGTGGCAGGGACAGTCCGACCTCTTCAACATACACGCTGTGCACGCAAACAGAGCACCTTCCAGAGCATAAAAAACGTCGCACACCCCAGGGGTATACACCACCGTCGCCCATACCGATGAAGGTGAGGAAAAGATCACAACTCACTTCCAAATCACAGCCAACCAACACCCAATCCGTTCCGCACCGCACAACACCACAGCCGCGAGTACCATCTTTCCGTGCACCTTACTCACCAGTCCTGAGCCCGAGGCCCTTGCCCAAACCATCCTAAGCACCACCTAAAAAGCGAGTAAAGCAGGGACAAGGCTAACCGCATAGACACAGCGCCGCATGACCCATGACCCATGACCTCACCCCCGCCTCTGTGTGTTTTTCTTTCAACTGTACATTGCATGGGGTGGTGCCTGGCCCTGAACTTTCTTTGAAGTCTTCTACGTCAAAAAAAAAAAAGAGCACCCCTTCCCTCCAAGCCCTGACAGGGAAACGTGTTGTGACGTCCCTGTTAGGCCACAGTCGCTTAGTAGCGCTGTGTTCTCTTACAATTTCACAGGGGGGCCAGTAGGGCCCATGACTCCTTCGTCATGAACACCCAGTAGCGTGTGTAGGGGTTAGGGTCAGCAAGCCTGGTAGGGATTGAGTGCGGTTGTGCTCACCCTGCCTTCGAAGGCCGGTGCTGGCATTAGTGAGTGTAGTGTAGTGGTGTCTCCTGTCCCGCGTGCTTTTCCTCGTGGGCAGGGGAGTGTGTTACTTTTTTGCCCTTAGAAAAACGGTGTTTTCTATGCTCTTAGCACACTTGGCCACCCCTCCCCTCTAGTAGGTAGGGCTTTTGCCGTTTTCCCCAAGGATAAGCGCCAGCACAGAAATTGGGCGCCATAGGAGTGGTAATAGTACCTGATTAGGACCTTCCGTCCGACGTCAGCGCAGCACGGTGTCCGGGAGCCACGACGGGGAGTGAAGTGGGACACATACAGACATACGTAGCACACTTAGGGGCATGGTATCCCGGTAAGGAAGGGTAGAACCCCATGGGTCCGGACCACTCAGGGGTCCTAACTGTGGGCACGCTTGTCCCCAAGAAGGGTGGACACACCTTGCTTCATAACACCTTGCTTGTCATTCCCACCTGGAGTAGAGAGCCACCGCTCTTCGTTGGCTCCCCAAGGTCATTACATCAGAGCAGTTCCCATGCAACACATGGTCAACAAGGCACACACTCGCTGGGTGGCTGCCAACCTGATAAGCGGCCACCTGGCTCACGCTGGTAACCATAGGCATGGGACTGCAGGGCACAGCCAGTGCTGGTGCAGCGCTCAGAAAGCAGTGATCTGGGAAAAACAGATGGCCTTCGGCCAGGGACTGGTTGTCACGGGCTACCGGTCCTTTCCCGCGATGCAATGCGGGGCAACTGTGACAACTGCTCTCACACACCTACGCAGACATATCTGCACAAGAGTGCTCACCGCCCCTGGGAGGTTAGAAGACCTAGAACGTTAGAAAACAGTTAATAGATAGACACCAGGAGATTAGTTTTTCTTTTTACGCTGGGATAGAGTCTCAGCACGGGTTAGTAGCTGTCCCTCGTTGTTCTCAACGAGGTAGGAGCCAAAGGTGGGGTTGATACTCCCATCTGGCTGCATAAAGGCGGACATGGGTTCCCAGGTCGCCTCAGATAGCCCATAGCCATCCCACAGGGTTAGAAATTACCAGCCTTGTTTATACTCGTGGCGGGCAATAACTGCAACCACGTAGTAGCCATCGACTGCCATCTCATGGGCAGTCATCTCTTCCAGTTCGTCAGCCTCCTCTGGGCTGGCAGCGTGCTCTAGGTCGATACGCTCGACCTCACTGTTGCTGAGGCGCCACTCATCCCAGGACAAATCGTCAGGGGAGTGATAATGCCTCAACTGCTTAGGCGCACAAAGCAGTTCACCACCTAGACGTGGACTGCACCTGACATGGATTCTAGATCCATCTATCCTGATGATACGATAGGGCCCAAAATAAGGGTCCTGTAGGCACTTGCGGGGCCAGGAGAGTAGGCGTGAATGGTGAACCAAAACAAGGTCACCAACCTTGAAACTGGCAGGCCGCCGTACACGTTTTCGTCGGCACAGTTCACGTTCACGGATATGTCTCAGGTTAGTCCCGGCCTGGTTAGCCATAGACTGCTTGTGTTCCAGCCAATCTCGAACGGGGCTCTTGAAGTCCTCAGGAAAGGGGGTTTTGAAGAACCAAGCAGGTTGTCCTCCATGGAAAAGCTCGTGGAAGGTGAAAGCCGTAGAAGAGCTCCTCTGAGAGTTCATGGTCAGCACTGCCCAGGGCACTAGGCGTACCCAATCTTTGGTACGTTCCTGTTTCATCAGGATTCTCAAGTTCTGTTTCACCACACGGTTTTGTCTCTCGGAAATAGAGGGTCAGACGTTTGGGAAAAGGGCACACCTGTGGTTACCTCAACGTTGAGGGCATTCAGCACTCGTTTGTACCATCCTGTGTCGCTGCGGATGTGTCCATCCTCATCAGAGTTCACCTGCTTAGGTGCTCCGTATGGTTGGAACCATTGTTTGTCCAACATTTTCACAGTCTGCTCACCTGTGATTTTCTTATTGCAAGGGAACACATGGGTGAAGCGGGACAGGCCACAGGTGACCACTAGGCAACTATCGTAGCCGCCGAAGCGAGGTAGGCCGTGGATGAAATCCACGTAGAGAAGAGAGTTAGTACAATAGGGTATGGGTAAGCTAGCAATCAGTCCCCTATTCCTACTGTCGCTCTGCTTGCTGCCATCACAGCCACAGGCATCAACAATGGTCTGCATACGGGACCTCAGTTCAGTCAGGGTTAGACAAGAGTAGAAACACTCACGGAAGAAGTCCACTGAGCGATTAGCGCCAGTGTGACATGAGCTGAGACGGGACCTCTGTAGACACCCATCAAGTCGTGCCTCAGGCAAGACTATACGGTCCTCGTAGAATGGTACTGGTTATTTCTATACCAGTGGCGCCCGTCAATGACACAGGGTTCGAGACCAGTGCGAAGGGTCTGGAGAATTTCTTTATCTTAGGCAGCTCAAGTTGCATGGTCAAAAAGGAAGGAAAAGGTAGGTAAATGACAGGTCTCCAAAGGCATCAAAAAATTGTTGTTTTGATGGATATCTTAAAACTGTCGCAAACAAGTATGGCGGAATAAATATTTCTATCAGAATGACATGTCCCATGGGCGAGACAGGGAAAAGTATTGTTTGGTGACCATTCTTTGCGCGAGGCCTCGCTCAAAGACGTTCATTTGTGTCAGATTAATGTAGTACAGCACGACGCATTAGGCAGGTTGTCGAAAAATGGAACCCTGTCGTATTTATACACGTAACTTAGTACCATTATCAGGATTGCGTGATAGAGATGGATCTATTAACGAATAAACTTCAACAATTGTGTACCCAAGAATCTTGAAAAGTATGAATGTTCCGGAACAAACTGCAGTTTCAAGCGCGAGGCCTCGCGCATCGAACAGCGCATGAGAAACATTAAAGTTTCGGTGATCATTGCGCGAGGCCTCGCGCAATGGATCTCATAAGCGCTCATAGAAACCGAAAATGGAACAGATCCACCAACTAAACACCATGTGCATTCCCTTGATGTCGCGCTGCTGCATGGGCGGCCACACAGGTCCCGCCGGCCTCTCCAGTTTTCAGACTGTGGTCACCGCTGGCTTCACTGCCCAACAGGGATGGTAGCGCGCCGCAACTGGCTACCGCAATCAGGATTAACTAGTCAAATGTGGGATCACCAGACAGTTACAGTTAACCGAAAATGGTGCATGCGACAAGAGAATCACAGAATAATTGGTCGCGCGAAAACTGTGTGACAGGTTGATGTTTCAAATCAAGAAAGTTTCTCAAACAGCGATCTTTACATAGATACAGGTACGCAATTATTCTTCACAGCAACAATGCTTCTGCAAAAAGAGGTGGACCTTGAGAAGACAGTGGCCGCAGCATCTGGAGTTTTCCGCGATGTCTGCTCAGAGGAACCGCCGTACCACACGGCAGAAGAACTGTGGGAAGGGCTAAAACAGGGGGACGAGGGCGCGCGATTGTTGTTTGTGTTTTTTCTGCGTCTGCGCAAAAATGAACGGACGCGTTGCAGCGTTGAAAAGGCGATTGCGGCAGAAGGCAGGAGATGGGTTGGTGTTTTGATAGAGGAGGCCTGGCGCCTTTGTCTGCTGATGCGCCACCGCGCAGTTCCATACCAGGGAACACCAAAGTCAGTTGTTGCGGTAGAGGTAAGTAGGGCGCAGCGTCCCATTTTAGCAAGGTCAGGTCTGGCGCAATATAGCGCACCTTCGCTGAAGGAGAAGGCCGCAGTCAGGTTACAGACTACATGGAACAAAATACACCAACAGTGGGTTGTGTTGTGGACGGACCACTGGTACAACAAACAGTTTACCACAAATCCTGACAAGAACGACAAAAGCCTGAACGCAACAGCGTTGGCTGTGTTGCTACTGAAGGATTCACCGCGCTACTGGCATGGTCATCCTAGCCTGGAAGAGCTTGAACGGCGTGTTCCTGTTGTTGTACGCATGCTGGGGAACACCGAGGGAACATTTGCACGTATCCTGCGTGATCTAGGATTCGCAAGCACGCGACCTGTTGTTCGAAACATTAGGACGCCGCTTGACATTATTCGCCCTGTACCTGCCAAGAGACCACATTGGCGACCCCTTTGTCTAAGCCAAGAGAAGGTGAGCAGCAACGTCTCGCTGCTTAATCTATTGCAATTCACTAGGGACTTGGCGCAGCACACTCGACCACTCGTGCCTGATTTATGTGATGAGAACATCCATTACCGCATTTGTAAGATGATGTACGGTGAAAAAACAACGGGTTGGAATGTCCGGCTTTTCTTGCGGTCACACCCTATATCGTATGGTTTCTGGCACGCGTACAAGTTTTGCGTTACACAAACATTTCGCTCATTTTGGCTGATCATGATTTTCCTTCCTAAAGGTTTGTTGCGCAGCGGTGACACAGTCCCCTGTTTTCCCAAGCTGATCACAATGGAGATAACTGTTGGCGCACTGCTGTTGGGTATGGGCCCCCACATACGGCGCCTTAACAGAAAATGTCATTTCCTTGGGCTGGCACGTCCTGTAAATCGGCAAGAACGCCTCCGTTACGCTGTGTGTAAGGCCATACAGGTTCTGTTAACACAATACTGTCCTATGTTACAATACCTAGGTCACCTCGTTAGACAGTGCAATTGGGCCGGGGAGACGGCCAACACGGGTGTTTTTGCGTCTGAGGGATTATGTCAAAAGGTACACATGAGGTGCTTGGGACTGGTTCTAGAGGCCCGACTTAAGTCAGTTTTCCTGATAAGAATCATTTGTTTTGTCCATTTGTGTTTGAATCTTTGTACTGAATCATTCATTGTCTGCCTGCAGCCCTTCTGTGATACATTGGATTGCAAAACTATTCATTGATTCGATCCATATCCTGGTCATGCTCTACTTGCTGCTATCGTCATGTTTTCCAACTCCAAAAACCTGCAGGATTTCATCAAAACCTTTAGGGCACTAATTGAGAAGAATCTTTCCGGTAGCAGAGGCATCCCTTGAGTTCCTTTCGAACCGATCCTGAACAAAACCGAGCAATACACAATCCAAGATCCAATACCAGCTGAAGAACATGTCCCTCCCATGAGTGGCAATGTCATCAAGAACATACCCTATCAGGAATGTACAGTGGGCTCAACCTCACTGAGCCCAGACTCAGGGTCGCATTTGGGTCTCAAGAAGATCCAGTACATCACAGAAGGGCAGACCAGGAAGCGCCCAAAGAATATGAAGCGGTTGCGCCCAGACTTGAACCTGGTACGCCAGGAATACCATTAACCACAGAGGCCTCAGCGGCCCGTGGTGACAGTCTGGAGCACCTTCGCAGGCGCGTTGCATAGAGAAAAAAACAAATTTGCTGGACAATAACATTAACCCTAACCCTTTTTCTCCAGTAAGAAAAAGTCACTGCCATGTTCTTCTTGGAGGTCTTGATCCAGGCCAGGCCCCCCCTAAAACCGCTTTGTTGATGCTGAGACTTACGTAAGCATTTTCATCTCTCCTTTAAAGCTTAAAGTACACTTTCTCAAAGTAACTAGGGTTATAACCCTAGCCCCCCATGAAGTTCACCGCTACAACTCAAATGAGCGGAGGTATCTTCGTTCATGGAGGTTATACCGAAATAAAGTAGGCACTTCATGCCTAAGGCCTTGGAGGTTAAGCCTAGTGGTCCCCGACCGTTAGACCCCTATACTCAACTGATTCTATCACTTATTGTGGTTCTACCTTTTAACTGTTTCTGAATTCAGTTGCTTGGCCAAGTCATATTCTGTGTCTGGCCTAACTCCTTTGCCCCACATTCCTAAGCAACTCCATGTCATCCAAAAGAGTGCACATGAAGTGCTTGATGCTAACCTGCAGGCTAGATTCATGCCAGTTTTAACATAAAATCATTTGTTTTATCCATTAGTGATTGAATCTTTGTACTTATGCCTGCTTTGTCTATCTGCAGCCCTTCTGTGATACACTGGATTTCAAAACTATTCATTGATTCGATCCACATCCTGTTCTTGCTCTACTTGCTGCTTTGGTTCTGTTTTCCAACACCAAAACCTGCAGGATTTCATCAAAACTATTAGTGCACTAATCAAGGACATCTTTCTGGTAGCAGCGGCAACCCTTGAGAACCTTTCGAGCCGACTCTGAGAAGTACTCAAGCCAAACCCAGAAAACAATATGTCCACACCATCAGTACAGCTCTCCGCCAGGACTTGGCCAATTCCGAGTCTACAAGTACAACTGGGCAGCACTGGGCCCATCTCAAGAAGTGATCCCAAGCTCAGAGTTGCATCTGGGTCTCAAGAAGATCCAGTACACAGAAGGGCGGAACAAGAAGCGCCCAGCGAAATACCAATACCCTTAACCACTGAGGCCTTAGCGGCCCGTGGTGACGGCCTGCAGCACCTCCGCCGACGAGTTGCTGTCTCCATCTCCCGTTCAGCCTGCCCTGCATCTTCGTCTACGGCAGTTGGAGGCTCTGAGGAACAAGACGAACTGAGAAGGAGATTGGACGAGTACCTGCTCCACGAAGAGTACTACAAGTCCGGCCGAGGGAAGATGGAGATACCCACCACATACGGACATGGGTTCCTTCCTTTACTCCGGGCCACCTACAGACCTGGCCGACACAGTGTCTCTACCCAGTCAACCGACAGGGCCAGCTTGGCGTCCAGAGCTGCCAACCACTAGCAGGAACCCTGAAGTGTGTCCAGCTTATGTGAAGGATTCCCATCTCCCAGAGCCAACTTATGGTGCCCTGGACCGTACGGCCGAACTACTGGCCAAACTACTGTCTGGGTCCCAAGATCCACATGTGACAACCCTGTCTGAGGCTGTCAAGGCAAAATTGGCTATCACTGAACCCTTACCCAAGCCAGCGCCGACCTCACCCTCTCCCGCATTGAGCACGCTTGCTGATGATCTCAAACGATCAAGGGTGTCCAGGTTGCTACCCAAGGGTCACTTGCTCCAGCCCTTTTCATCCCCCTGCCAGGACAGTCCCCATCGCTGAGCGACAGGACGTGCCCGTGACAGAGACTGAGAGAAAGGGGCTAACAGCTCTAGCACCCCTCGCTGGCGTACCCTCCCCCCCTTCAGGCCTAACCCCAGGGGGTGGGAAGAGTGGCAAACCAATTGCCCAGGCGAACATGCAGCTGGAATTGCCGGAGTTCAACCCGAAAAACCTGCCCGAATGGGCAGAGGAATTTGCTGAGTTTCTTTTGCTTACCAGCCAATCCTATGTGGATGTGGCCACTAAATGTTCTCTTCTGAAACGCTCATGCAAAAAGAAATTTTTGCAAACCAGGTGAAGCAGATTGTGAAAACCTGTTCAACATGGGCCGAGGTTCTCCAAAGACTGGAGAAAGCTTTCCCGGTCTATGAAACAGACCTCAGTGTACGCACACAGATTGAGGAGCTCCCTATGCTCCCTGAATTTCCTTCCGCTGCGCGAGTCGCTGAATATGTGTGCGACCTGGAGTATCTGTTCTCACGAATGAACGTGAATTCCTATGCAGCCACTGAGCCACACCTGTGGCTCATGAGTAAAATCCCTATGCGTACGTGGGACAATTGCCGCACCACCTAAGAGAGGAATAGTCGGACCCACACGTACAATGACCTGGTGGACCTGCTGATCCAGCTGGCCCTTGAGAGGGAGAATGACTCCCATATGGGGAAATTCCTCAAGAGACACCTACGTCGAGGTGGCACCCCTACCCCTGAACGTGGCGAAGGGAAAGGACCTAAAAATCCCACTAACACCAACAAGGGTGGTGGTAAAGGGGGCAGTAACCTGCGTGCCATGAATGAGGTTAACCCTGAAACAGGTACACCCCGACTCTTCTACTGTAAGCCTGTTAATGACAAGGGAGGACCCTGTCATTCCCCTGACTGCGACCATCGCAGTGGTTGTATGCTGCAACTGAAACGACAGGAGCACACTAAAGATGGGAAAAGAGTGACCCATCAGGACCATTTCAGGTGTACGGTCACCTGTGGTTACTATGGCAAACGTCGTCACTACGAGGACGAATGTCACATAAGGAAATGTGACAGTGACAAACACAAACGGGAGGAGGCTGAACGCCAGAAAGCCCAAACACCCTCGAGAACTCCCCAGAATGGGGATAAGGGTGGTAAAGGAGGAGGCAAGGGAGGTGGCAAGGGTGGAAAACCCAACCCCCAGAGGCGCTGTTCAGCACCCGCTATTTCTCCCTCTCCTGCCGCTGTTGACCCCAAGAAGCGCCCACAGGGGGATAGCACCTCCCCTGAGGGGTCTAACTCCCAGAAGAGGCGACTGGCCTGGATGGCCAAGTCCCTCATCGCTGCAGGGGTTGATGTGAAATTCACTGCTGAGGAGTAGAGTAGGAGGGCGGCTCTGAAGAGGAGGACTTGGTTTTCTGGATCCTCGTGAAAATCGGCAATCACGTTTTTCGAGCAGTGCTTGACACCGGCGCGACACTTTCTATAATGGCCCGGGGCCTGCTAAAGAGCTTCAAGAAAACCAAGACGATGGCCATAAGAGTAGGGGATGGGCGTAACATCCATTCCTTGGGGGGTGTCGATGTGACTATTTGTCTTGGTGACGAAACTGTGACCCAACACTGCAGAGTGCTGGACACCGACGCCTTTGACATTGTCATTGGCACCGACTGCCTGCGAAGAAACCCCCAGTTAAAAATGTTGTCTCTCTAACGCCCCTATTCTCTACACTGCGACTTTGGCAGTAGGGTCTTCTCCGTACCTTTGGAGCTGCCAGAACGAAAACGGTCTGGGCTGCGCTACGCAGCCAAGACTAACTATCGTACTGAAAACTACCAAGTGGCCCGTCACGTTCTTGAAAATGGACTGGCGGCCCTTCAGGTATCCTTGGATAAGATCCAGGTGGAATTGTTCGCGAGCCAACAACAGCACATCATGCAGTTGTATTGTTCGAAATATTTGAATACCGCTTTCCGTTTCTTCTGGAAAGCAATGGGCCTAGCGTATGCTAACCCTCCCTTCTCCCTGCTCGCAAGGTTTCTAACCAAAATCGCTTATGAGCGAGGAAGGGTTGACATGTGCACCCCTGACTGGGGTTGCTCAGGTGGACACGCTTATTGGCGCCGACTGCTGGACCGAATGACTGTGGGAAGAGTACAACTCCCCGACAGGTCCCATTTATGTGCCTGAGGACTCAAACACGGCTATGCAGGCCCCTGAATGGGCCAGGTTCTTATCCATTGTCGATGGATCCCTCAACCCTGTACCCCTGTGTGATCTGGATCAGGTGCTACTGAAAGAGGTCATGGCCGAAAATCGTGGCTTGACCCTTTCTGATCTCAAAAACCCATCTCCTGAGCACCTATCTGCCACACTTACAGGGTGTGAATCCCCTTATGGCGATCTGGAACCTGCTGCTGTGAAGGAGGATGCTGACGACCAACTGGCTGAAATCGCCAGCTCTATCCCTCCTGTTGATCCCAGCTGTGTTGAACTCAAACACAGTGCCTTTCTGGCCCAGCTGCTGCTGGAGGAAGTAGACCTAGGGTCAACGTCAGAACCAACTTCCCCTGTTGGGAAACCTGTGCTGCACATGCAGCATACTTGCTCAGGTGAACCCGTGACTCAGAGTCCTGATGCTCCAGCGCGGCCTGCTTCTAATAACATGCCTCCATCGAAGTATGACACTCAGGAACTCCAACTGCTATTGTACCTGAGGGCTGAAGGTATTGAGCGCCAAGAACGGCTGCAATACCTCAGACAGACCTGGAAATCCTCCATCTGGTCTGAGGAGGACGATGATTCCTACACGCTACCTGACCCTGAGATACCCCTGGTGTATTCTCTGCACTATGGGCAACAATGTCCCCCTGAGTGGGATGACGGCTCAGTACCTGCCGAAACGGCTGAGCGGCAGAAAAAAGAAGAGCATGGTAAGAGCAACCTCCATGCTGAGGAGGATTCCCGGCAGAAACTCGAGAGTCTGAACCTTGATCCCCAACTGAAGAAACTGCTCCCAACCTACGAGGAGGTGCTCGGTGCCCTGCCGCCTCCCCTTTCCTGTAAAAAAACTGCTCAGGATGGACTTGAAACTGAAACCTGAATTTGAGAAGACGCGACTGAGACGTCCTCCCTACCCCGCTCCTCAGGAACAGGTTGAAGGAATCGAGCACCAGATCCAGGAATGTATTGATGCTGGCCTCGTTGAAGAATATAAGAAGGGGGACTACCCCCACCACTGCAGTCCCTGCTTCCTGGTTGCTAAACCAGAATCTACTGCCCTGCGACTGGTTATTGACTACGGTGAGGTCAACAAGAAAACCCAAAACCACTCAGAGAATATTCCCAACATGAAAAACACCCTGGAGCGTATTGCTAAATGCCGGTACAAGACCAAAAAAGATAAATACAGTCGTTCCCGGCAGGTTAACCTAACAGCCGCAGCTCAAGAACTGCTGGCCTTTATAACCCCTAAGGGTCGTGTGTTTAAGTGGACGGTCATGTCTTTGGGGGTGGCTAATGCCCCAACACTCTTCCAAGAACTAATGAACAAAGTTTTGTACATACTGAGGCGCAGACCTCTAGTACAGGAGTTGATTTCCCGAGGGACAGAAATGGAGGCCCACATCGATGACGTGAGTTTGGGTACCAATACCCAAGAGGACCATGTCCTTCTCCTCCATGAGCTTTTCATTGTTTGGCAGGAAAACCATCTCCGAATCAAACTCGAAAAATGTGAGTTCATGAAAGAGGAGGTGGAGTATTTGGGTTTCGACGTGGGGTATGCCTGGTTGAAACCAGCCGCGTCTAAGATGCAGCCCCTACAGCACATGCAGATTCGCGATGACCCTAAGAAGGGTCTGAAAGATGTGAGGAGTTTTGTGGGCGCCTGTAACTTCTATAGGCGCCACATCCACAATTTTACCTAGTCCTCTGCCCCTCTCACTGACCTAATCAAGAAAACTATTCCCTGGAGGTGGTCCGCCAGAGAGGAGGAGTGTTTCCAGGAGTTGAAGAAGAAAATTGCCTCCTCCAACTGCCTGGGCGTACCCCGCCCTAAGGGCGAGATAGTCCTGATCGCTGATGCGAGTGATGTAGGGGGGGGGTGGAACGATATACCAATGGCAGGGGCTTAACCCAGCTGAACTAACCCACTGCCATTATCGTACCAGTGGACTGAACCGCGATGGCTCCCTGAAGCACGACTATCCTTCCAGTGACTGGCGACTTGTACCACTGGGAGAGAGGAACTGGAAATGGAACCAGGCGTGTTCCAATTACAGCACCTACGCCCAGGAGCTCCTGGCCCGTGTGTTGGTGCTCTCATCACATTTCCGACTATTGGGATCTAACCCTATTGTCTGGCACTGTGACCAGGAACCGGTGAAGTCCTTTCAGAAGGGCCCACCACCGGAGTAAGCGAAACTAAAACGGTGGTGGACCTACCTGAGCCAGTTCAGGCTGACAGTCCATCATATCCCTGGTGTGAAAAATGAACTGTCTGACTACATATCGCGCAACAACTTCGATGCGCTTATTGGCGAGAGCTCTGAGGCATCGCCAAAGACGCTTTCCAGCGTATGGATGTCCAGCTTGACCTGTCCATGTAGACTGCTGGAATCCTCGAGGGTTGGAGCCTAACTGACTATCAGTCAGAGTATAAACTTAGGCGGCTCAAGTTGCATGGTCAAAATGCGCCCGAGACTGCCTCTCCACGGCACTGCGGAAAAATAGTCCTTTTAGGGGGGACCTAAAACACAAGAACCAAATATCCTGTGAAAAGCAATTAACTGGTCCATTTTCCTTGATTTTGAACAAAATCGACTGCCCGGGAAAATGATTTATTTCCACAAAAATGAAGTTCTTTTTTGGGAAAACCACGACTTTTTGTTTCCTATACCACTTATGCTTTGCAATAAAAACACCCATGAGCTTTCAATCTTTTGGAAAACCAGTTTTTGGAAACCATGTTGCACGCTGCACGACAAGAAGCATTTTTTGGCACCCCTTCTTTGCGCGAGGCCTCGCGCAAACACCAAAAAAACAGCGCAATAAAATGCATCGCAGAGAAAAATGTGCCGCACAAGGTGACAGCATAAAGGTCGTCGAAGAGGAATGCATAGCGCGAGCCCTCGCGCATAATATATCAGAACAAGCGAAGAAATTACTTTTTCTTCGGAACAGTTTGCATCTTAGAACCCAATGCCTTAGCAACGGAACTCTTACCCTTAGGCGGTGGCTTTGCGGGCTCGCCTCTTGGTTGGAATTGACGGGCTGGCTGCTTGAATGGAGCTCGGGCCCCGGTTTCCTCGGACCTCGGCTTCGCTGCCACTTTCTTCGCTGCCTTGCCACAGCATGTGGGTGGCGGACCCCAACAGCCCGCCCAGTGGGCGTGCAGTTCGGGGAGGGGGAGCGCCTGACCACAGACGCCCCTCAAAAGGTGGAAAGCACCCCCCCGGGAACGCCCTTCCGCGACCCCAAGAGCGAGCAACGCCGGCCCGCAAGGGCGCACGCTGTGGGGCCGGTGCTGGGTCCCACGCCCGCACCGACCGCAGCCGGGACACACGGGTCGCGGAACCCCGGCCGCCCGCCCCAGAGGGCGGGCGGCCGGGGGAGGGACAGCGCCTGACACCAGACGCCCCTCACAACGGTGGCAGGCCACCCCCCCCGGGGACGGCCCCCCACCACCCTTACGGCACGCAGCCCCCAGAGGGCATGCAGGCCAAGGGGACAGTGTTGGGCCCCCACACCCACACACCCGCGCCCACAGCACGTGGGTGGCGGACCCCAACAGCCCGCCCAGTGGGCGGGCAGTCGAGGGAGGGGGAGCGCCTGACCTCAGACGCCCCCCACAACCGTGGAAGGCACCCCCCCCGGGGATGCCCTTCCGCCACCCCACAGCGAGCATCGCCGGCCCGCAAGGGCGCACACTTTGGGGCTGGTGCTGGGTCCCCACGCCCGCACCGACCGCACCCGGGACACACGGGTCGCAGAACCCCGGCTGCCTGCCCCAGAGGACGGGCGGCCGGGGGAGGGACAGCGCATGACACCAGACGCCCCTCACAACGATGGCAGGCCACCCCCCCTGGGGACGGCCCGCCACCACCCCCGCGGCACGCAGCCCCCACAGGGCATGCAGGCCAAGGGGACAAAGTTGGGCCCCCACACCCACACGCCCGCGCCCACAGCACGTGGGTGGCGGACCCCAACAGACCGCCCAGTGGGCGGCCAGTTCAGGGAGGGGGAGCGCCTGAGCACAGACGCCCCCCACAACGGTGGAAGGCACCCCGCCTGGGAACGCCTGTCCGCCACCCCCACAGCGAGCAAAGCCGGCCCACAAGGGCGCACGCTGTGGGGCCGGTGCTGGGTCCCCACGCCCGCACCGACCGCACCCGGGACACACGGGTCGCAGAACCCCGGCTACCCGCCCCAGAGGACGGACGGCCGGGGGAGGGACAGCGCCTGACACCAGACGCCCCTCACAACGGTGGCAGGCCACTCCCCTCCGGGGACGGCCCGCCACCACCCCCACGGCACGCAGCCCCCACAGGGCATGCAGGCCAGGGGGACAGTGTTGGGCACCCACACCCACACACCCGCGCCCACAGCACGTGTATGGCAGACCCGAACAGCCCGCCCAGTGGGCGGGCAGTCGTGGGAGGGGGGGCGCCTGACCTCAGACGCCCCCCACAACGGTGGAAGGCACCCCCCCCAGGGACGCCCGTCTGCCATCCCCACAGCAAGCAACGCCGGCCCGCAAGGGTGCACGCTGTGGAACCGGTGCTGGGTCCCCACGCGCGAACCGACCGCACCCGGAACACACGTGTCGCGGTATCCCGGCTGCCCGCCCCAGAGGACGGGCGGTTGGCAGAGGGACAGCGCCTGACACCAGACGCCCCTCACAACGGTGGCAGGCCACCTCCCCCCGGGGACGGCCTCCCACCACCCCCGCGGCACGCAGCCCCCGCAGGGCGTGCAGGCCAAGGGGACAGTGTTGGGCCCCCACACCCACACACCCCCGCCCACAGCACGTGGGTAGCGGACCCCAACAGCCCGCCCAGAAGGCGGGCAGTCGAGGGAGGGGGAGCGCCTGACCTCAGACGCCCCTCGCAAAGGTGGAAGGCACCCCGCCTGGGGACGCCCTTCCGCCACCCCCACAGCGAGCAACGCCGGCCCACAAGGGCGCACGCTGTCGGGCCGCTGCTGGGTCCCCACGCCCGCACCGACCGCACCCGGGACACACGGGTCGCGGGACCTTGGCCGCCCGCCCCAGACGACGGGCGGCAGGGGGAGGGACAGCGCCTGACACCAGACGCCCCTTGCAATGGTGGCAGGCCATCCCCCCGGGGACGGCCCCCCGCCACGCCCGCGGCAGGGAGCCCCCACAGGGCATGCAGGCCAAAGGGGCAGTGATGGGCCCCCACACCCACACGGCCGCGTTCACAGCATGTGGGTGACGGACCCCAACAGCCCGCCCAGTGGGTGGGCGGTCGGCAGAGGGGGAGCGCCCGACGTCAGACGCCCCTCACAACGGTGGAAGGCACCCCCCCCGGGGACGCCCTTCGGCCACCCCCACAGCGAGCAACGCCGGCCCGCAAGGGCGCACGCTGTGGAACCGGTGCTGGGTCCCCACGCCCGCACCGACCGCACCCGGAACACACGGGTCGCGTTACCCCGGCTGCCCCCCCCAGAGGACGGGCGGTCGGCGGAGGGACAGCGCCTGACACCAGACGCCCCTCACAACGGTGGCAGGCCACCCCCCCCGGGGACGGCCCCCCACCACCCCCGCGGCACGCAGCCCCCACAGGGCGTGCAGGCCAAGCCAGGTAGGGAGGAACCAGGACCAGACCGCCCCCCCCCGAGCACGCCAGACGGAGCAAGGGACCGGGGCAGAACACGCGGAGGGGCACGGACCACGTGGAACGGCCCTACCAGCGCCCAGTGCCGGGACCGCGCGAGGTGCGCACGCCACACCACCCAGGGGGGGGGGGGGGCGGACGCTGCGGGAGGGCGAGCCCACACACACGCAAAGGGCATGCGGGGACTACCAGAAGGGCAACCCGACCGAGCTCGCGGAACGCACAGACCGCGTGGAATGGTGTACCAGCGAGCGAGCGTAAGGGACACCCGGACGGGACAGCCCGCCACACGCAGCGCGGGACACGCGGGGCGGGAAGGGGGAAACGGGAGAGACACAACACCAGGTACCGGCCCGAGCCCCCTGAACCGGCCGCGAGCGCCGCGCACACACGGACGGGGCACTGCACCCGCCAAGGCAGTAGTGGCGCACTGCGCCACGCCACAACCCCTAGGCAAGGCAGCCTCCGCGCCAGCCCAAGGGGGTCCCACTGGCGACAAGCCAGTAGCACGGGCCCGGCGACGCGGTGGGTAAGCGCCAGCAGCCACGGCTGCGAATTGATGCACTGACCGGGGAGTGGCGAAACGGGGAAGCCGGGGAGGGACGGGGCTCCGAGCCCTGTGAACCCGGGGGACTCTGCCACCAGGCAGGAGGTGCGTCTTGGAGGGCCCCTCATTAGGACCCGGTGGGGAGGATATCACCTGGCCCGACCAGGTGGCCCCCCGGGGCCGAAAGGCGTCTAGTACCCGCAAAGTCAAACCTCAAACCTCAAACTTCGCTGCCTTGCCCTGGGAGACCTGCGCTTCCTCCTCCTCTTCTTCCTCGCTCCCCTCCTCTTCATCCCCATCGCTCTCGTCGGATTCTGCACCGGTAACCGACTTCGCTGCCTGAGGCTTGGAGGCAGTAGTCTTCTTCTTTTGGGGGCTGGTTCCCCACCAGTAGACTTCCGCTTTGCAGGGGCCAGTGCTTCTGCAGCTTGACCGTTCTCAACAGTCTCTTCCTCCTTCAGCGACAACGCATCAGAACCCACCTTGTCATCGCGACCCCAAAGGGGAATACCACGGTTTGACCAGTTGGCCTGCTGGTCCCCATCACCAGACGCGTCCAGTTTCGACCCTTGTGTCAAGACGTGGTTCAACTGAGTCTGCACTCTGTTGACCCAATCGGAGAGATTGTCGGAGGTAACACCAAGAAGGTACATGCGAGAATCTGGCTCGATGGACACGATCTTGCACACCAGATCCGGCTGATGATCAATGAACACAAACGCAGGCTTGAAGCTCTTATCCTGTTTCAGGTAAAAGAGGTGAGTGTCGAAATACCACATAACCGTTCTTATCGGAAGGTGACCGCCAAATTCAACAGGATCCATCTCCTCTACTTGAGTAGGTCCAAACGTCGGATAATTCGGAATCTGCAATGAGGGAGAAGTTATTGCGCGAGGCCTCGCGCAAAGAGCGGACGTAATGAGGGAATTATACCTTTCTCGACCAGCTATCCAGTGACGAAATCAGCAACCAGCGAACGTCAAACGTTGTAGGATCCCCTGCAGGCTTCAGTTTGACTGGCCCACTGAAGATGGGAACACACAACATGTTAGCCATGCGCGGCGCGTTGAAATCATCGTTGAGACGCCTATCTGTTTCCATCTCCAGCACGTTGAACATTGTGTCAACAACACTTTGAGATCCGCAGATAAGGGTATCAGCACGCGCCATCTCTTCATACAGCCAGGCTGGGCACATCATCTCAGGAGCAAGATGTTCAAATATGTCGCCGTTGATGACAATCAGGTTCTTGTCAATGTCAATAAACCGCCTCGGGGGATCGTGGGCCCACGCTGCAATTCGGGTCGCCTTGATTGTGATAGTTTGACTTGACAGTAATGGATCCTGCTGTTCCACTGTCTTGAAGTCACCAGTAACACCAGCAGCTGGGGGGACCACACGGCTCTTGGTAGGCTCTTGACCCAGGAGTTTTTGGACGTTGAGGATTTTCGGGGAGGCGGGTTTGCCTTTCTCTGCCACCTGCCACAGTGGTGCGCGAATCATGGATTTCCATGCCGGCCATGGACCGCGACTTTTGCCTTCAGGTTCCCGCGAATAGCCCCATGTACCAAGAGTCACCTTCAGGGCAGGCCTTCCAAATGCAGCAACCTCTTTGCGGGTCCGCATGTCTTTGGCTACAGAACAGAAATGGAGGTTTGAGGTTTGAGGTTTGATTTTGCGGGTACTAGACGCCTTTCGGCCCCGGGGGGCCACCTGGTCGGGCCAGGTGATATCCTCCCCACCAGGTCCTAGTGGGGGGCCCTCCAAAGCGCACCTCCTGCCTGGTGGCGGAGTCCCCAGGGTTCACAGGGCTCAGAGCCCCGTCCCTCCCCGGCTTCCCCGTTTCGCCAGTCCCCGGTCAGTGCATCAATTCGCAGACGTGGCTGCGGGCGCTTACCCGCCACGTCGCCCCCCTAATGCGTGGTTGACCGGGGCGCCGGCGCCGCCGGGCCCGTGCTACTGGCTTGTCGCCAGTGGGCCCCCCTTGGGCTGGCGCGGAGGCTGCCGAGCCTAGGGGTTGGGGCTTGGCGCAGTGCGCCATTACTGCCTTGGCGGGTGCAGTGCCCCGTCCGTGTGTGCGCGGCGCTCGCGGCCGGTTCGGGGGGCTCGGGCCGGTACGCCCCTCGCGACAGTGGAAGGCACCCCCCCCGGGGACGCCCTTCCGCCACCCCCACAACCCCAAGCCAAGTAGGGGGGAACCGGGACCGGACCGCCCCCCCCCAAGCACGCCAGACAGAGCAAGGGACCGGGGCAGGACACGCGGAGGGGCACAGACCACGTGGAACGGCCCTACCAGCGCCCAGTGCCGGGACCGCACGAGGTGCGCACGCCACACCACCCAGGGGAGGGGGGAGCGGACGCCACGGGAGCGCGAGCGCACACACACGCAAAGGGCATGCGGGGACTACCATAAGGGCAACCGGACCGAGCTCGCGGAACACATAAACCGCGTTGAATGGCGTACCAGCGAGCGAGGGTAAGGGACACCCGGACGGGACAGCCCGCCACACGGAGTGCGGGACACGCGGGGCGGGAAGGGGGAAACGGGAGAGACACAACACCAGGTACACAACACTGGGGTCAGGCGCTCCCCCTCCCCCAACTGCCCCCCCACTAGGCGGGCTGTTGGGGTCCGCTACCCAGGTGCTGTGGGCGCGGGCGTGTGGGTGTCGGGGCCCTACACTGTCCCCTTGGCCTGCATGCCCTGTGGGGGCTGCGTGCCGCGGGGACGGTGGGGGGCCGTCCCCCTACCTGGCTTGGGGCTGTGCGCCCCCTGTGTGGCGGGTCCGTGGCGTTCGTGTGCTGGGGGGCGGGCTGGGGGGGGGGGGCGGCGCGTGCGGGGTGCCCCCCGTTTGCGCGGCCGGGGGGGGCCTGTAGGGGGGTGGGGTCGCTCTGCCTCGTTCCGTCCCTCTGCCTTCCCTGGGCAGGCAACAAAGCGGGTGTCACTGGCGTCGTTCTGTCCATAGGGGGCGTGGCCCCCCATACCACTCCGGTTCGTGCTCGGCCGCCTTCACTGGGCGCAATCTGTGCGGCGTCCTGGCGCGTTGGCGCGGGCTCGCTTGTTCCCCGCGGTTCCTGTGGGAGCCGGCGGCTGGGGCGGGGGGGCGGGCCGCGCTCCAGCTCCTCTCTCGGGCGGAGGGAGGGGGGACCATCCCCCCCGCCTCGGGGATGGGGGCCGGGGCCCCCGCGGCTTGCGGGCCGGTGGGGGGGGTGGGGGGGGGGGTCGCGGCGCGGCCTCCCTGCTCCCCCTCTGGGTGGCGGCCCGCGCTTCCCCATCCTAGCCCCCCTCGTGTCGTCAGCGCACTCCCTTCCAGCGTGCGCGTGCGGTCGGGGTCGCGGGGCCGCCCCGGGCTGGGGGGGGATGAGGGGCAGCCCGTGGACCGCTCCCCTGGGGGCCCCTGCAGACCTGAACCCCCCCTTCGCCCTCCCTGAGTGGGCTGTGGTCATGGGAGGGTCACGGGGGGCGCGGCCTCCATACCGTTCTGGTGCGCCGCCGTGCGCCGCCCCCAGGCTTGGTCCGCGCGTTGCTCCAGCGCGCTGGTGTGGGCTCGCCTGTTGGCCGCGACCCCCGTGGGAGCAGGCGGCTGGGGGCGCTGGGGCGCGCGGTGTGCAGGTCCAGCCGCATCTTCCCCCCCCCCCGCGTCGCGGTCCCTTCTGGGGGAGGGGGGGGCGTCCCCTCGGCTCCGGGGGAGCGGCAGGTCGCTCCTGTGGCCCCAGAGCTGGGGGGGGGGAGCGGGGGGGGGGGCCGCCCCCCCGCGCCCCCGCCCCGTCGGGCGTCGGCCTGCCATCCGTTGTCTCCGGCGTGCCCCCCCGGGGCATACTCGTGCCCTGGGGGTTGCCGGGCGGCTGCGGGCGTCGGGCGCGGTCCGGTCGGCCGCCAATGGGTCAGTGCGGCGGGGGGGGGGGGGGGGAACCCCCCCGCCCCGGTTCGCGCCCCCGTCTTCCCCGGGCCGGCCTCTGAAGGGGCCGCTCCGTTTGCGCCGTCCTGATCACAGCCCGTCCGCCGTCGGCCGGCAGCGGGCGGAGCATGCGGGCACTTGCCTCGGCCGTGGTGCCCCCTCATCCCGGGTGCAGCGGCCTCTCCGGGGGGGGTGCGGGGCCGCCGTTTCTTCGGCCTGCCTCCGTCCGCTCTTGGGCCTGAGGGGGAAGGGGAGGGGGTGGAGTGGGGGGGGGCCTCTGGTCCCCTTGCGCCGCCCTCTGACGGCCGAGGGGGGGCGGCATGGCGGTCCCGGCCCCGGGGGCCCGCCGTTAGCTGGGGGGTCGCACTCTTCCCCCGCCCGCCTCTACCTAGAGTCGGACCCTCGTGCAGGCCCTCGCGGGGGCTCCTCGTCCCGCCCGCCGTCGTCGCGCGGCGCCGGCCGGCCGGGGGCGGACGTGAGGGTTAGCGGTCAGCGGTTAGCGGGCTGCGGGGCAGTAGGTTCCCCTCCGCGCTCGTTGTCTCCGCCCATACCCCCGCGGGAGGTGGCGCGCGCTCCTTCGTCACGCCGTATCGTGGGGGGGGCGTGGGTCGGGGGGCCCAGCTCCCCCCCCCACTTTCTCGCGTCCGCGGTCTGGGCCGTCCCCCGTGCTGCCGCTTGTGTGGGGGCTGGGACTGTGGCGGCGGCGGGTTGCGCTGACGGTAGCGCCAGTGGGCGAGGGCGCTGCGCAAGGCCCGGGGGAGCCAGTTGTCCGCGTCCGCATCCGTGATGCGGAGTACCGCTCCCCCTTCCAGGAAGGCCGGCCAGTGTGGCCCCCGGTCGGGCGACGCCGCCGGGATCACTGACCTAAGGACCCTCTCGTGGTCCTCTGGGGTTGCCCATCCCCCCGGGGGTACCTCTTGGTTTCCTCCGTCCCTCCGGAGGAGCACGGCATCGAAGGGCCGGTTCCTCAACCCCCTGGTGGTCCCCTGGTTGGCCCAGCTCAACCACCCGTACACCTCCCCCACCAGCAGGAGGGCCTCATCCCCCAGAGGGTCCGGGACCGTGCCCCAGTCCTGGTCCCAGGGCCGAGCCCCCTCTGCCCCTCGCGCCGGCTCCCCCTGCTGCCCCTGTGCCTGCGGCGCCGATGCAGCGCCCCGCCGCCCCCCCGCCGAGGCCATCCGCGCCGGCTCCGCTCTCGGCGTGGGGGGGGCTGGCTGGTGCCGGGGTTGTGGGGGCGAAATACCACATAACCGTTGTTATCGGAAGGTGACCGCCAAATTCAACAGGATCCATCTCCTCTACTTGAGTAGGTACAAACGTCGAATAATTCGGATTCTGCAATGAGGGAGAAGTTATTGCGCGAGGCCTCGCGCAAAGAGCGGACGTGATGAGGGAATTATACCTTTCTCGACCAGCTATCCGGTGACGAAATCAGCAACCAGCAAACGTCAAACGTTGTAGGATCCCCTGCAGGCTTCGGTTTGACTGGCCAACTGAAGATGGGAACACGCAACATGTTAGCCATGCGCGGCGCGTTGAAATCATCGTTGAGACGCCTATCTGTTTCCGTCTCCAGCACGTTGAACATGTTGTCAACAACAGTTTGAGAGCCGCAGATAAGGGTATCGGCACGCGCCATCTCTTCATACAGCCAGGCTGGGCACATCATCTCAGGAGCAAGATGTTCAAATATGTCGCCGTTGATGACAATCAGGTTCTTGTCAATGTCAATAAACCGCCTCGGGGGATCGTGGGCCAACGCTGCAATTCGGGTCGCCTTAATTGTGATAGTTTGACTTGACAGTAATGGATCCTGCTGTTCCACTCTGTTGAAGTCACCAGTAACGCCAGCAGCTGGGGGGACCACACGGCTCTTGGTAGGCTCTTGACCCAGGAGTTTTTGGACGTTGAGGATTTTCAGGGAGGCGGGTTTGCCTTTCTCTGCCACCTGCCACAGTGGTGCGCGAATCATGGATTTCCATGCCGGCCATGGACCGCGACTTTTGCCTTCAGGTTCCCGCCAATAGCCCCATGTACCAAGAGTCACCTTCAGGGCAGGCCTTCCAAGTGCAGCTACCTCTTTGCGGGTCCGCATGTCTTTGGCTAAAGAACAGAAACGGAGAAAGTGCGGCACACCAATGCAGAAACGGAACCCACGTTGCGTCGATGGTACACACTTTTCTCAGGTTGAACGTACTGGCCGTCGTGCGGGTGGTCCAGATGCATTGAGACCCACTGGTCAAGGATGATGTCGTCAATCGAATTCTGCCAGGATTTAAGGGTTGTTTTTTCTTCCTGCATCACTTCTGCCACTTTCTTGTAGAACTCCGGCAACAGGATCCCGTCCAGTTTCTTCAGCGCGTTCTTCGTGACTTTCTCTCCTTTGTCGTGGAACTTCTGCAGACCTTTCACAGCTTCCGGACCAGTATAGTAGGCAAGCGTCATAAAATCGTTCCACAATTTATACATTTTGTCCTGAAAGTGACAACATTATGCGCGAGGCCTCGCGCAATGAACAGCATGGAAACAACGATTAATGAACATACGAATTGAACAGGCTGCTTCAGTTCAGCGGTTGGAGGCAGGGCACTCATCTGCACAGCATCCACAATGGCGATCTTGAGATTGCTGTACGTGTCAGCCAGGCCTCGCCGCCGCTGATCTTCAACACATCGAATGAGGTTATCTGCTGCCTCATACAGCGGTATTGGCTCAACGTCTTGTGCGCTTCCTTGTGCTTGTCCCGCCAGCTTTTGCACGGAAGGCCCACGGTGTCGTAGGCTTCAGAATATCGGCGATGCATGTAGTATGCCACTGCTGCAGATCCAGACAGGCTGTGTGTCGCTTCTCCCGAATCTTCGCAATCGCTTCCACGCTGTGCTGTCCAGATACACACCAATAATCGCCATCTGCAAATATGAGACACGTCTATGCGCGAGGGCTCGCGCAACGAGAAGAGCGAACAGTCGGTTGGCAACATACTATTATCTTCCTAGAGAACGACGTGTGATGGGCCTGTTGGCGGTGCTGCTTCGAGTGACTCAATACGCTTCTGCAGTAACTTCGGATCTTTCCGTCTAATCTGCCCCTTTGTCTTCTCCTGGTCGGTTCTCACATTGTCCAGCTCAACCTCCACCTGCCTCCCATCCGGCTTCAGGTGGTCCTGGATGTCAGTACCCAAGGTTAAGCCAGGATCTGGTGTTTCCTTCTTCTTACGCCCCTTCTTTGGTGTTCCAGCCTCCGATCCTGAGGTCCCAGGGTCATAGTTGGTATCTTCTCATTCCTCGGCTGTTTCTTTGGCGGGGCTTGCCATTCTGCGATAAGGAGAAAGCCTGTATTGAAGGAAACATAACATTGAAAAGGGTTAAAATCGTCGTCCATAATGCATATGTGAGGCGCTTTTAGCGAATACGAGTACAGTATGGTTAAGTAAGAAAAAGTCACTGCCATGTCTTTCTTGGACGGCTTGATCCAGGCCAAGCCCCCCTTAAAACCCTTTTGTTGATGCTAAGACTAACTTAAGTAGTTTTATCTCTCTTTTGAAGCCTAAAGTACACTTTCTCAAAGTAACTAGGGTTGTAACCCTAGCCCCCATGAAGTTCAGCCCTACCACTCAACTGAGCGGAGGTATCTTCCTTCATGGAGGATATAGGGAAATAAAATAGGCATTTCATGCTTTAGGCCTTGGAGGTTAAGCCTAGTGGTCTCCCACCCCAAGACCCCTATACTCAATTGCTTCTACCACTTATTGTGGTTCTACTTTTTAGCTGTTTCTGAATTCAGTTGCTTGGCCACGTCACATTCTGTGTCTGGCCTGACACCTATGCCCCACATTCCTAACCAGCACCATTTCACCCGAACGAGTGCACATGAAGTGCTTGATGCTATCTTGGAGGCTAGAATCAGTCCAGATTTCATATAAAATCTTTTGTATTATCCATTTGTGAATGAATCTTTGTGTTTATACCTGCTTTGTCTATCTGCAGCCCTTCTGTGTTACATCGAATTTCAAACTATTCATTGATTCGATCCACATCCTGTTCTTGCTCTACTTGCTCCTTTGGCTTTGGGATTTCACCATCAAAAACCTGCAGGATTTCATCAGAATCTGTAGGGCACTAATCAAGAACATCTTTCCAGTAGCAGAGGCAAACCCTGAGAACCTTTCGAACCGACTCTGAGCAGAAGCACAAGAAAAGCACACTGAATAGCACATTGAACATGTCCACTCAACTGTCCTCCCGAACCTGGCCGATCAGAAGTGAACAAGTGCATCATGGCAGTGTAGCCTACCCAAAGAGTGAACCGCCACTCAGAGCAGCATCTGGGTCTCAGGAAGATCCAGAGCACAGAAGGGCGGAACTAAATCCGCCCAGAACAATCCCATTAACCATGGAAACCTTAGCGGCCCATGGTGAAGACAGCCTGCAAAGGCTCCGCAGGCGTGTTGAAGCTTCCATCGCCCGGTCGGCCTGTCCGGCCTCGTCTTCTACCGTACTTGGAGTTGGTCCTGAAGAACAGGAGGACCTACGAAGGAGGATGGACCTGTTCATGCTGCACGAAGAGTACCACAAGTCCACCGTAGGAGAAGATGGAGAAATACCTCTTGATGCTCTCGGGTCGCCGCCCCAAACTGAGATGGGCTCCTTTCTCTATTCTGGGCCATCTACAGACATGGTGGACACAGTATCACTACCGAAACGACCGAGAGTACACGAACACCCGAGAGCAAGGCATCAAGACCTGCCGATAATGGATCCTCTTCACCCAGAGCCCACCCATGGGGCTCTGGATCGTACGGCTGAACTTTTGGCCAAACTTCTATCCGGATCGGAAAACCCAAATGTGACAGCTCTGTCAGAGGCTCTCAAGGCAAAATTGGGTATCATTGAACCCTTACCCAAGCCAGCGCTACTCTCACCTTCACCAGGATTCAGCACGTTGGCTGATGATCTCAAAAGATCAAGGGTGTCCAGGTTGCTACCCAAGGTCACTTGCCCGAGCCCTTTTCATCCTCGCGCCAGGACAGTCCCTCTTGCTGAACTACAGGACGTGCCGGTGACGGAGACTGAGAAAAGAGGGCTGTCAGCCCTGGCACCTCTTGCCGGCGTATCACCTTCTGGCCTAACTCCGGGGGGGGGGAAGATGGGCAGACCTATTGCCCAGGCGAGAATCCAGCTCGAACTGCCGGAGTTCGACCCCAAAAATCTGCCCGAATGGGCAGAAGAATTTGCTGAGTTTCTTTTGCTGACTGGCCAATCCCATGTGGATGTGGCCACCAAATGTTCACTGCTGAAACGCTCATGCAAAAAGAAATTTTTGCAAAAACAGGTGAAACAGATTGTGAAAACCTGTTGAACCTGGGCAGAGGTACTCCAAAGACTTGAGAAACCATTCCCAGTCTATGAGACTGACCTCAGTGTACGCACACAGATAGAGGAGCTACCTATGCTCCCTGAGTTTCCTTCCGCTGCGCGAGTTTCTGAATACGTGTGCGACCTGGAGTATCTGTTTTCACGAATGAAAGAGGGCTCCTACGGAGCCACTGAGCCCCACCTGTGGCTCATGAGTAAGATCCCCCAACGTACGTGGGATGATTGCCGCTCTACCTCTGAGAGGAAGAGCCGGACGCACTCGTACGATGAACTGGCGGACCTTCTGATTGAGCTAGCTCTTGAGAGTGAGAATGATTCCCACATAGAGAATCTCCTCAAGAAGCACTTGGGTTGAGGGGGTAACCCTACCCCCGAACGTGGCGAAGGGAAAGGGCCTAAAAACCCCACTAACGCCAACCAGGGAGGTGGTAAAAGAAGGGGTAACCTACATGCCATGAATGAGGTTAAACCTGATGCAGGTACACCCCCTTTGTTCTACTGCAAACCTGTCAATGACAAGGGGGGGCCTTGTCATGCCCCTGACTGCAATCAACGCAGTAGCTGTATGCTGCAGATGAAACGACAGCAGCATACCAAGGATGGGAAACCTGTGACCCATCAGCATCATTTCAGGTGTACAATCACCTGTGGCTATTGTGGCAAACGTCGTCACTACGAAGACGAATGTCACATAAGGAAACGCAAGAGTGATAAACTCAAGCGGCAGGAGGCTGAACGCCAGAAGACCCAAACACCCACCAAAAACCTTCAGAATGGGGATAAAGGTGGTACAGGAGGTGGCAAGGGGGGTGGCAAAGGTGGACCCCCTAACCCCCAGAGGCGCTCATCAGCGCCCGTTGCTACACCCCCTCCTGCTGCTACACCCCCTCCTGCCGCAGGTGATCCCAAGAAGCGCCCACAGGGGGATAACGCTACCCCTGAGGGGAATAACTCCAAGAAGAGGCGATTGGCCTGGATGGCCAGGTCCCTCATAGCTGCAGGGGTGGATGTCAAGTTCCCTGATGAGGAGTAGGGGGGCGGCTCCGAAGAGGAGGACTCCGTTTTCTGGATCCTCGTGAAAATCGGGGATCAAGTTTTTCGAGCGGTGCTTGACACCGGTGCAAAACTTTCCATAGTGGCCCGGCGCCTGCTAAAGACTTTCAAGAAAACTAAGACCGTGGCCATAAGAGTAGGGGATGGGCGTACCATCCATTCCTTGGGGGGGTCGATGTGAATATATGCCTGGGCGACGAAGCCGGGACCCAACACTGCAGAGTGCTGGACACCAACGCCTTTGACATCGTCATTGGTACAGACTTCCGACGAAGAAACCCCCAGGTAAAAATGCTGTCTCTCCAGCGCCCCTATTCTTTGCACTGCGACTTTGGCAGTGGGCTGTTCTCCGTACCTTTGGAGCTGTCAGGACGAAAAGAGTCTGGGCTGCGCTACGCATCCAAGACTAACTATCGTACTGAAAACTACCAATTGGCCTGTCACGTCCTTGAAAATGGACTGGCAGCCCTTCAGGTAAACCTGGATGAGATCCAGGTGGAATTGTTTGCGAGCCAACAACAGCACATCATGCAGTTGTACTGCTCGAAACAATTGAACAAAGCTTTCCGTCCCTTCTGGAAAGCAATGGGCCTAGCGTATGCTAACCCTCCCTTCTCCCTGCTCGCGAAGGTTCTAACCAAAATCGCTTATGAGGGAGGAAGGGTTGTCATGTGCACCCCTGACTGGGGCTGCTCTGGTGAACATGCTTACTGGCGCCGTATGCTAGATCGGATGACCGTGAGAAGAGTGCAACTCCCCAACGGCCGCATCCATGTGCCTGAGGACTAAGACACAGCTATGCAGGCCCCCGAGTGGGCCAGTTTCCTGTCCATCGTTGATGGATCTCTCAATCCTGTACCCCTGTGTGACCTAGACAGGTGCTACTGAAAGAGGTCGTGGCCCAAAATCGTGGCCTGACCCTTTCTGATCTCAAATATTGATCTCCTGAGCACCTATCTGCCACACTTACAGGGTGTGAGTCTCTCGATGGCTATCTGGAACCTGCAGCTGTAAAGGAGGATGCTGACGACGAACTGTCTGAGATCGCCAGCACTATTCCTCCTGTTGATCCCAGCTGTGTTGACCTAAAACACAGTGCCTTCCTAGCCCAGCTGTTGCTGGAGGAGGTAGATCTAGAGTCAACCTCTGAGCCCGCGTCCCCTGTTGGGAAGCTAGTGCTACACATGCAGCCTATGCACACAGGTGAACCCGTGGCCCGGATTGCTGATGCTCTGGAGCGGCCTGCTTCTAATAACATGCCATTGTCTGAGCATGACACTCAGGAACTCCGGCGGCTGTTGTACCTGAAGGCCGAAGGTATTGAGCGCCAAGAGCGTCTGCAATACCTCAGACAGACCTGGAAATCCTCCATCTGGTCTGAGGAGGACGATGATTCCTATACGCTGCGTGATCCTGAGATACCGCCAGTGTATTCTCTGCACTATAGGCAGCAATGTGCCCCTGAGTGGGACGATCGTTCTGTGCCTGCCGAAACTGCTGATCGGCAGAAAGAGAAAGAACATGGAAAGAGCAACCTCCATGCTGAGGAGGATTTCCTGCAGAAACTTGAGAGTCTTAACCTTGACCCCCGACTGAAGAAACTGCTGATAACCTATGAGGAGGTATTCGGCGCCTTGCCGCCTCCCCTCTCTTGTAAAAAACTGGTCCAGATGGACCTGAAACTGAAACATGAATTTGAAAAGACGCGAGTGAGGTGTCGTCCCTATCCCGCTCCACAGGAACAGGTTGAAGAAATCGAGCGCCAGATCCAGGAATGTATTGATGCTTGCCTCGTTGAAGAATATAAGAAGGGGGACTACCCCCATCACTGCAGTCCCTGTTTCCTGGTTGCCAAACCAGGGTCGACTGCCCTACGACTGGTTGTTGACTATGGTGAGGTCAACAAGAAAGCCCAAAACCACTTAGGGAGTATTCCTAACATGGAAAATACCCTGGAGCGTATTGCCAAATGCAGGTACAAGACCAAAATGGACAAACGCTCTGGTTTCTGGCAGGTGGACCTGACCGCCGCAGCTCAGGAGCTGCTGGCTTTTATAACCCCTAAGGGTCGTGTGTTTAAGTGGAAGGTTATGCCTTTTGGGGTGGCTAATGCCCCAGCGCTCTTCCAAGAGCTAATGAACAAAATTGTGTACATACTGAGGCGCAGGCCTCTAGTACAGGAGTTGATTTCTTGGGGTGCCGAAATGGAGGCCCACATCGACGACGTGAGTTTGGGTACTAATACCCAAGAGGACCATGTCCTTCTCCTCCGTGAATTTTTCATTGTTTCTCAAGAAAACGATCTCCGAATCAAACTCGAAAAATGTGAGTTTATGAAAGAGGAGATGGAATATTTGGGTTTCGACGTGGGGTATGGTTGGTGGAAACCAGCCGCGTCTAAGATGCAGCCCCTACAGGACATGCAGATTCGCGATGACCCTAAGAAGGGTCTACACGACTTGAGGAGTTTTGTGGGCGCCTGTAATTTCTATCGGCGTCACATCCACAATTTTACCTACTCCTCTGCTCCTCTCACTGACCTAATCAAGAAAACCACCCCCCCCCCAGGTGGACCGCCACAGAGGAAGAGTGTTTCCAGGAGTTGAAGAAGAAAAATGCCTCCTCCAACTGCCTGGGAGTACCCTGCCCTAAGGGCGAGATAGTCCTGATCACTGATGCCAGTGATGTAGGGGGGTGTAGTACGATCTACCAATGGCAGGAGCTTAACCCCGCTGAACCAACCCACTGCCATTATCGTACTAGTGGACTGAACCGTGATGGTTCGTTGAAACATGACTATCCTACCAGTGAGTGGCGGCTGGTGCCACTGGGACACTGGAATTGGAAATGGAACCAAGCGCGTTCCAATTACAGCACCTATGACCAGGAACTCCTGGCCGGTATGTTGGTGCTTTCGTCAGAATCCCCACTCCTGGGATCTGGCCCTATTGTCTGGCTGTGTGACCAGGAACCTGTGAAGTCTTTTCAGAAGGGCCCACCACCGGAGAAAGCGAAACTAAAGCGGTGGTGGACTTACCTGAGCCAGTTCAGGCTGACAGTTCATCATATCCCCGGAAAAAAGAATGAACTGTCTGACTATATATCGCGCAAAAAGTTCAATGCGCTTATAGGTGAGAGCTCTGAGGCGCTCGCCAGAGAGGCTTTCCAGCATATGGATGTCCAGCTTGACCTGTCCATGCACACTGCTGGACTCCTGGAGGGTTGGAGTCTAACCGACTATCAGTCAGAGTATAAAGAAATTCTCGGAACCCTCAGCACTGGTCTTGAGCCCCGTGTCATTGACGGGCACCAGTGGTATAAAAACAATCAGTACCTCTTCTACGAGGACCGAATTGTGGTGCCTGAGGCACAACTGGATGGGTGCCTACAGTGGTCCCATCTCAGTTCTGGTCACACTGGGGCTAATCGCTCAGTGGACTTCTTCCGTGAGTGTTTCTACTCTAGTCTAACCCTGACTGAACTGAGCTCGCGTATGCAGACCATTGTGGATGCTTGTGGCTGTCATGCCAGCAAGCAGAGCGACAGTAGGGATAGGGGCCTGATCTCCAGCTTACCCATACCCTATTGTGCTAACTCTCTTCTCTACGTGGATTTCATCCACGGCCTACCACGCTTCGGCGCCTATGATAGTTGCCTAGTGGTCACCTGTGGCCTATCTCGCTTCACCCGTGTGTTCCCTTGCAAAAAGAAAATCACAGGTGAGCAGACTGTGAAAATGTCGGTCGAACAATGGTTCGAACCCTATGGAGCACCTAAGCAGGTGCACTCTGATGAGGATGTACGCATCCGCAGTGACACTGGGTGGTACAAGCGAGTGCTAAATGCCCTCAACGTGGAGGTAACCACAGGTGTGCCCTATACCCACACGTCTAACCCTCTCTGTGAGAGACAGAACCGTGTGGCGGAGCAAAACGTAAGAATCCTGATGAAACAGGAGCGTACCAAGGACTGGGTACGCCTAGTGCCCTGGGCAGTGCTGACCATGAACTCACAGCGGAGCTCCACTACGGGTTTCACCCCCCACGAACTGTTCCATGGAGGACGACCTGCATGGTTCTTCAAAACCCCCTTTCCTGAGGACTTCAAGAGCCCTGTGGGAGATTGGCTGGAACAGAAGCAGTCCCTGGCTAACCAGGCTGGGACTAACATGAGACTCATTCGTGCTCGTGAACTGAGCCGACGGAACCGCCTACGGCGACCTGCCAGCTTCAAGGTTGGTCACCTTGTTTTGGTTCACCATTCACGCCTACCCTCCTGGCCACGTAACTGCCTACAGGACCCTTATTTTGGACCCTATCGTATCATCAGGATAGATGGATCCAGGATTCATGTCAGGTGCAGTCCACGTCTAGGTGGTGAACTGCTGTGTGCACGTAAACAGTTGTGGCACTATCACTCCCCTGACGATTTTTCTTGGGATGAGTGGCGCCTCAGCGACAGTGAGGTCGAGCGTATAGACCTAGAGAACGCTGCCAGTCCAGAGGAGGCAGACGAACTTGAAAAGATGACTGCTGATGAGATGGCAGTCGATGGTTACTACGTGGTTGCAGGTATTGCTCGCCACGGGTATAAACAAGGCTGGAAATTCCTAACCCTATGGGATGGCTATGGGTTATCTGAGGCAACCTGGGAACCTATGTCAGCCTTCATGCAACCAGATGGGAGTATCAACCCCATCTTCCGCACCTACCTCGTTGAGAACAACGAGGGGCAGCTCCTAACCCGTGCTGAGGGTATGTCCCAGCGTAAAAAGCGAAACTAATTTCCCTGTGTCAGTCTGGTGACTGTGTTCTAACCTCACAGGTGCAGTGAGCACTCTTGTGCAGACGTGCCTGTGTATGGGTGTAAGAGCAGTTGTCACAGTTGCCCCGCATTGCATTGCAGGACAGGACCGTTAGCCTCCCGTGACAACCACTCCCTGGCCGAAGGCCATTGGTTTTTCACAGACTACTGCTTACTGAGCACTGCACTGACCCTGTCTGTGCCCTGCAGACCCATGCCTATGGTTTCCAGCGTGGACCAGGTGGCCGCTTATCAGGTTTGCAACCACCCAGTGAGTGTATGCCTTGTTGACCATGTGTTGCATGGGGACTGCCCTGATGTAATGACCTTGGGGAGCCAACGAAGAACGGTGGCTTACTACACCAGGGGGGAATGACAAGCAAGGTGTTATGAGGCAAGGTGTGCCTTGCCTCCTTGGGGACAAGCGAGCCCACAGTTAGGACCCTTGACTGGTCCTGATTCGGTGGGTTCTACCCTTCCTTACTGGGTTTACCATACCCCTAAGTGTGCTACGTATGTTTGTGTGTGTCTCACTTCTCTCCCGGTCGTGGCTCCCAACTCGATGGGCTTCGCTGATGTCGGACCGAAGGTCCTAGTCAGTTACTAGTACCACTCCTATGGCGCCCAGTTTCTGTGCTGGCGCCTATCCTTGGGGGAAGACGGCAAAAGCCCTACCTACTAGAGGGGACGGCTGGCCAAGTGTGCTAAGGGCATACGAAACGCCCATTTTTGCTAAAGGCCAAAAGCTAACGCACTCCCTCGCCCACGTGGAAAAGCACGCGGGACAGGGGACACCACTACACTACACTCACTAACGCCAGCACCGGCCTTCGAAGGCAGGGTGAGCACTCATCACCTGCACTCAACTGCTGCCAGGCCTGCTGACCCTAACACCTAGACACGCTACTTGGTGTTGCTGTCAATGAGGTCTCGGGTCCTACTGACCCTCCTGTGAGAAAGCAAGAGAACACAGCGCTACTAAGCGGCTGTGGCCTAACAGGGACGCCACTACGCGTTTCCCTGTCAGGGCTTGGAGGGAGGGAGTGCTCGGCGTGCGTGCACAGCGTGGATGGCGATGAAGTCGTACTGCACTCACCACTCCTGGTTGAGTTGCAGTTTGTTGTTTGTGATCCGCGCAGCATAGTTTAGCGCTGCCCAAGTGGGACTGCACCAATCACCCTTACCTTCCCACCTGAAGAGCAAAGGCGGATGAAGGAGCGTTTGCAGCAGAGGAACCAAGACAGACTCCACGTGTTATACGCTTCTCAGTCTGCCCTATAATACGCTGTCTACAAACGCCCCTGTCGAGCAAGCAAGCTTAAGAAGATCCACCCGTTCTCTTATAGAACGTGGGTTGGAGCCCTGGGTAACCTAAACAAGGTTTACCGTGCGCACTTCGCGTGGCCTACACTTTGATGCGTCATCTGCATGCACAGGTATGCACCATCTCTCCATTTCCTGTTATTTTTACCTAATTTAAGCCAACATAACCAATCAGAATCGTGACTCAACCAGGAGGTGAGCTCCTCCTGGGCTTACCTACCTTACTCACCCCGCATCATGTGAATGCCGAAGGTAACACGAGCGCAAAACAACCCTACGCGCTGAAACAAACCTACAGCGCATTATAAACCACCCTAAGCGATTAATGCACTGTGTGTCATGCACGCTTCCCTTGTCTTGTTTCCTGCAGAAAGAGGAGAGAAAGTGACGCACTGCACAGCGCAAAACAAGCCTAAGCGTTTTAAGCAACCCTACTTTAGCGCTACGGCTACACAAACACGAGCAAGCACTTTCTTTTCTTACCTGTGAAAAGAGAACAAAGGTGAATTAGGGTACAGGGAAAGCGCCACAGCGTGTGAATGCCTCAATTAGGCACATGCATCGCGAGCACAGCGCATATTCTAACCCTACGTGCGCGCTGCGCCCTCCATTCGCATCGCATACCTTTCATTCCTGTTTTGACCTGTGCAGAGCAAGACAGAGGAGAACCCAAACCCCCAACGAACACAGCGTTGACAACCCTAACGTTTGAACGAAGCAACCAACACGAACGCAATGCATGCATGTGAGATGACACTGGCATACCTGAGAGGTGGGTTGTCCACCTGCTCTGTGGTGTAGGTTGAGTTTGAATACTTTTCCCCACAGTTTATAAACATTTTGATGCAACTGTGCAAAAGTTTCCTTTAGAACTTTAAAAACTACGGCTGATACCTTCTTTTTCAAAGGCTGTTTACACTTGCGCAACCTTGTTTTTGAAGTCCGCTTCCGTTGCGCTTGTCTGTGACTTTGAGTTTTGGTGTAAAAATGACGATTTCTCGCGTGATTTCGTCAATTTTCAGCGATTTGACTTTTTAAATCGCTACACCTTTCGCTAAACCGGAGAAATCACTCCCTGTTGGTTACATTTTCTATTTTTTTCAGCTCCTGGAGATTTGTATTGCTCCGCCCTGGCCCCTGGTCAGGACGTTTACTAAAACGCTGATTATGCAGCGATAGCCGTCCGCATTAGAGCGTTCGACTGTACCCTAGTGGGCAAGCATATGTGCTCTAGGGAGGGAGTCCTGGGTTCAAACCCCACTACCCCCAAATTTTTACCAAAAGGTTTCGTCGCACGCTGGCAACTTTTGAGGAATGCCCCATCGAAATGACATCATTCACGGTACATTACACTGTTTTTGGAGGGTACCTACAGTGTGATAGGCTTCTATGAACTGATGAGGATGTTTTTGGTACGTTTAATGCATTTTCTGAGGTAATTGTGGGAATATTTGAGCCTTTTTACTTGGTCCTACTAGCTTGATCAACTAGTACTCCAGGGGGGGGTAAGAAAAAGTCACTGCCATGGATTTCTTGGAGGGCCTGATCCAGGCCAAGCTCCCCTTAAAACCCTTTTGTTGATGCTAAGACTAACTTAAGTATTTTTATCTCTCTTTTGAAGCCTAAAGTACACTTTCTCAAAGTAACTAGGGTTGTAACCCTAGCCCCCCATGAAGTTCACCCCTACCACTCAACTGAGCGTAGGTATCTTCCTTCATGGAGGTTGTACCGAAATAAAATAGGCATTTCATGCTTTAGGCCTTGGAGGTTAAGCCTAGTGGTCTCCCACCCAAAGACCCCTATACTCAATTGTTTCTACCACTTATTGTGGTTCTACGTTTTAACTGTTTCTGAATTCAGTTGCTTGGCCAAGTCACATTCTGTGTCTGGCCTGACACCTATGCCCCACATTCCTAACCAGCACCATTTCACCCAAAAGAGTGCACATGAAGTGCTTGATGCTATCTTGGAGGCTAGAGTCGGTCCAGATTTCATATAAAATCTTTTGTATTATCCATTTGTGATTGAATCTTTGTGTTTATACCTGCTTTGTCTATCTGCAGCCCTTCTGTGTTACACTGGATTTCAAACTATTCATTGATTAGATCCACACCCTGTTCTTGCTCTACTTGCTCCTTTGGTTTTGAGATTTCACCATCAAAAACCTGCAGGATTTCATCAAAATCTGTAGGGCACTAATCAAGGACATCTTTCTGTTGAGAATGCAAAACTGAAGGGGCTCGGCACTGTTTTTGACTGTTAACCTTGCGTGAGGGCTCGCGCAAGAGAGGGGGTGTACTGACCTGTTGTTTCATGCTGTTTGTGCGAGTCCTCGCGCATCACTGCATGTTCTCCAATCTTCTTCGAACCTTTCGCAGCGTGTCGGCCTCTCTCTGTTCCTCCAACACACTGCGTTGGGGGATCATCTCCGACAGTTTTCGCTTAAAACCAGCCATAAGCGGCCCCTGCTGCGTTAGCACCAACAACACAGACACAAGGACTTGTTTGTAGTGGTTAGAACCCTTTGGAATTAGAAGAGACGGTGGAAGGTTAGGTACACCCCTGCGCGGCCAATGCGCCTGAATTGTACAAGTAGGCTCAGCACACCACCTAACCCAAGGCACATATACACGCTCTGCGTTCAAGTAAGCAGTTAACCGCTGACGCACGGAATTGACAAAGGAATTGGGGATTTTGCAGACGTTCACCCTGTGACCTTCTTTGCGGATGGTGATGAGATGATACAGATCGTCAACATCTTCAATGGTTACTGCACCTCTGTTTTGGCCCTTCTTTGTCACAAGGCTGGAAAGCAGACATTCACAAAACTTCTCGGCAAAAGCCTGTCAAGGCATGGCTGTCTGCCATGCAGTGTGGCACAATAGCGCAGTTGCAACAGTGCGTTCGTATTTTAAAAGTGTGTCCCCCATGTTCAAACGGTCTAACAGACACATAACAATCTGCAATGGAGTACGTTAGGAATTTCGGGGATGCAGGGTGGACCAGACACAGGACATGGCTTGCCCAGAATGGCCAAGCAACTGAATTCGGAATCAGTTAACAGGTAGGCAAACAATAAGTAGGAACAACAATTCAGTATAGGGGTCCTGAGGTGGGAGACCACTAGGCTTAACCAACAAGGCCCAAGACATGGCAGTGACTTTTTCTTACTACGGTCGATTACATACAAGAAAAAAGAGTGTAATGACAAAAGCAGGACAAACTGTGGTCGTCCAGACATCAAATGTGACCAACATTCTAACAAAAAACATGTAATGACCATAGGGAATGGGCAGGTGATGAAGGGTTAGGGTTAATGTTATTGTCCAGCAAATTTGTTTTTTTCTCTATGCAACGCGCCTGCGAAGGTGCTCCAGACTGTCACCACGGGCCGCTGAGGCCTTTGTGGTTAATGGTATTCCTGGCGCTCCAAGTTCAAGTCTGGGCGCAACCACTTCATATTCTTTGGGCGCTTCCTGGTCCGCCCTTCTGTGATGTACTGGATCTTCTTGAGACCCAAATGCGACCCTGAGTCTGGGCTCAGTGAGGTTGAGCCCACTGTACATTCCTGATAGGGTATGTTCTTGATGACATTGCCATTCATGGGAGGGACATGTTCTTCACCTGGTATTGGATCTTGGATTGTGTATTGCTCGGTTTTGTTCAGGGTCGGTTCGAAAGGAACTCAAGGGATGCCTCTGCTACCGGAAAGATTCTTCTCAATTAGTGCCCTAAAGGTTTTGATGAAATCCTGCAGGTTTATGGAGTTGGAAAACATGACCATAGCAGCAAGTAGAGCATGACCAGGATATGGATCGAATCAATGAATAGTTTTGATATCCAATGTATCACAGAAGGGCTGCAGATACACAATGAATGATTAAGTACAAAGGTTCAAACACAAATGGACAAAACAAATGATTTTTATAAGGAAAACTGACTTAAGTCGGGCCTTGAGAACCAGTCCCAAGCACCTCATGTGCACCTTTTGACATACAATGGAGTACGTTAGGAATCTGGGGCATGTAGGTTGGGCCAGACACAGGACATGGCTTGCCCAGCATGGCCAAGCAACTGAATTCAGACCCAGTTAACAAGTAGGCCCGCAATAAGTAGGAAGAACAATTCAGTATATGGGAGACCACTAGGTTTAACCAACAGGGCCCAAGACATGGCAGTGACGTTTTCTTAGTACAGTAAGAAAAAGTGCATTTCCCTGCCACAAGGTTACCTTTAGTTGTTATAGAACGGCCTAAAGGCATAACACATTTTTATCTTAGTATTGGCCTATCCAAAAAGGGGTGACAAGACATTTTGACCTATAACACCAAGCATTGATCTATGGATGTTGTGTGGACCCCTGACCCCCCAACTGATTGATCTTATACACCATTTGCTGGACTGACGGAGGCGCTGACATTGAACTAGAGCCTATACATTTTTCTATATTTTCTCATGAATGCTTAGCTATCCTAGTGGTCTGCACCCTAGGGGGCTGTGGCACCTCTTTTTGAGAGGTCCTGGGTTCAATTCGCAGTCAGCCTAGCTAAGTATGAATCTCCCATGTGACATGGCAGTGACGGCAGCGCCACAAGCCATGCCACCTCAGCACCTATGGGACCCAAAACAAGGAGTGCACATCTCTAGATGGCACCATAAAAGAGAGGATGCCCATGTGCGCAGTTGTTCCATGTTTGTAGGATATTTTCAACTATCTCCTCCTAAATCTGTAGTTATTGTGAGTTTCCTTTGTTGTATCACTATCTTCTTTGACTGCAGCCCTTCATGTTGTGGATTTGATCCTGTGGTCCTTTGCCTTGCAACTGCGGGTACTTATTTGGGTTGATTTCATCAAAGCTTATTTGTTTGGAAAACCTGAACTACATCAAGAAGCAGCAGTAGCAGGCAGGGGCATCAACAAAGCAATATCATCAAAGCAATCAACAGTGAAAGCCTGTTTTAACTTTCTGGTAGCAGAGGATTTCAGTCTTTGCGTACCTGCAACCCCATGCAGTACAACCAGTACGTCGAGACTGACTCCACTGAAGGGCGACGAAATACAATATGGACACCAAGGACACTGCCGAGACAACAGGGCCCTCAGTGGCACCAGCCAAGCCAGCGCCAGCGCCCAAACCTGCTGGTGAACCTGAACCTGAGGAGCCTGTACCTTCAGTGCCCTTAAGTGGTCTGGGGGATGATTCTCTGGAAGGCTTGAGAGCTGCCTCCAGTGGTCTATCCGTGCGAGGACCTGAAGGCAAAGAGAAGGAGAAGAAGAAGCAAGCAGTGGACATGTGAGCCGAAGAGGTACACCCTGGAGATGGATACGGACCATCTGACGAGGCGCCCTTCGAGGACACACCTGTGGAGAGCGCACCTAGCGCCTCTGATTTCCCTGCAGTATCCTCTCCAACAACCACCACACTCCCAGCCACACATCCAGCTACATCCTCACCCACAACCACTCCACCTACGGCTGAGGGTCTAGGCTTTACTGGAATGCCTTACCCCCCCTATGGTGTGACTTCAGCCGCGAATGTGCCACCTATGGCAACTGCAGTCAGTGCACCAGTGGCATCCAGCTCCGCCTACACCGGTGCGCCTGAGCCTATGCAGCGCCGATATGAGGATGGCTATCACAGACCTGCGGCGGGCTTGTACATGACTGGGATACCTGGCTATGCAGCACTCGAACCTGGTTACACTATACCAGCACCTGGTTTCACTTCCCTGCGTGGCGTACGTGGCCCTGAGTCTCTTGGTGGAAGGAGTAGAGGATCTGGAAGTTCCTCCAACAGGTCTCTGACGCTCCCAGATAAAAGAGGCTCTCTGAGGAGCCACCTCTGAACTTGTTGGTGATCTCACTCAAGAGATTCGGGCTAAACTGGAGCCCCTGATTCCTCCCCAAGCGTCACCTACCACCGTGGGAGTTTCACCTCATCGAATACAAGCCAATCTCCTCGTGGCGGGGCTGACGAACACCCTGGGAAGCCTGAGGATCCGACCGATGCCGACCCCCGCTGTGATGCCGAGAAGCCCAATTATACCAAGAACGGCCCAGCCCCCCTACAGCCACGTGTAGAATTCCACGAGAGCCGAGCTGGACCGGTTGGGGCTGGCAATGGTCGACGTGGATCCCTACGACTCTAGTGACCTAGGCGGAGACCCCTCTGACGATGAGCCGCCGTCCAGGACTTCTGCTTCGCCCTCGGAGAACGACGACCCTGAGGACCCTGAGAACCGAGCGGGCTGAAGAAGAAGAAGAAGAGGAAGACTAAGGGCCTTGAGGGACGCTGGTCCCAGGAGGCCAAGGCAATCGCCACCTGCAAAATTGTGGTGAACTTGCTGGAGTTCAGTGGGAAGGATCTCAGCGAGTTCGCTGAGAACTTTAGCCGGTTCCTCAGGATGACCGGCCAAACCCGTGCTAGTGGCTGGGTCAAGTGCGATCTGCTCCTGCAGTACTGCAAGACCAAGTACCTGGAGAAGCAGGTCAAGCAGATCGTGACGAAGTCCGCCACCTTCGCCGACGTGTTGGTCGCCTTGGAAAAGCAGTATCCGACCTACAAAACGGACCTCTCTATCAGGCCCGAGATCCAGAACCTGGCCGTGCTGCCCAAGGACCCCAAACCAGCCAGGATCTCCGAGGTACTGGCCGATCTGGACCACTGGGTGGGTCGACTGACGCCCGGTTCCTACGGCAGCGACGAGCTGCTCTTCTGGTTGGTGGCCAAGTTCCCTGGGGAGCTGTGGGACGAGTGCCCGTCAACGGCAGAGCGCAAGGCAAGAGCCCTCAATTACGAGGATTTGTCTGTGCTACTTTTGGAGCTAGCGCTGGAGAAAGAAAGCGACCACCACCTGAACGCCTACCGTCCTGGAGGAGGAGGCTCTGGGAGCTAAGGCCCTGGGTATCAAGGACACCAACCCGGACAGCGGACTACCCCCAAAAATGCTCGTATCATGAGCAATGTTCAAGACCTCTTCTGGTGTGATGCCAGAGACGAGCAGGGTTCCCTGCTTCACGCCCCTGACTGCGATCAGCATGATTGCTTTGTGGTCCAGGGGAAGAAGCAGGAGACCAACACCGGCGGCAAGGCAAAGCTGCCGGACCACTACGCGTGAACCATCACCTGTGCGTTCTGCGGGAAGAGGAAGCACTACGAGGATGACTGCTACCATAAGCAACGCCTATCGGCGAAGCTTAAGACCGAGAACGCCAGTGGCAAGGGCGGCGGCAAGGGCAACGCCAACAAGGACAATGGCCAAGGCAAGCTCCAGGGCAATGGCAAAGGACAAGGTGGCAAAGGCAAAGGTGGACGAGGAGGCGGCGACCGCAAGCCTGAAAAAGACAAGAACGCGAACCCGTCCGGAGGGAACCCAAATTCTACGCCAGGGGGGAGCCCTGAGCCATCTGGTGGGCAACCCAACACGGGACCTACGACCCGTTCCCAGACGCAAGGCCAACAAGAACAAGGGACAAATCGTGCTAACGAAGATGCGGACCAGTCCAATGCCCGCAAGCGCTCCCGCTTCATGCGCATCGCGCGCAAACTCCAGAAGAAGAGGTTCGAAGTGACCTGCCCCGCGGAGTTCTGACAGGGACGCTCCGGGGGGCCTACAAACCTTGTGTTCTGGGTACGTATCCGTCTTGGGGGACGTGAATACCTGGGGGTACTGGATACTGGGGCCACTATATCTATTGTTGCCAAGAAAATGTTACCTTGTGGGGACCTGAAGAACATCTTGCCTACCGCAGCCATCCACATGGGAGATGGGCATGTGGTGCACATTTGTGGGGACTGTGAGGTCGAAGTGCCTATGGGTTCTAGAAGCATTGCCCATCGGTTCTAAGTGATGGACACCGAAGCCTTCGACTTTGTACTGGGTACCGACTTCTTATTGAGCACTCCCAGATTCTATTCCTCACCCTGCAAGCACCCTGGGAATCTGTACCTCTGGAGCAGTCTGAGCATACGTCTAGCTACTTGAGGGTATGCAAGAGGGAGCCCTCAAACATGATGGTCGCCTCCAAAGCAGAGGACTATCAGCTCCTGGGGGATGTCCTAGACCAAGGGCTGAAGGAGTTGGGATACTCCCGGGAAGACCTGAACGTGGAGCTATTCGCCAGCGACAAGCAACATGTCCTGGACCTCTACTGCAGCAAAGGGAAAAATTGCTGCTACAAATTTTACTGTTCCTCTTTCGGGATGGCCTACGGGAACCCAAGATTCAGTGAACTGGGGAAGGTCCTGACCAATGTGGCCCTGGAACGCTCTCGTATGGTCCTGTGCTCTCCCGATCCCGGAGCCCATGGGGGAAATGAGTACTGGCGTACTCTATTGGACAAGCTGACGCTCACCTACATCAAGCTGCGGGATGACGCCATCTACGTGCCTCTGGGCCGTAAGACGCCCCTCAGGAAACCTGGATGGGGAACTATGCTAAGCGTGGTGGACGAGAGTCTAACCCCAGTGCCCTCGGAGGATCTAGACTCTGTTATGGTCGGGGAAATTCAACGTGAGAGCAGCGGCTTCACCCTGGACGTCCTGAAAAATTGACTACGACCTCGAGACGCCGTGGAGACTACTCCTCGGGGAGACGAGTACGTCGTGTGTGACACTGTTGCCCCCAAATCACCCTGCCGTGTATTCAATCCTGATGTAGTCTCAGAGTGTGGGCTATCCGAGCTACCTAGCTCTATACACTCTGATGACGAGATTGAGCATGACACCTTCTTCGTGCAGACTTGCGTGGAGGAAGTGGAGAACGCCAAGTACGCTGCTCCACTGAAACCCCCCCTCTCCATGAGGGGAGGGGAGCCCCTGGACGAGGAGTTGGACCCCCGATCCAGGCTAAGAGAGTAAGTGGACTCCAAGGAGAGATCGGTGGCAAAAAATCTATTCTACGCTAGGCCTACATGCTGCTCATGGCCGTTGAAGCAAGGGTCCATGGGAGATATCTCCCAACTGAAGGAGGACCTATATCAGAAGATGACCACCTGGCAACGAGAGGTGGACTGGAAGCTCATTAAGAGCGTATGGGGTGCCGATGTGAGGACCCCAGAGGAGGATGAACTCTCAGAGGAATGCGTATGTGAACCCCCTCGAGTGTGTCTATGTTGTCACCGACCACCTGAGATTGTGGAACGAGACCTTCTCTATGCCTACCAAGGATGGAAGGATACAACCAAGGAGGCTGAGCTGGTTGAGGATCACCTCCCTGCTTCTATACACCAAGGGGCAAGCAGTCTACACTCTGACGAGGACATGGAGGACAAGATCAAACTCTTGGACCCTAGAGTACAGAAGCTGATCAGGACCTACCTGGAGGTATTCGGAGAACTACCCCCTCGGGCTTCCTTTGACAAGCTGGTACAAATGGACCTCAAGCTGAAGCCCGAGTTTGTGGGTCACAAGATAAGAAGGAGACCCTACCCGGCTCCTAAAGAGCAGGCCGATGAGATAGAGCGACAGATACAAGAGTGTATCGACGCTGGCCTGGTCCTGGAGTACAAGGATGGGGACTACCCCCAACACTGCAGCCCCTGTTTCCTGGTGGCTAAGCCTAGCTCAACAGCCAAACAGCTAGTAGTGGACTATGGAGAGCTGAACAAGAAGACGTTGAACCACTCAGGGTCCATTCCTAATATGGGGTCAACCCTCGAGAAGATAGCCTCTTGCCGCTACAAGACGAAGATGGACAAGCGAAGTGGACTCTGGCAAGTGGACCTGACGCCCAATGCCCAGGAACTCCTTGCCTTCATCACCCTGAAAGTGCTGCCCTGGGTCGTTGATGGTGCCGGAGGGCTCGGGGCCGGCAAGACCAGTGGGGCAGGCACGCGAGGAGTCTCCCTGGATGTTGTTATTGGGGGTAGAACCGGAGACACGGACACCAACGGAGGCGAGAGCAGCGACAACAGAAGCAAGGTCCATGCTGATTGTGGTCCGGCAGAAAATCCCAGTCTATGAAGAAAATTGAGGGGAATTATTCTAAATACATCTGAGTGTCCAAAACTGTCCGAATGAATTTAAATAATCCATTTATGTAAAATTGTATGGCCGATCAGGCCCGCGAGCGCGCGCCAGCGGCAAATGGCGATTCCAGCTAAAATAGCGGAATGCGGCGGATTTACGGGAAATGGACCGCGGAATCAAATCCGGCATATCAGAAATATATAGGAAATATCCTGTGACTGAGCTGCGAGGCGGCAATTCCGCCGAAGCAAAGAAAATGACCAAAATGTAGCCAATCTGGGCAGAATGTCTGAAAATCTGAGCAGATGGGGCTAGCCGCACTTACACTCCCCCTCCAAAAACACACTGGGGTGTGTCGCTACGTCAACGAAGAACGTAGTGCGGGTAAGTCCCAGAAAAACATAGAAATGTAACCTCGATGAGGCGAAATCTGCTTGATCTGACCTGATTTGGGCTGAATTGACACTGAATCAGGCTGGATGAACCTGAAATGAGACGGAATGAGAAGTGACGAACAGTCCTCCGTGCAGTAAAACATTAGGTCATGGGCTAAAAAGCATGTAAACGTATCGAGAATCGATACCAAACCATGCATTGGTTGAGAATGAGGTAGATTATTGATGGATTGAGTGGGGGGATCAAGAATTGGAGTGACATCTCAGCGCTCTGGCACAGTTTCGCTGTCGCGGGCACGCTACGGTGTCCTCGCCGAACTCTACATCGTGTTATCCCGCTTTTCTCGTTCTGAAAAGTACAGCATGTGGCTCAGATTTGGCGCATCTGGTGGATGATCACAAGATTCAGCAAAAATGAGAGTGAATTTGAGCAGAGATGAAGGGGATTAAGCAATCACAGAGCGGTCAAACAAATACACATGTAGTCTACAGACCCTAAGTGAACCACCGAAGGTAGAGATGTTCTTCTGTTCACTTAGATCTAAACAGATCTTCGAGGAATGATGGGAGATGACAAGGTAATCAATCTAAATTGTCCTAACATGAGTACATTCCCTGAGATGAAGGTGAAATGAAGCGGAATGTGTACAACTGAAACTACCAATACCTTCGTTTAGACTAAAGTTAATATATATTGTCGTTTATTCAGCTCAATTGTGCTTTCCGGCACGTTGGTTCGCGAGCATCTAACAGATTCTATCAAAATGTGGATCATGTGATGATGCATCATGATGGGACATGCTGGCCCTGGATCCTTGGCATGTAACGCGCCGAAGGTTCGCTGAAGGCACTTTACTGACAGTATATAACTGAGAGACACCGAATTTACAGTGGCGGTGGTGTCAATCGACTTGGACAAGGCCAATCCGTCGATGGAGTCCCACAAGACACTTGGATTCACCATTCTCCACAGTTTCTGGTCGAATTGAGCTCACATTGGCGTGTGCCAAAAATACAACGAAGCTTACGGACTTCAGAGGTTGCTGTTAGAAGTCCCTAGAGCTCCTAGATGAAGATTGTCTGAACAATTGACGTCTGGGTCTCGTACAACAGTGGCAGAATGATGGACAAACCTGAGAAATTCAAGGTAAATTTGAGGATCCTGGATCTGAATCTGGACTTTGGCGTCAGCATCACAGCAAATGAAGGTGAGATCTGAGTTCCTGGCGTCGCCTCTAGGGCAGCCAGTACTACAGGGGTTGCCTGTAGGGGTGAATATCGCTGCGCAGCGTTTTGATTATGCACATTTGCTTCCATCTGCACGAGTAGCCAAATTCCAAAGATGCACAGACCAACAGAGACAAGATTACCCCGAATCTGCCTGAATTAAGCCTGAGTTTGGTTTTTTCTGAACACGGCAGCACACTCCGTTAGCGTATCTACGCCTTGTCTGCCTAACGGAGACCAAAGAAAAGTTGATTGACGTCAAATTATCAAACATTCGCAGTTCTCCACATCATGACATAAACAGAAAGAATGAACAGTGGATTGAGCAGAATGTGGTAGGATGGCTTCTCAATTCGGCCAAGCACGAATACAGGTGACCACCAACCTGTCTGGTCGGGCCCTGGTACGGCTTGGGCGCTGCAAATCAGCGGCCGAACTCGAAGCTTGGTCCTCATTTAGCTCCTGGGCTGGCCTGACCGCAGGAGGGGGGATCGACGGATCAGCCCTGGAATGTGGCTGCTGAGGGCCGTAAAAGGCTGGATCTCGATTCACCACAGGTCGTTTTCCGTCGCTCTCCACTTGTCTGTCTGGTTTCGACAAACAATCTGTCAGGAGTACTCCAATTTCGGGGTGCTTCTTGAGGAAGTCAATGAACCCCTTGGTGTACCCATGGACAAAAGATTGGGCTGGTTCCCAGTTGTTGTGACTGGAATCAAAGCCCCTCCACTCACACAGAAAATCCCATTCGCCCTTGGCGTCACGTCTTGCTTCAACAATCCTCTTGAGTTCGTACTTTCCCCCTTCGATTACCCGATCGGACAAGTGTTTTGCAGTCCAAAAAAGGGGTTTAACTCGATCCTTGGGGGAGGGGATCTCTCTCTTGAGGCGATCGCCCGAAACGTCAATTTCCCTGCTGACATCCACACGAATCCTCCACCTGTTCTCCCCAAGACGCGCTGTAACAGCAAATGGCCCCTCCCACAAGGGAAGAAGCTTGTCATCTCCGTCCAGGGTGGTTTCGGATTTTCGAAGCCAAACTCGATCATCGACTTCAAAATTGTGGAGGTTTTTTCGACCTTGATTTTGAACCCAAAGCCAGTCAGATTGATGCTTCTCGATCAATTTCGACACAGATTTATCTGCTCGTTGGACTTCGTCCAAAAACAGCGAAGCATCCTTACAGGGGCGAGGATTATTCAACGGCATGTTCCACCAACACTTCTTTCGTCCAAAGACAATTTCATTTGGAGAAAGGCCATGATACAAAGGCGTGTTGTGGTAACGGCGAAGCAATGCGAAGAGAACTTCAAGCCAGTGGAAATCCTTCTCACTCGCGAGCTCCTTACGAAGCATATTTATAACAGAGCGGCCGGCTCTTTCGCCAGGCAGCGCTCGATGCGAGTGGATTTCACACCTGAGGTGGTGGATTCCAAGGCGAGCACACAATTCTCTCCACCATTCGGAGGTGTACTCTTTGCCTGAGTCCGTGACCACCTCGGATGGGACGTCCCAGCCTCCCATCCAGGTCTGCGCGCACCATTTGGCGGCAGCCTTGCCAGTCATCGACTCAATGTTGCAAGGCAACACCTGAATGTAGCCGGAATGACGGCACTGAATAAGGAGCACACCATTGACTTTTTTGTTAGTCCAATGGCACTCTTCGTCATCGAGTTCACCGAGATAGAAGAAATCACTGGTGACTCTGTTAAAGAGACGCTCCGGAATAGGATGAGGCCTCAGATGGCCGTGCTTCTTCGCGCTGGGGGGCGTCGAGACAGCACATTGGGCACATCCGGCAGCTACTTTCATGCAATGAGTGTAGAGCCTCGATCCAAACAACCTATGCTTAATCATCGACCACAGTCGACGGCCATGTGCGTGGGGGGACTCCCATTTATGCCACCAGTTTAACACTCGGGGGGCTAGGGCGTCTGGCACACACAATTTACCCTCCATCCACAGCTTCCCCCCATCCAACGAGTACTCTGCAAAAATCCCATCCCTGTGAGCATCTTTGGATTTGAGATTTCCAAAGACCTCTTTAAACATGGGATCCTGCAGGTAATCGGACGTCCAGTCACGGATGATCAGGGAATCCTTAGGCAGGGGTGGAGTTTTGGCCGGATCTCGTCGCTTAATGCCCTCGATCAACCGAAATCGACTTACTTGTCGGGTATAATCAAACCGTTTCACACTCCCTGAGGAGGGATCGGTGAGTTTTTCCACGACTTTCAGTGTTTTGGTGCAGATCTCGTGAGCATGCGCCGGATCTGTGATGGCCGTGATGTCGTGACACGGCAATGCGTGCTGTTTAACAGCGCACTGCATGCATGCACGTCGAATGAGTTTCTTTTCTTCCTGATCCCATTCGATGATTACATGGCGGTCCTGCTCCGTACCATGGATGTTGGTACTTTGCAGCCCCTCCGAGGCGGGGTAAGCCCATCGGCTCAGAGCATCCGCTACCGTGTTATGTTTACCAGGCAAATACGACACATGGAGGTCAAACAGAGAGAGAAATTCGTGCCATCTGGCCCGTCGACCAGCTGGGCTCGCGACAGTATCAATGTGTTCGGTGGCCCAATACTCCAGAGATCGATGATCCGTCAGGACCTCGACTCGATTGGTGCCAACCCACGATTGGTACTTTTTTAAAGCACAGATGATGGCGTAAGTCTCTTGCTCACGCGGCGACCATTGCATTTGGCGTGGAGCTAGCTTCCGTGACCAAAATGCAAGAGGGTAATGATCGCCGGTGGCTTCATCAACCTGTTCAAGGACAGCTCCGATCGCGTACCTAGATGCGTCGGTTCTAATGTAGAAGGGTCGGTCAAATTGGGGCACATGCAACGTGGCGACTTCGCAGAGGGCTGCCTTCAAGTGATGGAAGGCCTCCTCGCACTCGTCAGTCCACTTGACACGAACCTTTGAACCTGCTCTGCCCGCATCTCTCCCTACCTTCAATAATTCAGTGAGGGGGGCAGCAAATTTGGCATAATTTGGCACAAAAGTGTGGTAAAAATTGCAACAACCCAGGAATCCTCTCAACTCCGTGATCGTCTCAGGGCGCTTCCACTTCTGAATAGCGACGAGCTTCCCTGGACTGGGTCGTCGAGTGCCATTCTCTAGGAGAGAACCACAAAATTCGACTGATTTTAAAAATAATTTTCCCTTCTTTGGCCCACAGATCAGCTGATTGGCGTCAAGAATGTCCAAAACTTGGTTCAGCTGCTTCTCATGTAGGGCCACCAGCTCGGCTTCGGTCCGTCCCTCCCCCTCCGTCGCGATGATTATGTCATCTATGTACACACTCACGAAGGCACGAAGCTCAGGATGGGTTGTGAACAGCACATCCTCCATCATTCTTTGAAAAAATGAGGGGGCGTTCTTCAATCCCATGGGCATGACGGTCCATTGGACTGGGCCACATGGCGTGCACATACAGGTGAGAGGTCTGCTGTCCTTCCTCAACGGCATTTGGTGAAAGCCCTGACGGAGATCCAGCACAGAGAACAAACGACCTCTTGCCCTCTTGGCGATTTCCTCCTCAATGAGGGGCAGGGGGTGTGAATCCGCCTTAGTTTCGGCGTTGAGATTGCGAAAATCAACAACCATTCGCCAACCATCAATGGTGTTCTGGTCTGCAGGCGGTGGCTTCGGGACTGTGAAGGGTGAACAGCACCATTCGCTGGTCATACAACCCTCAAGCCAACCAAATTCCCTGAGATTTCTCTCGATGATTTTTCTGAGAATCTCATGTTTGTGTCCATGATTTTCATAAGGGCGCTGTTTTTTTGCCTTGTACCCTTCACGAAGCTCGATGAAGGCTTCACCGAACTGTCCACGGACAGGGGGGTCTTTGATCAACTTCCCTGAAAGGGTTGTGTCCTTCCGTTCCTCAAAAATCTTTTCTCTTGACTTGGAACACAATTCAGTGTCCACCTGATCGCCAGGAATTACTGTCGAAAAAACTTTGGCGACTTCTTCAGCTTTGGCAGGAAGAATCTTCTTACGGATGTCCCTAAACAGGTCCGTATCAACTGCCTCTTGAAGATAGGTGGGTCGTGTGTCGAAATCCCAGAGATTTTCTTCGCGATCCAGCTCCTCGAAAGGATCCATGAAAGCTTCCACAGGGGGTTTTTCATAAAAAACTCTGAATTTGCGCCGCGATTGGAGATTTTTCCTCGCCCGTGCACTGAAGATTCTTTTCGATGTCGACCGTATTGGGGAAGAGGGAGACGAGGCGGATCCATTGGTCGTTGAATCACCTTGGGTATCTGACGAACAAAAATCAGAAAAAATAGATTCATCATCAGTACCACGCTCAACCTCAGATTCAGACCCAACACAGGAATCTGTACCAGAATCGGCAGAATTAGAGTCAGAAAGCTTTCCATCCACCAGGAATGCAAGCGAACTCCAGGACCGCTGTGGCAGGGGACCTGTGTCGTCCCTGGCATACAGCTTAATCTTCCTGGGAAGTTCGATATAATCTACACAAATGTCCTGTAATTCCTGAAACCAAGGCTTGTCGTCCCACAAAGGCACAACTAAAATTGCCTGGGTCTTATCTTGCTTGATTTTGTGGATGACCTGCTGGATTAAGTGAAACGGAGGATTAATCCACAACTTCTTGTCCCATTTGTGGGTCCAAGCGTCGCTGAAGTGCTTATCAAAGCGCTTGTTCGTACGGTTAGCAAAGGCATCATACTGTGGCCAAAAGGAATGATGTTCATGAAAGTGTTCACAAATTGCATCGCGCCATTTGTCGACAACTCTGTAGGATGAAGAGTGCCAGCGCGAAGGGCGTCGTGGCTGGGAGTCCCTACGAAGACATTCTAACTCTTGGGAGTAATCGGCACTCCCATTCACCTCTGCAATGGTGACATCTTCACGAAATTTTGGTGTCACTTTTTGCTTCAAAAATTCTTCTGCACTTTTAAACCCTGCGTGCAAAAAACGAAATTCAGGACGCTCCAAGGGACCTGACTCCAGCAAAAAACAACGACGATGACCTACGGGCGCTACCCTGTTCTTGCGAAGCCAAGGATGCCCCAAATAAAGGTCATACTTTATGTCAGCACGGTAGAAGTAGTCATCCTTAAGGACAACTTCTTCCACATTTTGCTCTTCCCAAAGGTCTTGAGCGACCAAATGGGTGGATATATAACAACCGCGTTGCCCACCTGCGAGAGAATGTCCAGAAACTCCCTCGAGGGTAACAGGATGAGGCGACTCAAACACGCAGTCGTCGGGTAAGAATGCATTGGATTGGAGATTTACCTCTGATCCATTATCACACAAACAAGTGGCGAGGTGGAAATTTCCCTTGCAATCAGAGACCCACAGCTTTGTGACAAACTGACGAGCCCTGTGCTTGGACTGTACACCAACCTCGTCCACTGCAACAGAAGGATCCGCTGCCGGATCCAGGGGAGAGGAGACAAGCGACCCTACATCAAGTAATGGTCGATCAGGAATTTGGGGATCATGCCTGAAATCGCCTGGGGAGGGGCGATTTTCGTGGCTCCCCTAGGCGTTCTGACCTCCAGCGGCTGCGTTAACATTGTGGACGCAGCCTGTTTCGTCGATCCATTCATCTTGGAACGGATCATCCGCTGGATTCAGAGCATTTTCGACGTAATCTCGATCCGCATCAGACACCTGGTCTGCACCTGAGACCTGATCCACACGATGATTTCCCTTTCCACGTCCACGGCCACGGCCGCCGGATGATGGGCCACCACCGTCGCCACGCCCTCTGCCCTTACCAGAGAAGGGGGTTCCCGAAGGATTTCCCTTACCCTTACCCTGTGATCCTGGAGCATTTCCTTTGTTTGTACCGAATTGAGGGGTTTGGGGTGGATTTCGATTTCCGCCTCCGGCGTTGACATTGGGACCTGTCTGGCCGTTCGGCTGTCCACCGGAGCCGGATGGAGTCCGATTCCCTTTGCCTTGGGACCCGCCAGGGCCTCCAGTATTTTTGTTCCCACCGGAGGGAGTCGAATTACCCTTTCCCCCCTTGGCATCATGCACCTGTCTGTCATTCCTGTCTGAATTCTGAGGATTACTGACATTTTCACCAATCACCTTGTGATCGTAAGCAGACCATCGGTGATTAGCAGTGGAATGCGTCTTAGCTCGGTTCGTAGAACCTAACAGAAGGCAGATGCTACAATGATCCTGAACATTCCGGGTGTCATTCACCTTTTTGTTGCCCTTTTGGGCCCCATTTTGGGTGTTTTGCTGGGTATTCCTGTTTCCCCCAAGACCCTCATGGAAATTTTGATTGGCGGCGTCAGCGAGCCTCTCAACCTCTTCCCACAGTTCCTGCGGAGTAAACGAAAACACCCAGTTCCTGGCCTTCAGGCGATTGCCGTGGAAACTTACTCCCCTATTGAGGACTTGGACAAACAAGTCCCGATCCTCGTGTTCATTGAACTTGATTTTCCACGTGTTTTCAGTGAATTTCACCTTGGTAAACGACGTGGGGGAGCACTTTTGAAGTGCCTCCCTGACTGTAAACCGGTTGGCCGAGGCGTCAAAGCCATCGATCTCCGCCCACCAGGTCTTGACCTTTTCTTCGGACTGTCGATTCCGAAGGGTGGCGGCGGTTTCTGAGGGGATCTTGTCAAAAATCAGATTTTTCAGCTCGGCACTAGAAAATTTTTCGCCTGAATGTTCAGATTCTTCTACGAGATTCCAGAAGCGCTGTCTCTTGTCCTGCACCTCATGCAAGATTAATCGAGAGAACGAAGGAACATTCTTCAACATCTGGTGGTAATGGTCCTCTGGCAGTCGAGATCCACGTACCTCCAACTGTTCCCACACCTCATCAAAGGTAAGGGGGGAACTTGAATCTTCCTGATCACTCCAGGTTCTGAGCCAAGTATTGGCTGGCGCTCCCTCAAGGCAGTCCAGGAGGGCCATCAGGAACTGATCATCCTGGAGCCTTTGAGTCTTAACCCACAGTTTAAATTCCCGTTGGAACTGAGGCCAACGTCTGGGGTTCCCATTATACTTTGGTTGCTTGGCAACCTGACGAAGTCGCAATGAAGTGGGATTTAGGAGTGAATCCAGCCCAACACCGGCCGTAATGGTAGACACCTTGGCGGCATCATTAGCCACACCAGCTCCGGCGAGGGTCTGGGCGAGCAACATCTGGGCAATTGCACTGGAATCAACAGCAGGAAGGGTAGTACGGGAGGCAGTTCTTTTGGCATTCTGAACCTCAGTCCTAGCCTTCGCCGATCTACTCTGTGATCGAGAGATTGTAACCCTTTCCTTTAGCTTAGTCCTGCTGATCCGTGCATCGGTGGTCTTAGAGTCCACCGAAGGAGCAATCGAAAAAATTTCTGTCGCCTCCTCCGACGGTTCTGTTGTCTGATCCACCGATGATGCGCCCTCAGACCTCATGTGGGTCTTGAAAAGATCTTTAATTCCCAGTGTCTGAATGATGAGTTGCATTTGATCTTTGAGCAATTGGAGCTCAGAGTCTCGCTGAGATCTGCAAGAACAGTCGGCAGGACAGTACATACCGTGTCCTGAAGGGCCTGAGCAGGCTGTCGGACCGCTAATCTCAGTGGTTCGCAGCCAGAAGTCCACTTGGGGAGCTCCTTCAGTCCTAATTTCCAGGCTTGCCTGCCTAGCTGCCTCTAAGATTCCTTCCTCAACCGCGGCGGCTAGATCGTCGCGGATGGAAACAGAGGGATGAGGGGCGGAGGGCCCGGCAACAGGTGCCTTGGTCTTCTCCTTCGGGAAGGGACTTGCCTCCCAAATCTGCACAAAAATGGCAAAAGATTCATCTTCTTGAGAACACCACCACATCCTGGTATTAATTTCTTCTTGAAGAAGGAAAAAATATTCAAATAAAAATTCGGAGGCGATTCTTTCTTGTCCTATCAGCCTAGACGTGGCTAATAGACACAGGGCCTCAAGCGCCTCAAGGTTACGGGCCACTTCCGAAGACAAATGGTTGTCCCATTGTGCCCATGAGGCTGGTCGATTATAGGCAGGTACCTCACCTGGACCACCCATCTCAATGTCGTCAATGTCGGCGTCGATGGTCTCAAAATGTGGACATTGGTAAGGAGCATTAGTACCTGCCAGGTCCGTAAGCTCCACCGGAGCGTTGCCATTAGAGTAAGCTGGGAGATTCCAGCTGCTTGATGGCCAATTTCGACTGGGATCTTGATTGTAATCTGGGCCTCCACAGCTGCTGATTTGTGTCCTTCTTGGGCAATTTGGGCTTGCGCAAGGTGTTGTTGTGCTGCCCACACTGAGTTCGCATCCACAGTGCTCGTAAAAACGCATGTCAGTGCGCGAAGCCACCGACACAAGTGCAAGAAAATAAAGTAAAGGCACATATCAGAGCCACGGCTACTTTACAGAAAATTGCACTTCGAAGGCAAAGAGACCAGGACTGACCTACTCAATTTTCACATTCAATTCAGATGCACTACCATCCACGCATGGCAGGCAAGGAAACAAGCAGGAAGAATAACATGTGTTGCAGAAGGGTGCGAGACCAACATGTCCCAGCGTACAAAAGCAGTGGCGAGCCTTTCAGAGGCGAGCCCATGGCCCAGCGCTCAGGCCCAGCGCCATAGAAGACGAAACAGAGCAAAAAAAAATTAGTCCTTAAAACCAAAACACACATAGCGAGCCTCATGCAGGCCCAGCAATACATTCTGCACGTTGTTTTGCTGTTGCTATGTTTCTGTTTGTCTTGCTGTATTTTTGTGAAACTGCAGGGTTTTGGAAACGCAGTGAAGGTTTTCCCCTAGGGTGGAAACTTTTGCAGTGTCTTTTCAAAACTTTTGTGGTAAAACAAAGCCAGCAAGCGGTGTAAAGTAGTTCAGTTTTCCATTTTTCTGAGCAAGCACGCATTCCTCTGAGGGCCTCGTTCGCACAGCACCACGGCAGCGTAATCGTTACGTCTCCGGAGGTTGCGGAGTCTACGGGGCCGTACTGAGGGGCTAGCTGTGGTTGGGACACCAAAGGAACAACATTCAGGTAGCCTCTGCTACCATGAAAGTGCTGCCCTGGGTCGTTGATGGTGCCGGAGGGCTCGGGGCCGGCAAGACCAGTGGGGCAGGCACGCGAGGAGTCTCCCTGGATGTTGTTATTGGGGGTAGAACCGGAGACACGGACACCAACGGAGGCGAGAGCAGCGACAACAGAAGCAAGGTCCATGCTGATTGTGGTCCGGCAGAAAATCCCAGTCTATGAAGAAAATTGAGGGGAATTATTCTAAATACATCTGAGTGTCCAAAACTGTCCGAATGAATTTAAATAATCCATTTATGTAAAATTGTATGGCCGATCAGGCCCGCGAGCGCGCGCCAGCGGCAAATGGCGATTCCAGCTAAAATAGCGGAATGCGGCGGATTTACGGGAAATGGACCGCGGAATCAAATCCGGCATATCAGAAATATATAGGAAATATCCTGTGACTGAGCTGCGAGGCGGCAATTCCGCCGAAGCAAAGAAAATGACCAAAATGTAGCCAATCTGGGCAGAATGTCTGAAAATCTGAGCAGATGGGGCTAGCCGCACTTACACACCCCTCAGGGGAGGGTGTTCAAGTGGAAGGTCATGCCCTTTGGCGTGGCCAACGCACCCGCTCTTTTCCAAGAGCTGATGAACAAGATCCTATCCATCCTACGTCGAAGACCTGTGGTGCAAGAACTCGGATACCCATGCATATACCGGGGCGCCCAGATGGAAGCACACATCGATGATGTATGCCTGGGCACGAATACCCAAGAGGACCACCTAATCCTCTTGGGCAAGTTCTTTGCGGTCTGCCAGGAGAACCACACCAGACTCAAGCTGGAGAAGTGTGATTTCATGCAGGAGACTATGCAGTACCTGGGGTTCAACGTTGGCTATGGGTGGTGGACCCCAGCGGCCTCTAAGGCCAAACCCCTGATGGCTGCTAAGGTACGACATGAAGACCCCCAGAAAGGACTCCATGATGTACGCAGTTTCATTGGGGCTTGCAACTTCTAGCGCCGCCACATCAAGAATTTCACCTACACAAGCGCCATCCTGACGGACCTCATCAAGAAGACTACTACCTGGCGCTGGGGCCCTCAAGAACAACAAGCGTTTGACGAGCTCAAGGACAAAGTGGCCACCGCTAAGTGCCTGGGTGTGCCCAGAGCACAAGGGGAGATTATCCTGGTGACTGACGCCAGCAATGTGGGCGGAGGTGGAACGTTGTTCCAGTGGCAAGCACTAGAGAAGGAAGAGTTCCACTCGGCCATTTCCCAATGGGGTACTGATGGACTCAACCGAGGCGGTACTCTCAAGCACAGCTACCCTGACGACAAATGGGTCCTGGTTCCCCTGGGTCATTGGAACTGGAAATGGAACCAGGCCCGGGGTAACTACTCTACCTATGAGCAGCAACTGCTCGCGGGTATGCTGGTGCTATCCTCTCAGTCCCGACTGTCGGGGAGCAACCCAGTGGTTTGGCTGTGCGACCAAGAACCGGTCCGTACCTTCCGAAGGGACCCCCACCTGAGAATGCTAAGCTCCGAAGAAAGATGTCCTTGTTTGGTGCCCTATTGATTTTGATGAAATCTTGCAGGTTTTGAAGTTGAAAACCCAAACCAAAGCAGTAAGTAGAGCAAGAACAGGATGTGGATCGAATCAATGAATAGTTTTGAAATCCAGTGTATCACAGAAGGGCTGCAAATAGACAAAGCAGGGATAAGTACAAAGATTCAATCACAAATGGATAAAACAAATGATTTTATGTGAAACCTGGCCTGACTCTAGCCTCCAAGTTAGCATCAGGCACTTCATGTGCACTCTTTTGGATGAAATGGAGCTGGTTAGGAATATGGGGCAAAGGAGTTAGGCTAGACACAGAATATGACTTGGCCAGGCAAGTGAGTTCAGAAACAGTTTAAAGGTAGAACCACAATAAGTGGTAGAAACAGTTGAGTATAGGGGTCTTTGGGTGGGGGACCACTAGGCTTAACCTCCAAGGCCTTAGGCATGAAATGCCTATTTAACTTCGGTAAAACCTCCATGAAGGAAGATACCTCCGCTCAGTTGAGTGGTAGCGGTGAACTTCATGGGGGGCTAGGGTTATAACCCTAGTTACGTTGAGAACGTGTACCTTAAGCTTCAAACGAGAGATAAAAATCCTTAAGTAAGTCTTAGCATCAACAAAAGAGTTTTAAGGGGGGCTTGGCCTGGATCAAGCCCTCCAAGAAAGACATGGCAGTAACTTTTTCTTACTCCCCCCTGGAGTACTAGTTGATCATGCTAGTAGGACCAAAGAAAAAGGCTCACATCTCCCCAAAACTACCTCAGAAAATGCATTAAACAAACCAGAAACATTCCCATCAGTTCACAGAAGCCTATCACACTGTAGGTACCCATGAAAAACAGTGTAATGTACCGTGAATGATGTCCTTTCGATGAGGCATTCGTCAAAGGTCGCCAGCGTGCAACGAAAACCTTTCATACAAATTTAGGGCCAGTGGGGTTTGAACCCAGGACTCCCTCCCTAGAGCACACATACCTGCCCACTAGGGTACAGTCGAACGCTCTAATGCGGACGGCTATCGCTGTATAAACAGCGTTTTAGTAAACGTCCTGACCAAAGGCCATGGCGGAGCAATACTCCCAATGGAGGACACAAATCTCCAGGAGCTGAATCAAATAGAAAATGGAACCAACAGGGAGTGAATCTTGTGGTTTAGCAAAAGGTGTAGCGATTTAAGAAGTCAAATCGCTAAAAATTGACGAAACGACGCTAGAAATCGTCATTTTTAGACTAAAACCTAAAGTCGCAGGCAAGCGCAACAGAAGCGGACTCCAGTAAAAGAGTTGCACAAGCGTAAACGGCTCTGGAAAAAGAAGGTGTGCGCCGTAGTTTTAAAAGAAATTTTTGCACAGTTGCATCAAAGTTTTTATAAATTGTAGGAAAAAGTATTGAAAAGAAACCCACACTACAGAGCAGGTGGACAACCCACCTCTCAGGTATGTCAGTGTCATTTCACACGCATGCATTGCGTTCGTGTTGGTTGCCTCGTTAAAACGTTAGGGTTGTCACCGCTGTGTTCGTTGGCGTGTCGGGCGCTCACTTCCTTTGCTCTGCACAGGTCAAAAAAGAGATGAAAGGTATGCGAAGCGAATGGAGCACGCAGCGCGCACGTAGGGTTAGAGTATGCGCTGTGCTCGCGATGCCTGTGCCTAATCCAGGCATTCACACGTTGTGTCGTCTTCCCTGTGCCCGAATCCATCCTTGTCTTCTCTTCACAGGTTAGAAAAGAAAGTGCTTGCTCGTGTTAGTGTTGCCTTAGCGCTAAAATAGGGTGGCTTAAAACGCTTAGGCTTGTTTTGCGCTGTGCAGTGCGCCATTCTCTCTCCTCTTTCTGCAGGATACAAAGCAAGAAGAGCGTGCATGACACACAATGCATTAATCGCTTAGGGTTGTTTATAATTCACCGTAGGTTTGTTTAAGCGCTTAGGGTAGTTTTGCGTTCGTGTTACCTTCGGCATTCACATGATGCGTGGTGAGTAAGGTAGGTATGCCCAGGAGGAGCTCACCTCTTGGTTGAGTCACGCTATGGTTTGTTGCTTCTGGGTAAGATTAGGAGTAATGGAGGACGTGTGCATACCTGTGCATGCATGTTGCGCATTAAAGGGTAGGCCACGCGTGTTGCGCACGGTAAAACTCTTGTTTAGGTTACCCAGGGACTCCACCCTACGTTCTTTAAGAGAACGGGTGAAGTTCCTTAACCTTGCTTGCTTGTAACCTGGCAAGTGGACAGTGTATTATAGGGCAGCCTGAGAAGGGTATAATACGTGGAGGCTGTCTTGGTTCCTCCGCCACTTGCCAGGTCCATCCGCCTTTGCTTCACAGGTGGGCAGGTGAGGGTGATTGGTGCAGCTGCAGTTGCTTTTGGCGACTTTGAATTTTTCTGCCCAAGCTAAAACGGGCGCTGATCACACAATCAACAAACTGCAACTCAGCCAGGAGTGGCGAGGGCAGTCCAACCTCTTCGACATACACGCTGTGCACGCAAATTGAGCACTCCTTCCCTCCAAGCCCTGACAGGGAAACGCGTAGTGGAGTCCCTGTTAGGCCACAGCTTCTTAGTAGCGCTGTGTTCTCTTGTCCTTTCACAGGAGGGTCAGTAGGGCCCGAGACCTCTTTCAGATGAACGCCCAGTAGTGCGTGTAGGTGTTAGGGTCTGCAGGGCTGGCAGGTGATGAGTGCAAGTGCTGAGTGCTCACCCTGCATTCGAAGGCCGGAGCTGGCGTTAGTGAGTGTAGTGTAGTGGTGTCTCCTGTCCCGCGTGCTTTTCCACGTTGGCAGGGGAGTGCGTTAGCTTTTGGCCCTTGGAAAAATGGGCGTTTTGTATGCCCTTAGCACACATGGCCACCCCTCCCCTCTGGTAGGTAGGGCTTTTGCCGTCTTCCCCCAAGGATAGGCGCCAGCACAGAAACTAGGCGCCATAGGAGTGGTAATAGTACCTGATTAGGACCTTCGGTCCGACGTCAGTGAAGCCCGGTCTCCGGGAGCCACGACGGGGAGAGAAGTGAGACACATACAGACATACATAGCACACTGAGCGGTATGTTAAACCCTGTAAGGAAGGGTAGATCCCCATGGGTCTGGACCATTCAGGGGTCCTAACTGTGGGCACGCTTGTCCCCAAGGAGGGTGGACACACCTTGCTTCATAACACCTTGCTTGTCATTCCCCCCTGGAGTTGTAAGCCACTGTTCTTCGTTGGCTCCCCAAGGTCATTACATCAGGGCAGTTCCCATGCAACAAATGGTCAACAAGGCACACACTCGCTTGGTGGCTGCAAACCTGATAAGCGGCCATCTGGCTCACGCTGGTAACCATAGGCATGGGACTGCAGGGCACAGCCAGGGCAGGAACAGTGCTCCGCACGCAGCGGGTGTGTAGGTGTTTGGACCGCCGAACCCCATTGAGGGTGGGAGTTAGTACATTCACCGTAACTGGAGCTCTACAGGAGTTCTGAGCCTGTCTTGGCACACACTGACTAGGTCTAGCTGTTCTGCACAAGAGTGGTCACCGCCCCTGGAAGGTTAGGAGACATTCAGTAGACTGACACGGTGAAATTAGTTTTTCTTTTTACGCTGGGACAGAGTCTTAGCACGGGTTAGTAACTGTGCCTCGTTCTTCTCAACCAGGTAGGAGCGGAAGATGGGGTTGATGTTCCCATCTGGTTGTATAAAGGCCGACATGGGTTCCCAGGTTGCCTCAGATAGCCCATAGGCATCCAACAGGGTAAGGAACTTCCAGCCCTGTTTATAATCGTGGCGAGCAATACGTGCAACCACGTAGTAGCCATCCACTGCTATCTCATCGGCAGTCATCTATTCGAGTTTGTCTGCCTCCTCTGGGCTGGCAGCATTCTCTAGGTCGATACGCTCGACTTCACTGTCGCTGAGGCGCCACTCATCCCAGCACAAATCGTCAGGGCAGTGATAGTGCCTCAGCTGTTTAGGCGCACAAAGCAGTTCACCACCTAGCCGTGGACTGCAGCTGACATGGATCCTAGATCCATCTATCCTGATGATACCATAGGGCCCTAAATAAGGGTCCTGTAGACAGTTACGCGCCAGGAGAGTAGGTGTGAATGGTGAACCAAAACAAGGTCACCAACCTTGAAACTGGCAGGCCGCCGTAGACGATTCCGTCGGCTCAGCTCACGGTCACGGATGTGTCTCAGGTTAGTCCCAGCCTGGTTAGCCATAGACTGTTTGTGTTCCAGCCAATCCCAAACGGGGCTCTTGAAGTCCTCAGGAAAGGGGGTTTTGAACAACCAAGCAGGTCGTCCTCCATGAAAAAGCTCGTGGGGGGTGAAACCCGTAGAAGAGCTCCTCTGAGAGTTCATGGTCAGCACTGCCCAGGGCACTAGGCGTACCCAGTCTTTGGTACGTTCCTGTTTCATCAGGATTCTCAGGTTCTGTTCCACGACACGGTTTTGTCTCTCACAAAGAGGGTTAGACGTGTGGGTATAGGGTACACCTGTCGTCACCTCAACGTTGAGGGCATTCAGCACTCGTTTGTACCATCCAGTGTCACTGCGGATGCGTACATCCTCATCACAGTGCACCTGCTTAGGTGCTCCATAGGGTTCAAACCATTGTTCGACCAACATTTTCACAGTCTGTTCACCTGTGATTTTCTTATTGCAAGGGAACACACGGGTGAAGCGAGAGTGGCCACAAGTGACCACTAGGCAACTATCGTAGCCACCAAAGCGAGGTAAGCCGTGGATGTAATCCACATAGAGAAGAGAGTTAGTACAATAGGGTATGGGTAAGCTGGAAATCAGTCCCCTATCCCTACTGTCGCTCTGCTTGCTGGCATGACAGCCACAATCATTCACGATGGTCTGCATACGAGACCTCAGTTCAATCAAGGTTAGACTAGAGTAGAAACACTCACGGAAGAAGTCCACTGAGCGATTAGCCCCAGTGTGACCTGAGCTGAGATGGGCCCACTGTAGGCACCCATCAAGTCGGGCCTCAGGTACGACAATACGGTCCTCGTAGAAGAGGTAGTGTTTGCTTTTACACCACTGGTGCCCGTCAATGACACGGGGTTCGAGACCAGTGCTGAGGGTCTGGAGAATTTCTTTGTACTCTGACTGATAGTCAGTTAGGCTCCAACCCTCGAGGATTCCAGCAGTGCGCATGGACAGGTCAAGCTGGACATCCATACGCTGTAAAGCGTCCTTGGCGAGTGCCTCAGAGCTCTCACCAATAAGCGCATCGAAGTTTTTGCGCGATATATAGTCAGACAGTTCATTCTTTATACCAGGGATATGATGGACTGTCAGCCTGAACTGGCTCAGGTAAGTCCACCACCGCTTTAGTTTCGCTTTCTCCTGTGGTGGACCCTTCTGAAAAGACTTCACCGGTTCCTGGTCACAGAGCCAGACAATAGGATTAGATCCCAATAGTCGGGACTGTGATGAGAGCACCAACATACCGGCCAGGAATTCCTGGTCATAGGTGCTGTAATTGGAACGCGCTTGGTTCCATATCCAGTTCCAGTGTCCCAGTGGCACAAGTCGCCACTCACTGGTAGGATAGTCATGCTTCAAGGAGCCATCACAGTTCAGTCCGCTAGTACGATAATGGCAGTGGGTTAGTTCAGCTGGGTTAAGCTCCTGCCATTGGTATATCCAATCCCCCCCTACATCCCCCCCTACATCACTGGCATCGGTGATCAGGACTATCTCGCCCTTAGGGCAGGGAGCTCCCAGGCAGTTGGAGGAGGCATTTTTCTTCTTCAACTCCTGGAAACACTCCTCCTCTCTGGCAGTCCACCTCCAGGGAGTAGTTTTCTTGATTAGGTCAGTGAGAGGGGCAGAGGAGTAGATGAAAATGTGGATGTGGCGCCTATAGAAGTTACAGGCGCTCACAAAACTCCTCACGTCGTGTAGACCCTTCTTAGGGTCATCGCGAATCTGCATGTCCTGTAGGGGCTGCATCTCCTGTACTAGAGGTCTGCGCCTCGGTATGTACAAAATTTTGTTCATTAAATCCTGGAAGAGTGCTGGGGCATTAGCCACCCCGAAAGGCATGACCTTCCACTTAAACACACGACCCTTAGGGGTTATAAAGGCCAGCCGTTCCTGAGCTGCGGCGGTTAGGTCTACCTTCCGGAAACCACTGCGTTTGTCCATTTTGGTCTTGTACCGGCATTTGGCAATAGGCTCCAGGGTATTTTCCATGTTAGGAGTGGTTTTGGGTTTTCTTGTTGACCTCACCATAGTCAACAACCAATCGTAGGGCAGTCCATCCTGGTTTAGCAACCAGGAAACAGGGACTGCAGTGATGGGGGTAGTCTCCCTTCTTATATTCTTCCACGAGGCCAGCATCAATACATTCCTGGATCTGGCGCTCGATTTCTTCAACCAGTTCCTGAGGAGCGGGGTAGGGACGACGCCTCACTCGCGCCTTCTCAAATTCAGGTTTCAGTTTCAGGTCCATCTGGACCAGTTTTTTACAGGAAAGGGGAGGCGGCAGGGCGCCGAACACCTCCTCATAGGTTAGGAGCAGTTTCTTCAGTCGGGGGTCAAGATTAAGACTCTCGATTTTTTGCAGGAAATCCTCCTCAGCATGGAGGTTGCTCTTTCCATGCCCTTTCTTTTTCTGCCGATCAGCAGTTTCGGCAGGTACTGAACCATCGTCCCACTCAGGGGGACATTGCTGCCCATAGTGCAGAGAATACACAGGGGTATCTCAGGGTCAGGCAGCGTGTAGGAATCATCGTCCTCCTCAGACCCGATGGAGGATTTCCAGGTCTGTCTGAGGTATTGCAGCCGCTCTTGGTGCTGAATACCTTAGGCCTTCAGCTACAACAGCCGTCGGAGTTCCTGAGTGTCATGCTCAGACAGTGGCATCTTATTGGAAGCAGGTCGCGCTAGAGCATCAGGACTCTGGGCCACAGGTTCACCTGAGTGCATATGCTGCATGTGCAGCACCAGTTTCCCAATAGGGAAAGCTGGTTCTGAGGTTGACTCTAGATCTACCTCCTCCAGCAACAGCTTGGCCAGGAAGGCACTGTGTTTGGGTTCAACACAGCTGGGATCAACAGGAGGGATAGTGCTGGCGATCTCAGACAGTTGGTCTCCAGCATCCTCCTTTACAGCTGGACGTTCCAAATAGCCATCGGGAGATTCACACCCTGTAAGTGTGGCAGATAGGTGCTCAGGAGATCGTTTTTTGAGATCAGAAAGGGTCAGGCCACGATTTTCGGCCTTGACCTCTTTCAGTAGCACCTGATCCAGATCACACAGGGGTACAGGATTGAGGGATCCATCGACAATGGATAAGAAACTGGCCCACTCAGGGGCCTGCATAGCTGTGTCTGAGTCCTCAGGCGGGTAATTGGGACCGTCGGGGAGTTGCACTCTTCCCGCGGTCATTCGGTCTAGCATTCGGCGCCAATAAGCGTGTTCACCTGAGCAACCCCCGTCAGGGGTGCACCCGACAACCCTTCCCCCCTCATAAGCGATTTTGGTTAGAACCTGCACGAGCACTGAGAAGGGAGGGTTAGCATACGCTAGGCCCATTGCATTCCAGAAGAAACGGAAAGCGTTGTTCAAATGTTTTGAGCAATACAACTGCGTGATGTGCTGTTGTTGGCTCGCAAACAATTCCACCTGGATCTCATCCAAGGATACCTGAAGGGCCGCAAGTCCATTTTCAAGAATGTGACAGGCCAATTGGTAGTTTTCAATACGATAGCTAGGGTAGGTAGGTAGATGCACTCGGTCGTGCAGAGGCGCCCCTTGGTTCCCGCTGGCGTTGCCGCTGTGATGAACAGGAAGAGGCTCCGCGCTTGAAGAGGGGGGGCGGCTTACATCCCGCTAGACCTGACTGGTGGCCCCCAACAAAGCGGCCCTGGGCAACACCGGGAGGGCTGATCGCCGCCAGCGTGACGTGCTTGTCTCGCCGGGAGGGTGTGCCCCCGTGCTTGCGCACGTCCCCTCCTTTGGACGGAACCCTAGAGGTTCACCGGACTTCCTGGCGTATCCCGTTCCCAAGGCATGCATGCATGTTCTTGGTACTGGGGTTCCGAGGCGCTTGGGTGTCGCACGCTCCGCCTCGAGTCCCAAAGCAGCGCAGGCCTTAGGATGCAGCCTTACCCCCGGTCTCCGGATCTCGTTTGGCCGGGTCACCTGCATGGCACGGGCTGCCTCAGTGCCCGGGCTATGGACACCGGGGTTCCTACTGTTTTGTGGCGTTGGTGCTTGGGTCCGGGTTGTGCTTGGGTTTGGGTTTCGGTAACCCCGCCAGCCCTGTCTGGGGTCTTGGGTGGGTGTGTTTGGGTACGGTTTGTGGTTTCGCCCCTCTTTTCCCCGCTGGGGTTCGCGGTGTTTGCGGTTGGGCTTGGGTTTCGGCCTGCACCCCTCCTGTCCTGGTTAGGGTTGTGGGATATGCGTTGCTGTGTGCGCGCTCCTCCTGCTCCCCGCCGTTCCCGGTTCTGGTGTGCGGTGTGGGCGTGTGTGTTGGGGTCCGGGTTGCAGCTGCACCCCGCCTCTCCTTGGGGAGGTCTTGTTGGGGTGTGCGTGCGGTCGTGCGTGTGCCCCACTTGCCCCCGCCCTTCCTGCGGGCCGCCTGTGGCGCGGGGGTGTGCGGGTGTTTTCGTTGGTGGGGTGTCCCCCCCCCCCCTCCCCTTTGGTTTTTTTGGGGGGGGCTTTGTGGTGTCGGTCGCTGGTTGTCCCGGTCTTGGGTCTCGCGGTCTCTGCCCCCCCATCCCTTCTCTTCCGGGCCGCGTTGTTTGCTGTTTGTTTGTTTTTTCCGCGAGGTGTGTGTCCGCGTGTTTTGGGTGTCCTTTCTCCCGGTGGGCCGCTGCCCTCGGCTTGGTGTTGCCGGTTTTGGCTGGGTGGTCCCCCGGCGCCCCTCTGGGGGGTCCTGTCTTCGGTGCCGTCTGGGTGGGGGGTTTGGCCCCCTCTTGTGGTGTTGGTGGGCGGTGTGGTGGCTGTGGGCTGTTCTCGCGCCCCCCCCCCCCCTCCCCCTTGTTTTTTCTTTGGGGGGGGGGGTCTGCCTGTTCCTCCCTCTGCCTTCCCTGGACTGGTGCACGCACTGGTCGGCATTCTGTGTGGCTTTCCGGTTTGCTGTTGGTGGTTGCGTTTTGCCAGGCAGTGCCCCGGCCCCATGGGTTGGGTGGGTTATGTACACTTCGGGCTCGGCGCCCCTTCCTGCCGGGTTAGGTTCTGGCTCTGCGGGGTGGGCGGTTGTGCCAGGCGGCTTCCTGTGGCCCTGGGTTAGCTGTGTCCCTGCGTCTCCGTGGTGCCGGCTTTTACTTTCCGGCAGCGGCTTGTGTGGGTGGACCGCCACCGTTGCCGCTGGGCGTGCGGTGGGACTTTGCCGGTGTGTGGCGGGCTGGTGCGGTTCCTTCCGGGGTGTGCGGTGGCTTGATTTGGTTAGACCCTCGGTTAGCGTCCCTTGCTTGGTGTTGTGGTGTGTTGTGGTGCGCCGTGCTGCGTCTTGTCGTGTTTTGACGTGCCGCGTCGTGTTGGTCTGTGCCGTGTTGCAGCGTGCCGTGCTGTGTCGTGCCGTGTTGCGCCGTTTCGTGCCGTGGTGTGCCGCTCTGTGCCGCGCGGCGTCGCGTCGTGCTGTGGCGTGTTGTGCTTTGGGGTGCCTTGTCGTGTTGTGTTGCACTGTGGTGCGCAGCGGTGCGGTGTGCCGTGCTGCCTCGTGTTGTGCCGTGGTGGGTCGCTGGAGCTTAGTCTGGCCCGTGTCGTGGTGCGGAGAACCGGTCGGAGCGTGGCTGTTTGGTGGCTGGGGGGTGCCGTCAGGTGTGGGTGGCTCGCGGGGTCCGTGCTGTGGGGGTCTGGGTGTGCTGCTCGGGCCGGTGGGTCGGGTAGGTGTCTGTGGGGTTGCCCTCCCTTGGGGTCTGTGCCGTGGTCCCGTGTTCTCTGGGGGTCCCGATCCCTAGCCCTGGGCGCTGTGGCCGTGCCTTCGTCCTCTTCCGGTGCCTGTGAGGTGGCCCTTGTGGTGGCCGGGGTTGTCGCCTGGCGGTAAGGGCGCCGTGGTGGGCTGCACGGTGGTGTTCCCAGTGGCTTCCTCTGTGGGTGTAGCTCGTTCTCCCCGTGCAGGTGTGCTGTCCCTCCCCTGTGTGGTTTCCGGTGGCTGGTTGGCATGTGCCGGTGTGATCCGTATGGCGTCCAATTCGCTCTTCGGCGGCGTGTGTTGGGGGCGTGCGTCCCGGTAGTCGTGCGGCGTCCGCTGGGGGTGGGGGGCGCTGGTCCCTCCGTCGTGGCATGCCCTTCTTGCGTGTGGGTCCTGGTGCCCGCCGTGATGTCCTCTTACCCTGCGCCCCGGTCCCTGTTCCCTCCCCTTCCGGGCCCTGGGGTGGTTTCCTGCTCCCACGTTGTGTCGCTCCCGGTGCCCTGTCCCTATGGGCGCCTGCCTGTCATCTTGGGCGCTTCCGTGCCCCCTTGCCGGAGTGTCCCTCTCTGCCCCTTGCCCTCCCCTTGCCCGTGCCCTTTCCCCTCCCGGTGTGGTGGTAGTCCGGTGGGAACGGGGCGCCGCTGGCCTAGGCCTGGGGTCGGGTCACCTGGAGCCATTGGCGGAGGGTTCGGAGGGTGTAGGGGGGGCGGAGGACCTGGACCGCGTCCCGGAGGAGGGGGGTGCGGGTGCGGACCACCTCGAAGGTGTGCACCATGTGCACCCCTTCTCGCCTTCCCACTCCCCCGGCCCACTTCACCCAGCGGCGGAGCTCCTGCAATGCGGGGGCAGACCACCAGGCGAGGTGGGCGGGGGCCTGGGGGGGAGAGGGGTCTGAGCTCGAGGTTCTGGAGTGGCGGGAGGAGGACGTGGACCTGCGGCGGTGGCGGGCATGGAGGCGCCTGGGGGAGCGGGAGCGGCGGTGGCGGGGGCTGGGGGTGGAGGACGGGTACGGGCGACGGGGGGAGCGGGAGGCCCGGTGGGGCCTGTGGGGGGAGGGGGTGGTGGACATGGGGCGGCGGTGGTGTGCTTGGCGGCGCCTGGGGGAGTGGGAGCGGCGGTGGCGGGGACTGGGGGTGGGGGTCGCGTACGGGCGGAGGGGGGAACGGGAAGCCCGGTGGGGCTCGTGGGGGGAGGGGGTGGTGGACATGGGGCGGCGGTGGCGCGGGTGGTGGGGCCCTGGGGGAGCGGGAGCGGCGGGAGCGGGGCCCCGGGGGGTCGTGGTGGCGCCTTGGGGAGCGGGGGCGGCCCGAGTGAGTGGTTGAGGGGCAGTGGCGGTGTGGGGAGCGTGAGCGCCGGGGGCGGGTGCGCCGTGCGGGGGGGGAGCGGGAGCACCGCCGTCTGCGGGTCCGGGCCTCCTCGCTCGAGTCGGGCCAGTCAGGAGGTGTCCGCGGGTCCTCAGGGGCCTCGTGCGGCGCCGCCTGGTACTAGGGGGGGGGGGGAAGTCTCCCGCCGTCCCTGGATCCGCCACGTAGGGGTGCGGCGGCGGCAGCGGCTGGTGGTACGGGTCGAGTGACTGTCCCTGGTTAGGTTGGGCCCGGGGGGGCCCTTCAGCGTGGACGTGGTGGCCGGGGGGATACAGTGCCTGGTACGGGGGGGGGTGGCCCCTGGTGGTGGATGGGGTATGGGGGTGGAGCGCCCGGTGGCTGCCATCCCATACGCTGGTGCTGCTCGTTCACGGGGGGTTGTGGCACGGTGGGGTAGGGTGGTGGGCAGTGGTAGTGGTGGGGGTGGTGTTGGTGGTGGTGGTGGTGGGGCCGCTGGTGGTGGTGGCGCTGGTAGTGGCGGGGATGGTGCTGCGGGTATGGCACAAGGACCCCTTGTGGATATTCCAGTCCCCCTGTTGGGGGTGGCGGGTCGGGCATCGCTTGTAGTGCCGGGGGCCGTACTGTTTGGTGGGCGGCAGGGGCGGGTCGGGGGCCGGGCTTGACAGTTATTGTGGTCGAGGGGTCCCACGTCCCTGGGTTGGTTTGGCCGGCGGCGGTGGTGGTTTGTGGGGGATGGATGACGGGGCGCTTGGAGATGGGGATTTTGACGAGGGTTTGGACGGGGTCGTGTTGGGTGGCCGCCTCTGTGGTGGTGGCGGCCGCTGGTGGGAGGGGGGCGTGGGTTGTGGTGGGTGGGGGGTCCTGGATTGGGTTAGGGTTTGGGTTAGGGCGGTGTCGCTTGGGTTTGTGTCGTTGCGTTTGTGGTGTTGTGGACTGTGTGGGGTGGTGTTGGTGGTGATGCTGCTGCTGGTGGTGCGCTCGTTTGGGCGCCGGCTTGGGTTTGGGGTCAGGTTTTGATTTGGGGTCCAGTTCGGGGTTGAGGAGGACTTTGGTCCGGAGGTGTGTGGGCATCGGTGCCGGGTAGGGGGGTTTCCCGGTGTGCTGCCGGGGTGCCTGGGTCGCCTGTGTGGGGGTCGGGGGGTCCCCAGTAGTCTGGCGTGTGACCGCAGCTTTGGCTTTTGCCGTGGCCTTGTGGATGAGGTTGGCGGCGAGGGGGGGGTCAGAGGATGAGGTGGAGGACGTCGATGAGGCTGAGGACGAGGAGGAAGTGGTGGTTTTGGGGGACGCGGGCTGCGCTGTGATGCTGGCAGTCGCGGGTTTGTGGGCAGCGGCTTCTGCTGCTGCCACGGCGGGGAGGATGGAGGGCATGTCCTCAGGCCGTAGGTTTGGGGTGGGTGGCTGGGCCGTGGCGGGGGCTCCGGCCGTGACCTGGCGGCCCGGCGGGCCGATCTGGTCGGCAGCGGTGGGGGAGGGAGGCGCGCGGCTGTGGCCTTCTCCATCTGGGCTTGGCTTGGCCGGGGTCCTGCAATGTGTGAGGCTGTGTGGGTTGGCGTCCGCGGGGGGGAACAGTTCGCCCGGGCTGCATTCGGGGGCCGGGGGGGGTGGGCCTGGGTTTTCCGGGGTGTGCGCGGGGGGCGTGTGCGGGCCACTGGGCAGGGTGGGCGTGCCGCGGGGCATGGGGCGCCCCTCGGTGGGTGTGTGCGGGTTGTCGAGTGTGGGGGGTGGTGAGGGGTGTCCGGCTGGTGGGTCCGTGGCGTGCGTGTGCTGTTTTTTGGGCGGGTGCAGGAGGCCCGTGTCGCGGGGCCCGGGGGTGCGCACGATGGTGGGCATGTGTGGGTCTCCGGCTGGGCAGCCAGAGGGGAGGGCACGGGCGGGGATTGCGCGCTGGGGTGTGTTGTGTCGGTGTATGTGTCCGATCACAGCGGCGTGCTTGCGTGGTTAGTTGTAGGCTGGGCGGTCTGGAGGAGAAGCTTGCCGTCTTCTGCTGCTGCGGCAAGGATTTCGCAGACGAGCTTGCGTATTTGGTGGACCTCTTGGTCAGTGGTGGGAAGGGGGTATGCTAGCTCTGGGCTAAGACCCAAGCGGCTGAGGACCCTGTGGATTGCGTGGTACCCGCAGGTGAGGGAGTGCTGTGGTCTGGGGGCGGGGGGTTCTGCCGCGTGTCCGGGCCTGCCTCGATTTGTGTGTTGGCGGTGGGGATCGCCCAAATCCAGGCCACGGTTCCCGTGGATGGCCAGCGGCGCTGGATCCATTGGGTCAGGCAGAGCATGGCCAGTCCCAGGTGGTAGCCCGCTTTCCCTGAGGTGATTTGGGCCAGGGCGCGGGCCGGGGGCTTGTCCCCCGGCTGGAGGACGCCCCTGAGGACCCTGTGCGGGGTGGTGGGGTCCCCTACTGCCCCTGGTGGGGCGGTCCCTGGGGCGAGCATGGTGTCTGTCCCTTTGACGAGCCATTGCGGGCCGGGGGACGTAGCTGTAGCGGCCACCACGTAGTAGTGCCCGCGCTCGAGGACTGTACACCAAACCTCCGGCGAGGGGTGGTCACTGTCTGTAGGTGGGGGAGGGAGGTCATCGTCTGGGGTGCGGAGGCCGGCGGCGCGGAGGGCGGTGTTGCGGGTTGGTGCGGTGGCCTGTTCCCATTGCTCCGGGTGGTTCGGGTCTGCTTGGTGGTCCTTCTCCGCTGGGGCTCGTCGTAGGCGTATGGCCCCTCGACGTGTGACATTGGTGTCAGTGTCGTGTGTCAGGGCCTGGCCCCACTCGATGGGGGGGATCCAGACGTGCTGGCCCTGGCTGTGTTGGCGGGCTCGCCAGAGTACGAGGTCTACGATGGCCTGGTGGAGGCCGTTGCCTGGGGTGGTCAGGTCCCGGAGGGCTTTGACGGTGAGCTTGGTCCAGTCCTCTTGTAGGCGGTACCAGCCCAGAAGAGTGCTCAGGGCCCTGCCTTGGAGGGTTGCCCGGATGAGGTTGGGGTCGCGGATGGTGGTCGGTGTGAGGGAGGGGTGCCCCGGGTCCGGGGGGGGCGGCCTGGGTGGGTTGCCGGGGTGCTGCACGACCACGTCGACGTATGGTTGGCCCTGGTAGGGCTCGGCCGGGCTGGGCGATGCCGGGTGGCTTCTTGGGTGAAAGGTGGGCTTTGGGGTGCTTTGGTGGTGTCTTGGAGGCCTGCGGATGGAGATGGGGGGCGTGTGCGGGGCACGGTGGGTTAGTGGACGTCTGGGTCATGCACGGCATGGTAATGGATGAGACGCTGCATGTGTTTCCTGGTGGTGGGGTCGGTGAGTTGTTCCGCGTGTGTTAACAGGAGGTGTTTGCGGTGTACCATTTGGCCCGCTGCTCTGCGGACTGCTTCTAGCTGGAGGTGCGCTACTGCCTCCATGGGGCTTTCCGTGTGTTTGGCGAGGTGCCGGTGTAGGGCCTGTGTCACCGCCCCTCTCATGGTGGCTTCCTTGAGCAGGGGATCCCTGAAGAGGTGTTCGGTGGCCTGGTGTGCGTGGCTGTGGGTTGGCCAGCCTTCATGTTGTCGTAGGGTTTCTGCCGGGGACCAGCCCACTAGCGTGTCCCTGCCTGTATGGAGGGGGCATTTCTTGAAGTGTTCCCAGTCCTCCGGGGTGGTGTGGTCGCACGGGCAACGGGTGTGTTCTTCCGGGACGTGGATGTGCTTGCGGGCGAGCCATCTGGCGACCCTGTTGAGGAATGGTAGTTGCTCCCTGAGGAGCTGGATGCGTCGTTTTTGCAGGTGGGCTGGGACGTTTGCTTGGCGCAGTGCTGAGTGGTAGAGGGGGATTTGCAGTTTCTCCTGGAGCTCCTGGATGTGTGCCGGGCTGTCCGTGTCGCCGAGCACGCGGGCGAGATGTTGGATGGGGTAGGGGTAGTGGTATGCTCTGTCGTGGGAGGAATAGGGGGCGTCCTCTGGTACCCAGTCCGGGGTCTGATGGGGCTCCGGTTTGGGGGGTATGTGTTGGAGGTGTGTGTGGTTTCGGCCGAGGTCGGGGATCTGGAGGGTTGGCTGGTGTGTTGTGCGCTGGTGTACTGCCTGGTTGTCAACCTTACCATTTCCGTATTAATGCCTGCGGGACTCTTGTTTCACGATGTGGAGTTGGACATAGGGGGAAAGGCTGCGAAGGGCTTTCCAGAGCAGCAGTGCCTGGGTGCCGAGGCTTGTTGCGGTGGCTTTGTGGAGTGGTTGCCTTGCTATGCGGAGGAGCAGGTGTGTGTCGACAGTGGCCTCTACCACAAACCAGACCTGGACGATGTGCGGGAGGTGGGCGGGTAGGTGGGCCGCGATTTCGGCGATGGCGTCAGCCATGGCCCCCAGCTCCCCGTGCGAGGAGGCCCCGTAGGTGGTGTGGCCCGTGTGGTGGTCCATGTGGTAGTCTCTCCCGGTGTGGGTTAGCTGCAGGGTGGCCCCCCCGGTGATGGGCGTGAGGGCGGATTCGACTGAGGCGTCGGTGAAGAAGAGCCGGTCCGCCGGTGATGGTTGTGGGAGGCGGCATTGGTTCATGGGCAGGTAGGCGTATATGGCGAGGCCCGTGGTGAGGTGGGCCACCGGGGTTGTGGGCTGCAGGACGGGGGTGGCGTACACCCCTATTTCTTTGGAGATGATGTGTTTCGCTTGGGGGGACATGGCTATGAGTCCCTGTTCCGGCTGTCCTTGTGTGAGGTAGGAGTAGATGTGGTGGAGGATGTAGGCTGTGTCTGGGCTTAGGTCGTGGCATGTGAGAGCTTGTGTTTGGTGCTCCGGTGTGTGGCAGGAGTGGTGGAGGGATAGTAAGGGTGCTCGTGCTTGCCCGTTCTGCCTGGTTCGTACATGCTGTAACGGATGGCGACCCCTGCCGGGTCGGGGCGGGGCCAGGTGGGCGTTGTGTTGAAGAGCCATTGGGGTGTGTGGTCGGGGTTCCACGCTACCGTGGGGTTTGCGTCGGTGCGGTGGAACCATGGGGCTACCCATGCCTAGGCTTGTGGTGGTAGTTGGGTTGTGGGGTGGGTGTGGTGGCGTGCTATGAGGTGCAATACGGGCCATGGCGTGGTAGGTGCCTCGGGGTCACAGGCCCAAGATGTGCGTGGCATGCTCTGGGAGTCATGGGGGACTTTCAGTAGGTCTCGGGCGGTCATGTAGTGCTTCGGTATGCGCCATTCTGCGCGGTGGTGGATGACGGTGGTCTGCGTGGGTTTGGCTTCATTCGGGGCCAGTAGTAGGGTTAGCGGTGGGACTGGGCCCGTCACCCGGGGAACGGGTTCGTGTTTCGAGCCGGTGGGTGCTTAAGGCGGTGTCGCTGGGACGGGTCGGGGGTTGCTGCTTTTTGAATTCTCGGTAGGCTGCTCGCATGTCTGTGCTTCCTGGCAGAGTGTGGCCCCTGCTCGTACCGTCTGCGTGAGGTACTGATGGAAGGGGCGGTATTGCGGCCATTCGGGAAGTTGTAGGAAGGGGGTGTGGTGTGCTCCGCTGTGGTGAAGGACCCGCATTTGTGAGAGGGTGACATATACTACGGTGATGGACGCCCCCACGAGGTCTATGGTGTTGATGGTGCCCTTGGGGTGATGGTGGAGGTCCCCGCAGAGGACCACCAGAGGCCCTTCCTCCGGGCATGTGTGGTTGGTGAGAATGGCGTGGTGTGGGGACGGGAGGAGAAGCTGCAGGTGGTTCCACAGGCGCGTATTCATGGTGGTGGGCATGCCCGTCTGGTGGAGTATCCAGCGTGGGCATGTGTTGCGGGCTTGTTGTGCGGATTGGAGGCGGATTGTGGCGACCTCGCGGACCTCCGGCGAGTGGTTGTGGGTCATGCGGTGAAGGAGGAGGGCGGTGTGTCTGGTGTAGGCCGCTTTCACCTCGTCCCCTATGGCGTCCCCATAGTGGGGTCATGCCGCCCGGTTGGGGCGGGCTGGTATGGAGGTGGGCCAGCCCCCGTGTGCTGCCCATGCCTTGGTTACGGCGCGTCTGGCCGGTTGGAGGGCGGTGGTGGGGTGTGTCAGGTGGTGTGCCTGGAAGCCTATCTAGGCGTTCAAGACCCCGGTGAGGTAGTACGCCAGGCTCTGGTGGGACAGGGAGAGGGCCTTGGTGGTCGGGGACGCAGATCTGGGGAGGTGGGCGAGGTGTGACTGCAACTTGGGAGGGAGGGTGGCGTCCTCAGGGTTGGTGGCCTGAATTACCCCCAGGTGGGTGGTGGTTGACACGACTTGCATGGGGGGTCCTTGTGGCCCTAGGGTGGGGGGTGTGGCAGACCCCTTGATCATTGCCACTGACTTTGTGGGGTGGACGATGAGGTTGTTGCGGGAGAGGTAGGAGATGGTCACGTCCAGTAAGTCGTTGGCCTGCTGGGTGACCGTTGGCCCGGGGTCTGGGGCGTAGGGTTCGTGTGGTGTGTGTGCGACCGTGAGGTTGGTGTCGTCCGCGAAGCCCACCAGGGGGGAGACGAGGGGGTAGGGTGCGTAGGCCAGGTAATCCTGCTCGATTGTGAGGGCCACGGGGAGCGTGACGAGGAGGTATAGGAAGGGGCCTTCTGCTCCTCCTGGGGGGACCCCGCTGCCTGGCTCCGAAAGGGGGTGAGGCCTGCTCCCATGCGGACCGTGTACTTGCGGGTGCGGATGTAGCCGGAGGCGAAGTTGTAGAAGGGGAGGCCCAGGCGTTTCCACACCGCCTCCAGAAGGAGCCAGGGGGTGTTCGGGAAGGCTCCTTTGACGTCGAGGGAGGCGATGATGAGGTCTACCGGGTCCATGTCGGCGATGGTGTCCTGGAGGAAGATGGCCTCGTGTGGGGACCTTCCTGGGATGGCCCCCCAGAGGCTGGCGGGTATGTGGGGGTCCAGGTGGGGGCAGATGCGGGGTAGGAGGACGGTCCAGACAATTTTGACCTCCGTGACTGCACAGACTATGGGGCGCCAGTTGTCCGGGTTGGCCCAGTCCCCCTTTTTGTAGAGGGGGCGGACAACGTTTGCCCAGTCTGGTGGTAGGCGGGTTTGCCCCGTGACGATGTCCCAGAGGCGGTGGGCGAGGATGCGGAGGAGGTGGGCAGGGGGGTGGTAGTTTGCCTCCGCAGAGAGGCCGTCCCAGCCTGGGGTTTTGTGTTGCCGGAGACTGTGGATGGCCGTCCGGACTTCGTGGATGGTGAAGGGGCGCTTTTCCAGTTGCCTCCTCTGGGCGTGGTTGAAGACCCAAGGGAGCCGGTCGATTTTGGCCTGGGTGTCCGTGTCCAGTGTATCTTGGGTGGGCGAGTGTTGTTTGAGGAAGCTGTCTTGGGTGGCTTGGAGCACGGTGGCTGGGTGGCTGGTGAGGGAGCCGTCCTCCTGTCTGACCGTGGTGATGGTGCGGTGGCCGGTGTCAGTCATGGCGTCGTTGAGGTGGCGGATGGCCTTGTAGGGGAGCTCATGTTGCGCATACCGTTCGTGTTCTTGGGCGATGCGCTGTTGCCTGTGGATGTACCACTGCTGCAGGTCTGCCCTGATGTGGGCTATCTGCGTCCTGCAGTGGTGGATGTGTCGGCGGGTTGGGGGGGGTGTCTGTGTGGAGGAGGGTCGCCAGTTGTTGCTTCGCATGCCAGAGGTCATGGAGCATGTCCCCTAGGGCCGTGGGTGGTTGGTCGTTGTCAGTGTGGGGGTGTTGCTGGAAGCCGCAGGCGACGGCGGCCGTGCGCATGGCTGTGAGTAGGTCGGTGGGGTCCGGTTGGATGCGCCGGGCGCGGTCTATGGCCCTGTGATATTGGAACCAGGCCTGTTTGTCGTGCAGTGGGGGCATCCTCAGGCGGGGTGGTAGGCCTTGGTCCGCATCTTCTGGGGGGCTGGGGGGATGGTTTGGGATGGTGAGGCGGATGTGCAGGGGGCTATAGCCTGTGTGTCCCAGCGGGAGGGGCCCATATCGGGCCTCCGCCCAGATGATGTGGGTGGGGTCGCCATAGCATACGTCGATGCGGGAGTGGGCGGCATCTGCTTGGTGGGGGAAGTGGGATGGTTGGCCTTCGAGGTTGGCCGTCAGGTCCACGAGCCCCAGTATTTCGATGGTGTCGCGGACTGCATGGTCCTGGGGTGTGGCCTGTCCCCCTCGGTCTGCCGGGGTGGGGGCGGCGTTCATGTCGCCGATGATGATTGTGGGGGCGAGCATTGCCATCTGGCGGTATGCCTCAGCCAGGGCTTAGAGGAAGGGTTCCGTGGCGTCGCCGAAGGGGACGTGGGCGTTGATGACATTGAGTTGCCATCTGTCCCCGACAACCTCGTAGACGCCTAGCCTTACTGGGAGACTGAGGTGGTGGACGAGGTGGACGTGGATGCCGGTTCGGGCGTACAGGGGGGTCCCCTTGTGCCAGTAGCTTTTGTACGCTTTTTGGTCCGGGGTATATATGGGGGTGGTTTCTGGGGGGTCGTAGCGTTGTAGGCCTTGTTCCTGGAAGGCGAGGAGGTGGGGAACCTACTCCGGTCCCTGTGCCATCGGGAGCTCTTGGGGGGCGGTTGTGGCGTCCTTGGAGTATGTGACGGCCGGGTGGTTGAGGTCGAGGAGGTTGACGGTGGCCTCGGTGGGGGCGGGCCGGGGCTGTGGAGGCTTGCGTCCTCGGCCCTTGCCCCGTCAGGAAGGGGGACTGGGGCCCGGGGACTTTTTGCCTGGTGGTGGGCGCTTGGGTTGGCGCGGTGGGGGGAGGCCTTGGCTCCACTCAGGGGGGAGTTCCCCAGTGTATTTGGTGCCTCTGTGGGCCTTGTTCTCGTCGGTGCGGAGCCGGACGGGGTGGGCGCTGTTGAGCTCCAGGGTGTGGCCCTCTGGTTTGTCCGGGGCGCCGCTGCCTTGGTCCAGCTCCTTTTGGCGGTGCCAGACCACCGGGATCTGTGGCCCCCCGTTGTCCCCCAGGTCGCGGAGGCGGTATTGGATTGTGCCCTCACACCAGATCCAGTCGCCCGTGTGGTCGTTGCGGAAGGGCTGCTGGACCTTTGCGCCTTTTTCGAATCCTGGGTACGCCTCGGATTGGGGCGGTGCTGGTGGCGGGAGGGAGGATGATGAGGATGCCTGGTCCGGGTGGGGTGGTGGTAATGATGGGAGGGAGGATGACGAGGATGCTTGGTCTGGGTTTGCCGGGTGGGTCGGGGGGGGTGCGGGGGGTTGGGAGTTTGCTGATTTCCTGGCTTGGTTGGGGGCGGGTGAGCCCCTTTTCTGTCTCGCTCGCTTGGGTGGGACCGGAGGTGGTGGGGCTGGGGGGGGCGTGGGGTTGGAAGAAGGGGTGCGTAGCTTGCTGGCCCAGATCCCTTAGCGGGGGTTCTGCCGGCGTTTGCATGGTTGCTTTCGCGTGGCTGCGCGTGAGGTCGACGAGCTTGCGCACGGTCTCCGGGGGGTCGGTTGGCCATGGCAGTGCGGCCGGGCTGTTGTCGAAAGGGTGGTGGAGGTGGTAGTTCCTCATGGCCCTGGCCTACATGACCCAGGCCTCCGTGGGTTCTGGTGTGTCTGGGCCGTTTGGGGACGCTTGAGCCCAGTGGAGTGCTGTGTGGAGGGCTTCCCAGGGGGCGCTCTTGCGGTCTGTGAGGGTGGTGCCCTGGAGGAGTCGCTGCCGGCCTCATGGGGGGTCTTCCGGGTCCGACTCCGGGGTGTAGGCCTGGGCCGCCATGAGGACTCCGTGTGCCCAGTGGAGGACCCACCATCGGGCGTCCGCTTTGAGGATGTGGATGGCGGGTTGTTGGGGGGGGTTGTCCAGGGTGTCCCACGATGCAATGGCTAGTTCTATCCTGGAGGGGTGGAGGTGTGGGGTGGCTCTGCGGCTTAGGAGTTCATCGATGTGGAGGGGGGTGACGGGATCGTTGGGGCCTTGCGGTGGTGCGGGCATCGCTGGGATGGCTGTGGGGTCCCAGTGGTGTTCGTGGGCGGCGAGGGTGTATAGGGCGGCAGTGATGATGTGGTGGGCTTGCCCCTCCAGATCGATGTGGCGCTCCGTACCGAAGTCTTTTGGTAGGTGGGCTGTGGGGTGGACGGTGATGTGGGCCAGGGCGCGTTGGTGGGCCTTTTTTCCCCCGTCTGGTGCCTGCGCCCGTTTGTCCACCGGGATGTGCTGGTGTTGGTGTTTTGGTGGGGGCGGTCCCAGGGCGAGGGATTCTACTCCGTGGAGGGGGGTGGCGTGTTCCCTGGACCTGTTGGGCAGGATGTATATGCCCGGGTCCCCCGGTACGGTGCCCAGGTACATGTTGCCCGCGATGGTTGGGGCTGGGAGCGGTTGGCGCAGGGGAAGGTGCATGGGGTGGAGCAGGGCGGGTCATGGTGCTCACACCGGGGGTGGTTGATGCCGTACGGGGTGATGTGCACGGCGAAAAGGCTGACGGCGCGCTGGAGTTTGTGGGGTTAGATGTTGTTGTGGCGCGCCACCGCCCGTGTGTGGATACGCGATACCTCACCCTCGCCATCACCAACAGAACCACCACCCTCACCATCAGTGTCCATGACACCACCAGAGGCACCAACACCACCAGCGACGGCGACAGCGACAACAGTGACTGCCTGACCCACCAACGTCACCATCAACTAACGCGATCCCTGCACCAACCTCACCTACACTAACGCCTATACCGCCCTCACCAACGGCACCGGCAGCGGCACAATCATCCTCTCCAACACCCACACCACCCTCACCACAAACAACACCACCACCCCCCAAGGGTCAGGGCTCGCGAGGAACGGAACAGCAGAGCGAGCACACCACCACCCGCACGCGTCGCCCAACCTATCGTACATCGCTCCGCAACACCGCAGCCACACCGCCCGCCCGCTTCCCCCGACAGGACGTGTGCTGCAGCCCACTGCTGGGACGACGACTACGACGTCCTGCCCGCCATTCGACACCTACTGGCAGCCACGGCCCCGCGCCCACAAGCCCACCAGCAACCCACGAAATCGCAGGAGCCCGACCACCCCATGCCACCACGCTCCATATCCTCCGCGTCCACCGCAGACCAGAACGCGGAACACCAGCGAGAGGAGCCCGACCACGCCGCCACGCCCCCACCACCTCCCCCCCCAAAGAACATCTACGCCACACTGGCCGGCACCCTAGCCCCGGTGGACGCCGAGCAGTACTACCAGTCCATCCAACGAGCCCTCCCAGCGGACCACGCGACCCTCCAGGGGTGGAAGCAGGAGAAAAGGAACGACAACGAGTGGGGCACGGAGGAAGACCTTCTCTGGGAAGACACCTGGAAAGGCACCATGGACGCCTTCCTGGAAGCGGCAGCCGAAACCTACCCCCGCCCGCTCGGGGACACAAGGCACGGCCTCCACGCCCTCCTACCATTCCACAGCTGGAAACACCGCCACACCATCACCCTCCACCCCCTCGACCACAATCCACACCGATGGACACCTGAAGACGACGCCACCGCCGCCATCACCATACAGCAAAGACCCGAGAACCCAGAGGAGTACCACATCACCTGGAACGATCCGGCACCCCACCCCCCCGCCTCCCCCACCCTCCCAGACGTCTTCGCCGCCATCAGCGCAGAACTGCAGGAAGCGAAAGCCCCACAACAAACGGACGACGAGATGACTCAGGCACCATCCCCACCAACCACACAGGAAAGCCCCCGCACAGAGCCCCTTACCCAACCCATCACCACAATGTAACTCCCCCCACAGCACCGCACCACCCCGGACCGCAACGGGTTTCGAAACCTGCCACGGGAATGGGCGGTCCACAACAGCACACTCCAATGGGACGAAATCACACCGGGGCTCCAGACCATCCGCCTCGGCTCGATCACCGAACCCACCACCACCTGGACACTACCAACGGACCGCCACCACCTCCTCCTCACCGTCCAAGGGGATGCCACCATCACACCAACGGAGAGAGACCCCATAACAGCAGCCCCCACCCACGCCGTCCATATACCCCCGCAAGCGTCGTCGGCACCTATGACGGTACATCCGGGCCCCAACCCATGGCAGGCCATCGTCATCACCTACCCCAGCCCCAACGACCACACACACACCTGGCAGCAACGGTGGAAGGACATCCGTGGGGACCTCCTCCAGGAACACCTAGGTCTCACGCGCACCCACCACATCCTCCACCCAGTACGAGGAGTAGGCCAAGCACCACATGGCATACACACCCCGGGGTTATGGGCGTACGCCACACCCAGAAACCCACAAGCAGCGGAGGACATCAAGACCGCGCTATCCATCCAGCAAGCCCAGACCCAGACCCCACACCGCAACACCCAACAAGGCTACACCATTTGGTGGGCATACCAAGACCACGACACCCTCACCCCCCAAAACCAGGCCCCCCCCCCCTAGACACCAACACAACCGCCCTCCTCCAGGCCGCAGCAGCGGCAGCCACCCGAGTAGGGGGGCCGGGAACCTGGAGCCCGCAATACCTGGTCGCAACCAAAGTGGCGCCCCAGGCGAAAGCCCAAGAAAAGCCCCCATCGCCGAAACCACTCCACCCCCCACTCAAACTGGACACGATGGAGCACACCCCCCACGACGAATGGGGGACCCACTACATCATCCCCCACACCACCACCCGCAAGAACGACGCCGCCAAGATCACCGTCACCCGCCACCTCCCCCACACCACGCAGGTGTATGAGCTGACGGCCCCCAACGTCCTCGTCACCAATCGCCGACACGGCGAACGATACACCATACAGGCGGAGGGGGCCGCCACGACCACCCTGTACACGTGGACAACACGAGCGGACCTCCCACACCCCACCCTCCATCACGCCCCCTCCTGGCCAACCCCCTTCCACACGGCAGACCGCCCCAACAAGAAGCCCAAACACACAGGCGTACAGACCCCCGCCCAGGAGGCCCAGCACCGACACGATGCAAGGCGCAAGGCCCGCACCCTCCACGACGACCACACCATCCCCCGCATCAGCGCCCCCCCCGCCAGAGTGTCTGATGCCACCCACAACTGCACAATCACAGGCATCATCACGGACTGCCTGAACCCAGCGGCGTCAGGGGCGGACGCCGTGTGGATCAGCGAAGGGCGCCACCCCTGACGGGCCAGTTGGTAGTTTTCAGTACGATAGCTAGTCTTGGTTGCGTAGCGCAGCCCAGACTCTTTTTGTCCTGACAGCTCCAAAGGTACGAAGAAGAGCCCACTGCCAAAGTCGCAGTGCAGAGAGTAGGGGCGCTGGAGTGACAGCATTTTTACCTGGGGGTTTCTTCGCAGGAAGTCGGTACGAATGACGATGTCAAAGGCGTCGGTGTCCAACACTCTGCAATTTTGGGTCACAGTTTCGTCGCCAAGACAAATAGTCACATCGACTCCCCCCAAGGAATGGATGGAACGCCCATCCCCTACTCTTATGGCCACTGTCTTAGTTTTCTTCAAAGTCTTTAGCAGGCGCCGGGCCACTATAGAAAGTGTTGCGCCCGTGTCAAGCACTGCTCAAAACACTTGATCCCCGATTTTCACGAGGATCCAGAAAACCAAGTCCTCCTCTTCGGAGCTGCCCTCCCACTCCTCAGCAGGGAATTTGACATCCACCCCTGCAGCCATGAGGGACTTGGCCATCCAGGCCAGTCGCCTCTTCTTGGAGTTATTCCCCTCAGGGGAGGCTTTATCCCCCTGTGGGCGCTTCTTGGGGTCACCCTCGGCAGGAGAGAGAGAAGTAGCGGGTGCTGAAGAGCACCTCTGGTGGTTTGGGGTTCCAGCCTTGCCACCCCCTTTACCACCTCCTTTACCACCCTTATCCCCATTCTGGGGAGTTCTGGTGGGTGTTTGGGTCTTCTGGCGTTCAGCCTCCTGCCGCTTGTGTTTGTCACTTTCTCGTTTCTTTATGTGACACTCGTCCTCGTAGTGACGACGTTTGCCACAGTAACCACAGGTGATGGTACACCTGAAGTGGTCCTGATGGGTCACAGTTTTCTCATCTTTGGTGTGCTGCTGTCGTTTCATCTGCAGCATACAACCACTGCGGTGGTCGCAGTCAGGGACATGACAAGGTCCCCCCTTGTCATTGACAGGCTTACAGTAGAACAGAGGGGGTGTACCTGCTTCAGGTCTAACCTCATTCATGGCACGCAGGTTACCCCTTCCTTTACCACCACTGTGGTTGGCGTTAGTGGGATTTTTAGGCCCTTTCCCTTCGCCACGTTCGGGGGTACGGGTACCACCTCAACCCAGGTGTTTCTTGAGAAATTTCTCCATGTGGGAGTCATTCTCCCTCTCAAGGGCTAGCTGGATCAGCAGGTCCACCAGGTCGTCGTACGTGTGTGTCCGACTCTTCCTCTCAGAGGTAGTGCGGCAATCGTCCCACGTACGTTGGGGGATCTTACTCATGAGCCACAGGTGGGGCTCAGTGGCTCCATAGGAACCCACGTTCATCCGTGAAAACAGATACTCTAGGTCGCACACGTATTCAGAGACTCGCGCAGCGGAAGGAAACTCAGGGAGCATAGGTAGCTCCTCTATCTGTGTGCGCACACTGAGGTCAGTCTCATAGACCGGGAAAGCTTTCTCCAGTCTTTGGAGCACCTCAGCCCACGTTGAAAAGGTTTTCACAATCTGCTTCACCTGCTTTTGCAAAAATTTCTTTTTGCATGAGCGTTTCAACAGTGAACATTTAGTGGCCACATCCACATGGGATTGGCCAGTCAGCAAAAGAAACTCAGCAAATTCTTCTGCCCATTCGGGCAGATTTTTCGGGTTGAACTCTGGCAGTTGCAGCTGGATGTTCGCCTGGGCAATGGGTTTGCCACTCTTCCCACCCCCTGGGGTTAGGCCTGAAGGGTGGGGAGGTACGCCGGCGAGGGGTGCCAGGGCTGACAGCCCTCTTTTCTCAGTCTCTGTCACAGGCACGTCCTGTAGTTCAGCGATAGGGACTGTCCTAGCGCGAGGATGAAAAGGGCTGGGGCAAGTGACCTTGGGTAGCAACCTGGACACCCTTGATCTTTTGATATCTTCAGCCAGCGTGCTCAGTCCGGGTGAGGGTAGGGCCAGTGCTGGCTGGGGTAAGGGTTCAGTGATACCCCATTTAGCATTGACAGCCTCAGAAAGGGCTGTCACATCAGGATCTTCGGACCCAGACAGTAATTTGGCCAGTAGTTCGGCCGTACGATCCAGGGCCCCATAAGTTGGCTCTGGGAGATGGGGATCTTTCACAGGGCTCCTGCTAGTGATTGGCAGCTCTGCACGCCACACTGGCTTTCTAGGTTGCCTAGGTAGAGACACTGTGGCGGCCAGGTCCGTAGGTGGGCTGGAGTAAGGGTAGGAACCCATGTCCGTGTACGGTGGGGATCCGAAGGCGTCTAGTGGTACCTCTCCATCTTCGCCTGTGACGAACTTGTAGTACTCCTCCCGGAGAATAGATTCGTTGATTCTCCTTCTAAATTCGCCCTGTTCCTCAGGTCCTCCAGCTGGAGTAGCCGTTGAAGAAGAAGCAGGGCGTACAGATCTGGAGATTGACGCAGCAACTCTTCGGCGGAGATGCTGCAGGCTGTCACCACGGGCCGCTAAGGCCTCTGTGGTTAATCTGCACGCTTCTTGTTCCGCACTTCTGTGTACTGGATCTTCTTGAGACACAGATGCAGCTTTGAGCTTGGGCTCACTCATTGAGGTGGGCCCACTGTTGCCAAGCTGAACTTGTACACTCCGAATTGGCCAGGTCCTGGCAGACATCTGTACTGATGGTGTGCACATTTTGTTTCTGGTTTTGGCCTGTGTACTTCTCAGAGTCGGTTCGAAAGGCTCTCAAGGGTTACCCCTGCTACCACAAAGATGTCCTTGATTAGTGCCCTATTGATTTTGATGAAGTCCTGCAGGTTTTGATGTTGAAAACCCAAACCAAAGCAGTAAGTAGAACAAGAACAGGATGTGGATCGAATCAATGAATAGTTTTGAAATTCAGTGTATCACAGAAGCGCTGCAGATAGACAAAGCAGGCTTAAATACAAAGATTCAATCACAAAGGGACAAAACAAATGATTTGAAGTGAAAACTGGCCTGACTCTAGCCTCCACGTTAGCATCAAGCACTTCATGTGCACTCTTTTGGATGAAATGGAGCTGGTTAGGAATATGGGGCAAAGGAGTTAGGCTAGACACAGAATATGACTTGGCCAAGCAACTGAATTCAAAAACAGTTAAAAGGTAGAACCACAATAAGTGGTAGAAACAGTTGAGTATAGGGGTCTTGGGGTGGGGGACCACTAGGCTTAACCTCCAAGGCCTTAGTCATGAAATGCCTATTTAACTTCGGTAGAACCTCCATGAAGGAAGATACCTCCACTCAGTTGAGTGGTAGGGGTGAACTTCATGGGGGGCTAGGGTTATAACCCTAGTTACTTTGAGAAACTGTACCTTAAGCTTCAAAAGAGAGATAAAAATACTTAAGTAAGTCTTAGCATCAACAAAGGAGTTTGAAGGGGCGCTTGGCCTGGATCAAGCCCTCCAAGAAAGACATGGCTGTGACTTTTTCTTACTTCTGGCGCTGGTGGACCTACCTGAGCCAGCTACGGCTCTCAGTACATCATATCCAGGGCGTCAAGAACGAGTGTGCGGACTACATCAGCCGCAACAACTTCGACGACATGATTGGTGCCAGGTCGGAGGAGCTAGCCAAGGAGGCGTTCAGCCGTATGGATGTCCACCTGGACTTGAACATGACCATGATCAGACCTCTAGATGGACTCCGACAAGTGGAGTACCTGAAGGAATTTGGGGATATCTACAAACGCCTGGAGAAGCGGCTCGAACCCGTCCCCGTCAACCAGGAACAGTGGAAACGGGACTAGACCTACCTCTGGCATGAGGACCAGAAAGTGGTGCCTAGCAACATCCCGGCGCTCCTCAAGTTGACTCATGAGTCCAGTGGTCATGTGGGGGCCAACCGTACCCTGAGGCTTCTCAAGCAGTGGTTCCACTCTACGTGGACGGATGACCAGCTGCGAAAAACCCTCCAGCCTATCGTGGACAAGTTCCCGTGTCGGTACTGTAAACCTGGGGATATCAGGGATAGAGGTCTCTATTCGACTCTCCCTATCCCCCACTGTGCCAACATAGTTCTCTACGTGGACTACACAGAGATGCCTAAGTTCGGGGGCTATGCCTTTGCGCTAGTGGTAACCTGTGGGCGGACCAGGTTTACCAGGGTGTTCCCATGTACTAAACACATCACCGGCGAGGAGACCATCAAGATACTCCTGAAGGAGTGGTTCTGTGTCTATGGGGCACCCAAAGAGATCAACTCAGACGAGGACGTCCGAGTACGCTCCGACACTGGCTGGTACAAGAGAGTCCTGAGGTCTCTCAATGTCCAGGTGTCAACGGGGATTCCCTATACTCATACGAGTAACCCCCTATGTGAGCAACAGATTCGTGTTCTCAAATAGAACGTGAGGATATGGTGCAAGACTGGGCGCAGCAAAGACTGGGTGAGACTATTCCCCGTCATATCCTTGATGATGAACTCCCAAGAGAGTTCGGCAACCGGCTTTACGCCCCATGAACTGTTCATGGGACGCCCGGCGTGGTTCCTACACCCTCCCTATCCTGAGGACTGCTACTCCACTGTGGGTAAGTGGTTGAAGGAGCAACAAGACAAGGTACACAAGGCCAAGGCTATGCTCCAGAAAGTGAGGGAGCGCCAGTGGAACAAGAAGAACAAGCACAGAGTGCCAGCCTCCTACCAAGAGGGAGACTGGGTGCTGGTGCACCACAGTCGGCTACCCGCCTGGCCACGCTCCACCAGCGATGACGCCTACTTTGGGCCCTACAAGATCCTATCCGTGGATGGTCACCGTATCACCGTGCGGTGTTCTCCCCGACTAGGGGGGACCCTGGTGTGCGCTGTCCAACAGCTCAAGCGCTACTACGACCCAGACGACCTCTGTGGGGAAGAATGGGAACTAAACGACGAGGAGATCGCCGCTGTGGACCTACAGGGGGCTGCCAGCCCAATGGAAGTAGAAGGAGAACTCCCCGACATGAATGCCGAGGAGATGGCTAAGGAAGGCTTCTACCTGGTGAATTCGGTCATCCGACACCGCTATCGCCGAGGGTCGCGTGTCCTCACCCTCTGGGAAGGGTTTGGAGTTGAAGAAGCTACCTGGGAACCCTTCTCTGCCTTGTTCTTCCTGACGGACGCCTGAATTCTGTTCTGGTAGACTACTTGTCCCACAACAACCTAGGGGAGTTGCTGACGTTTGCTGAGACGCTTGCCTCTCAGAAGAAACCTAGGGACTGAACCCTTCCTATACCTGCCTATCTGTGTGTGAGTGTGCTGATCCTAAGGACCTATGAGCAAGCTGCAAAGATGGTGTCCTAATTATACCCAAGTCTGCACCCTTGCTGAACCCGGCGTATGTCTTACCGGTGCCACGGGGTACGCCCCGGGTCTCTCCGTCCCTAGTTGCCCAATTTCTGTGCTGGCACCAAAAGTCCTTGGGGGAATACCCAGCGATAACGCCAAGGTGTTGGTGTTTCCTACCTGCCTGCCTACTATAGGGGAGGGGTGGCCAAAAGCTATGAGGCATGAAAACGCCTGTTTGCTACATGGCCAAAACCTAGACTACGACTGCCAGTGCCCACCAAAACCGTGATAAAATTTCAGGAAACAGGCGGTACAGTGACACACACACTACAGGTCCTACACTCACTACAGTGGCACCAGCCATCGAAGGATGAGCGGGCTCTGAGGCCCAAGCCCTCACCCTGGCTTACCACACCTACACTCACACGCTACTGGGGGTTGAATCAGAGCATGTCAGGGGCCCTAGTGGCCTACCTGTGAAAGGGACAAGAGAACACAGCGCTACTAAGCAACTGTGGCCTAGCAGGGACGCCACAACGCGTTTTCCTGTAAGGGCTTAGAGGAAGGGAGTGCTCAGGTTGCGAGCACAGCGTGGATGTTGAAGATGTCGGACTGCCCTCGCCACTCCTGGCTGTGGTGCAGTTTGTTGATTGTGTGATCAGCGCCCGTTTTAGCTTGGGCGGAAAAATCCAAAGTCGCCGAAGGCAACAGCAGCTGCACCAATTCACCCGGACCTGCCCACCTGTAAAGCAGAGGCAAATGACTTGGGTTCAAGACTGAGGAATCAAGACAGCCTCCACGTATTCTACGCTTCTCAGGCTGCCCTATAACACGCTGTTCCTGAACCCAAGTACAAGCAAGCTAGCTTAAGAAACTCCACCCATTCTCTTAAAGGACGTAGGGTGGAGCCCCTGGGTAACGTAAACAAGGGTTTTACGTGCGCAACACGCGTGGCCTACCCTTTAACGCGTCATGTGAATGCACGGGTATGCACGAAGGTTCCAATCTTTCGTTACAATCACTTTTTCCCTACCAATCCACACCTCAATTACGAACTCCACCAGGGGGTGGCCCCTCCTGGGCTCACTTACCTTACCTACCGCTGGAAAGCGAAGCAAGGGAGAGAGGAAACGGAACACAAGCAAAGCAAGCGTTTATGCACGCGTGTGTATGTTCTAATCACCCGATCTCACCTCTAATCATCTTGCAATCTTCTAAACTGTCCCTCTACACTATGTTTGCGTCGCTACATTGCACGTTCACAATTACACGAGACAAGCAATGTGCATGCTGCATACGAAGCGAACAAGACCTGTATGTTTATACCTTGTTCTTTGAATTCATCTTGAGTTTCTTGGATTCATTCTTCTTTATTGCTCCTAGAAGCAAACGTCGAATTTCTACGTCTATTATTTATTGTGTGTCTCGTCATTTTCCTATTAGAACGTGACATACTGTTATAATCTTATTATTTTCGTCTTCTCCAGCGCCTAATTAGGATGCGCTCCGACGCGCCGCCTTTCTCTGCGTGTAAATCCAGGAATTTAAAAATTCCTGAGATGAAAATAAAGTGCGTAAAAATGTGCATTTCATGCACATGAAGATTCTGGACAGGTGTGTGCCGTCAGAAAAATTCTAGGCCATCATTTGACGGATTTTGGTGTTTGCGTCGATCGTTGCGTGTTTGTCAGTCCCTCAACCCTTCGTCCTTTCTCTGCAGATATCCTGGAGCGCAAACAGTGGAGTAGGCCGTGTTCAGGCCGAAAAACTGACTCCTGGACCACTGTCCTGAACCTCCAACCCCCATGAGGGTAAATTAATTTTCAACACGCTAAGGACAGATCAGGTCTTACAGCAGCTTCATCGAGACCCCAGATTGCGTTTCCTGATCATATCCAGCGTTGGGTTTTGCGTATTGCACTACGTTTTGCCAATTGGAGGGAGAGGGTTGTGCACACATGAATGGGCATGCCCATTCTAACCCGCCACCAAGCCACAGCGGCCCCAGCGACGCCAACGAGCGCAGTGGGAGCTGTAGGTGTCTTTTCTGACTCAGCACAACCTGGCGACTGCCCTGATGCAGCGCCTTCTTTCCGGTGTTAGGGATGTTAGAGGAAATTTTAAATAGATGTTGAAACCAGGGGGAGGCCAAGAAAAATTCACTTTTTCCTTTAAAATGCGACAGTGGTGGCCACCACAGCACAACAGGGGAGTAAGAAAAAGTGTATTTCCCTGCCAAAAGGTTAGCTTTAGTTGTTATAGAGAGGCCTAAAGGCATAACACATTTTCATCTTAGTATTGGCCTATCCAAAAAGGGGTGACAAGACATTTTGACCTATAAAACCAAGCATTGAACTATGGATGTTGTGTGGACCGCTGACCCCCCAACTGATTGATCTTATACACCATTTCCTGGACTGACTGAGGCGCTGACATTGATCTAGCGCCTATACATTTTTCTATATTTTCTCATGAATGCTTAGCTATCCTAGCGGTCTGCACCCTAGGGGGCTGTGGCACCTCTTCTTGAGAGGTCCTGGGTTCAATTCCCAGTCAGCCTAGCTAAGTATGAATCTCCCATGTGATATTGCAGTGACCTCAGCGCCACAGGCCATGGCACCTCAGCAGTTATGGGACCCAAAACAAGGAGTGCACATCTCTAGATGGCACTATAAAAGAGAGGATGCCCATGTGGGCAGTTTTTCCATGTTTGTAGGATACTTTCTGACTATCTTTTCCTAAATCTGTAGTGATTGTGAGTTTCCTTTGTTGTATCACTATCTCCCTTGACTGCAGCCCTGCATGTTGTGGATTTGATCCTGTGGTCCTTTGCCTTGCAACTGTGGGTACTTATTTGGGTTGATTTCAGCAAAACTTATTTGTTTGGAAAACCTGAACTACATCAAGAAGCAGCAGTAGCAAGCAGGGACATCAATAAAACAATATCATCAAAGCAATCAACAGCGAAAGCCTGTTTTAACCTTCTACTACGGTTGATTACATACAAGATAAAAAAAAGTGTAATCACAAAAGCAGAACAAACTGTTGTCGTCCAGACCCCGAATGTGACCAACATTCTAACCAAAAACATGTAATGACCATAGGGAATGGGCAGGAGATGAAGGGTTAGGGTTAATGTTATTGTCCAGCAAATTTGTTTTTTTCTCTATGCAACGCGCCTGCGAAGGTGCTCCAGACTGTCACCACGGGCCGCTGAGTCCTCTGTGGTTAGAGGTATTCCTGGCGCTCCAGGTTCAAGTCTCGGCGCAACCACTTCATATTACTTGGGCGCTTCTTCGTCCGCCCTTCTGTGATGTACTGGATCTTTCTGAGACCCAAATGTGACCCTGAGTCTAGGCTCAGTGAGATTGAGCCAACTGTTTACTCCTGATAGGGTATGATCTTGATGACATTGCCACTCATGGGAGGGACATGTTTTTCAGCTGATATTGGATCTTGGATTGTGTATTGCTCGGTTTTGTTCAGGGTCCGTTGGAAAGGAACTCAAGGGATGCCTCTGCTACCGGAAAGATTCTTCTCAATTAGTGCCCTAAAGGTTTTGATGAAATCCTGCAGGTTTTTGGAGTTGGAAAACATGACCATAGCAACAAGTAGAGCATGAACAGGATATGGATCGAATCAACGAATGGTTTTGAAATCCAATGTATCACAGAAGGGCTGCAGATAGACAATGAATGATTAAGTACAAAGATTCAAACACAAATGGACAAAACAAATGATTTTATAAGGAAAACTGACATACGTCTGGCCTCGAGAACCAGTCCCAAGCACCTCACGTGCACCTTTCGAAATACAATGGAGTATGTTAGGAATCTGGGGCATGTAGGTTGGGCCAGACACAGGACATGGCTTGCCCAGCATGGCCAAGCAACTGAATTCAGACCCAGTTAACAAGTAGGCCCACAATAAGTAGGAACAACAATTCAGTATGTGGGAGACCACTAGGCTTAACCAACAAGGCCCAAGACATGGCAGTGACGTTTTCTTACTACGGTTGATTACATACAAAAGAAAAAGTGCGATCACAAAAGCAGAACAAACTGTTGTCGTCCAGACCCCGAATGTGACCATCATTCTAACAAAAAAACATGTAATGACCATAGGGAATGGGCAGGAAATGAAGGGTTGGGGTTAATGTTATTGTCGAGCAAATTTGTTTTTTTCTCTAAACTGTCCACTATTATGATAGAAATCTCCTTTGTACGAAACAAGAGAGTAGAGAACCATCATTTCGGTTTAGGGTTGGGCTCTCCACCACATTACACATGTGCTGCTTAAGGTTAAGCTAAAATCCTGTCACCCTTGTTGTCCCGGGGCTTGCCGGCAGTAATGCAAGATTTTATATTGTTGTGCACCAATAAGGTCTCCGCGCTGTGAAGTATAGCAATTTTGTGACTAACACAATGCTTCGACTGTGCATGGATCCGGTTGTGGACAGCATGTTAGGATTCCACGGGCCCATGAACACCGTACCGTTTGCTGCCCGTGGTGCATGATAAAATGGCTCCTATGGGTTAGGGCCAGGTAGCACTTAGGTGTGGGCGTCTCGGGAAATTAGACGCCAAGAAGCCGGAAAAGCTGATGGGAGGAATAAAGAGGATCTGAATGAAATCCATATTAGTCGTGTAGTCAACACTACCTACCATCAAATATCATCGAGAGTAAGAAAAAGTCACCGAAATTAAATAGGCATTTCATGCCTAAGGCCTTGGAGGTTACGCCTAGTGGTCCCCCACCCCCAGACCCCTATACTCAACTGTTTCTACCACTTATTGTGGTTCTACTTTTTAACTGTTTCTGAAATCAGTTGCTTGGTCAAGTCATATTCTGTGTCTGGCCTAACTCCTTTGCCCCGTATTCCTAACCAACACCATTTCATCCAAAAGAGTGCACATGAAGTGCTTGATGCTAACTTGGAGGCTAGAGTCAGGCCAGTTTTCACTTAAAATCATTTGTTTTATCCATTTGTGATTGAATCTTTGTAGTTAAGCCTGCTTTGTCTATCTGCAGCCCTTCTGTGTTACACTGGATTTCAAAACTATTCATTGATTCGATCCATATCCTGTTCTTGCTCTACGTGCTGCTTTGGTTTGGGTTTTCAACATCAAAACCAAAGGATTTCATCAAAATCATTAGGGCACTAATCAAGGACATCTTTCCGGTAGCAGAGGCAACCCTTGAGAACCTTTCGAACCGACTCTGAGAAGTACACAAGCCAAAACCAGAAACAAAATGTCCACACCATCAGTACAGATGTCTGCCAGGATCGGGCCAATTCAGAGTGTACAAGTTCAGCTTGGCAACAGTGGACACACCTCAATGAGTGAGCCCAAGCTCAGAGCCGCAGCCGGGTCTCAAGAAGATCCAGTACACAGAAGGGCGGAACAAGAAGCGCCCAGATTAACCACAGAGGCCTTAACGGCCCGTGGTGACAGCCTTCAGCATCTCCGCCGAAGAGTTGCTGCGTCAATCTCCAGATCTGTACGCCCTGCTTCTTCTTCAACGGCTACTCCAGCTGGAGGACCTGAGGAAGAAGGCGAATTCAGAAAGAGAATCAACGAATATATTCCCCACAACAAGTACTACAAGTCCGTCACAGGCGAAGATGGAGAGGAACCACTAGACGCCTTGGGACCCCCACCGTACACGGACATGAGGTCCTACCCTTACTCCGGCCCACCTACGGACCTGGCTGCCACAGTGTCTCTACCTAGGCAACCGAGAGGGCCAGTATGGCATCCGGAGCTGCCAATCACTAGCAGGAGCCCTGAAGTGTGCCCCGCATATGTGAAAGATCCTGATGTCGCGGAGCCAAGTCATGGGGCCCTGGATCGTACGGCCGAACTACCACCCAAATTACTGTCTGGGTCCGAAGACCCTGATGTGACAGCCCTTTTGGAGGCTGTCAATGCTAAATGGGGTATCACTGAACCCTTACCCCAGCCAGCACTGGCCTCAGCCTCACCCGGACTGAGCACGATGGCTGAAGATCTCAAAAGATCAAGGGTGTCCAGGTTGCTACCCAAGGTCACTTGCCCCAGCCCTTTTCATCCTCGCGCTAGGACAGTCCCTATTGCTGAACTACAGGACGTGCCTGTGACAGAGACTGAGAAAAGAGGGCTGTCAGCCCTGGCACCCCTCGCCGGCGTACCTCCCCACCCTTCAGGCCTAATGCCAGGGGGTGGGAAGAGTGGCAGACCTATTGCTCAGGCGAACATCCAGCTGGAACTGCCAGAGTTAGACCCGAAATATCTGCCCAAATGGGCGGAAGAATTTGCTGAGTTTCTTTTGCTAACTGGCCAATCCCATGTGGATGGGGCCACTAAATGTTCACTGCTGAAACGCTCATGCAAAAAGAAAATTTTGCAAAAGCAGGTGAAGCAGATTGTGAAAACCTGTTCAACATGGGCGCAGGTTCTCCAAAGACTGGAGAAAGTTTTCCCAGTCTATGAGACTGACCTCAGTGTGCGGACACAGATAGAGGAGCTACCTATGCTCCCTGAGTTTCCTTCCGCTGCGCGAGTCTCTGAATACGTGTGCAACCTAGAGTATCTGTTTTGACGGATGAACGTGGGTTCCTATGGAGCCACTGAGCCCCACCTGTGGCTCATGAGTAAGATCCCTTCATGTACGTGGGACAATTGCCGCACTACCTCTGAGGGGAAGAGTCGGACCCACACGTACGACAACCTGGTGGACCTGCTGATCCAGCTAGCCCTTGAGAGGAAGAATGACTCCCACATGGAGAAATTTCTCAAGAAACACCTGGGTCGAGGTGGTACAACTACCCCCGAACGTGGCGAAGGGAAAGGGCCTGAAAATCCCTCTAACGCCAACCAGGGTGGTGCTAAAGGAAGGGGTAACCTGCGTGCCATGAATGAGGTTAAACCTGAAGCAGGTACACCCCCTCTGTTCTACTGTAAGCCTGTCAATGACAAGGGGGGACCTTGTCATGCCCCGGACTGCGACCACCGCAGTGGTTGTATGCGGCAGATGAAACGACAGCAGCATACCAAACATGGGAAAACTGTGACCCATCAGGACCACTTCAGGTGTACCATCACCTGTGGTTACTGTGGCAAACGTCGTCACTACGAGGACAAGTGTCACATAAAGAAACGAGAAAGTGACAAACACAAGCGGCAGGAGGCTGAACGCCAGAAGACCCAAACACCCACCAGAACTCCCCGGAATGGGGATAGGGGTGGTAAAGGAGGTGGTAAAGGGGGTGGCAAGGGTGGAACCCCAAACCCCCAGAGGCGCTCATCAGCACCCGCTACTTCTCCCTCTCCTGCCGAGGGTGACCCCAAGAAGCGCCCACAGGGGGATAACACCTCCCCTGAGGGGAATAACTCCAAGAAGAGGCGACTGGCCTGGATGGCCAAGTCCCTCATGGCTGCAGGGGTGCATGTAAAATTCCCTGCTGAGTAGTAGGGGGCCGGCTCCGAAGAGGAGGACTTGGTTTTCTGGATCCTCGTGAAAATTGGGGATCAAGTTTTTCGAGCAGTGCTTGACACCGGCGCAACACTTTCTATAGTGGCCCGGCGCCTGCTAAAGACTTTGAAGAAAACTAAGACAGTGGCCATAAGAGTAGGGGATGGGCGTACCATCCATTCCTTGCGGGGAGTCGATGTGACCATTTGTCTTGGCGACCAAACTGTGACCCAACACTGCAGAGTGTTGGACACTGACGCCTTTGAAATGGTCATTGGTACCGACTTCCTGCGAAGAAACCCCAGGTAAAAATGCTGTCACACCAGCGCCCCTATTCTCTGCACTGTGACTTTGGCAGTGGGCTCTTCTCCGTACCTTTGGAGCTGTCAGGAGGAAAAGAGTCTGGGCTGCGCTACGCAGCCAAGACTAACTATCGCACTGAAAACTACCAATTGGCCCGTCACCTTCTTGAAAATGAAATGGCGGCCCTTCAGGTAACCCTGGTAGACATCCAGGTGGAATTGTTTGCGGCCAACAACAGCACATCATGCAGTTGTATTGCTCGAAACATATGAACAACGCTTTCTGTTTCTTCTGGAAAGCAATGGGCCTGGCGTATGCTAACCCTTCCTTCTCCCTGTTCGCGAAGGTTCTAACCAAAATTGCTCATGAGGGAGGAAGGGTTGTCATGAGCACTCCTGACTGGGGTTGCTCAGGTGAACACGCTTATTGGTGCCGTATGCTAGACCGAATGACCGTGGGAAGAGTGCAACTCCCCGGCGATCCCATTTACGTGCCTGAGGACTCAGACACAGCTATGCAGGCCCCTGAGTGGGCCAGTTTCTTATCCATTGTTGATGGATCCCTCAATCCTGTACCCCTGTGTGATCTGGATCAGGTGCTACCGAAAGAGGTCATGGCCGAAAATTGTGGCCTGACCCTTTCTGATCTCCAAAAACGATCTCCTGAGCACATATCTGCCACACCTACAGGGTGTGAATCTCCTGATGGCTATTTGGAACCTGCAGCTGTAAAGGAGGATGCTGACAACCAACTGTCTGAGATCGCCACCACTATCCCTCCTGTTGATCCCAGCTGTGTTGAACTAAAACACAGTGCCTTACTGGCCCAGCTGTTGCTGGAGGAGGTAGATCTAGAGTCAAACTCAGAACCAACTTCCCCTGTTGGGAAACCGGTGCTGCACATGCAGCATATGCACTCAGGTGAACCCGTGGCCCAGAGTCCTGATGCTCTAGCGCAGCCTGCCTCTAATAACATGCCACTGTCTGAGCATTACACTCAGGAACTCCGACGCCTGTTGTACCTGAAGGCCGAAGGTATTGATCGCCAACTGCGGCTACAATACCTCAGACAGACCTGGAAATCCTCCATCTGGTCTGAGGAGGACGATGGTTCCTACACGCTGCCTGACCCTGAGATACCCCTAGTGTATTCTCTGCACTATGGGCAGCAATATCCCCCTGAGTGGGACGATGGTTCAGTACCTGCCGAAACTGCTGATCGGCAGAAAAAGAAAGAGCATGGAAAGAGCAACCTCCATGCTGAGGAGGATTTCCTGCAGAAAATCGAGAGTCTTAGCCTTGACCCCCTACTGAAGAAACTGCTCCTAACCTATGAGGAGGTGTTCGGCGCCCTACCGACTCCCCTTTCCTGTAAAAAACTGGTCCAGATGGACTTGAAACTGAAACCTGAATTTGAGTAGACGCGAGTGAGGCGTCGTCCCTACCCCGCTCCTCAGGAACTGGTTGAAGAAATCGAGCGCCAGATCCAGGAATGTATTGATGCTGGCCTCGTGGAAGAATATAAGAAGGGGGACTACCCCCATCACTGCAGTCCCTGTTTCCTGGTTGCTAAACCAGGATCGACTGCCCTACCATTGGTTGTTGACTATGGTGAGGTCAACAAGAAAACCCAAAACCACTCAGGGAGCACTGCTAACATGGAAAATACCCTGGAGCGTATTGCCAAATGCCGGTACAAGACCAAAATGGACAAACCCAGTGGTTTCTGGCAGGTAGACCTAACCGCCGCAGCTCAGGAACTGCTGGCTTTTATAACCCCTAAGGGTCGTGTGTTTAAGTGGAAGGTCATGCCTTTCGAGGTGGCTAATGCCCCAGCACTCTTCCAGGAACTAATGAACAAAATTTTGTACATACTGAGGCCCAGACCTCTAGTACAGGAGTTGATTTCTCGAGGTGCAGAAATGGAGGCCCACATCGATGACGTGACTTTGGGTACCAATACCCAAGAGGACCATGTCCTTCTCCTCCGTGAATTTTTCATTATTTGTCAGGAAAACCATCTCCGAATCAAACTCGAAAAATGCGAGTTCATGAAAGAGGAGATGAAGTATTTGGGTTTCGACGTGGGGTATGGCTGGTGGAAACCAGCCGCGTCTAAGATGCAGCCCCTGCAGGACATGCAGATTCGCGATGACCCTAAGAAGGGTCTACACGACGTGAGGAGTTTTGTGGGCGCCTGTAACTTCTATAGGCGCCACATCCACAATTTTACCCACTCCTCTGCCCCTCTCCCTGACCTAATCAAGAAAACTACTCCCTTGACCTGGACCGCCAGAGAGGAGGAGTGTTTCCGGGAGTTGAAGGAGAAAATTGCCTCCTCCAAAGAAAGATTTCTGCCTTACACCCTAGCCCAAAGCAAAAATTCAAGATCAAACTTGCTGATGAAAGTCCACCATTGATTGTAGGTCCATGGGATAAAAGGCTAAACAAATGACCCAAAAAATATGCACATGTGTCTTGGGTATCAAATACATTAAAAAGATATGTTTTTGTGGTTTCTGGGCCGTTTACTATCACCAAAGTTCACTTCTCACCTTTATCTCTTGAACTGCCCACTCAGTAAGACTGGCCACCACGGAGCCATTCATGTGCCCCTTCATGACCCATCATGTCATTTCTGCATCATGATCTGATTATGCACAATTAGACCTCTGAGAATCTGCCTGTCACCATCATCTTAAGTCATTCTTCAGATTTACTGATCATCTTCACTGTCCATGCTGGGCAATGTTGGATTAGTAGCATCATCCTGTGCATTCTGGGATCTGGATGCATCGTGTGCATAAAAGTAGGAAAGTCACTACCAGTGTTCAGCTTAATAACTGAATGCTCATATAAATAGGCATGTTCGCAAAACAAAACAGCCTCAGTGGCTCCATCTAACTCCCCCCCTGCAGCGCTGCAAGTCCTTTGCGTGCGTCGCAAAAATATAACCCTTAGATGGGCTCACAACATGCATGCGCAGTATCCTTACACCCATTTCTTGCTTGTGGTCAGAACTTAGGTGCTCTGGAAGAGCGCATGTGAGTTCCGCATGTCGTTTGGGGCCGTGCTCAGTCAAACTGCTTGCGCGCGCCGTCCTTCATCGCCATGCTCTGTTCGTTGCGTAGGCGTGGAGGCGTCTGACACGTCCTTCAGCAGCTTTGCGTAGCGCGTACCTTGAATTCCACGCGTTGATCCCAATGTCGTTGTCGCTGTAGGCAGTCAGGTTGATCTTCATGTCGTCAGTCTGCAGGTAGCTGTAGTAGAGGTACCTGGTACTCATCCATCTCTCTCTCGTTGCTCCGTCACTCTCGTAGTAAAGGTACTGGTACGGGCAAGTTGCTGAGGTGGACCTTCGTTAGCATCGCACAGATCGCGTCGTGGTTTGCGTGTTTGTTTAACAAAATCGCTGTCATCCTGTGAGCGTCCTTCGATCCACTCGGCAGGGTGTGGTCACCGCACTCCCATGCTGGACGTTGTACTGCTCAGGAAGCCCAACGTGCACGTGTTGATTCGCTCATTGGTGAGAAGGGAATGAAATGATTGATTTGCACAAGTTGAAAAGGATGTCACAAGGAGTTAAGAATGTCACTGTACGCCATTCCCATTCGGCGCTCACCGTTCGCTTAGTACCTGGGTGCATAGGCGTCTACCCCTGGTTACAGTTGCCTGGCGCCCTAGCTACCCAGAACCTCGCTGGCGGAGTTCACTGTTTTCAGCGTGGGTTTCATAAAATATTTTTGTCGTATATCCTCCCCCCCCCCGTCTCGCACACTCTTCTCTTCTCTTTTTCTCTGTCTTGCTCTCTCTCTCTCTTCTGGCCTTTCTGTTGGTTTGGGTTCTTGAGTTCGCGCGCAACAGTTGGTTAGAGGGACGCAAACTCCTGTTCTGGCACTTTGAACAATACCTTACTGCTGACTGTAGCGCCGTGACTTGTATGGTTTTACAGCTTATTTTACAAGGGAGTCATGGACCATAGGAAGTCGTCCGGTAAAGGCGTGCCCAAGCCTAAGCCCAAGCCTAAGCCCAAGCCCCTACCAAAACCAGCCAAACCCTATCCCAAACTACCCCCTGCACCCAGTGCCCCCAGTGGCACTTTGTCGGAGCCCGTGCCCTTCCTGCACGTGCTGTTGCCACTGCCAGCACCGGCACCCCCGGCGGTACCATCGCCGCCTCAGTTGGCACATGTGCCGCTCCCTGCAGCTCTGGCGCCGCCGCCAATACCACCTCCTTATTCTTCTTCTTCTTCTTCTGGTGCAGCTCTTGCATCTCCATCTCCTGCATCTACCCTTGAGCCGATCTACAATTATCCGCTCTCCTTGTCCGGCACTCCGCCTCCCCGCATTCCTCCTCCCCTCACCAACACCCGCATCCCCTTCCCCCGCTCCCACCTGCCCGTCCAGGCCCTCTTCGGGCCTGGGCGCCAGCTGGAGCCCGTCGGCCGTTGGGCAGTAGTGCCCAACGCTGATGGGCTTCGGCTGTACTGGGCAGATGCTCAGCTGGACAGCATCCAGCTGAGCGAGCCTCGTTGGCTGCCAGGAGCCGTGGACCCAGGACTGGTGCGTGCATTGGTACCTGCAGCTGATGATCCGACTGCGCCTGCAGCTGTTGATCCGGCTGTGCCTGTGGCTGATGATCCGGCTGTGCCAGCGGCTGTTGATCCGGCTGTGTCTATGGCTGTCGATCCGGCTGTGCCTGTGGCTGATGATCCGGCTGCGCCTGCGACTGTTGATCCGGCTGTGCCTGTGGCTGATGATCCGGCTGCGCCTGCAGCTGATGATCCAGCTGCGCCTGCGGCTGTTGATCCGGCTGCAGTGGGTGAGGAATACTCCAAGACGGTGTCCGTGAACGTGCTTGATCCATCGCCCGTGGAGTCGGCGGACTTGGGTGAAGAGTCTTCAGGTTCTTACTTGTTGTGCTTTTCGTGCTCCTTCTTACTCTTGATCTCTGCTAGTTTGAGCAATCTTTGCAGTTCGTTGGCATTGCAGTAGTCCCCAAATACCGAACTCACGTTTCCTTGGTCCAAAATAAACGCTGTGTAGGGTTCCCACGTTGCCTCTGCCATAGAGTAATCCTCCCACTTGACCAAGAATCTCAAGCCATGCCTGTACTTCGAACGCAGAATAGCTTCCACCTTGTAAAAACCCTTTGCCTTCATCTCCTTCGTGTCTATATCCGGCAGCTGTCCTTCTCCTTCAGAGACCTCCGCGCTGCCGAGCTCCGATGTCGTGTCCTCATCTTGATCGTCATTGAGCTCATCCTCCTCAGCCGCCACTTCGTCGTCGAAACCCTCCAAATCCAGGTCGTACTCGTCCATCAGGGTGTACCTCTTGAGGAAAGGGAAGCCGACTTCGATCTCTCCCCCAAACCTCGGGCTTGCGCGTACTTTCACCGAACTAGGACCCACATCCGTGACCATAAAAGGACCATAGTAGGGTAGATCTGAGTCGTTCTTTTTCCAGCGCGGTAACCTCCTGTGGTGCACGAGTACCATGTCTCCGATTTGGTATTCCAAGGGTTTGCGCGCACGGTTGCTGCGTGTGTTCTCATGTTCTCTGATCCTCTGAAGCAGTTCTTTGGCCTTGTTTGCCAACGTCGCTTGCTTCTCCATCCACTCTTTCACCTTAGGTTTCGCGTCCTGCGGCGTCGGGAACTCCGTGTGAAAACCAGGACAACCAAAGAAGAGCTCGTGCGGTGAGAAACCAGTACGCATGGACACCTGGTTGTTCATCAGGTATATTGCGTACGGTAGGACTCTCAACCAGTTCCTCCCCTTCTCCTGCGCCAAGAGGAGCCGCATGACTGTTTTGAAGGAGCAATTTGCCTCTCCCACAGTGCACTCTTGGTGCGTAGATAGGGCGTACCGAATTGTATCCCGCAACCAAGTGTTTCCAGTACTCCTCGGTACCAGTTGCCTGCTGCTGTTAAGCGCACATCCTGATCAGAGTGGATGACCTTCGGTAAACCATAGACTTGTACCCATTCTTCAAACAAAGTCTTCAGCACGGTCTCGCTGTCCGCCTTCTTGTTCATATGGAAGACCCTTGCGAATCTGGAGAGCCCGCACATGACCATCAACGCAAAGTTGTGCCCGGCATAGTGCGGCAGGTGCATGAAGTCGAGGTACACGGCAGAGTTCACCATATGAGGTATGGGCAGGTTTCCCATTTCTCCGCGGTCGACTTGACTGTTGGGTTTCCCCAGGATGCAGTGGCAGTCTCTCGTCACCTCAGTCATAAGTCTCTTCTTCTCTGACTCATTCTTGTTACAGTGAAAGTGGCGGTCGAAGAACCATAAGGACCTCTGCACTGCAGGATGACCGTTGACCGTGTGACTCCATCGGAGTGTCTCCTCGAGATGGGATTCAGGTACACAGACTCGGTCCTCCTTGTACAGCGCGTCATTAGTAATTGCCCACTGTTCGCCAGCGATCAGCTTGACTTGCCCTGGTTGCAGTTGCTTCATAATCGCAGCAAAATCCTTCAACAGTTCCTCCTTTCCCCACTTCTTCTGCGGTTGCGTGGTCTTCATGAACAGGTCGAGCTGCACATCCATCCTGGCAAACGCATCCTTTGCCATTTCTTCGGAAGATTGCCCCAAGCGTTCGTCGAACGAGTTGCGGCTCAGGTAATCGCTTAGCTCGTTCTTGAGTCCTTGGATGTGGTGAACGGCTAGTCGTAGTCAGAGGGGTGGCTGTAGACCTGTATACCACTGTATACCTGGTACCATCATAGCAACCGTATACCGCCTGTATACTCTGTATACACTGTAGACTGTATACCCTTTACGGCTTCCTGGCTGTATACTCGTGGTATACGGAGACTGTAGACCTGTAGACCTGTGGACCTGTATACCTGTATACCTGTGTATACTAGCTGTATACTACAGGTATACGGATCTGTAGACCGCGTCTGTAGACATTTGGCTGTAGACCTGTAGACCTGTAGACCATGAATCCAAGTCCTATATATAATATGTATTGCAAACACCCATGACTGGACATATGTGTTTATTGGTGTATGGATACAAGGAATGATGGGCATATCACATATGTATGCCATGCAATATGTGTTGATATAGTCTCTCACGTAAATTTTCATGGAGGGACCAATATTTGTTTGCAGAGGAGTGGTATGTACCCTACACACCTACCCACGTTCCTTAACACATTGAGTCATATGTTGCACCTTGACTGCATACATGCGTGCATGCTAGTGATGCCCCCCCCTCCCCCCAAATGGTGCCTGTGGCTCCAGCCCCGTAGGCGGCATCGGGCAGGCGCCTTCTGGAGGTAGCTGCACCTTAAAATGCAGTAGGTATGCTTTGACTAAATTTTTTTGAAATCAAATTTTGTGGTAAAATTCAGGATTTATATTACAATCCCCCAGGAATCCGAACGGGAGTACGAACAGAAGACCACCCAGACCAGAATTTATTCGCATGGCATGGTATGTTGCTGTGTGTGTGTGTGTGTGTGTGTGTGTGTGTGTGTGTATGTGTGTGTGTGTGTGTGTGTGTGTGTGTGTGTGTGTGTGTGTGTGTGTGTTTGTGTCTGTTGGCGACGTGTGTTCTGGTGCTAACAGGTTTGAGAACAAGAAATCTAAGATCAAGCAAAGCCCAGAACTTCAAGATCAAGCGATTTTGGCGATGGTGGATAGCAACCTCCACCCGGGGGGAAACTTCGGCGATTCATTTCATCACTCGTAAAACCTTCTTGGATGTGGTAATATATGGTATATAAACTAAGTGGAAGAGATCAAAAAACATTGAAGGCTGAGCTACAAAAAGCACGACGTTGAGGTGGTTTACTTTTTTGTGCTTCACTGTTTGTTTGCTGTGTTTCTGCCTCTTGTTTCATAGCGCAAGTATGGTACCTGTATACTTTCTGTAGACTCTCTGTAGACCTGCGGACCTGCATACCGACCTGTAGACCTCTGTAGACCATCTGTAGACCCTGTATACCTGTATACCTGTATGCCGGTATACGGTTACTATCATGGTACCACTGTAGACTCTGTAGACCACCCCTCTGGTCGTAGTTGGGACAGGAATACGCACCATCGCCGTAGTCTCATTTGTTCGGGAGGTGGTGAGTCCATAAAGTACTTGACCGAATCCTGATCACAGAGCCAGGTGATTGGATTGTTACCAATGAGCCTCTGTTGACTAGCGAGGACCAGTACTCCTCCTAGTAGTTCGTGCTCGTACGTGGGGTACTTGGAGTGAGCTGCATCCCACTTCCAATTCCAATGTCCGAGTGGAACAAGTCGCCATTCGTCTTCGTTGTACGAGTGCTACAGACTGCCGTCTCGGTTCACTCCTTGTGTTCTGAGCCTTTCATCAATTTTGTGACACTGTTCAGGTCGGAACGCTTGCCATTGAAAAAGAGTACCACCTCCGCCCACGTTCGAACCGTCTGCGACGAAGACAATCTCTCCTTTGGGACGCGGCACTCCCAGAGGTATTGCTTTGCAGATTTTCTTCTTCAGTTCCTCCAACTTGTTTTTCTCCTCGTCTGTCCATTTCCATGGAGTGTTGTCTTTGATGAGGTCGGTCAGTATAGCCGAGGACTCAGTGAAATTCCTGACGTGGCGCCTGTAGAAGTTGCAACCTCCAAGAAATTGCCTTATCTTCTTGACTCCTTCGGCTTTCCCTTTGACTCCATCGATCGTAAAATCCATCAGTGGCTTCAGTTTGTCCTCACACGGTCCCCAGTGACGGTCTCCCACTCGGAATCCAAGGTACTCCAGCTCAGTTTTGAGGAATTCGCATTTCTCCAGTTTGATACGGAGATTCTGCTCCACACACAAGTCAAAAAACTCCGACTGCAACAGCAGATGGTCCTGGATCGAGTTCATGCCTAGCAGCACGTCGTCGATGTAAGCTTCGGCAGCCGCTCCTTGTTCGAGCAACGCCTGGACTGCGGGTCGCTGTTTGAGGATGGTGAGCACCTGGTTCATCAACTCCTGGAACAGCGCGGGGGCGTTGGCGATACCAAAGGGCATGACCAGCCATCGGAACACCCTTCTGTTTGGTGTCCGAAACGCCATCAACTACTTGGCACGCTCCGTCAAATCGACTTGCCAGAACCCTGATCTTTTGTCCATCTTGGACTTGAACTTGCACGATGCGGCATTTTCGATGGTGTTTTCCATCACAGGGAGACTACCGGCGTGCAGTTTGATCATTTTATTCAGCTTGCAATAGTCGACGACTAGCCTTTTCGCTGTCGATCCAGGTTTGGCTACCAAGAAACACGGCGAGCAGTGCTCAGGGATTTCCGTGTCCTTGTAGGCTTCGCACATCCCCGCTTCCACCAGCTCTGGGACTTGCCTCATGATCTCGTCCTGGTCCTCCTTAGAGCAGGGGTAACCTCTCAAAGTAATCCGCTGGTCCTGGTACACGGGCTTCAACTCTAAGTCCATTCTGACCAGTTTCTTGCTTGACCCGGGAGGTGGTAAAGGTCCGAAGGCTTCTTCGTACCTTGCGAGGACTTCAGCGACTCAGGGATCGTTTTCTTGGATTTTATTCTTGACATCCTCCGAAGCCGCCAGATTGCTTTGCCCAAACTCTTGCTTGAGTGTAAGTACTTCTTTGATCTCGTCAGGATCCACTTGGTGAAATTGACAGATGTCGAGACTTCCGTGACACTCGTCGCAGCAGTGAGTATGTTCTTTCACGCTCTGATCGCCGTATTGCTGCAGTAGTTCACGCACTTCTCGCAGAGTTAGAGTACTCGCTTGCAGGCAGTGACACACGTGGGACATCTCCCACGGTCCTTGATACTCGCAGGTACAGGTTGACGGATCATCGTCGTATTCAGGGAAATAGACACTCGTACCCCATTTCATCTTAAGCTTCAGTTGCTTTTCTCGCCATTGCTCTCTCTTCTGATTTTCTTGTAGGTGTTCTACCCGATGAAAGAGAAGTTGTTTGAGATCTTCCTTCTCGTGCTCTCCGATGGGCCAACTGTCTTTGCTGGGCTTCGCCCACTGAGGATCCTTTTTCCCGGAGTGGGTCGTCTTGTCGGCCACCATGCACGCAAAGGCGAGTAAGCCCTTGGCTTGGTCATCGAGTTGTCCTCGCTGCGGAGGTATGTCAGGTTCAGTTTCGAGTAGTAGTGCATCCACCAAATCTTCCCATTTCACTGATTCGTACCCTTCGGAGTTGTGAATCGGGATCGTCGACACACTTGGATTCCTGATGTTGTCTCCTGTGTTTGCTGTACAGGTCTCCTCTTCTCCTTCGCTATCACTTTCCACGTCCAGCGTCGGAGCGTTGACGACAGGTTCTTGTTCCTCCCATTTGACCTCAAGGTGATCAGGGAATTTGCTCAGCATCTTTGCTTTTCCCCAACCTTGGTTCTGCCTTGTGACCCACTGTACCTTCTCCTGGTCGAGTTGTTCCAACGGTACGGATTTGGTATCCCCGTCCAGTAGATCGAGACACATTCGCCAGGAAGGCTTTGGTAAAATTTCTTCACTCCCATCTTGGCTCTACATCGGCAGGTGGAGTAGGATGATCTTCGAGATAGTCAGTCTTTTGAGGAGTTCTTTCCACTTCGCTCCTTTACTTTCCCATTTCTTCCCCTCTGGTACTACTAAAACTAAGCGCGCTCGGTCGATCGCCACCTTGACCAGAACTCTTAAGAGTTGGGAGAACCTTGGATTTGCGTACAGCTGCTTCCACCTTTGTAGCCACCCCCAATGGTACCAATAGGCGGAGTTGTCCTTGCGGTTGCAGTAAAATTGTGAGTCTGCGTTCTGCTTCGACGCGAACAGCTCAATGAAGTCCGAACCTGTCGGATCTCCCTCCAAAGATAAGTCCGCAAACCCTTGTCTCTTCATCTCCGTCGAAAGCTTGTAGTTCTTAGTACGAGCGAGCTGCGCGTGGAGGGCCACCATACCTTCCAGCTTCATGTCTGCGCCTAAGTTGAGCGACAGACCTTAGATGACCTGCACGGAGGGTTTTGGTGTGGTGTCCTCGTTCACTGGGACTTCCACGAGTTGCCCATGTCTCTGTACCAGTAAATGGTGGGGCGCTTGTAGGGAGAGGTACTTGATGTGCGGGTTGGCTTCAAAGAAGTCGTTTCCCAGGATCACGTCAAACGCATCGGTGTCAAAGGTGGCGAAGGAGAAAGGGATGTCCTCTTCTCCCACGTGAACAACTCCTTCCGTCTCCCCACTTGTCAGCTGTACAGCTCCGTTGCCAACCTTGACTCCGAAAATTTTACCCTTTTGTGTCTGCCCTTGCTCTACCAGTCTCTCCGCCACTAAGCTGTTACTGGCGCCCGTATCGAGTAACCCGTGATACTTTTGCTGCCCCATTGAGACCAGGCACGCGTAGAGCCTCTTTCCCGAGGTCTTACCCCTCTACTTCTGTGCGGCCTGAAGGGTCTTGAGTGGAATCCCGTGCTTCTCGCATTGCTTGAGAAGGTACTTCTCCATGGACAACAGCTTCCTCTTCTTTTTGTTGCTTCCTTCCTCTTAAGGTGCTGCCACAGGAGCGGGACTCGGTGCTGGTTTCGGCACAAATGCTGGCTTCGGTGAAGGTGCAGGCTTCGGCGCAGGCTTCGGAAATGGCTGCGCGCCCGGCTTGGGGTCGACAGGTTGACTTTGCTGTGGTGCTTGCTGTTGTGCATTCCAGTCTTCTTGTTGTTTCTTGTCATCCTTTTGTTTCTTCCAGCAGTTCGACGCTGCGTGGTTCCTTTTTCCACAGTATTCGCAGTAGATGGTAACCTTGAAAGCAGGTGGTGGGTGTGCTTGCGTCCATTGCCAGCCTCTTCCCCCTTTCCCTTTGCCGCCGCCTCGTCCTCAACCTTTTCCTTTTCCTTTGCCACCGCCTTTGCCTTCTCCTTTGCCTTCGCCAGTGAATAGTTCGGCCTCAGCGCTATACTCCAGGTAGTTGAGGTGCGCGTGGCGGTCGGCGCCTGGATCAGACTCTCGCTCCATAGACAGGGCTTTAAGCCGTCTTAGTAGGTCGGAGTAGCTGTGGGTAAGGGCCTTGCGTGCTGGCGTGTCTTTGCACTCTGACCATGTCTTCGCTGGGATCTTGCTGCGCAACAGAATCAGTTTGTCGTACTCAGAGTGACCACACGTAAGCCTTGCCACCAGCTTTCTGATTCTTGCCTCCATCTGATTGATCTCGTCCAGCTTGAGGAACTCCTTAAACTTGGAGAGATCTAAGAGTTATTGGCGAATGTGCATGTCAATCTTGAACACAGGGAAGGTCTCCTCAATCTTAGAAAGGAACTCCACGAAGGTGTTAGATTCGGATAATAGGTCTTCTAGGAGTTCGCCCAACCAGTCTGTCTTGCATCCAGTCACCACGAGGTCGGCTTTGATCATGTCTGACGCCTTAGTTTGACCTGTGAGTCTCAGAAAGCGCGCGAAGTCCTTTGCCCAGAAGACAATGTTCCTTCCGGTGAACACAGGCGGTGGTGTTTCGATCTTCGCTGTGGCGACACCCTTCCTTTCTCTCCTTCGCTCTGCTTCTTCTTCAGAATCTTCAGTTTCGAGCTCCGTTGGCACCACCGAGCACACAAGAATTCGAAGGCCATGTAGGTGTGCTTCGTGTAGCGTCTTGATTGGTACTGACTTCTTGAACAAGGGCGTCGACTTGCCATAGGTTTGTCGTGGAACAAAGGGCAAGCGCTTGTCCCCTAGGTACGACAACCCTGTGATGGTGGTGTCTAGGTCTGTCAACTTGCTGCCATCCTTCAGCTGATTCAGTTCCTGTGTCAGTGTTTCCATCTTGTGTAAGAGGTTGCTTAGCGTAGGGTCATGTTCTTTCCCAGTAGCGCGAGGTGGTAGTTCGTGCTCATGTAGATCGTGCAACTCGTCGCTTTCCTTCTTGTCGTTGCGCGCCAATAGGTCCCTCAACATCTTGTCTTTGCCCATTGTTTTCAGGTGTTCTGCAAGATCTTGTAACCATTCGAACTCCGCATCAGCTTCACGTGTTCATCCACTTGCGCGCGAAGGACCAGCCTCGCATGTGCGTGTGGTCCACTCTTCGTTCGTATAACCAGTCTCTGGCGCCTGCATTGCTTCACGCATGGGTCTTGCTTCGCGCGCAGGATCAGTCTCAAATGGTATCCTGGTTTCGCGCGCAGGCCTAGTCTCGCGCGCAGGACCTGCTTGGGGCGCGAGCCTTACTCTCTCTCGATGCGCATGAGTATCTTCGTGAGCGCACCCAGAAGATTGCGAGGGAGTTGGTACTGGCTTTGCGTCTGTTGGAATGTTAGCGCCGTGCGATGTTGACTTCTCTGACTCTCTCAATCGTGCATCCCTTGCCTTCATTGCCCTGACTCTCTCTCGCTCGGCGCTCCCTTTTAACCTAATCCCTGAACGCACACGTACCCTTCTGAGTGTCTTATCTTCTCGCCTTTTTGCCTTTGAACTTTTGGGTGGGTCCATGTCAAACAGCTGGGTTGTAGAACTAGAGGGCTAGCCTGGGGTTGATGAAATGTGATGATGATTGAGAGGATGAAAATCTCAGATTTTTCAATTTTCAAAATTTTTAAAATCCGCCAGGCAGGGTCCTGGAGTTGCTACAACTCCGGCCTCAGCTACCAGAAAGATTTCTGCCTTACACCCTAGCACAAAGCAAAAATTTAAGATCAAACTTGCTGATGAGAGTCCACCATTGATTGTAGGTCCATGGGATAAAAGGCTAAACAAATGACCGGAAAAATATGCACATGTGTCTTGGGTATCAAATACAAGAAAAAGATATGTTTTTGTGGTTTCTGGGCCTTTTACTATCACCAAAGTTCACTTCTCACCTTTATCCCTTGAACTGCCCACTCAGTAAGACTGGCCACCATGGAGCCATTCATGTGCCCCATCATGACCCATCATGTCATTTCTGCATCATGATCTGATTATGCACAATTAGACCTCTGAGAATCTGCCTGTCACCATCATCTTAAGTCATTCTTCAGATTTACTGATCATCTTCACTCTTCATGCTGGGCAATGTTGGATTAGTAGCAGGTAGGTAGGTAGATTGACTCAGGACTGGGGTTGCCCCGCAGGGGGGACTTACGAAGGGGCTTTTGCTCACCCACCCACGGCCCTACTGCACGTGCCCCCACTAAGCGGCTCCCCCACATGGGGGAAGGGCGCGGTTGCCGCGAGCAGTACCCTACAGCGGGTTCTGCCCAGAGAGGTAACCCATGTTCGACCGAAGTCTCACATTCCTCTCCTTCGGGCGGATGATACGTGGGGGAGGGTCCCACTGCACATCCTCATCAACCTCCGGATTCTGGGGCCCAGGGGACGGGAGCCAGGCCAAAGGCCCTGTCCTGCAGGCAGCCCCCCCTGGGTTGGTTTTCAGTAGGTGTGAGGCGACTTGAAGAAGCACGTGCTACGGGACTCGCATGCCGTGGCGCACACTCACACCTCCTGACTCGGTCGAGCTTGCGCTCTCCCGGGGGGCCGGGGGTTCGAAGTAGGTCGTTGTGGCCGGTTGGTCGGTCGTATGGTACGGTTGCGGTGTAGTTCGTTAATGTAGGTTGGTCGGTTGCGTGATGGTAGAGCCAAGTTTTGTTCGTGGGCATGGTGGTCGACGGGCGCGGCGCACCACGGTGTCACCAACCCTTTGGACGCCGTTCCCGTTTCGACCCGTGCACGCCTGGCTGGTTTGGTGTTGGCCGGCTTGCGTGTGGTCTGTTTACGGTCAAGTGGCGGCTGCAGCTGCGGTGTTGTTTGTTCGCAGTCGTCTTGGCCGCCTCATGGTCGGCTTGGTTTGCGTGAGTTCCATTGCGCTGCTGCCGGTGGTCGTTCCGCCGAATGTTGTTTATGCAGCCGGCATGTCCGTGTCGGTGCTGGTCAGTGGCGTCGTGGTTTGTCCAAGTGTAGTGTTGTGTAGTTTGTTACCGTTGGGTGGTCGCGTTCGTATAGGCAGCGTTGCGGTGTTCTGCTGTGTTCGTGGGTACGGTCGTCGGTGGGCGTGGCGCACCACGGTGTTGCCAACCCGTTGGGCGCCGTGTCCGTTTCGACCCGTGCACGCCTGGCTGGTTCGGCGTTGGCCGGCTTGCGTGTGGTCTGTTTACGGTCAAGTGGTGGCTGCAGCTGTGGTGTGGGTGGTGCGCGGTTGTCGTGGCCGCCTCATCGTCGGCTGGGTTCGTGTGGGTTCCGTTGCGCTGCTGCCGGTGGTCTTATCGTCGAATCCTGCCCGTTTAGGAAGCACGTTTGTGTCTGCGTCGGTTTGTTGCGTCCTGGTTTGTACAAGTGTCGTGTAGTGTAGTTTGCGAACGTTCGTGGGCCGCGTCCGCAGCGGTAGAGTCACAGTGTTCCTCTGTGTTTGTGGCCATGGTGGTCGGGGGGTGCGGCTCGCCACGGTGTCGCTAGCTCGTTGGACGTCGCTATCGCACCGGCCCATGCACGCCCGGCCAGCTTGGCGCTGGTCGGTGTGCGCGCGGTCTGTTCACGGTCACGTTGCGTCCGCTGTAGTGGTTCTGGCGGTGTGTGGTCATGTTAGTCGCCTCTTGGTTGGTTTGTTCGGCGTTCGTTCCTTGTCGTCGCAGCGGGCGCTCGCGCAGTCGGATTTGCTGTGTGCAGGTGTTCCGCTTGTTGCGATGTTAGTCGGTGCCAGGTGTGTGGGGCCGGCACGGTACGTTTGTACTGTGCGCCGCCCGCCCGCCGCGGGGGAGAAAAGCCATGACGAGTGGTCGGACCGCTGTAAAAAAATGTTTCCCCTGTCGGTGCCCTGTTCCCTGCCCCGCCCTCGCAGTGTTGCATGCACAATCCATTATCCGGTATTTCGTGGTGCTCCGTAGCCGTACTTCCAGTTTCGCTTGTGCCACTCATATGTACACCCCCCGTCGGTGGCAAGGCCCCGCTGGTCCCCGTCGGTGTGTCCCTGTGCTCCCCATGGGAGCCCCAGGGTGTTGTTCCAGCTCGGTGGTGCTGTGCTCGTGCTCGTGCCTGTCTGTCTGCCGTGCGCCTTCTCGTGTCGTGCGTTGCGGGTCATTCGGGTGGCCCGTCTGTGTCACGGTGCTGGGTGTGGTGGCTAGGATGGTTAGGGTGGTTCGGCTTGTGCTGTGGTGTCGGGACGCTCCGTCCGACGTGGCGGGTTGGACTGGGCGCAACACACCCGTGCCTGTTGGCAGGGGGGTCGGCGCGGCCCCGTGTGGTGAGCTTGTGGCCCCCCGCATGCCCCGGGTAGGGTTGTGGAGGACAGGAGTACCGGGCAGTGTTGCAGCCCCCCTCCCTCTCATGGACGCTGTTAACTGTCTGCGGGGAGTGTGCCCCCCGTACCATTCGCATAGGTTATACGTGCCGTAACCTTGCGCGTCCCAGGCGCTCAACTCCCCGGAGGAGGTGCGCGCTGGTCCCCGCGGTGCACTTATCTCCGGATGCTCGCCCTGGACGGTAATACTCTGGCCGGTGGTTCGTTAACATTCTTGTGGTTATCGGCCCGGCCGCGGGTTCCGCGTGTTTGGCCGGGCCCTTTGCCCGGCCCCTTGTGGATCCGGCTCGCGGGAGAGGAGGGTGAGGCGGGAGGATGGGTCCGGGCGTGGCGCCGCCCCGTTCCCTGCTGCAGGTGGATCGCGGGGTCCGAGAAGCGTGGCCCTCGCCTGGGGGGTTGTAGGAGGAAGTCGTGGGGTTTCCGTGCGTGCTTGACACCACGGGTTGCGAAGGCCGGCCTCCACTTTCCGGGCATCTGTTGCATGTGTCGGGCAGGTTGACCTCCGTCTCGTCAGTTTGTCGGACCGTCAGGTGTTGCTGGGGTGTGTTGCGCGGCTGTGTGCCACTCGGTCGTCGCGGTAGGACCTGTGGCCAGGCGCGGCTCAGGGTCCTGGGGGGGCGTCCCATGCGTCGCACCGGGGCGCCGTGGAGGTTACTGAAGTTTGCGTGCAGGAGGGGTGGGCGTGCCGCCCTGGTCTCCGCCTCAGTGCGGACGGCGGGTTGCCGTCAATTGCCCAGCGCCAGCGCCCGGATCCGGTGGCGTGCGCTGTTCGACAACACCCCCGTGGTCATCGGTTCGGCCGCGGGCTCCGCGTGTTTGGCTGGCCCCTTTGCGCGGCCCCTCGCGGACCCGTTACGTGGGAGAGGAGGGTCAGGTGGGATGGCGGCCCCGGGTGTGGCGCTGCCCCCCTTCCTTGTTGCAGGCGGGTCGCTGGGGTCCGGGAAGTGCGGCCCCCGTCCCGGGGATGTGGGAAGAGATCGCTGGGGTCGTATTTGTGTCCGCCACCGTGGGCTGCTAAGGCTAGCCTCCACTCCTTGGGTTTCCGTCGTGCGTGCCGGGCAGGTGGACGCCGTCCCCGCTGGTGTGTCCGGTCGACGGGTGGTGCCGTAGCATGTTGCGCGGCCGCGTGTTGCTGGGTTCTACGAGGGGTCTTGTTTGGCGAGGTCTGCCCGGCCGGGGTCGTTGTGGTTCATGGCCGACCCCTGCTGCCGCTGGCGTGACGGTCATCGTCCGGTCCTCTGGCGGGAGGAGGCGGTCCCAGGTCCGCCGCGCCGTCTCTTCCCTGCGCGTGGCCGGTGTGGGACTCGTGCCGTGCGCGTGCGGCCGTTCGTCGTCGCTGCAGGTCCTGTGGTCGGCCGCGGGTCAGGGCCCTGGGGGGTTACCCACACGTCGTACGGGGGCGCTGCGGAGGGCACTGAAGATTTCGTGCACCAGGGCCGGGTGCGCTGCCCGGGCCTCCGTCTCAGTGCGGATGGCGGGCTGCAGCTGCCCGCCCAGCGCCAGTGCCCGAATCTGGTGGATCGCGAAGACGGGGCACAGGTTGGGCTCAGTGGGGGTTTCCGCCGTCGGTTCCGGGATGGCCTCCATCTGCTGCCGGCCGTCGAGGTAGAATCTCCACGCCGCTGACCACGCCCTGGTGTGCGGCCAGCGGCGCCGCGCCCACCGCCAGAGGCAGTAGAGGGCATGGCCTGGGTGCCAGGTGCCTGCCGTCCCCGACACAATGGCCGTCAGGGGATCCGGGCGTCGGTCTGGGAGCAGGGGGGTAGGGTTGTCCGGCAGGTCCGTGGTCGCCCGGAGCATGGAGTCGACGGCCTCCAGGCTCCAATGGCGGTCCTGCGGGTGTGGGATGATCCGCACCTGGTAGTAGTGGCCATTCTCCAACACGATCATGGCGATGGTACCGGGGTCACGTTCGCGCGGCGGGGGCGCTGCGCGCGCCGTCTCTGGGTAGTGCGCCGTCAGGTTCCTGAGGTTGTGCCCCCTGCTACAGGCGGTCCCGCTTTCCCATGCCTCCAGGCCCTCGTGCGGTGGGATACGGAGGTTGTTGGGTCTCGGTGGTGGGACGGCCCGCTCCTGGCCTCCGGTGGTGGGTGCGGGCCTGGGGTCCGTCGGCGGCGCTATGAGCGTGTGTACCCAGCCCAGGTGTGGGACCCACACGCCCCCTTGGGCCGGTTGGTGGGTGTTGAACCACCAGATCCACGCTTCAATGAGGTCGTCAGAGAGCTGTGTCCAGGGGGTGACGAGCGCCTGCAGCTGTCGCACAAAGATTTGGGTTGTCGGGGCATGTGGCAGGGGGACTACGGCGAAAAGCATGTTCGGGTCGACGTTACGGAGGTGTTCCCGGAGGGTGGCCACCAGCTCGCTTGAGGGCGTGGCAGCGTGGATGTCGTAGAGCGCCCTCAGTTCCGCTTCGTCGAAGGGACCCGTGCCCCGTTGCTGTCGCGGTCGGGGGGGCCGCGGGGACATGGCCACCCGGTCTTGGTCCAGTGCCGCGTCAGCCGGGGAGGGGTGCCGTGAGGTGGCGCCCGGGTGTCCCCCAGGCACGTACTCCGTGGGGGGTTCCCGTTGCCGGGGCATCCAGCAGGGCGTGGCGGTGGGCAGTGGGCCAGCGGGCTCCCGGGGGCTGGAGGTCCCTGTCATCTCTGTGTCCGCCCTTGGTCCGCTCGCGTCGTGTCCCGGCTGCCGCGGTGTGCCCTCCGGGGCCTGGCGGCTTCTGGACTGCGGGGAGGGCTGCCCCCCCGCCCCTTGCGTAGGGCTGGGGTCGGGCGCGGGCTCCCTTGGTCGCGTGTCCGTGGCGTGTGGTCCTCTCGGTAGCGGATCGGCCGCTGACCGCGGGGGGAGGCGGCGGATGAGCTGGACGTTTCGCCCGCCGTCTGGCGAGGGTCCGCTTGAAGCGCTGCTTGCCGCCCGCGCTCGGCCGGCGTGAGAAAGGTGGGGATGTGCGTCCGCTCGGTGCGGGGCCTCTTGGACCGGCGTCTGGGGTCGGAGGTCGATGATGTTCGCCGAGCTAGGGGTCGCGGGGCCCCCGTGGTCCCTGTCCATATCCTCATTGAATACGACTCGTCGCGCTGCGGGGGGCGGCGTGCGGCTGCGGCGACGGGATCGGCCAGGGTGCCTCGTCTCTTGGCGCTGCTTCGGCGTGTCGCCTTGCACCCTCGAGGCGTGGGGACTGCCCGGGCTCCTCCGTGGGGCGAACGGCCGCAGGGGGCTGCTGTATGTGCCAGAGGGGGAACCCCTACCGGGTGGTGGACCCCGTGGGTGTTGTGGTGAGTTTCGGCGCGCCGCCTGCCTGGGGGGCTCCGGAAGGTCTTGGGACCGCGGCCGCCGGTGGCCTGAGGCGTGTCCCTGGTAGCCCGGTGATCCAGGGATGTCCCAGATATTATGGTCCTGCATGGCCGTACGGATGCGCAGGGCGGCGTGCTGGTGCCACCGCCAGTGCAGTCCCTTCATTTCATCTGGGCTGTAGGCTCCCATATGCGCCATGAGCCGGATGGCCACATAGCGCCATTGGCCGGGGTGGTCCATGGTGGCGGGGGGCGTGTGCCCTGTCCGATGACCAAACGTGACGTCTGCCATGGTGCGTGTCCCCTCCGCGAGTTGGCGGGACCGCGAAGAAAGTACCCATCGTATGCGGACCGCCAGTTCGAGCTGCTCCCCTGTGACAAGCCTGGGGATCCAGAAGCCTAGGTCTTGGGTCGCTTCTTGCTCCGCTTGTTCGCTGGGGTGGCCGGCGTCACCCTCCAAGCGTGCATAGTCCAGGTGTCCCCGCCCCCAGGGCGGGGCGGCCCCCGGCGGTGGGGCGACAGGCTCACTCGCGGTGTTGGTGGCCGCTTCCACGCGCGTGCCCTCACCTGAGGCGTTGCGCTCGTCCGTAGTCTGGTCCGCCGCGCCGCTCGCAGTCGCCTGCCCCTTGCCCGTAGTGGCAATCTGCCCCAGGGTGGTGTAGTCGCGCTGGAGGTGCGCTTGTCGTGGCACCGTGAGGGGCGTATCGTCCGCCTGGTCGCGTTGCGGCTCCGGGAGGACGTGTGGCGTCTCCGGTGCTGGGACCGCCTGGGGGTCATCCCTGCAGGAGTCCATGAAGGCATCGAAGGAGTCATCGTCGCGTTTGTGCCCGCTGGGTGACGTTCCTCCTTTGTCTGCGCGCTGGGGCGTGTCGGGCGTGGTTTCCCGGGCCTCTGACCCCGCGCTGGTTTCCGGTGGATCTCGTTGCAGCGCCTCCCCTGGCGTGCTTGCGCCTGCGCGGGTCGCCAGGTTCGCCCGGGGGGCGGCGCCCGCGTGATCCGCGGCCGAGGGCCGGTGGGGGCCGTCCGCACACCCGGTGTCCGGAGCTGGCCCCTCGGGTTCCGCGTCAGGCTGGCCATCTGCCAATGCCTCGTCGCCTCCGTGTGCCATTCGTTCGTCAGGTCGGCACTCCGCACTGATGGCTGGTCCGTTCTCCCGCCAGGTTCCCCCATTGGTGCTGGGGTCGGCGTTCGTTGCGGGGGTCCCTGCAGTCCTTCCGCGCCCACCGCGGGCGCGTCGCGCTGCGGTTGGGTCGGCGGTGTAGGCGGTTTCGGGCCATCGTCCGCCGGTGGCTGTGCCCCCCGGGCGTGGCCTCCCGCCGCGGGTGGCCGCTCGGGTAGGCTCCCCGGGTCCGCGGGCTGCGGGGCGTCCACCGGGGCGGCGGTGCGTGGCGGATCCGGGCCGGGGCCTTGGCCGGGGGCCGGCTGGCCGGGAGATGACGGTTCTGCCGGCCATGTCGGCGGTCCGGTTGGTGGGGCGTGGTGCCGCTGGGGCACCAGCCCGCCGTGCGTTGTGGCCGGTAGGTCCTCCGTGCCGGACGTTGCCGAAGCCTGGGGGGTTAGGCCCCCAGTGGGGCCGTGGGTGTGGGGGTGCCCGGCGTCGGAGGGCCGGGCGGCGGTGGCGTCGGTCGGGGTAGCGGTGTGTGTCCGTGTGGGGAGGTTGTCGGTCGGCGTGTACGTTGGGTCTGCTGCCGGCCGGTCAGGTGTGCCATGGTGCGGGCGGGGTTCCGGGTGGGCCTGTGTTGTTGCCGCTTGGCTGGCTGCCGGCCGTGGGCCGTGCGCAGGCGCGACGGGTGGTGTTAGGGGTTGCGGGATCCCTGTGGGGCTCGGGGCCAGTACCCTGTGCGGGTGTGCGGTGCCGGGGGGCTGCCCGGGCTGGGTACCCACCGCCCCCGTAATCGTGGGGCCGGGTAGGGCTCCGCTCCTGGCAGGTGATGCTCGGTGTCCCCGGCTCCCTGTGGCCGCGTGGTGTTGTGTTGGTTGTCGTTGCGCCGCCCGTTTGGACGCACGCTCTTGTCGGGGGCTCTGTGGTGTGCCGGCCCTAGATGGTGCCAGATCGCCTGTAGTCCGCGTGGCGTCGGCGGCGTGTTGTTGGTGTGGTTCGGCGGCGGGTGTGGCGGGGGCGGAGGTGGATGCATTTGGGGGATGTGGAGGACGTCGCGGCCGACGTTCGGGCCCGTACGTTCGTGGCCCTAGTGGCTGTCGTGGCGCGGGATCAGGGCGGGGGGGTGGTGATGGTTGCGGTGGTTTTCCGGGGGGAGTAGAATGAGCCGTCGAGCCGGGTACCTCTGGCCATCATCCTGGCCACCGCTGCATTGCCGTATGTGCCCGGTTGTGGTGGCGGGACGTGCGGCTGCAGGGTGCGCTGTATCAGCGATTCGAGGCTGCGTGGAGGGAGGATGCCCCTCCACGTGAGGTAAGCCGCCATCAGCCTCTCGGTCGCCCCCGGGGTCATGGCCCCGCCGCGGTGGAAGAAGTACCCCCACTCCGTGCCATGGGCGCCGCGGGCGATGCCCATCGCCCATTCCGCGTCCCCCACCAGCCAGCCGAAGGCAATCGGGAGGCGGGTGGTGAAGGTGACGACGATGTTGCGGTAGTTGTTTTGGTTCGTGGGGCTGACGTAGCTCCAACTGTCGGGCAGGTTGCCAATGGGGGGCAGACTGCCCCGTGGCGCGTCGTTTTAGTCTTCGTGGTCGGGGACGTAAACCGTGGGGTCCGCATCCGGGTCTTGCAGCGCCCAGGTTGGTGCGCGCCAGGGGGGGCGGGGGGGGAGTGTCGCTGGGTCCTCGTCGGTGAGGACGTCCAACCACTCGACGTCGGGGCTGTCCTCCCTCGCGCCGTCGTTCCAGACGTTTTGCCGGATCAGAGTCCGCTGCGTCTGGGGTGTGAGGTCTTCGTCTTGCGTTTCGCGCGGCGGCGGAGCCGTGCAGAGTCGATGCGGTCGCCGGCAGAGTGGGCACGACCACAAGTTCGCGATGCACGGGCTGCAGAACCAGTGCAGCTGCTCCGTGCCGCCGCAGCCGAGGTCATGCCCGCGAAGGGGGTTGCCGTCCTCGTCGTTCACCTCCATGCAGACCCCGCATGGGTTCCCCGGCCGTGGATGCGGGGCTTCACCTTTGGGCATCCTGAGGAGAGGTGTTGTTCGCAGGACGATCGGGCCACTACAGGGGAGGGGACGCGCGCGCTCCGGGCGGTGCTACGGTAGGTGCCTGGCTGTTGCCGCGGGCCCGTGCGTGTGGCTAGTCGCTACGTTGCGCATGTTGGTAGTGGATGAGGAGATTATAGTACGTGCGGCGGTCGTGGGATATTTGTTGTGCTTCCTGTGTGTATACTTGGACGCGGTGCTGTAGCTGTGCGTCCGCCCTTTTGACGGCGGTGAGCTGCATGTGACGTATTGTGGCCCTGGGTTCTGGGGGTGGTCGGCGACGACCCTGTAAAGCTGGAGTGGCACCGCTCCTCTGAGCACTGCCTCCTTGATTTCCAGCTGCTGCATCAGGCGTCGAACCTCATTTGCCGGTGGCGTGGCCGGGCCCCATCCGGCGTGTTGCGTGATGGTGTTCTCCGGTGCCCACGTGGCCAGGTGGTTGTCCCCTTGGGCTAATGGGCAGCGTTTGAAGTGTTCCCATGTTTCTGGCTGTTGGAGATGGCAGGGGCATATGGTGTATTCCGGGGGTATGTCTATACCTCGCCGGGCATACCAGTGTGCCACCCTGTCTAGAAGGGGTAGCTGCTTGAGCAAGAGCTGGGCACGTCGTGTCTGCAGGTGCACCGGTATTAGGGATGGGTCAAGAGCCGAGAAGTATAATGCGGTGCGCATTTCGTGTTGGAGACCGCTCAAAAGGGCGCTGTCGGCTTGACTGCCCCGAATGTGCGCCATGGTGCGGATGGGTTGTGGGTAGTGATATGCCCCCCCCGTGTCATTATAGATGCGATCGTCTGGCACCCAGGCTGGTGGTTCCCCGGGGCGTGGGATGGGTGGCAGGTGCTGGAGGTGTGTGTGCATGTGGTCTCGTAGCGGTGGGTCCTCGCCGTCCGGCATGTGCTCGGCAAGCTGGTTGTGGGCGTGCAGGTCTATGTGTCTGTTGCCCAGGCTATACCGATGAGAGTCTTGTTTGACGAGATGCAGGACGACGTGTTTGGGGAGGCGCCTCAGGGCTGTCCAGAGGTGTAGGGCCTGGGTGCCCAGGCTAGAGTCAGTCGCCTTGTGCAGGGGTTGCCGCGCCAGCCTGCGGACGATTTGAAGTCCACCGCTGCGTCCACTGCTACCCACACATGGTGCGTCTGGTCACGCGGCGCTTGGTGGGTGTCATTGACGGCGTCCACGACGATCGCCAGCGTCTTTAGTTCTCCGTGAGAGGAGGCCCCGAAGATGGTAGCCCCCGTGAGGTGGCGTTGGTGCAGTCCGTCTGTCGTGTCCAATTCCAACTCTAAAGCCGCCCCCCCGGCCGCTGGGGTGAGGCTTGTAGTGCCGGAGGCATCCGCGAAGATGATCGTGTTGTGGTTGTCCGGGTGCGGTAGGCGGCACGGCATCGTTGGTTGGTAGGCATGGATGTGTGCCCCCCGTTCCGTGGTGGCCCACGGCGTGTTGGTGTCCGGTCGGAGTCTCCGGGTAGCATACACCCCCATCCCCTGGCGGATGATCTCGGTTGCCGCCGGGTTCATGCGGACATAGTCGTTGTTCCTTTCATGGCCCTGTGTCAGGTAGCCGTACACGTACTGGAGTAGGTATGCTGTCTGCGGGTGGAATGTGGTCCACTCGACCGTCTGCCAGTCCTGTACTTGGGAGCATCGGTGTTTGACCGGGTAGGCTGGGGCCTCCGGCGTGGCGCTGCGGTGTTTGGCTATCTCCGGGAAGGTGATGGCTGGGTGCCCGGTGTTCCACGTGCCCCTGTGGAATCTCCATTCCGCCTTGGCACTGGGGTCCCACGCCACTGTGGCCGTGTCACCCTCTGCAGCCTGTTCGAAGTGCGTGCGTAGCCACCGGTGCTGTTCCGGGTTAGCGTGGGCCGTTGGCTTGGGGTGGTAGCGCGCCAGTAACTGGAGGAGGGGCCATGGGGTGGCCAGCGCGCGGGGCCCACATCGCCAGCAAGTGGTGGGGGTGCCCGTCAGCTTGTCTTGCGATAGTGGCGGCGGACAGAAGGGGCGCGCCGTGGGTGGCGGTAGCATCCACAGGTTGCCCCCCGCTTTGCCCGGCCGCAACGTGGTCTTTAGCCCGTTGGGTGCTAGGAGGAGTACGGCTGGTACCGTGGCGCCGGGTACATATTCCACTTGCTCCGTTGGCCGGTGGTGGGCCTGGTTCCCTTGCGTTGGGCTCGGTGGCAGTGGTCGTTTGTGCGTGTTCCAAAACAAATTGTATGCCTCACGTACTTCCCCATCTGTTGGCTGGGGGTGCCCGGTTTGGGTGGCCGCACTGCGCATGTGGTTCTCCAGGAGTGATTTGTTGGGCCACTCCGGGTGTTGTAGGAATGGGACCCGGTGTGTGCCCACTCGTTGGAGGGCTTTCATCTGGTTCGGGGTGACCCGTACGAGGTGGAGGGTGGTGCCGACCAGGCCCAGAGTGGTGGTGCTACCCGTTGGTCCCCCCCCCACATCGGTGTGAAGGACTGCCAGAGGGCCGGTTTCCCTGCACTGATGGTTCGTTTGGATGACGTGGTTGTGGTGGGGCAGTAGGAGTTGTAGGTGGTTCCATATGCGGGTCCCCACCTTGGTGGGGAGACCCCGCTGGTGAAGTATGTATTGGGGGCAGGTGTTGCGGTGGTACTGGGCCTCCCGCAGCGTCAGCGTGAAGACTTCCCGTACCTCCGGCTCGGGATTGTGCATGAGACGATGCAGGTGGGCCGCAGTGTGAGCTGTGTACGCATTGTGGACGAGGTGGTCGGTGTTGTCTCCGTAGTACGGTGGCGATGCCGCACGCACCGTTGCAGGCAGTGACGTGGGCCAGTGGCCGTGGATGGTCCACGCTCGTCGTACTGTGGTGGTGGCCGCTTGATTAGTAGCATCATGCTGTGCATTCTGGGATCTGGATACATCGTGTGCATAAAAGTAGGAAAATCACTACCAGGGTTCAGCTCAATAACTGAATGCTCATATAAATAGGCATGTTCGCAAAACGAAACAGCCTCAGTGGGTCCATCCAACTTCCAACTGCCTGGGAGTACCCCGCCCTAAGGGCGAGATAGTCCTGATCACTGATGCCAGTGATGTAGGGGGGGGTGGAACGATCTACCAATGGCACGAGCTTAACCCAGCTGAACTAACCAACTGCCATTATCCTACTAGCGGACTGAACCGTGATGGCTCCTTGAAGCATGACTATCCTACCAGTGAGTGGCGACTTGTGCCACTGGGACACTGGAACTGGAAATGGAACCAAGCGCGTTCCAATTACAGCACCTACGACCAGGAACTCCTGGCCGGTATGTTGGTGCTCTCATCACAGTCCCGACTATTGGGATCTAATCCTATTGTCTGGCTCTGTGACCAGGAGCCGGTGAAGTCTTTTCAGAAGGAGCCACCACCGGAGAAAGCGAAACTAAAGCGGTGGTGGACTTACCTGAGCCAGTTCAGGCTGACAGTCCATCATATCCCTAGTTTAAAGAATGAACTGTCTGACTATATATGGTGTAACAACTTCGATGCGCTTATTGGTGAGAGCTCTGAGGCACTCGCCAAAGACGCTTTCCAGCGTATGGATGTCCAGCTTGACCTGTCCATGCGCACTGCCGGAATCCTCGAGGGTTGGAGCCTAACTGACTATCGGTCAGAGTATAAAGAAATTCTCCAGACCCTCAGCACTGGTCTCGAACCCCGTGTCATTGACGGGCACCAGTGGTATAAAAACAACCAATACCTCTTCTACGAGGATCGTATTGTTGTGCCTGAGGCCCGACTTGATGGGTGCCTACAGTGGTCCCATCTCAGCTCATGTCACACTGGCGCTAACCGCTCAGTGGACTTCTTCCGTGAGTGTTTCTACTGTAGTCTAACCCTGACTGAGCTGAGGTCTCGTATGCAGACCGTTGTGGATGCTTGTGGCTGTCATGCCAGCCAGCAGAGTGACAGTAGGGATAGGGGACTGATTTCCAACTTACCCATACCCTATTGTACTAACTCTCTTCTCTATGTGGATTTCATCCACGGCCTACCTCGCTTCGGCGGCTATGATAGTTGCCTAGTGGTAACCTGTGGCCTGTCTCGCTTCACCCGTGTGTTCCCTTGCAATAAGAAAATCACAGGTGAGCAGACTGTGAAAATGTGGGTCAAACAATGGTTCGAACCCTATGGGGCACCTAAGCAGGTGCACTCTGATGAGGATGTACGCATCCGCAGTGACACTGGATGGTACAAACGAGTGGTGAATGGCCTCAACGTTGAGGTAACCACAGGTGTGCCATATACCCGGACGTCTAACCCTCTGTGTGAGAGACAAAACCGTGTGGTGGAACAGAACCTGAGAATCCTGATGAAACAGGAACGTACCAAAGACTGGGTACGCCTAGTGCCCTGGGCAGTGCTGACCATGAACTCTCAGAGGAGGTCTTCTGCGGGTTTCACCCCCCACGAGCTGTTCCATGGAGGGCGACCTGCTTGGTTCTTCAAAACCCCCTTTCTTGAGGACTTCAAGAGCCCTGTTGGGGATTGGCTGGAACACAAGCAGTCTATGGCTAACCAGGCTGGAACTAACCTGAGACATATCCGTGACCGTGAACTGAGCCGACAAAATCGCCTACGGAGACCTGCCAGCTTCAAGGTTGGTGACCCTGTTTTGGTTCACCATTCACGCCTACCCTCCTGGCCTCGTAACTGCCTACAGAACCCTTATTTTGGGCCCTATCGTATCATCAGGATAGATGGATCTAGGATCCATGTCAGGTGCAGTCCACGTCTAGGTGGTGAACTACTTTGTGCGCCTAAGCAGTTGAGGCACTATCACTCCTCTGCTGATGTATCCTGGGATGAGTGGCGCCTCAGCGACAGTGAGGTCGAGCGTATCGACCTAGAGACCGCTGCCAGCCAAGAGGAGACTGACGAACTCGAGGACATGACTGCCGATGAGATGGCAGTCGATGGCTACTACGTGGTTGCAGGTATTGCACGCCACGAGTATAAGCAGGGCTGGAAATTCCTAACCCTATGGGATGGCTATGGGCTATCCAAGGCAACCTGGGAACCCATGTCCGCCTTTACACAACCAGATGGGAGTATCCACCCCATCTTCCGCCCCTACCTGGTGGAGAACAACAAGGGACAGTTACTAACCCGTGCTGAGACTCTGTCCGGGCGGTAAAAGAAAAACTAATTTCACTGTGTCAGTCTACTGACTGTCTTCTAACCTCCCAGGGGCGGTGAGCACTCTTGTGCAGAACAGCAAAACCTACTCATCGTGTGCCAAGACAGGCTCAGAACTCCTGTAGAGCTCCAGTTACGGTGAATGTACTAACTCCCACCCTCAGTCAGGTTTGGCGGTCCAAACAGCTACACAGCCCCTGCTTGCGGAGCACTGTTTCTGCCCATGCTGTGCCCTGCAGTCCCATGCCTATGGTTACCAGCGTGAGCCAGATGGCCGCCTATCAGGTTTTCAGCCACCCAGCGGGTGTGTGCCTTGTTGACCATGTGTTGCATGGGAACTGCCCTGATGTAATGACCTTGGGGAGCCAACGAAGAACGGTGGCTTACTACTCCAGGGGGGAATGACAAGCAAGGTGTCATGAAGCAAGGTGTGTCCACCCTCCTTGGGGACAAGCGTGCCCACAGTTAGGACCCCTGAATGGTCCAGACCCATGGGGTTCTACCCTTCCTTACAGGGTTTACCATACCCCTAAGTGTGCTATGTATGTCTGTATGTGTCTCACTTCACTCCCCGTCGTGGCTCCCGGAGACCGGGCTTCGCTGACGTCGGACCGAAGGTCCTAATCAGGTACTATTACCACTCCTATGGCACCCAATTTCTGTGGTGGCGCCTATCCTTGGGGGAAGACGGCAAAAGCCCTACCTACTAGAGGGGAGGGGTGGCCATGTGTGCTAAGGGCATACAAAACGCCCATTTTTCCAAGGGCCAAAAGCTAACGCACTCCCCTGCCCACGTGGAAAAGCACGCGGGACAGGAGACACCAATACACTACACTCACTAACGCCAGCACCAGCCTTTGAAGGCAGGGTGAGCACTCATTACTTGCACTCATCACCTGCCAGGCTTGCTGACCCTAACACCTACACACGCTGCTGGGGTTGATGTCAAAAAGGTCTCGGGCCCTATTGACCCTCCTGTGAAAGAGCAAGAGAACACAGCGCTAATAAGCAACTGTGGCCTAACAGGGACGCCACTACGTGTTTGCCTGTCAGGGCTTTGAGGGAAAGAGTGCACAGTTTGCGTGCACAGCGTGTATGTTGAAGATGTCGGACTGCACTCGCCACTCACGGCTGAGTTGCAGTTTGTTGATTGTGTGATCAGCGCCCGTTTTAGCTTGGGCAGAAAAATTCAAAGTCCCGGAAGGAAACTGCAGCTGCACCAATCACCCTCACCTGCCCAACTGTAAAACAAAGGCTGATGGACCTGGCAAGTGGCGGAGGAACCAAGACAGCCTCCACGTATTATACGCTTCTCAGGCTGCCCTATAACACACTGTCCTCGTACCAGGGTACAAGCAAGGGAGCTTAAGGAACTCCACCCGTTCTCTTAAAGAACGTAGGGTGGAGTCCCTGGGTAACCTAAGCAAGATTTTTACCGTGCGCAACTCGCGTGGCCTACCCTTCAATGCGCCATATGCATGCACAGATTTTCCATTACCATCTTGTTTCTCCTAATCTTACCCGTCACAACAAACCACAGCTTGACTCAACCAAGAGGTGAGCTCCTCCTGGGCTTACCTACCTTACTCACCACGCATCATGTGAATGCCGAAGGTAACACGAGCACAAAACAACCCTAAGCGCTTAAACAATCCTACGGCGAATTATAAACAACCCTAAGCGATTAATGCATTGTGTGTCATGCACGATCTTCTTACTTTGTTCCCTGCAGAGAAGCACAGAGAATGGCGCACTGCACAGCGCAAAACAAGCCTAAGCGTTTTAAGCAACCCTGTTTTAGTGCTACGGCAACACGAACACGAGCAAGCACTTTCTTTTCTAACCTGTGAAGAGAGGACAAGGGTGGATTGGGGCACAGGGAAAGCGACACAGCGTGTGAATGCCTAAATTAGGCACATGCATCGCGAGCACAGCGCATACTCTAACCCTACGTGCGCGCTGCGTGCTCCTTTCGCGTCGCATACCTTTCATCTCTGTTTTGACCTGTGCAAAGCAAAGGTGGTGAGCACCCGAACCCCAAACAACCACAGCGGTGACAACCCTAACGTTTTAACGAAGCAACCAACACAAACGCAATGCATGCGTGTGAAATGACACTCACATACCTGGGAAGGTGTTCCTTTTCAATACCTTTAGCTAAAGTTTATAAAAATTTTGATGCAACTCTGCAAAAATTTCTTTTAGAACTTTAAAAACTACGGCTCATACCTTCTTTTTCTAGAGCCATTTACGCTTGCGCAACCCTTTTTCTGTAGTCTGCTTCTGTTGCGCTTGTCTGCGACTTTAGGTTTTAGTCTAAAAATGACGATTTCTCACGTGGTTTTGTCAAGTTTTAGCAATTTGACTTCTTAGATCGCTACACCTTTCGCTAAAACAAAGGATTCACTGCCTGTTGGTTCCATTTTCTATTTTTTTCAGCTCCTGGAGATTTGCGTCCTCCATTAGGAGTATTGCTCCGCCCTGGACCTTGGTCAGGATGTTTACTAAAACGCTGTTTATACAGCGAATAGCCATCCGCATTAGAGCGTTCGACTGTACCCTAGTGGGCAAGCATGCGTGCTCTAGGGAGGGAGTCCTAGGTTCGAACCCCACTACCCCCAAATTTTTACCAAACGTTTTCGTTGCACTTTGGCGACTTTTGAGGAATGCCCCATCGCAAAAACATCATTCACGCTACATTACACTGTTTTCCATGGGTTCGTACGGTGTGATAGGCTTCTATGAACTGATGGGAATGTTTTTGGTTGGTTTAATGCATTTTCTGAGGTAGTTTTGGGAATATTTGGGCCTTTTTCCTTGGTCCTACTGAAGCCGGTTCGGACCCCCGTGGCCATCTTTGGGTCACTTGGGGTGTGTATCTATGTGCCGGCAAGCCGCCATTGGCTGATATCATACTCTCCCATCCACCTGACCTAACCTGATGTGATAGTGTGATAGGCTTGGCCATTCCAGCTATGAGCGGCCACATTCACAACCGAGGCGCCGCCGGCTGAGATTTATATATCAGAATATCAGGAATCAACAGGGTTTTTTTATCATATTGTTTCCGTAATTTTTCAGCTATCCGTTCTGATTGTCAATGTATCGGCGACTGTCAGTTGGCTTGCGATTTAGCGGTAACCGATTGGTTAACTGTTATTTCCAGATATTTTAGCGGAAACCCCGATGAAGGGTTAGAATTCATCAGAAAAGGGTTCGTTGGTTTTCCGCAATTTTCATGTTATACACTCACAAATTCAATCCGATTTTTTCACACATTCAGAATCGGATTTTCGATTTCGAGGTCGCCGCACTTGATATGATGAACTTCGAGTGGTCCTACATTTTTCTCCGATCACGAATCAACCTTCCTTTTGTTGTCTCCTTCATTTTTATTGGAGATATAGGCGAAACAAAATGGATTCGTGAGGCCAGTTTGAAGAATCATATCTCCGGCTCATTGCGAGGAATTTCAATTTTGAGATATGGGCTTGAATCGCCTTAGTCTCAACTTAATTTAGAAAGCGTCAAACGCCTTTGATGTGTACACATGCCCGGTGTAGCAAGGGATAAGTGTCAAGAGGGTAGAAAGTGAGATATAACTCGTGGACCATGCAACCGAACATTTTCATGCGACTTTCGAGTGTACCGCATGAGTGTTGGTGTTGCATAGAAACTTTCCTTGGGTTCCTACGTATTTCTCACTTGAAGTTATGTCCATAGAGGGGCATGGCATACCATGGTTGGAGCCACTTTTAAGGGTATGTGTTATATGGATGGTATGTGCTTCGCTATGCTCACGCCCATGTATATATCTCCGTTTATAGGAAGATATGTGGAGTCATACGTGGCAAAGGCTTTGCCCATGTCCCAATGGTGAGCTCCATAGCACTAGACTAAGTCTACCGCACATATAGTGCATGTGGGAAGGCTTACGGAGCGACCCACAAGCGCCACCATCAATTTTCCCATTTTCATGGTGCGTGTCGGGAGGAGGTTCGAAGGTGTCCCTATGCGTCCATGTGGGGATCCAAGTGGGGGAATTGTTCGCAAATGGTCCCAAGCAATTGTGTGCTTTGAACCATATGTTGATACCATGGGTGAGCAAAGTTATATACTATTGTGATTATCATGAATTTGGCAATATTTGCATGTTTTTGCCCTCATTTTATGCTCATTTTTGTATTTTATGTGCTCAACTGGTCGGCTAACAGTAAAGTGCCTAGGGATCCGTGAACTATGTTATGTTGCTTATATGTTGGCATTTGCTTTGGTGTTGCACCTCACCATCTGCCGGATCACGTGGTCACTTTGGCGTGGCACAAGAGGCCTCACAAAATTACGTCTCAAATTCGTGAGTCCACTTGTGAAGCATGGCATGTATATATCCGGAGGGGTTTGGGAGCCAATGTTGGGATATTCTTGGGCATTGATTTTTGGTCTATATCACCCTTGTAGATTACCTTCCGGTTTGACACATGCATGGAGCATTTGAACATTTGCCGTATGCATTTTTGAGTATATAATTGAATTTTGGGCACTATGGTGTGATTTGCCTAATTTTGCTATGTTGTGAGGTCATCTTCATGGGGCAATTCTCCAAGCCCAATTGACTCCAAGTCCAACCAAGGTTATGTCAGGGTAGGGCATGGTCCTGAGTGCCACTCTAGGCCATGACACGCCACCTCCCCTATTGGGCTAGGATTTAGAGGCTTGGGAGTGAACACATTTTTGGGGTTTGTGTAGTGACTTTTGACACATGGCATTTAGCCATCTTATTTGACTTGGTTCAGGGCATCATGTTGGCGAGTCAAGGGAAGGTCCTGAGTCCAGGAAATTAGGGGTCTATGGCTGTGATTGTGTATGTTTCCATCTTTCCCCAATGTTGCTTGATTTGTGTGCATATGCCGATTTCAGGGCTTCTTTTTCCATTATTCTATTGGTGCAATTCTATGTACATGCCCAACGCCCGTGTCTCCGTGTGCACCGTGAGACGACTGGCGTGTTGAAAGGAGTTGTTGAGTGTCAACGCGGGACCTCAAACACCCTTGGAAGCCCTCAGTGTGGATTATTTGGATTGGAGCTATTGTACTTGGGAGTGGGTTATTGCAAGGGAGCAGGATTTGTGTGAAGGAGCCATATTTTACTATTTTTTGTGGGAAACTGTGAAGGACAGGGCAAGATCATGCAGAACCTGGTGAGAAGCAAGACCATAGGAGTGACAGGAAATGGTTGAAGGGGTACAGCAGGGGCCGGTGCTGGTAGGGACCTTCTTTATGGTAGCAGAGGAGTACCTGCCCCCTACCGCCGCACCGGGGACTTGGGCCCTCATGAGCCCTGCTCAAGGACGCCCCGGGTGCAGATCGTTGAGTCCGTGGAGTCGACGCCGGATTCGGAAGCCCGAGAAGAGCGCGATGCTCCGAACAGAGAGCCCTTGCAGGACATGGGCTAGACATGGAGGACCTGGCCTCCATGTGTGAAAGGCAATGCCGCAAGGCTTGCAACCTCCGCTCCGCTGCGGAGGAGTTGGAGGAGACTGGCAGCAATGGCAGAGCCCGGCGTTACCGGAAGCGCGGGTCCCCAAAACCCGCGGCGGAAGCCAGGGCGATGGAGACGGATCCCAGCCCGGTCAGGCTGTGGTCAGCTGATTCCGAGGGGCATTCCGATGGCTATCGGACCGCTTTCCCTTCCGAGTCGGAGGAGATGGCCCTACCGCCCACAAGGGCGCACACGGCCCCCAAACCCAGCCTGGAGCATGACGCCGAGGCGTTGGAGAGGCCTACCAGAGCCAGAACGGCGCCTGTGGCCCGGCACACGGAGCCAACGCGGGATAACATGGGCGACACACCCATGGCGGAGGAGTCCCAGGCGCTGGGAACCGTGGGATGCGCCGGATGAGGTGGAGAGCACGTCTAGTGCCACTGTGAGCACGTATTCTTCCTCATCGGCAAGTACCCAAAGATGGGAATGGACGCCATCGTGCAGCACCTCGACCGCCTGGACAACCAGAAGGACGGCCTAGAGGAGGACATCGCGGGGATCCTGGATGACAAGTAGGCAGCGGAGAGAGACATGGCAGAGCTGCGAGCGGAGCAGGACCGGTACCGAGAGAAGCTGGAGATGGCCCTGCAGAAGCAGCAGCGAGTGGTGGACAGCCTCCTCCACCTGGTGGAGGACATGTCGGGACGCCTGAAAAGGCTAGAGGAGTTACAACCCCTCGCCTCAGGTCCGGAGCTCCCGGCAAAGCCGGCAGCGGCAGAGCTGGTGGAGCGGGTTAAGACCCTCAGGAGCGCCATGGAGAAACCCATGGGCGGCCCTGCAGAGGCACCTTACGCGCCTCCGCGTGTTGACCCGGGTGCGCTGCCGTTTGTTCCCTTGTTCAGCGAATCCATAATGCTCGGGGAGCATACGGCACGGGCTGGGTCCATGCGGGAGGAGCACGCAACCACGGACCTGAGGAGCCTGACAGTACAGATGTCTCATGCCGCCCAGGATCCACCGACCATTACGACTGCCCATGCAGTGTATGCGGAAGAGGAGATCCATACCATGCAGGGGCGAACCATGGGAAGGGCCGACGGACATGGTCGAGCCCATCCAGGCGGAAACCTGTCGGTGAAGGACCCCACTACGGGGATATGGACAGCCGGTGGAGCAAGTCCTTCCCGCATCCCAAACCCCATGAGTTCAGGCTCAACTGGACCGCACTCCATGGAGGAGAGGGATGTTCGGGGAGTGTACTCACAGCCCCCGGCCACAGGTGGTATCCGTCTCGGTGGAGTGGTGGCTGCGGACGTCGGAGACGCCATCAGCATTGACGACCTCAGGGGAATCAAAATCCCCTATTACGATGGCAATCCCTCCAACCTGGATGACTTCATCCTGGATTGGGAGGACTTCGCCGAGGAGGTCGTCGGCGAGATGAAGGGAGCGCCAAGGGACAAGTGGGTATGTCGGACATTCCCACACAGGCTGGCGCAGGACCTGAAGGAGGAGCTCAGGGATCAGATCCGCGAGGGATTGATCCAGACGGAGTAAGTAAGTAAGTAAGTAAGGGCGGCCGCGTCCGCAGCCTCATCTGACTCCTCCTTGTTTGTTTTACATGGTGGCCGCCTCTGGCGGGAAGGAGTGCTCTCCACCATCAGTTCCCCTGGCGACCCCTGTCTCACCTCACGGCCGAGAACTTCAACCAGGTTCCCTTGGGGCATGACCGGTGGTAGGCTCCCTTCAGTCGCTGCCCTCACGGTTTCAGCTCCTTCCGGTCACCCTTTGAAGGATCCCCCGGCCTTCCCCCCCTAGCACAGCCTATTGGGCGCCTGCAGGCGGGTTTCCTGTGGATAGCCCTCGCCGACAGCAGAGCATTTCTCTCTGTCAACCACATTCCACCTCTTCCATCCCTCACGGGCTGGAGTACCCACTCGGCTCCCGGATGCACTTGGTTATCGTCCATCCACGGCTGGAGGCCAGGGGCGACCCTTTCCACGTTCCCCCTGGTCCCGCTCACGCGTGATCCTACGTGTACTCAGGCCATTGACCCAGGGATCTCAAGGTCAACCCTCACCCCTGCGGACACCTCACGGCCGTCCCGGAGTTCAGGGCATTTTCCCGACTTCCCGTGGCCAGGTTCCCCATGGTTGGCCCATGGTTCACCACTCCATGGCGACTGGTTTCCCAATCCCATGGGGCTGTTGCTTGGTGCTTTCGGCCTCCCTGCCCTTCCCATGTCCCATTCCCCGTTGCCTCATCCCGGCACCGGCCCGTTCCCACCGTCCCATGGACTCCCTACCCCTTCGGGCCGTTGTGCGGCCCTAGCCACACGCCCTCCCCCGCCCCATCCCCTTGTCCCTGCATCCTGTGTTTCTACCCCTCCGGGTCGCCTGTTACCCTGTGGCGCTGGCCCACTGGGGCCTCTTCCTTCCAGGGACCGTTTCGTGCGCCTAGCACGGGTCGCTCGCTTCCCGCCCCCGTCCCTTTCCCCTGTGCCGCGGCCCTGGCCTAATCCCCCGGGCTGTCTTGTGGCCCCATCCCATCCCTCATCCCGTGTTTATACCCCACCGGGCCGCCAGCAACCCCGTGGCGCGGGCCCACTGGATCCTCATCCATCCTGGGACCGTTTCGTGCGCCTAGCACGGGTCGCTCCCCTCCCTCCCCCGCCCCTCTTTCCAGTGCCGTCTCCTTAGCTGTCCTAATCACGTGGGGCTGTCGTGTGGCCCTAGCCACTCGTCCTTTTCTGTCCCGCCTCCTTGTGGTGCTGCGGGGTGTTGTCCGCGTTTGTTCCCCCCCCCCCGTTTTTTTTCTGCTTTTTTTTTTCCGCTTGGTTCCCTCCTCCCTGCATGCACGCACAACAACACTGCATCGCCATCTCCTTTCTGTTCGGTGCTCACGTCCAGTCCCTCCGCCATCCTGTGGCGTTGCCCCTGGCGGTCCCCGGCCATGCCTGGCCAACCAGCCATTCAGCCCGCGTTGCTGTACATGTATCCGCTCTCTCCCCTCTCTACCCTCCCCTCCCCTCTGTCTCCTGCCCGCCCTCTTAGTGTTGTTCCCCTACTCCGTGTGCTCGCCGCTGGTCGTCTCCGCGCCATGGCTGTATCTCGCGCGCCCTCACGTGCCTCAGGGCCTCCGCCCTGTCTTCCAACCTGTAGGCCCACCTGGGCGGCCTCCCCAGACACCCCTTCGGGGGGACTCCCCCGTCGTCCTCTCCCGCCGGCCGCCCCTCCATCAGTTCCCTGATGGTCGGGCGGGGGCCGGTACGGCTCTATGCGGGTCAACGGCATGGTGCTTCTCTGAGAGAGACATTGTGTTCCTTTGCGCCCTCGTTGGCCACCTGTTCCCCCCACCTCCCGCGCCCTGCCTCCTCTTTGTGCCCTTCCTGTGTGTCCGCCCGTCCTGCCGTTGTTTTTTTTTTTGGTTCTGTGTGTACTCTGTGCTCGCGCTCCTTGCTGCTCCCGCGCGCCCTGCGTGTGCCCTCTGCTCTTCTTCGTGTTACCCTGGTCCCGCTGCCCTGCGCCCCCTCTCTCGCCCGTCTCCCCTCCCATTCTCCTTCTCGCAGTCGACCCTGCCTGCACGTCTGCCCTTCCTGTCCGTGCATCGCTGTCACTCGTGTGTGCCACTCGTGTGCCCTACCCCTGCCCCTCCCTCTCGCCCCTACCCTTTCCCCTGGGTGCTTCCTCGGTCCCCGCCTCTCCCCCCATCCTGGCTGCCTGGCGTCCTGTGTGGGGGGGGGGGCCTCAATTGGTCAGGTGTGTACCCGCCACTGAGTTCCAGCCGCGCCTGCCTCACCACCTTCATCGCCTAATCAGTTCCATGATTGTCCGTGTCACGCAGACCATGCTTTGCAGTTCGTCCCTTCCCTCGTCCCTTGATGGGGTAAGAGTCGGGCTGCTTCTACAGGGTTCAGGGCATTGTCGCCTTCGGACTGAGTTTGGGGCGTAGCGTTTGATGTGTCCCACTTTGGCTTCCTCCGTTGCACTGGCATGCTCGCTTGCGCTGGCCCCTCTCGGCCACACACCTGTGTTTCCGGGTCACCTGGTCGTGGGGGGTGGGGCGGTCAGAGGTCACCCTTGTGGGCCGCTGCCACCGGCCCTGGGTTATTTAGGTCCTTAGGATTTAAAAACCCCAGTGGGTACTGGCTTTTCGGAGGTCAACATACAGCCACACAGGGGAGGGGTGTGGGCAGCGCCTGGGCGCCTGCATGTGCAGTCTGTGTGTGTGCTGGTGCATACAGGGTGGCCTGGCGGAGTAGGTGGGGGGTGGGTGTATCTGTGGTCTGGTCTGTGGCCCTGTACCCCCCGAGCGCTGGAGACGCTTGCCAAATTCCCGCCGCTGCAGTTGCATTGTGGAGCCCGGCCACCAAGGCCTGGCGTGGTCAACCCCTCTGAGCATGGCGCACCTAAGCTCAATGTTTTCAATGCAGCACCTTCCTGCCCCACAGGGAGCTGCAAGTCCGAGCCCTGGCGCCGCGCTGCTCCACGCCTTCGCCGGCCGTTCCCGCCAGTCACGACCTCGCGCTCCGCTCCGTCACTGTACCACGATACTGCTTCCCGTCTGCTGCCCGTTCTGCCCCACTCTGCTCGCCGTACCCACGATACGTCGCGCGTCCCACTGCCCGGTTGCCTCCTCCGCACTCGCCTGCGCCCCCGTACTCCGCCGCCCCTTCTCCCCTCTCCCCCGCCGCTGGTCCTGTGCTCTCCGCTTGGGGTTCTCGTCCGCGTCCTCCTTCACCACATCCCCCTCCACTGTCAGCCGTGTCCCTGTCCTCCTCTGCGCACCTGCACCTCTCTGCTCCCCTCCTCCCCTGCTCTTGTCCGTCACATCCCCTCCTCACCCTCCTCCACCTCCGCCGACCCCCTGCGTCCGCCTCCCCGCATCCCATCTGCCCGTCCCTCCGCACGCCCCTGGCCCCCTGCCCCTAGCGCTCCCCGTTCCTGTCCCTGCCCGGCCCTACGTGTCGCCACCGTACCTTCCCTCCTGCTACAACAGCTCTCGTAGCATCTGAACCCCGGGCTTCTTCCCCTTCTCCTGGGGACAGTCCAGGCGCACCCCCGGGAGCGCAGCCCCCAGCATCCTCCTCCACCGCCACTCTTCCATCTCCGGCCCCCTTTCCCCGGGCCTCTGCGCCCTGCCGACCAGGTCACTGAAGGGGCGGGGCCCCCTCTTATCCCGCCATCCCCTCGTCTTCCCCGCCCACTTCACGTAGCGGGCCAGCTCCGAGAAAGATGTCCTTGCTTTATGCCCTAGATATTCTGATGATGTCCTGCAGGTTTTGTAGTTGAAAACCCAAACCAAAGCAGCAAGTAGAGCAATAAGAGGATGTGGATCGAATCAATGATTGGTTTTGGAATCCAGTGTAACACAGAAGGGCTGCAGATAGACAAAGCAGGTTTATACACAAAGATTCAATCACAAATGGATAATACAAAAGATTTTATATGAACATTGGTCTGACTCTTGCCTCAGAGATTGCATTAGGCGCTTCATGTGCACTCTTTTGGGTGAAATGGTGCTGGTTAGGACTGAGGGGCATAGATGTCAGGACCACACAGAAAATGACTTGGCCAAGCAACTGAATTCAGAAACAGTTACAAAGTGGGACCACAATAAGTGGTAGAAACAATTGAGTATAGGGGTCTTGGGGTGGGAGACCACTAGGCTTAACCTCCAAGGCCAACAAGCATGAAATGCCCGATTTATTTTGGTATGTCCTCCATGAAGGAAGGTACCTCCGCTCAGTTGAGTGGTAAGGGTGAACTTCATGGGGGGGGCTAGGGTCACAACCCTAGTTACTTTGAGAAAGTGTACTTTAGGCAACAAAAGAGAGATAAAAACACTTAAGTTTGTCTTAGCATCAACAAAGGGTTTTAAGGGGGGCTTAGCCTGGATCAAGCCCTCCAAGAAAGACATGGCAGTGACTTTTTCTTACTCCCCCCTGGAGTACTAGTTGATCAAGCTAGTAGGACCAAGGAAAAAGGCTCAAACATTCCCTAAATTACCTCAAAAAATTGATTAAACTTACCAAAAACATCCTCATCACTTCATAGAAGCCTATCACACTGTAGGTACCCTTGAAAATCAGTGTAATGTACCGTGAATGATGTCCCTTCGATGGGGCATTCCTCAAAAGTCGCCGGCGTGCGACGAAAACTTTTGGAAAAAGTTTGGGGGTAGTGGGAATTCAACCCAGGACTCCCTCCCTGCAGCCAATGTGCTTGCCCACTAGGGTACAGTCGAACGCTCTAATGCGGACGGCTATCGCCGTATAAACAGCGTTTTAGTATACGTCCTGACCAAGGGCCAGGGCGGAGCAATACTCCCAATGGAGGACACAAACCCCCAAGAGCTGGAAAAAATAGAAAATGGAACCAGCAGGGAGTGATTCCTGCGGTTTAGCGGAAGGGGTTGCGATTTGGGTTTCCCTGTTACGCGTATTCGATACGGCAGGATACGGCAGGATACGGCAGGATACGGCAGGATACGGCAGGATACGGCAGGATACGGCAGGATACGGCAGGATACGGCAGGATACGGCAGGATACGGCAGGATACGGCAGGATACGGCAGGATACGGCAGGATACGTCAGGATACGCAGGATACGGCAGGATACGGCAGATTACGGCAGGATACGGCAGATACGGCAGGATACGGCAGGATACGGCAGGATACGGCAGGATACGACAGGGTCCAAAATATCTGCTTGTTTGCACTACGAAAACAACCATTTTGCGTTCATTCAGCGTCTGGTGGTATTTCATACTGTTCTTGCATGCCTATTGTGACTTTCCCGGCTGACAACCCGCTTCATGTACACCAATTATTCGTTTCAAAAAAGAAGAAGATTGCTACCTGCTTCCTGAGCTTGGTGGTTTTTCATCCTGTTCCTGCGTGCCCATTGTGCTGTTTCTGTTTAGGTTGACAACCCGCCTTGCTGCACACCAATTCTCGGTTTTGAAAAAGAAAATGATTGCTACGTGATTGCGTACGAAACACTTCCTGTGCCCCAAAACACAAGATGCACGAGCATAAAAAAAGACAATCACATCATTGCAGCCTGTACTATTATGTTCATAGACTTTCGGTGTACCTCTGCTCCATGTTATGTAGGTTACAGCAGAAAATGAACAGGCCGGCAAGGAAGTCGTAGTTATACGGGCGCCCGGGAGCCTCATCACGGCCGTTCCAGAATCGCCACTTCTTAACATTGCTGAAAACATTCTCCACTAGATGACGGCCTTCATTGATCATCTGGTTGTAATGCACCATGAACCAGGTCAATCGGCCATCCCCCCCGGCCACACGGCAGAACATGTTGTCCGCAGTGCTGTAGTGACAGTCACCGAGGCGGAAGTCGGGCCGAGGACCATTAAAGTTCCAGGGAATGGATGCATCCATGTCCGCCGTCATCTCAGCATCGGTGGCACGGGGCGGATACCACCACGAGCAGGCAATGACCTCGCGCCCCCAGTTGATCATGGCATTAAACACGAGCGCATGCCCGCGGTAAGTGGGTTTGTCGAACCAGAACAGCTCCCGGTCTACCGGGTGCGAAGGTGACTGGATGGCCACATGCGTGCTATCGACAATAGCAGACACATGGCGGTGAATTGGATGACTGTGTTGGTGGAATTCCCATCGGCGTTCAAAAGCATCCGTGAACGTATCCCACAGGTGAGCCCGTTGTGACACGTCACGTAGTACTTGGATACAGTAGTCCCGACCAATTCCCAATGTCCTCGCACATGCAATCTGGCTGTACCCCAATCGCAGGAAAGAGATTGTAATTACAAACTCCTCTAATGTGAAAATGGAATTTGCCACCAGAAACAGCAGAAATCCCATTCTGTACCCGGTGGCATTCATGAGCGGCATTGCTGCGAGTGGAGCGCAGTGCGGGGAGTCGCCGCTATCAGAACGATCCACAGAGATCCACGTAAACTTCAAGACTTAAGGACTGAAGAACTTAAATGATTGAGCAGTGCAGAAACGATATGACAACAGCGGAAAAAGCATTCTAATAGTGCTAATGTAACTAATGAGTAACATTCTTCCCTCATTGTCTCAGATATGTGCTGTCTATGAAATCAACAGTGAGGGCAACGAAGCAATCTATGGCTCTTGGCGGGAACAGTGTTTGATGGTCCTCCACTCTTAAGGAGTGTCAGTGAAGCGCTGCCATCCATGATTCTTGCGAGCCGGGCCAAGTGACGTGAAAGGTGCCTGATGGTGCTCCACTCTTAATGAGTCTCAGTGCGGCGGATGACAGCACCGCCAACAATGCGACAAGGTTCACGATGTGGTACACGCTTCCACCCCTTTGTGCAGGGCGTCCATCATATGAGGCGACGCCGCGACAAGGGTTCACGCTGTGGTACACGCTTCCATTCCTGTGTGCAGGGCGTCCAACGTGAGGCGACGCCGCTACAAGAGTTCACGCTGTGGTACACGCTTCCACCCCTCTGTGCAGGGCGTCCAACATGAGGCGTGTGCGTGGGCAGAGAACTACGGATTCATTCAAAAGATTGTTGCTTTGCATCTTCAGCCGCACTGGCAGAAACTTCACGCGCATTTGCGAGGTGCTGCCCAACGAGTACACGCCTCAATGGATAGCGGCGCGCATTGGGCCGCATGGACATGGCAGTTTGCTTGGTGATGATGTTTGGTACGCCGTGTATTGGGACTACAGTGATCTGCCGTCGGACACCTGGAAACAAACTGCCAGATCACTGTGGCTGGCCATGCTGTCTGAGAGAGGGGTGACGCCCACCACTGCAGATCAAAAAAAGTTTGATGTCTTTGTCACCAGTTTGCAGGATGCGCCTGCGTGGCGAGAACAAAAGAAATTGGAAAAGGCTGAGCGTGCAAGCCAGAAGGAGGCGTCTGCCGATGCGCACGCTCTTGGTCTTGGCCCCAGCTCATTGGAGAGGCGGAACCACACACTGGCCAGCTACCTCATGGGTCCGAATGCAGTGGGCCGGCAGCCAAGCACAGGGACATGGCGCCCCACCAGTGGTCCTGCACCTCAGCGGCGCTGCAAGGCACCGGGTGGCACATGCTACGCGCCAGTGCCAAAGAACTGCAGCAAGGGAATGTGCACACCGCACTGCCTGAGCTTCCAAATTGCCTATGCACAGCGGTTTGCAACTTGTACGCCATGCAAATACAAAAAGTCTGGAGTTCGACACAGGCACACACCACGTGCCACTGATGCAACGGAGCTCGCACCTTGGATTGGGGACTGGCAGGGTCATTTGGATGAACCTCGCTGGAGGCACGTCGCGCAGAATGAGGAGGATGAAAATCAGGACAGTGACACCAGTTCTGTGATTGATGAGAACCCACTTGCTCAGCCGGAGACGTTGACTCAGCCGCAGCCATTGACTCAGCCGCAGACGTTCTCAGCACGAGCACCGCGGACACAGGACCTGCCACCAGATCATGCGGAAGAGGAGACCGTTGAGGCCTACCTAGAGAGGCTGTTGGGTTCAGCTCCGCGGCGCAATTCCTTGCCCAGACGCCCGGGTGACACGCCATCTGAAGATGCTGATTTTGCAGAAGCGCAGACCGCAAATTTGCTTGATGACTTACAGCAACCGCCGCCAGCAGAGCGCAGGCCCTCGGCGGATAGCGGCCGGTACATTGTGGAAGCCCCGAAGAAGAACTATCACTGCATTGTGTGCTATTGCTTTCTGTTGAACACTGCAGTTCTGCCTTGTGGACACACGATCTGCACAGACTGTGCAGGGAGGATCAGCCGGTGCCCACTGGATCGTACTGTTTTCGTTGCTGCCAACACCCCCAGGAACCGCGCTGTTCAGGATGCTGTGGAAGAATTTCTGCTGTCGGAAGGGGCTCGTACTGCAGGCGCGATACTGGCAGCAGCAGGAGCTGCAATATTCTCTCTGGGATCCACAACAAGACCACTGACGAATCCGGATGCCATGCGACAGGCCAGATTGCGAGCCTTCATGCACCTGTTGCCACGGGATCCTCCTGGTGAACTAGCAGCAGATCCTCCTGATGCAGCAGCAGCGTGTCCTGATTCAACATGCTCCCAGATACCAGCGCCAGCAGTGATTTCCAGAACGGTGGCTTCGTTGGACTCTGAGCGGTTGCGACAGCGGGAATGGAAGTGCACAACAGCGCAGCGTCGTGTGGAGCGGTCTGAGCAGCCACGTGCAGCAGCTGGAACATTGGTGCACGTCATGTTCAACGACGGCTGGTACGAGGGCCTGGCCGGTGGCGGTACTGTTGAATTCGGCGATGGAACAAGATTTCCCTGGAGCCGCATCCGCACCTGGCATGCAGCCAGCGACCACTAAGGTCAGCTAAGGGCACTATTTTGGTAATATATTTAATTATTTTTTTTGTTTATCTGTTTTTTTGTTTGCACAGTGGCATGCACCATAGTGCAGCAGTATAACTATATATTTTTGTATGTCTATAACTTCTTTTATTGTTGATTATTTATATTATCGCACAGTGGAATACACCACAGTGCAGCTTCTTCAGACACACGCATCGAATGGCCATTCGTCTCTCTGCTCAGTGTAATGTCGCTGTGCCTTCCCAGCTTTGTGAGTGCGCCAGTCAATGACGGAGGAAAGTAGTTGGCAGTTGGGGTTATGTGTCAAGTCATTTTGTTACCTTTCAGCATAGCAGGGAACAACAAAGAAGCATGCAGAGGTTCAAAAACCGGACGGTTGAACAGTTTCCAAAAAAAAAAACACCATATTTTGAAAAAGCATTTATGTTTGTTAGGATACAAGCTGCAGTGGGTTTGAAGACGTTTCTGGATAGAAAACAATTGGAAATGGATTTTTGTTTGTTAGGATAAAAGCTGCAGTGGGTTGGAAAACGGTTTCGGAAAAAAAATAATTGGTAATGCATTTTTGTTTGTTAGGATAAAAGCTGCAGTGGGTTTGAAGACGTTTTCGCAAAGAAACCAAGTCACATCACATCACATCACACCACATCACGGCAAATCAAATATGGTCACACACTTCACATCACATTGAATCACATGACATCACATCACACCACATCACACCACATCACATCAAGTCAAATCAAATATCACTGCACCAAATCACATCACATGAAATCGCATGGCAATACATGACATCCCATCACATCATACCACATCACATCACATCACGTCACGTCACGTCACGTCACGTCACGTCACGGCACGTCACGTCATGTCACATCACATCGCCTCTCATCACGTCACATCACATCACATCGCATCACGCCACACCAAACCACACCACACGAGATCACACTACATCACATGGAATCACGTCATGTCACATTGCATCACATCACATCACATCACGTTGCGAGCACCACATCCTATCAACTTATAAGGCATCACATCATATGGCATGAAGAAAGGTCAATTTGCATTGGTTCATACAAGGTCGGATCACATTACGTCCGCACACCTGCAAGGCACCGCCTGTTTATGAGACCTTTACCAATAACTGAAACTCCAGGTTAGGATTACAGTTAGGGTTAAGGTTAGGGTTAGGGTTAGGGTTTCGGTTACTGGCATACGGCAAGATACGGCAGGGAAAGCAGGATACGGCAGTATCCGGCAGATACGGCAGGATACGGCAGGATACGGCAGGATACGGCAGGATACGGCAGGATACGGCAGGATACGGCAGGATACGGCAGGATACGACAGGATACGGCAGGATACGGCAGGATACGGCAGGATACGCGTATTACAGGAATACGGTCGTATTAGGGAAACCCCATTTAGCAAGTGAAATCGTTAAAAATCGACGAAACCACGCGGGAAATCGTCATTTTTACACATAACTCAAAGTCGCAGACAAGCGCAAAGGAAACGGACTCTAAGAAAAGGGTTGCGCAAGCGTAAACGGCTTTTGGAAAAGAAGGTATGGGCCGTAGTTTTCAAAGTTTTAAAGGAAATTTTTGCACAGTTGCATCAAAGTTTTTATAAACTTCAGACTCAAGTATTCAAATTCAGCCCACACCACAGAGCAGGTCAACAACCCATCTCTCAGGTATGTCAGTGTCACCTCACACTCACGCATTGCGTTCGTGTTGGTTGTTCCGTCAAAACGTTAGGGTTGTCCACGCTGTGCTCGTTGGGGGGTCCGGTGTTCTTCTCTCGTGCTCTGCACAGGTAAAAACAGGAATGAAAGGTATGTGATGCAAATGGAGCGCGCAGCGCGCACGTAGGGTTAGAATATGCGCTGTGCTCGCGATGCATGTGCCCAATCGAGGCATCCACACGCTGTGACGCTTCACCTGTATCCCTAATTCACCCTTGTTTCCTTCTTCACAGGTAAGTAAAGTAAGCGTTTGTTCGTGTGCGGCCGTGGCGTTAAAGTAGGGTTGCTTAAAACGATTAGGCTTGTTTTGTGTTCGTTTCAAGTCGGCATTCACACGATGCATGGTGAGTAAGGTAGGTTAGCCCAGGAGGAGCTCACCTCCTGGTTGAGTCAGTGGTTCAGCCTCCCTTCCCTGCGTGCACATGATGCATTAAAGGGTAGGCCACGCGAATTGCGCACGGTAAACCTTGTTTAGGTTACCCAGAGGCTCCTCGGTACGTTCTTTAAGAGAACCCGAGGAGTTTCTTAAAGCTTGCTTGCTTGAAAGGGGTAGCTGAATCTTCAGCGTGTTTGCGGACAGTGTATTATAGGTCACACTGAGAACCGTATAATACGGGGAGTGTGGCTTGGTTCCTCCGCCGCAAACGCCCCTTCATTTGCCTCTGTTGTACAGGTGGGAGAGGTTAAGGGTGATTGGTGCACGCAGCAGCTGCCTTCGGCGGCTACCATTTTTCTGCCCCAGCAAAACAGGGGCGCTGATCACAAATCAAATCACTGTGCCTCAGCCAGTACTGGCGAGGGCAGTTCGACCTCAACGACATCTGCGCTGTGCACGCAACGAGAGCACCCCTTCCCTCCAAGCCCTAGCAGGGGAAACGCGTTGTGGCGTCCCCTGTTAGGCCACAGCTGCTTAGGAGCGCTGTGTTCTCTTGTCTTCTTCACAGGAGGGCCATTAGGGCCTGAGTGAACTTCGACAGCAGCACCCAGTAGCGTGTGTAGGGGTTAGGGTCAGCAGGCCTGGCAGGAGGTGAGTGCAAGTGATGAGTGCTCACCCTGCCTTCGAAGGCCGGTGCTGGCGTTAGTGAGTGTAGTGTAGTGGTGTCTCCTGTCCCGCGTGCTTTTCCTCGTGGGCAGGGGAGTGCGTTAGCTTTTGGCCTGTAGCAAAAATGGGCGTTTTGTATGCCCTTAGCACACTTGGCCACCCCTCCCCTCTTAGTGGGTAGGGCTTTTGCCGTCTTACCCCAAGGATAGGCGCCAGCACAGAAATTGGGCGCCATAGGAGTGGTAATAGTACCTGATTAGGACCTTCGGTCCGACGTCAGCGAAGCCCGGTCTCCGGGAGCCACGCTGGGGAGATAAGTGAGACACATACAGACATACGTAGCACACTTAGGGGTATGGTAAACCCTGTAAGGAAGGGTAGAACCCCATGGGTCTGGACCAGTCAGGGGTCCTAACCGTGGGCTCGCTTGTCCCCAAGGAGGGAAGACACACCTTGCCTCATAACACCTTGCTTGTCATTCCCCCCTGGTGTAGGAAGCCACCGTTCTTCGTTGGCTCACCAAGGTCATTACATTAGGGCAGTACCCATGCAACACATGGTCAACAAGGCATACACTCGCTGGGTGGCTGCAATCATGATAAGCGGCCACCTGGCTCACGCTGGAAACCATAGGCATGGGTCTGCAGGGCACAGACAGGGTCAGTGCAGTGCTCAGTAAGCAGTAGTCTGTGAAAAGACCAATGGCCTTCGGCCAGGGAGTGGTTGTCACGGGGGGCTAACGGTCCTGTCCTGCGATGCAATGCGGGGCAACTGTGACAACTGCTCTTACACCCATACACACGCACGTCTGCAGAAGAGTGCTCACTGCACCTGTGAGTAGACTGACACAGGGAGATTAGTTGCGCTTCTTACGCTGGGACATAGTCTCAGCACGGGTTAGGAGCTGCCCCTCGTTGTTCTCAACGAGGTAAGTGCGGAAGATGGGGTTGATACTCCCATCTGGTTGTATGAAGGCTGACATAGTTTCCCAGGTCGCCTCAGACAACCCATAGCCATCCCACAGGGTAAGGAATTTCCAGCCCTGTTTATACTCGTGGCGAGCAATACCTGCAACCACGTAGTAACCATCGACTGCCATCTCATTGGCAGTCATCTCTTCGAGTTCGTCTGCCTCCTCTGGACTGGCAGCGTTCTCTAGGTCTATACGTTCAATCTCACTGTCGCTGAGGCGCCACTCATCCCAAGACAAGTCGTCAGGGGAGTGATAGTGCCTTAACTGCTTAGGTGCACAGAGCAGTTCACCACCTAGACGTGGACTGCACCTGACATGGATCCTGGATCCATCTATCCTGATGATACGATAGGGTCCAAAGTAAGGGTCCTGCAGGCAGTTACGTGGCCAGGAGGGTAGGCGTGAATGGTGTACCAAAACAAGGTCAATAACCTTGAAGCTGGCAGGACGCCGTAGGCGATTTTGTCGGCTCTGTTCACGGTCACGAATGTGCCTCAGGTTAGTACCAGCCTGGTTAGCCAGAGACAGCTTGTGTTCCAGCCAATCTCCCACAGGGCTCTTGAAGTCCTCAGGAAAGGGGGTTTTGAAGAACCAAGCAGGTCGTCCTCCATGGAACAGTTCGTGGGGGGTGAAACCCGTAGAAGAGCTCCGCTGTGAGTTCATGGACAGCACTGCCCAGGGCACTAGGCGTACCCAGTCCTTGGTGCGCTCCTGTTTCATCAGGATTCTTAAGTTTTGCTCCACCACACGGTTCTGTCTCTCACAGAGAGGGTTAGACGTGTGGGTATAAGGCACACCTGTGGTTACCTCCACGTTGAGGGCATTTAGCACTCGTTTGTACCACCCAGTGTCACTGCGGATGCGTACATCCTCATCAGAGTGCACCTGCTTAGGTGCTCCATAGGGTTCGAACCATTGTTCGACCAACATTTTCACAGTCTGCTCACCTGTGATTTTCTTATTGCAAGGGAACACACGGGTGAAGCGAGATAGACCACAGGTGACCACGAGGCAACTATCATAGCCGCCAAAGCGTGGTAGGCCGTGGATGTAATCCACGTAGAGAAGAGAGTTAGCACAATAGGGTATGGGTAAGCTGGAGATCAGGCCCCTATCCCTACTATCGCTCTGCTTGCTGGCATGACAGCCACAAGCATCCACAATGGTCTGCATACGCGACCTCAGTTCAGTCAGGGTTAGACTAGAGTAGAAACACTCACGGAAGAAGTCCACTGAGCGATTAGCGCCAGTGTGACCAGAACTGAGATGGGACCACTGTAGGCACCCATCCAGTCGTGCCTCAGGCACCACAATTCGGTCCGCGTAGAAGAGGTACTGATTGTTTTTATACCACTGGTGCCTGTCAATGACACCGGGTTCGAGACCAGTGCTGAGGGTTTGGAGAATTTCTTCATACTCTGACTGATAGTCGGTTAGACTCCAACCCTCCAGGATTCCAGCAGTGCGCATGGACAGGTCAAGCTGGACATCCATACGCTGGAAAGCCTCTTTGGCGAGCGCCTCAGAGCTCTCACCAATAAGCGCATCGAAGTTGTTGCGCGATATATACTCAGACAGTTCATTCTTAATCCCGGGGATATGATGCACTGTCAGCCTGAACTGGCTCAGGTAAGTCCACCACCGTTTTAGCTTTGCTTTTTCTGGTGGTGGGCCCTTCTGAAAAGACTTCACAGGCTCCTGGTCACACAGCCAGACAATAGGGTTAGATCCCAGGAGTCGGGATTGTGACGATAGCACCAACATATCGGCCAGGAGTTCCTGGTCATAGGTGCTGTAGTTGGAACGCGCTTGGTTCCATTTCCAATTCCAGTGTCCCAGTGGCACCAGCCGCCACTCACTGGTAGGATAGTCATGTTTCAACGAACCATCACGGTTCAGTCCAGTAGTACGATAATGGCAGTGGGTTAGTTCAGCGGGGTTAAGCTCCTGCCATTGATAGATCGTACCTCCCCCCCCCTACATCACTGGCATCAGTGATCAGGACTATCTCGCCCTCAGGGCGGGGCACTCCCAGGCAGTTGGAGGAGGCAATCTTCTTCTTCAACTCCTGGAAACACTCTTCCTCTCTGGAGGTCCACCTCCAGGGAGTAGTCTTCTTGATCAGGTCAGTGAGGGGTGCAGAGGAGTAAGTAAAATTGTGGATGTGACGCCGATAGAAATTACAGGCGCCCACAAAACTCCTCACATCGTGTAGACCCTTCTTAGGGTCATCGCGAATCTGCATGTCCTGTAGGGGCTGCATCTTAGACGAGGCTGGTTTCCACCAGCCATACCCCACGTCGAAACCCAAATACTCCATCTCCTCTTTCATAAACTCACATTTTTCGCGTTTAATTCGGAGATGGTTTTCTTCGCAGACAATGAAAAATTCACGGAGGAGAAGGACGTGGTCCTCTTTGGTATTAGTACCCAAACTCACGTCGTCGATGTGAGCCTCCATTTCTGCACCCCGAGAAATCAACTCTTGTACTGGAGGTCTGCGCCTCAGTATGTACAAAATTTTGTTCATAAGCTCCTTGAAGAGCGCTGGGGCATTAGCCACCCCGAAAGGCGTAACCTTCCACTTGAAGACACGACCCTTAGGGGTTATAAAGGCCAACAGCTCCTGAGCTGCGGCGGTTAGGTCCATTTGCCAGAAACCCGAGCGTTTGTCCATTTTGGTCTTATACCTGCATTTGGCAATACGCTCCAGGGTGTTTTCCATGTTAGGAATACTCCCTGAGTGGTTCTGGGTTTTCTTGTTGACCTCTCCATAGTCTACAACAAGACGTAGGGCAGTGGACCCTGGTTTAGCAACAAGGAAACAGGGACTGCAGTGATGGGGATAGTCCCCCTGTTTATACTCTTCAACGAGGCCAGCATCAATGCATTCTTGGATCTGGCGCTCGATTTCTCCGACCTGTTCCTGTGGAGCGGGGTAGGGACGACGCCTCACTCGCGTCTTTTCAAATTCTGGTTTCAATTTCAGGTCCATCTGGACCAGTTTTTTACAAGAAAGGGGAGGCGGCAAGGCGCCGAACACCTCCTCATAGGTTATCAGCAGTTTCTTCAGGCGGGGGTCAAGGTTAAGACTCCCGAGTTTCTGAAGGAAATCCTCCTCAGCATGGAGGTTGCTTTTTCCATGTTCTTTCTTTTTATGCCGATCAGCAGTTTCGGCAGGTACAGTACCATCGTCCCACTCAGGGGGACATTGCTGCCATACTGTAGAGAATACACTAGAGGTATCTCGGGATCAGGCCGCGTATAGGACTCATCGTCCTCCTCAGACCAGATGGAGTATTTCCAGGTCTGTCTGAGGTATTGCAGCCGCTCTTGGCGCTCAATACCTTCGGCCTTCAGGTACAACAGCCGTCGGAGTTCTTGAGTGTCATGCTCAGACAATGGCATGTTATTAGCAGCAGGCCGTGCCAGAGCATCAGCACTCCGGGCCACGGGTTCACCTGTGTGAACAGGCTGCATGTGTAGCACTGGTTTCCCAACAGAGGAAGCGGGTTCAGAGGTTGACTCTAGATCTACATCCTCTAGCAACAGCTGGGCCAGGAAAGCACTATGTTTTAGGTCAACACAGCTGGGATCAACAGAGGGAATAGTGCTGGCGATTTCAGACAGTTGGTCGTCAGCATCCTCTTTTACAGCTGCAGGTTCCAGATAGTCATCAGGAGACTCACACCCTGTAAGTGTGGCAGATAGGTGCTCAGGAGATCGATTTTTGAGATCATAAAGGGTCAGGCCACGATTTTCGGCCATGACCTCTTTTAGTAGCACCTGGTCCAGGTCACACAGGGGTACAGGATTGAGAGATCCATCGATGATGGACAGGAAACTGGCCCACTCAGGGGCCTGCATAGCTCTGTCTGAGTCCTCAGGCACATAGATGGGGCCGTCGGGGGGTTGCACTCTCCCCACGGTCACTCGGTCTAGCATACGGCGCCAGTAAGCATGTTCACCAGAGCAACCCCAGTCAGGGGTGCACAGAACAACCCTTCCTCCCTCATAAGCGATCTTGGTTAGGACCTTCGCGAGCAGGGAGAAGGGAGGGTTAGCATACGCTAGGCCCATTGCTTTCCAGAAGAAACGGAAAGCATTGTTCATTTGTTTCGAGCAGTACAACTGCATGATGTGCTGTTGTTGGCTCGCAAACAATTCCACCTGGATCTCATCCAGGTTTACATGAAGGGCCGCCAGTCCATTTTCAAGAACGTGACGGGCCAGTTGGTAGTTTTCAGTACGATAGTTCGTCTTGGCTGCGTAGCGCAGCCCAGACTCTTTTCGTCCTGACAGCTCCAAGGGAACGGAGAATAGCCCACTGCCAAAGTCGCAGTGCAAAGAGTAAGGACGCTGTAGGGACAGCATTTTTACCTGGGGGTTTCTTCTTGGAAAGTCGGTGCCAATGACGATGTCAAAGGCGTCAGTGTCCAACACTCTGCAGTGTTGGGTCACGGTTTTGTCGCCAAGACATATGGTCACATCGACCCCCCCTAAGGAATGGATGGTACGCCCATCCCCTACTCTTATGGCCACGGTCTTAGTTTTCCTGAAAGTTTTAAGCAGGCGCCAGGCCACCATGGAAAGTGTTGCACCGGTATCCAGCACTGCTCGAAAAACCTGATCCCCGATTTTCACGAGGATCCAGAAAACCAAGTCCTCCTCTTCGGAGCCGCCCCCCTATTCCTCATCAGGGAATTTCACATCCACCCCTGCAGCCATGAGGGACTTGGCCATCCAGGCCAAGCGCCTCTTCTTGGAATTATTCCCCTCAGGGGTAGTGTTATCCCCTTGGGGGCGCTTCTGGGGGACACCTGCGGGGGGAGCGGGTGTAGCAGCAGGAGTGGGTGTAGCAACAGGCGCTGATGAGCGCCTCTGGGGGTTAGGGGGTCCAGTTTTGCCACCCCCCTTGCCACCTCCTTTACCTTTATCCCCATTCAGGGGATTTCTGGCGGGCGTCTGGGTCTTCTGGCGCTCCGCCTCCTGACGCTTGAGTTTGTCACTCTCGCGTTTCTTGATGTGGCATTTGTCCTCGTAGTGACGACGTTTGCCACAGTAACCACAGGTGATGGTACACCTGAAGTGGTCCTGATGGGTCACCTGTTTCCCATCTTTGGTGTGCTGCTGACGTTTCATCTGCAGCATACAGCCACTGCGGAGATCGCAGTCAGAGGCATGACAAGGTCCCCCCTTGTCATTGACAGGTCGGCAGTAGAACAGGGGGGGTGTGCCTGCATCAGGTTGAACCTCGTTCATGGCACGTAGGTTGCCCCTCCCTTTACCACCTCCCTGGTTGGTGTTTGTGGGATTTTTATGCCCCTTCCCTTCGCCACGTTCGGGGGTACGGGTACCACCTTGTCCCAAATGCTTCTTGAGGAACTTCTCCATGTGGGAGTCGTTCTCTCTCTCAGAGGCTAGCTCAATCAAGAGATCCACCAGGGCATCGTACGAGTGGGTCCTGCTCTTCCTCTCAGAGGTGGAGCGGCAATCATCCCACGTACGCTGGGGGATCTTACTCATGAGCCACAGGTGGGGCTCAGTGGCTCCGTAGGAGCCCACGTTCATCCTGGAAAATAAGTACTCCATGTCGCACACATACTCAGAAATTCGCGCAGCGGATGGAAACTCCGGGAGCATAGGTAGCTCCTCGATCTGTGTGCGTACGCTGAGGTCAGTCTCATAGACTGGGAATGTTTTCTCTAACCTCAGGAGTACCTCTGCCCAGGTAGAACAGGTTTTCACAATCTGTTTGACCTGTTTTTGCAAAAATTTCTTTTTGCATGAGCGTTTTAGCAGTGAACATTTGGTGGCCACATCCACACGGGATTGGCCAGTCAACAAAAGGAACTCTGCAAATTCTTCTGCCCATTCAGGCAGATCTTTGGGGTCGAACTCCGGCAGTTCCAGCTGGATGTTCGCCTGGGCAATTGGTCTGCCCGTCTTCCCACCCCCCGGAGTTAGGCCTGAAGGCGACACGCCGGCAAGAGGGGCCAGGGCTGACAGCCCTCTTCTCTCACTCTCTGTGACAGGCACGTCCTGTAGATCAGCCATAGGCACAGTCCTGGCACGGGGGTGAAAGGGGCTGGGGCAGGTGACCTTAGGCAACAGCCTTGAGACCCTTGATCTCTTGAGATCTTCGGCCAGGGTACTCAGCCCTGGAGAGAGAGAGGGCAACTCAGGCTTGGGTAAGGGTTCTGCAATACCCAGCTTTGCCTTAATGGCCTCTGATAGGGCCGTCACATCTGGATCTTCTGATCCAGACAGGAGTTTGGCCAACAGCTCCGCCGTGTGATCCAGGGCACCGTAGGTTGGCCTTGGATGATGTTGTTCTTCGACTCGTGTTGGGCCCACTTCGGGAGCCCTTGGGGTTGGATAACATGGTCTTGGATACTCAGGTCTTGTTCGCCTTGGCAGGGATGCAGTGGACGGAGGACCCGAGTGCGCGTAGGACCCTAGGTCTGTACGTGGTATGGATCCATGTACAGCTAGTGGCTCCACTCCATCTTCCCCACAGATGGATTTGTAGTACTCCTGATGTAGGATGTACTCATCCATCTTCTGCTTCAGCTCCTCATACTCCTCAGGTCCTTCAATGGCAGTTGAGGATGAAGCTGGACAATTTGATCTTGATATTGAGGCAGCTACACGTCTGTGGAGGTGACTGTAGCTGTCTCCACCGTGTGCTGCTAAGGCCTCGGTGGTAAGGCCTTTATTCTCTTCCGCCCTTCTGCGTTCTGGATCTCCTTGGGACCCAGATGCGCCACTGAGATGGTGTGGAGCTCGGTGAGGTGGTTCACTCATTGGGTGGGCCATGCTGCCCATTTGTACTTGGACAGTTCGGATAGGCCAGGTCCTGACGCTTGGCGTGGACATGATGAACTTGTTGTTGAGCTTTTGTTCTGCACTTCTTCTCAGGGTCGGTTCAAAAGGTCACAAGGGACTGTCTCTGCTACCGGAAAGATGTCCTTGCTTTATGCCCTAGATATTTTGATGATGTCCTGCAGGTTTTGTAGTTGAAAACCCAAACCAAAGCAGCAAGTAGAGCAATAAGAGGATGTGGATCGAATCAATGATTGGTTTTGCAATCCAGTGTAACACAGAAGGGCTGCAGATAGACAAAGCAGGTTTATACACAAAGATTCAATCACAAATGGATAATACAAAAGATTTTATATGAAAATTGGTCTGACTCTTGCCTCAGAGATTGCATTAGGCGCTTCATGTGGACTCTTTTGGGTGAAATGGTGCTGGTTAGGACTGAGGGGCATAGATGTCAGGACCACACAGAAAATGACTTGGCCAAGCAACTGAATTCAGAAACAGTTACAAAGTAGGACCACAATAAGTGGTAGAAACAATTGAGTATAGGGGTCTTGGGGTGGGAGACCACTAGGCTTAACCTCCAAGGCCAACAAGCATGAAATGCCTGATTTATTTTGGTATGTCCTCCATGAAGGAAGGTACCTCCGCTCAGTTGAGTGGTAGGGGTGAACTTCATGGGGGGGGCTAGGGTCACAACCCTACTTACTTTGAGAGAGTGTACTCTAGGCAACAAAAGAGAGATAAAAACACTGAAGTTTGTCTTAGCATCAACAAAGGGTTTTAAGAGGGGCTTAGCCTGGATCAAGCCCTCCAAGAAAGACATGGCAGTGACTTTTTCTTACTCTCCGCGACGTCCCCCTCCGCCCACCCCGCGACCGTCCCGGGTCTCCTCCGCACCGGCGGCGGCGCATACTGCAGCGGCGGCGGGGACTCCGAGTCCCAGTCCATCGGCGCCGGCTCCGGACTGGGGCTGGCCGGCCGCGGTGCCTCCTCCGCCTCCCCTGCCCCTCGCTCCTCCCCCCTGCGCCGCTTCCCCCTTTCCCGCCCTGCCTCCTCGTCCTCCTCCCTGGCCCTTTTCCCTGACGGCGACTGCCCCTCCACGTCCGTGGAGGGGGTGTCTCCTTCTGGATCCGGGAGGACCCAGCGGGCCCCCCGGGCCACCGCCCCCTCCTCCTCCCGCACCCTGCGCTCCCGCGCCGCCACCGCCCTGTCCCTGTCCGCCAGCCTCGCCGCCTCCCCCCTGATCCGCCTCCATGCCCTCTCCTGCATCTCTTCCTCTTGCTCCGGTGGGATAGCCGGCCGTCAGAACGGCACCAGCGGGGTATCCTCCCGCCCCCTACCCTCCTCTTGTCGTCCTCCCTCCCTTTCCGCTCTCTCATCCCCCTCGTGCCTCCTCCGAAGGTCCGCCCACGCCCTCTGCGGAGTTTCCACTGCCTGTGCTTCCCCTCCCTGCGGCCTGTCGGTCCCCTCCGTCCTCCCCTCCTCCGTTCCGCCCACCTCACCCCTGTCTCTGGCCTCCCTCTCCCGCAGGCTCCTCTCCGCCTCCCTGAACCTCTCCCACGCCCTCCTGTGCTCCTCTCCCTTCCCTTCCTGCGCTCCCCACGCTGTCCCACCGGCCTGCTGGTGCTGTTGCATGTGCGCCTGTGGCTGCATGCCCGGGTACATCGGCAGGGGCGGGTACATCATCCCCATCGCCGGGTATGGCGGCGGCGGGAACGGTGGGACGATTGGTGGGACGGCTGGCGGGACTACACCTCCCCACCATCCCAATCCCGCCCCTGGGAACACTGGCGAGCCCATGTACCCAAGGCCACCCCCCTTCCCCTGCCCCTTGCCTTGTTGCCCCATCGCCCCGCGTCCCTTGCCGCCTACTCCGTGGAGTCCCGCCTTCCCTTGTCTCTTCCCCTGTAGCCCTTGTTGTCCCGCCCCTTTCCCCTGCTTGCCCCTGCCGGCCTCTACCTGTTCCGCACCACTGCCCTGCACCGCTGCGCTGCTCTGCTCCGCCTGCCCCCCCCTTATCCCCGTCCTCCCCGGCTCCATCTCCAACTGGTAGATGGTGTCCGGCCCTTGCCCTTGGGGCTGGCGGCGACAGCGCTGGTGCTCCACGTGCGCCGGCGCCTCGTACCGCGCCGCCTGCTGGCGGCGCGCCTCCCTCTCCTCCTCCGCCCTTACCGCCGCACTGACCCCTGGGGGCGACCTCGGCGGCGGCTGCCTGAACGAGCGTTGGGGCCGCGGCCACTGTCGCCCCCGTCCACTCCCTTTTCCCCCCTTTCCTGCATGTATCCCTTCCCGTGTACAGCCCCCGTCGTCCCTGCCTGCCCTTTCCCTCCCTTGCCCGTCCGCCCTCTCCCTCCGGTGCTCACGCTGCTGTCTCCGCTCCCTGCCGCTCCCGCCTCTAGCTGCCCTCGTCCGCCCTTGCCTTCCTCCTGCCTCCGCACCTCCGGAAGGATGGACTTCATGGCAGCCGCCGGCACATTGGGCGCCGACGGCTGTCCTGCGCCCCCCTCCAACGCCTTAGCCCACGCAAACTGCACCCCCCTTTTGGAAGAGAAGGACCTAAAAAATGACCGCCTGAAGAACTATTTTTTTCGGACATTTGCAACAAACATGACCCAGAAACCACCGAAAAAATACAGTTTTACCCAATTTGCTGCTTTTTTCCATTTTTTGTTTTTTGAAATAAATCATTATTTTGTCTGATTTGAAGGGTGTGTTTTACCAATCTTGTCGTTTTTGTATTTCAAAACCCAACTGGTGTGTGCCTGTTCGGGAGCTCATTTTCAAAAATGACATTCTGCAGGTCTCCTGTTGCACCTATGTTTGTCATGCGAAATAAATTGCTTTTTAATGTCCCTGAGTGCGCGAGGCCTCGCGCACTCAAGGTCATGGAAACAATTGTGTAAGAAGGGAACAAAAACAAGACAGGAAGCACACAACATACAAACACTGAAATAAAAGCTCGGCAAAAATGTACAAGCCCTTGAGGGCATATAATTGCATTCGCGTCGAAGGCGAGTGCGCGAGGCCTCGCGCACACATGACTGCAACAACCAGGAGAAACACTTGGGTTAATGGTGGCTTACTTCTTCTTCGGTCCAGCAACCTTAGACAACCTTGAACCCAGGCATCTTGCCACCACACTTGTCCCACTTGGAGAGGCAACGGTACCACGAGACGGCTGGGCACCAGAACGCGAGGGCGGCTTGAACTCTGCAGTAGCGGTGGCTGCAGTCTTCGCTTTCTTCTTCGGCTGTTCCTTACCAGATGCGGGGCTTGCATCGAAGTGAGCGGCGGCTGCCCGCTTGCGCTTCTGCTGGGTCTCCAGTACTTGCTCCGGATCCTCTTCTTCCTCCTCCTCATCGGTATCATCGTCGTCTGATTCCGTGGGCTTGTCCGATTCCTTCCCTTTTCCTTTTGCCTGCTTCTTGCTACTCGAGGGGGTTCCCTTTCCGGCTGCAGTACCCTGAGTTGGTAAAACTTTGGCAGTCTTCTTCACCTTGGCTTGCATTGGCAAAGTAGGTGCAGGCACAACAGGCTCAGTGTCGTCAGCGGGGGCCTCAGTCACGACATCTTCCTGGACGGCCTCTGTAGCGTGCACCTGCTGGTGCCCTTCATGCCCTCGGTTGCTGTCCAAAACCCACAGTGGAATGCCACGCTGAAGCCACTCTTCTTGAGTATCCCAAGGTGCAGCTGTTGCTCCCTGCTCCGTCTGATCAGCCTCCAACATGTACCGCATGATGATTGCATGCTGCAGAGCACCTCCAACGGCATTCCCAAGGTCCTTTTGCTTGATCGTTGACACAGCCAAAAACGCCACTTTAGTACGAAGGTCGGACATCGCAATTTTTGCGGCCATGGCAGGCGTGTCGTCCACAACAACCACAGCATCAGAATACCAACTGCCCAAAAGATATTTGTCCAGGTACCACAGCACGTGAATCAGAGGCATGAAACCACCAAGGTTCTTGTTCTGCATCTCTTCGAAATGTCCAGCAGAATACGACACATAGTTCGACAACTGTAAATGTGATGTATAAAGACGAATAACGGAGGCAGCAGTGCGCGAGGCCTCGCGCACACAACGGCATCGTAACAGGCGAAAGAAGCAGATATACCTGCTTATCCTAGCGACTCGTTGTTCCGATCCACATACAGTGCTCATCCAACTGATACGTACTGCTGGTCACTGGACCCGATAACCAAGAGTATACCGGCAACCGAACATGGTAGAATGGCACTGTGGTTGGATCCTTGCCCTTCTCCATACGCCAGAGCCTCTGGATGTCGCGGCCAATACGGTGCACAACATCAGCCTCGCCATAGAAAATGATGTCTTTCCCCAGCATTATCACATCGAACAGCCACTTCGGAACAAATCCTGCAGTGTCATATTCAACGAAAAGGTCAGCGTTGATGACCCACAATGGGTACTGCAGATCCCGGAAACGGGCTGGCGGTGTCTCTTCAACATCCTCAATACGGCACGCCGTCAAAGAGAATTTGCTCCCTTGCTCGTCCTGCTTGGGGACATTGATCACATCGCCAGTACTCAGCTGTGTCTGTGACGACGCCGATGATGGTGCCTTAGTCCTCCTTTGCAGTTGTTTCCGCACGGCCAGCGTCAGTGGTAATGGAGGTGCGCCCTTGTCCCCAGTCAGCCACAGAGGTGCATTGAGCAACGTCTTCCATTTTGGCCACGGCAACCGATACCTTGTACTTGTATCCGGCCAGTAACCCCAATTTCCCAGCCAAATTTTCAGTTGCGGTGTGCCCAGTGCTGCGACTTCTGCTCGGATCTTCGCATCGGCAGCTGTACCGATGTGAAAACGGTGGTTGAGTGCGCGAGCCCTCGCGCACTGAAGCTGCGACAGTGACGCATACCTGCCGTCTGGTTGACATACTGCTTATTGTCCGGATGGTCAAGATGGAAAGTAACCCATTGATCCGTAATCTGCGCGTCAATGTAGTTCCGGGTGGTGCGTAAGGTCGAGTCCTTCAGGTTCATGTGCGCACAGACTTTCCGCAATAAGCTCGGTAGATGCAGCCCCTCCAGCTTCTTGAAGGCATTCCTTGTAACTTCATCTTTCCTGCACTTATTCTCGAGGTTCTACATGCCAGTAACTGCCTCACGACCGCAGTAATACGCCAGGGAGAAGATGTCCCTCCAGTTCTTGAATGTCGAGTCCTGCGAGGGAAATCAATGCCATGGAGTGCGCGAGGCCTCGCGCATTATAACCGTGCGATACATGAATACATACTGTGTGTCCTGCTTCCTCCAAAGACTCGGGTGCCAGAAACGCAGAGTTGACGGCGGCCTGGACAACAGCAGTCTTGAACCGCTCGAAATCTTGTGGTTCTTTTTCCCGCTTCTGGTCCTCAATGTACAACAACATGTTGTCCAGCGCCTCAGACAGCGGAATCCACGTCACAGACTGGCTGCCAGCTTGTTGCAATCCTGCAACCTTGGCCCGGATCCTCCAAGGTGTTTTGTACTTCAGAATGTCAACGTAGCAAAACTCCTGCCAGTCCTCCAATTATTTGCCGTCTGCGAGACGCAGTTCCTGAATCTTTCTGCATGTTTCTGTGCCATGCTGACCATTCAGAACGTAGAGTGAGCCATCTGCAAAGCAAACCATGTACCGAAGCAAAGAGAAGAAACGTCTTCGATCGAACGCGAAGCGAGTCATACCACTATCCTCCCACGCCGTTACGCGCAATTGTCCAGCTGGTGGCAGTGCTTGGTATCCCGTCACCTTCCTGGCAACATCGTCATAGTTGATGGATCGGATCTGTCCGCGCTCCTTGGTCTTGTCAACTCTCAAATCAGCAATCTTTACCTTCACGGCTTTACCATTCTCCCGCCGCAACCACTGTTGCACGTCGACTGTGAGCTTCATCTCCGGTATTGGCTTCTTCTCACCCTTCTTCTTGCGTCCTTTCTTCAGCGTGTCCCCTTGGTCGGTCCCTGGTGACGACTCCATGGCCTCTGTGTCTGGTGCTGGACGTTCTGGCGACCCTGGTTCACTCATGATGCCAAAAGATACCTAAAAAGGGCAAATGGCACAACTTAAAACACGGTCATTTGAACTCTGAAATCAGTCGAAACGGTGCTTTGCAGGTCGTTTTCGCACATCTGTTCCACAACTATCTCTGTTGTGACTTAATCTAAGGTACTTAGCGAACTACTCAGTGCGCGAGGCCCCACGCACTCACATCGCATTACATACCTGTTTTTCGAAACGTTTAGTGTGCGAGGCCTCGCGCACTGCAGGCGTCTGTTACCGCAAGCGTTGCCGCACGTTGCGTGTTGCTGCTTCCTGTCTGTCGGCATCCATATCTGTTCTCCGCCCCACAACAGCATCCAGTTTCCGTTTCAGTTGGTTGGTGGGATTTGTTTTCAATGGTGGTCAATGAGGGCATCCAGTACGCTGTGACCAAGTAGCCGGTAGTGGTCGTAACCAAGGGGTTGTGTAGGTGAGGGTGGAAATCTCGGTAACCTCCGCGGCCACGAAGATGCAACGGTGCTGACTCTGGCCGACTCCCATTCCACATACGCCATGCAAATTCGGTCTGTCGCCAAACATCTTGTCAGTCGTTGTCGCATGCTGTGTACCAGGTTCTTGGGAACGTTTTGCAACCCCACACGTTTGCCACCAGGACCAACCTTTAGTAACAAGTAATGGTTTTCGGCCTCCTCAACAGTAACAGAACCCGTGTTTCTCGCCTTGTCCCGCACCAACTTGCTCCACATCCCTTCTCCAAACTCCTCTGAGTGTGCCTGACCGGGCAGGTCCTGGTTCCACTTGCTGTTGTACAGCAATGTGCACATGATCGTGCGTTCGTACTTCAGTACCGTGTCACACGGTCCTCGACGCAGCCTCCTCAACGGACAGAAACTCAACTGCAACACCTCCTGGGCTCGTGACCCTGTACCGTTGTTTTCCCCTGACCAGTTGCATTCCCGTACCACGTGGCCCAAGTACAACAACAACGGGCACCATTCCGACAACAAATGCAAGACTGCGTTTGCCACTGCTGCCCTGTTGGCATGCGCAGTGTCACGACCACTGATCGCGGTTGCAGCTTGTGCCTTGCGCCGATACGGGCGTAGTATTCGGGGGGTGGCAAGCATCAGCGCAGCAATAGTTTTTTCCATAACTATCAGTTTGGGATATGATAGTATGGTGGAACCAGGTCGTAGCAGACCTTTCCGTAGGTAGGTTAGAATGGGCCAGAACACCCGAAAAGTATGAGTAACAACGAACTTGTAGGCATGCCAGACACCGTAAACTACAGGCACGTAACGCAGGTACGCACGCATGATCCATCGTTGGTTCTTGGCACCGTACAACAACTTTAGTATCCTGTAGTGTATGTTTTCGTCAACCAACAGCGGTAAAACTCTGTTTGTCTGTTGCGCTACGTCCTTTGCAAAGTGTAACAAGTTTAACAGACCAACACCACCAGTTACCTTTTCTTTTGACAGGGCAAACGGGCGCCACAACGGTGCCTGCACGGTCGTTGCATCCCTCCTCACATCCATCGGTGCTCTCACGTTTCCTGTGTCTGGTGTACACCCATCTGCATACCCCATGTCACGCAAAATCTGGGGGATTCTTCGTTCACGTTGTTGCAGAGCCCTTGCCACTGTCGTTATCCGCACTGCCAGGTCCTCAACGGCTGGATGTCCTGCCCAATACGTGGGCCTCTGCTTCAGTTGAAGTACTGCCATTGCAGTACAGTTTTGTGACCGGTCACTTTCGTCTGGGTGTGTTGTGTATTGTGCCCGGTACCAGTTGTCTATCTACAGCACGCAACACGACAAAAGCACCAGTGACCACGTTGCTTTAAGTGCTGCTGCTGCCTGTTCGTCCACTGTATCTGCGGGAGCGCCTGCTTGACCAAGTCGTACTTTTGTTCGTCTTTCTGTTTGTGTTAGGTACCCTGTTTTGTTTCCTGGTTTTTTCCTGTTTGGTACTGCCCGTTGACGCATCAACAGGTACAGATTCCAGCCCTCCTGTCGCAAAATGCGCACCCAGCGCTTGTCCTCCTGCCTTTTAGCTGCTGGTAAACTGTGGCGCGTTCTTTTGTTGAACCTGAGTCGCTGTGCAAATGTTAACACCAGTTGCGCCGCCAGGTCGTTTTGTTTGAGCCCTTTCCACAGGTCGTCTGCTGTTTGGTATGCTGGTTCTGCCGCACATGCCTCTCGTAGTGCTGCTGCTCCTTTGCTTACTTCTGCTATCATCTGATGCGTTACTGATTTTCTGCCTCGAAGTGGCATTTTGCGTCTTTCTCTGTGGAATTAGATTTACGCACATATTTTGGTTATCGTTTCGCACAGCGATCTTTAAAAACAATGTGTTTCAAAACATCTGGCCTTTTCCTGTCGTCATTTCTGGTGCGCGTGCCGCCGCAGATTGTATTTGGTGTCTGCGTGCGCTCCGTTCCCAGTCACCGAAAACCGTTTTCGCAACCACAATTTCCTATTCTGTTTCCTTTCGTAAACCCAGTTGGAAAGAGAAAACCATATTTATCGGGCAGCGAAGGCTACGGCCGCTATTAGAACCGGACACGTCTGCCATTGAGTGGCTGTTGGAAAAAAGCAAATCATTCCCCTGATCCCCTGAAAAATATGACGAAGGTTACCGATGTATAATCGACTGTCACAGGTGGCAGCCGTGAAAGGGAATGTAAATACCGGCGTGCCTGACCTGACCTGCCTGCTTTTTCATTTTCTTCCGTAGTTTGAGTGCGCGAGGCCTCGCGCACTGATTGTTTCCGTGGGACAATGTTCTATGCCTTGTTATATCTGACCGACATGGTGTCTACACACACATACACCCGAAAAATTAAATGTGTTTGTCCGTCTGGTACCGTACCTACAATTGTACGCGTTATTTCCATTCTGCAAATTCAATACATAACGTGACCTGAGTGCGCGAGGCCTCGCGCACTCAGGGTGCCTAAATTTGTATTTTATTTTCACTTTACAGTATATGTGTTTCCCCTAACATGGGAAGTCGAACAGTCCTACACTTCCAATGCTCCGTGGGCAACACAGTCCTACTTTTAATACCGTGTACCGAGCTGCGTATTTCCGCAAACGCCAGTCCTTACGGGTGTTTGGGTTTTGTGATAAACTCTACTTTGAACATCTTGAGTGCGCGAGGCCTCGCGCACTCAGAACGCCAGAGAAATACAAAAAACGTCGCATTGAGGAGCGCGGAGTTGCACAACACTAAAAAAGCAATTTATTTCCCTACGTCTAAAATCACGTTCATCAAACATCTCAAAAAATAGTTTTTTTGCCCTGTTGCGAACTGGTCTTTTTCTGCGCGTTCGGCGCGCAAAACAGGGTGCAGTTTGCGTGGCCTAAGACCGCCATCCGCCCCGCCCCTTCCCCCTCATCCTCCCACACCTCGAGGATGTCGGCGATTACCGACTCTCTCTGACTCCTCCACTCCTTCCTCCTCACATCCACGTCCGCCCTCACATCCCCATCATCGAACGGGTCCGCCCCTGGCCCTTCCGCCGCCCTTTGCCCCTGCCCCTCCCCTTGCCCTTCTGCCCCCGCCGCCACCCCCTCTGCCCCGCCCTTCCCCGCCTCCGCCTGTCCTCCCTTTTCCTTCCCCTCTCCCTTCCCCACCACGGCTCCTTCCCCCCTTCGTCGCCCTGTAGCCCCCGGCCCTTCCTCCCTGACCGTCTCCGGGCTCTCCGGAGACAATGGCGACGACACGCCCGCAGACGTCGCCGAGGACGCCGGCGAGGGGGGCCGCGGGGCTGCGCCCGCCTGCATGCGGGCCACTGCTGCCCGCACCGTCGGCGGCTGGCTGGGCTGTGGGTCAGGCATGTGTGACATAGCGCTGCACATGGGATCACGCTTGAGCCCTGCGCCCTGTCGCCGTTGTCCCCGACCTCCCCCGCCCTTTACCCCCGCCGTTCGCGCGCCCTACGTGTGGGGTGCTCTGTCATATTCTCCCTGTTGCCTCGAACGCTCCAATCCGTGGTACCGGGTTCACCCCCGGACGGTCCAGTCCTGGGGCTAATGCCGTGCTTCTTTCCGCCCCGGATGCTCCAACCCGGGGCGCCTTTTTTTTTTTTTTTGTATTCTCTCAGTTGCCTCGGACGCTCCAGTCCGTGGCACCGGGCTTACCCCCGGACGATCCAGTCCAGGGGCTAGCACCGTGCTTCATTCCTCCCCGGATGCTCCAATCCGGGGCGTCTTTTTGTCGCACTCTCTCTGCCGCAGTCTGCACTGTTGCCGTCCTCGTCCCCGCTTCACTTTCCCCGCTTCTTGCTCCGCCCTACGACTCTGCGTGCCCAGTCCCGGACGCTCCAGTCCATGCGACGGGCGCTTCCGCTGTTCCATTTCCCTCCGGTCCCCTTCCTGACGTCCCCCTGTGCAGCGAAACTGTACACCCGTCCCGCCCTCATATCTGCCGGATTCTCTTTCGTCTGCGTGCCATCAGGCGTGCCCTGTGCTCGTCTCCATCTCTGTCCACCATTCCCGTCTCTCCCCCTGAACGCCTTGGCCGCCAATCTGGCCGCCTCCGTACTTCCATCTCCGTGATTTTTGGGTTGTACCTGATCAACGCCATCTCCACCCGCTTGGTGACTGGATCACGCATGTCCTCCGCCCGCGCCTCCAACTGCGTCTCTCTGCACGCCATGCGTTCCTGGAGATGTTCCACCATACGCCGCAACAGCCTGTGCGCCATGGCCTCCTGTGCCACTGTATGCTCCTGGAGCACCCGCCACAGCGGTTTCACTATCACCATGTGCCATAGTCCCTTGCGGTGCCCTTCTTTCCCCAGCTCTCTCTCCACCGCGCTTCTGCCTCTCGCACCCTTCTTGAGTAACGGGACGTCCTGATCCCGAACCAGTGGTTCCTCGATCCCCTTATACTGTGCACACCGCATGAAGTGTTCGTATGTTTCTTGCCCTTGGCCACAGTGGCATCTCATGTACTCCTCCGGGAGGTCCATACCCTTATGTCTGTACCACCTCATGATCGTTTCACGCACCGGCACCTGCCCCGTGATGGCCTGCAGCCTTCTGGTTTGCAGCCTTTTGGGCAGCGATTCCGGCCTCAGCACATTGGGGTAGTGGACCCGCTGTCCCACCTTGCCCTCCAAGTACTCGTTCAGCTCTACCACCTCCGGCCCCCCTCATACTTGGGCCAGCATGTGCACCGGCTGTGGATACACCCTTAGTTCCTGCTTGCCTCTGTCCTCCTCCACCACCCACCTGGCCTTCTCCCCTTCCCCGACCCTTGGAGGTATATGCACCAAGTGGAGGTGCCCCTTGCTCTCTGGCACCCTCCACTCTGGATCCTGCTCCTTCTCCACCGCTTGCGCCGCCCCATCCGCCTCATGATTCCCCACTCCCGCCCTGTGTGACTCCTGTTTCACCAGGTGTATGACCAGGGGCACTTTCTTCATCTCCAGCCTGTGCCATATCGCGTACACCTGTGACGACAGTCCCGTGCCCAGGGCCTCATGCAGTGGCCTGCTGGCCAGTCTCCTGAGGGACGCCATGTCCGCCTCCGCGTCCACCACCATCCACACTTCCCGTACGTCCTCCCCTATCTCCCCAACCACGTCCGCCACCGCCTGCACCTCTCCATGGGACGCTGCTCCGTACACAATCTTTTCCACCACGCTCTCCGTCGCCTGTCCCACCCCCTTGACCCTTACCGCCGCTGCCCCCGCCATGGGCGGCTGTCCTTCCACCCCGGACCCGTCCAGAAATAGCACCACCCTCTCCTTCGTGGGCTCCGGTATGCGCACCACCTCCCTCGGGTAGTGGCAGTACACTTTGTGCTTCCCGATGACATACTCTCGTACCCCATCCCCGATGCTTAGCTCTCTTACCCCTCTGTACACCGCCCACTTATTGTCCGTTCTGGCCTTCCATCCCTTCGTCACCACCACTCCGTGGCACCATGCCCTGTCCCCTTTCGCCCTGCCCTGCTCTAGGTATGCCTGTACCAGAACCAGGTACCATACCCTGTCTGCTGGCAACCCGTGGACCGTCAGCCTGATCCTCCTCGCACTCTCTCCACAATTGTGGCCCACGGGCACTATGGGCGCCTCCTCGTCAGGCCTCCCCGTGTCCGTCATCCGGAAACTCACCGCCACCCCATCATCCTCTTCTTGTAGTCCCCGCACTGTGTCCCATCCAAACTGGACCCCTGTTCTTTTCCCCTCCTTTTCCTCTCCCCACCAGACCTCCACGTCCCCCTGGGCCTCCTCATCCTCCCGCACCTCCTTGGCCAGCCGCAGCACCGGCCCCCACCACTGCCCCCTGGCGTCCGTAGTGCGCATGGTCGCGTTCGGGAACGCCCACGCCGTCATTCGTAGGACGGGCCACGGGATTTGCCCCGCCTCCTTGGTGCACCTCCAGCACTGGTCCCCCTGTCCTGCCTCTTCCGGGATGTTGTCTTTCCGGAACATATCTGCATGGACATCATACCACTGCCAAGCCGCACTCTGTACCTTCCCCCTCGGCCCTTTGAGTCCCAGCGGCGCACACAACAGTATTCCCGGGCTGGCCTTGTCCCTCTCCCCCCTGTCCAGCACCACTCTCTCTTGCTGCGCTCCCTCTCCTCTCCCGCCTCTTGGCTTCCTCTGCTGGATCCCCCACAGCGCCACCCACTCGTTCCACATCGCGCGCATCCTCCTGTTCCACCTTGCACGGTCCTCTTGTCCTCTTGCTCTCCTCATCATCAACCTGTATACACCCCATTCCACCACCCTGGTGTCCCGATAGAACTCCGCATGGTGCAGCCCCGCCTTCTTGTACTCCTTCATATCCTTTCTGCGCACGTGCAGCACCTCCATGTTCACTCCTTCCTTCCTGATCCACCGTACCGTCCCATGTGTCGCCCCCCCGAAGTCCGTGTCCAGGACCAGGATTGGTCCCCGCCAGCCGCACGTCCTGTTGGTTGCCAGCATGTGTTCTTCCCCCGGCAACACTGTCTGTAGGGCGCGCCAAATGCACTCCTTCTTCCCCGCCGCCAACCGCCTGCGCCGGTGCCACACATAGCGCGGGCACATGTTCTCCTCCTTTTGAACCTCTGCGACCGCGTGATAGCACACCCGTCTCACCACCTCTTCCTGATTGTGGCACATCCTGCTCAGCGTCTTCGCCGTGTGTGCCCTGTACGCCTCCCCCGCCGTGGGCATCCCTTCTCCATAGTAGGCCGTCAGCGACCGCAACACGCACCACGGCACCTCTGTGGGTATAGCCTCATACCCTCTGATGAGCCTCCGCACTTCTCCCTTCACCTCCTCCAGCTGCTCCCTCCAGTACAGGAGGTGCATCCCCTGGTACCCTACCGCCGCATTGAGCACCGCCCGCAGGTCGTACAGGGTCGTCTGCACTGACGGGGGGTGATGCCGCAGGACCACCAGCATCGCCCTGAACCCCCTGACTAATTTGTCAGGTAGCCTGACCCCCCTTGCCTCCATGGCCTGCACATGTCCCAGCACCACCGCTTCCTCTGCCCTCTCCAGCCATGCCACTCCGTCTCCTACATCCAGCGCCATGCCTTCCTCTCCACCCCTCCTCAGAACTGCCGACTTCTCCGCGCTCCAGACAAGGTGGTTATCCCTCCCGTACCTCTGCATCAGGTCCTGTACCACCTGTTGTGCCTTTTCATCCCGCGCCATGGGTACCGCATCATCCACAGACGCCTGCGCCGGCAACGTGTGTGGCGCCCGCGCCAGCTGTGGATATTCCCGCGCTATCCAACTCATCAGGGGGAGCATGGCCAGCAAGTACAGGAACTGGCACAAAAGTTTATAGTGGTTTCAGCACGGTGTTTTTGCTTCTCCTGCTGCTTGCTGTTGCTGTAGGGTTTCCTGCTGCTTGTTTTGGATGATGAAAACCTTTTGTTTGCAGAAATAGAGTCAATAGAGTCAATCCAGGATAACCCAAGCGAGACGTATGCAAGGAGAAGAGAATTCAGGATCAAAGCATGAAGGGCTGCAGTGTAAACAGTGGAAGATGATTGGACATTCACAGAAACTGCAACTCAGGTCACAAATGAATGCATATTCACAAAGATAGCTGAAATGTTTTTGGAAAAGAGTTAGAAAACTGCCCCATGGTCACTCTCTCTCCATAGTGCCATCTCAGGAGATGTGCACTCTTTGTTTTGGGTCCCATATGTGCTGAGGTGGCAGGGCATGTGGCGATGAGGTCACTGCCATGTCACATGGGATCTTCCTACTTAGCTAGGCTGACCAGGAATTGAACCCAGGACCTCTCAAAAAGAGGTGCCCAGCCCCCTAGGGTGCATACCACTAGGATAGCTAAGAATCCATGGAAAAACATAGATAAATTCATAGGCTCTACTTTGGATATGTCAGTTCTCAGTCAACTCAGGAAAAGATGATTTGCTTCACATTGAAAGGGGATTAACACCTATGATTTTGTGGGGCAATCTGCGGCCAAAACCGCATTTACGCTACCGCACTGGATCTGAAACGGCCCACTGGATCTGAAACGGCCGCGGTGCCAAAAATTTGTCGTTCAAACATGAATTTTTGCAAAATCCATTGCTTCAATACATTTGATTCCTTGGCACAAAAGTGTGGATGTGTCAGAACATTACAATGCTGTGGTTGAATCTAAAGATGCCTGCCAAAAGTCGTTTTAATATTGTTGTTCTGCTGTTTTTGTGCAGCTCAGCTGTAGTGCAGATCAATCCGGACATTTCCGGCTATTGACTGCTAAATTTTGACACAACATTTCTGACTAACGCTAAGTACTAATTGCCTTCGTTTTGCCTTGCTTGCAAACACAACGTTGAACTGGTGAGAACTGTTGAGAACTGAGGTCTCTGGGACTTGATTTGTGTTGCTGGTAAAGGTTTCGGAACAGTTGACAGTTGACGTGCTGTGCACTTGCTTGTGTTGTGCCTTCTTTGCCCGGTCTTGGCTCTGTGAGTTTACTATTTGCCTGATTTGTTGCAAAGCCTGTTCTGCAACCCTTGACTCTCCCTAGGGGTCCACTCCATATCCTGATTGGGTGTTTGGTTCCATAGGTCAAAATGTGTTATCACCACTTTTGGTGGGACCAATACTAAGATAAAAATGTATGGATGCTCAGTGCATCTCTAATACAACTAGAGTATGCCTCAAAGCAATGGAAAAGCACTTTTTCTTACTCCCCCCTTGTGCTGTGGTGGCCACCACTGTCGCATTTTAGGAAAAAGGGATTTTTTCTTGGCCTTTCCTTGGTTTCCACATCTACTTGAAAATACCTATAGTTTCCCTCACACTGAAAAATGGGCGCTCACCATGGCTGGCGCTCAGGTGCTGCTCTGTTTGTAACATATCCTACAGAAGACTCAGCGCTCATGGCGCTGCCGGGGCTCCTGTGGCTTGGTTGGGTTAGTATGGGTGCATGCCAAGACATGTGCATATGCATCCCTCCCTCCAAGACGCAGCGTCGACACAAACCCAACGCAAGACACCATATACACACTCGCATGGGTTCTCGTAAACCTGCTGGCGACCTGTAACCTGTCTTGGGGCGAAGGGAGTCGTGAGAAAATTAAATTTGCCCCTTGGTGGGGTCTTGGTTCTGCTCAGTCTCTCCAGGCACCTGCGCTTCGGCCCGAACACGGCCTACTCAGCGAGGCTGCGCGTGGGTATCTGCAGAGGCAGGAATGGGAGAATTATGGACGAATCCACGCAAAAACGAAGCGACGACACCAAAATCCGTCAAATGACGGCCTAGAATTTTTCTGAAACGACACACGTGAGCAGAATCTAATTGTGCATCAGAAGCACATTTTTATAAAAATTATAGTCATCTCTGGATTTTTTAAATCCAGAAATTCATACGCATAAAAAGGCGGCGCGCAGGAGCGGCTCCTAGCGAAGCGCCGGAAAATGGGGAAATAATGGAATTATAAACGTATGTCTCACGTAGTCTTGAAAATGACGAGACACACATTAATAAATAAACATACAGATTCCACCCACACTAATAGAAGCTTCAAAAATTCAAGAATTCGACAATCAATGAAAAAGACTTCAATGACTCAGGTATAAACTACAGGTATGCTCGTCTCGTATGCCGCATACACATTGCTCGTCTCGTGTCTCCGTGAACGAGTCTTGTAGCAGCGCTAACAACGATAGGACGCGATAGAGGGATTGATTAGAAAAATTGCAGATGATTAGCGGTCAGATCAGGGTGATTAGACATACACACCAGTGCATAGCAACGTTCTTCGCGTGCGCCCCTCACTTGCTCTCTCTCCGAGCGGTAGGTAAGGTGAGTAAGCCCAGGCGGGGCCACCCCCTGGTGGAGTTCGTGATTGGCGCTCAGATGGGCAGGTTTGCCCACGATCTTCGTGCATAGTCGCGCATGCACACACGCATTAAAGGGTAGGCCACGCGAAGTGCGCACGGTAAACCTTGTTTAGGCTACCCAGGGGCTCCTCGGTACGTTCTTTAAGAGAACCTGAGGAGTCCCTTAAAGCTTGCTTGCTTGACAAGGGTAGCTGGTCCTCCAGCGTGTTTGCGGACAGTGTATTATAGGTCACACTGAGAAGGGTATAATACCTGGAGTGTGGCTTGGTTCCTCCGCCGCAAACGCCCTTTCATTTGCCTTTGTTTTACAGGTGGGCAGGTAGGGTGATTGGTGCAGCAGCATTTTTTTATGCCCTGCTAAACAACGGCGCAGATCACACAAACAAGTAGCTCCGCCTCTGCCTGTGGCAGAGCAGGGAGTCCGACTTCATCGAAATCTGCGCCGTGCACGCAAGAGCACCTCTTCCCTCCAAGCCCTAGCAGGGGAAACGCGTTGTGGCGTCCCCTGTTAGGCCACAGTTGCTTAGCAGCGCTGTGTTCTCTTGTCATTTCACAGGAGGGTCGCTAGGACCCACGAGACCTTTGCCTTCGCAACGCCCAGTAGAGTGTGCGTGTAGTGACGCGTTCCCGTGGGGGGACGGCCACGGGACGCTGCGGTGACACGCACAGGTGAGCAGGCAGGCAAAGCACTACGCTCACAAGGGCATCAATACGCTCGTGTCATGTGACAAAGCGTTTCAGGATCCTTGCCACTCTGCAACAAGGGAACGAAAGTATGTACAGCAACACATCAGGATATGTACACATGGGGTTAAGACTGGACTGGGGTAAGGGCATCACAGGACAATAGACACTCTATCCCAACTTGTATCCCAATCCCAGATCCGACCCTCTCAGTGGCTGGTGGGGGCGGGGGCTCAAACACAACCCCTGCCCTGCTCAGTCCGGACCCTGAAACCCTGCCAATGGGGGAGGTGTCCCGCCCAGCCACAGGCGAGTTCCTGGGAACCAAGCGACTCCGAGGCCAACCGACAGTCGCTCCCTATGCTCCCCCAACGGCAGGTCCCAACTACCCTCTGAGCCAGAGATATGGCCCCGCCATTATCACCCAGGAGTTGGTAGCTGAAAATGGGCTGTTTCAGCCCAAACTGAAATTAACTCAAAAATCCCCAAAATTGACCCCTCGTACGGACCCGCCAGAGGTAGGGACGAGGCAACTGACCCTATGCCCTTCGAGTACGAACTCCCTGGAGCCCTCACCCAACCTGGTTCCCTCTGAAGTCTCGGCATCAGGGCACCACGTGTTCGTCAAGTGGGGTCATGATGCCAAAATCACCAAAATTGGCCTCATTCCCACGCGTGGCTCGCCCGGCCAGGGCAAGGCCAATGGCTCACAGGGTAGGAGGCAGGACTCAGGACTTATATCTGAGTGTACAACCTGGAGTTAGGTCTGGGCTCCTTATGGGCTCAGAGAAATGGGGCCGCCAATTGACCACACGGAAGGGGGAAATTGGGGTCCCAAAATGGGGTCATTTTGGCTGCCTGAAATGAGCCAAAATTCGGGGTGCTCCCAATAGTATATCTCCACGCCGGCTTGGAGATCGGATCCGCCATTCCATACGCAATCCACCGGGAGTCCAACAGAGACTCCCATGCCTTTGGCTCTCAAAGGTCTCCCTGCCACTCGGCGTGGTGACAATCCCAATTGGGTCCACATATGCCAAAATGGCAAAATTGCCCACATTCATTTTGGGCTAGCGCCTTAACGAAGGTTGCTTCGCTTCGCCCACGTGGTGTGTGAACCATGGGGACCAATATCCATATCACCCATGTCATATGTGGTCCATTGGTCCATGCGTCCGGCGTGCACGCGGGTTAGAACATAGTGCACGGCGGGCAGCAAAAGTGGATAATTGCTCAAAATGGCCAAAAATGCGCACACTCATGGTTGGGACAAATGAGGTACATGCCCGACTTGGACCGGAGTGTGCCATAGGATTGGTATCAAGTCATATTGGTCCAACATATCTTTTGGGCGTCGCCCAACTCCTCCGGTATTGGGAATGGCAGGGTCGCCAAGTGAGCCCATGATTTGGGATAGTCCCAAATCGCCAACATAGCGGCCACGGTGTGCCAAGCACAAGAGGAGTTATTCGCCGGGTCCAAGATATGTTGGGCACCGAAGTATGTATCCTCATAACATACTTGGGTCATGATGTCAATTGAGCGCAACGTTGAGATACACGGTCGCCACTTGACATCATGACGGGCCAAAAATGGCAAAATTGGCACAAAGATACACAAAAGTGCCTTGAAAGGTGCACAATTATATTATAATATCTTCGGCTTGGATCGTGCAATCAACTAATCCTTCTAAACACAATGACTTGACACCAATGACCTTCGATTCCACATATGTGCTCCACTTGGGGCGCCTTGAAAGGTTACGAGCGCTACTTCCCAAGTGGGCACATGAAAGTATGGAAAATTGCAAAACACACACCTTGCTCCCAACGCATCGCTTTGGGATTGCCATACAAGCTTCCCTTCACAAAGGTTAGGCTTGCAATTGATCGTAGGGAGTATGGAGAAGGGGCTTGCGCAATATGAGGTCCATTGGCGGGTTTGGCTTGGAGCGATGGACCCGCCAAATGGGCACGCAACACAACACATGGCACATACCACATATTGCCCAAAAAGGTAGCTCCCCCCACGATATGTCGTGCCCCTCCAAGGGCATAACTTTGTGTCAATCGCTCATAGGAACTCAAGGGGAGTTCCTATGCAACACCAACACTCGCGCGCTACACTCGAAAGTTATCTTAACGCACGCAATATTATGGCCATAGAGTTACAACGCAAACTCTACCCTCTTGACCATGATCCATTACACTAGCGCGCACGTGTGGAGACGCAAGGCATATGATGCTTCCTAAATTACTTCGGGAGTATTGTGAATACATCCCACGTTTCCTTATTGTCATTCCTCGCAAGCAACACGAGATATGACCTTCACAAGTGGCCTCACGAATCGACTTTGTTTTGCCCATATCTTTAAGACAAATGGAGGGCAGGATAAAAGGAAAGTTGATTCGTGCATAGGGAAGCACGTAGGTCCACTCGAAAGAGGTCAAATCAAGTGCGGGGATGTCGAAGTCGAAAATCCGATTTCGACATCCTGAAAAATTCGGATTAAGGTTGCGAGTGTAGAATGTGAAAATTGCGGATGCATCAACGCAATTCCTGAAGACTTTAGAGCCTTCGTCACGGATAGCGTTAAAATTTCCATTATAAACAGTTAAACTGGCGGTTACGGTAAAGTCGCGATCCAACCGCCAGCAGTCAAAACAGTGAATATCAGAACGGAAGCGTAAAAATTGACGGAAACAATATGAAAATAAAACCCTGCTGATTCCTGATATTCTGATGTATAAATCTCCGCTGGCGGTGCATCGGTTGCCGATGCGGGGCTTTACGGCACGGAACACGCTCCCGTCGGGCTCGCACCGGGCGTCAACGGGCGCCTTCCGTACATGGGGTTAGTGGACCGGAGACCGGTCTTCCCTTCCGTACATGGGGTTAGTGGACCGGAGACCGGTTGTATGCCCTAACCTAGCCATGGGGTTCTGGGTACCGCTTCACCCCCCTCCTTAGAGCAAACCCTGGGGGGGGCTCGATAACACCCACGCATGGCAGCGGGTACCCAGGACCATTTCCTGAAGGGGGGGGGGTGTTTATCCTCACTTCAGGCTGGCTCAGGTTAGGCTGGCAAATCCCACAGTAAGATAGGTATAATGCTGTAAAAGCTCGTAGCTCATGTATAGTATCAAGTATCAAGTCCCGGGTCCTGGCGGTGATTGTTCGGCATCCAAAGGACCCGTTAACCCATACCAGGCGCACCGGGTGCCGGCTGCTACGGTCACCACCACAGTGGCAGTGGCATACACGGCCAACATAGGCGACACACGACGACCGAGGTGGTCCCACAGGTCGAGAGCGACCACAAAGATCCATCAGGCTACCCCAAGCTTCCCAAGGCCCGCCGACTGGGGAGAGCCCCCACGGGTCCTTCCTCGGGCGCACCATGTCCATATCCATACGACGCGAGTCCAGAGTAGTACAGCCGAACTCCTTAAGGGATCTTAAGGGAGCTCCTCCTTAAGGGATCGGGCTTCAAGGCCGTCTTTTCCCTCGCCCTATTACCACGAAGGCCATACATGAGGGAGTCCTCATGCAGTGTGGGCGGAGGCGTCGACTCCTCAAAACCACCAGTTTCCCAGGCAGGCTGACCGAGGTCAGGAGCACCGGAGGCCGCCATCCGACTGCAAGTGCGTCTGCGAGTCGGTAGGCTCACACTGGGACTGACAGTGGCGGACCGCTGGGAGTGTAGTCAGGCAACTGGGCTTCCCGCCTGGCGCCATCAGGATCTCCACATCACAGCGAATAGGGCAACACGGTATCACAGGCACTCAAACAGAAGAATATGTAATCCGGTACTGGTCCAGGCTGGACCCCGTGTATGAACATGTAAACGGCGACTCAGGGCGCCTCTGTATTGCGATTCGCATCCCCTTGGGGGGAAAAACAGTCCACATCTCAGTGATGGGCCGACAAGACTCAACATGCAGATGCACATATCCTGGAGGGGCGGAAAAGCAAAACAAGCGGGGTAAATAGGCGTGTAAACACACTCTGGACAGAGTGCCAAACCACGCCACGGTCAGGATAAGGCAAATGCAGGAGGGTGGACAGGAAAACGCCTGAGTTCAGGCCATATATAGTCTCGAGACACACGTCGACTGGTCTGGATTCCGCAAGTGCCATGGAACCAGACCACTCACCAAAAATCGCAATGCCGATGACAGCGGCATCCGTTGCGCAACGTCGTATGGGCTTCAAGGCCCCAAGAGCTCAGAAAAATGAAGGTCAGTCGCCCTACCTGGTTTCCCAAGGATTCAGCAGGTGGGGAGTGACGAATAGAATTGAAAGAGAGGGGCCATCCTCCTGTGGATTCAGCGGGGGGGGTACATGGCCACTCTGTCACCGGAAGATGGAAGAGAGCAAGCAAGTAAGGGACGATCCGTCGACCTCACAAGCGCTCATAACACATCAGGGGAGAGCTCAGGGCGCTGATCAGGCACCCCTGGCTGCAATCGCCCGGGTGAGTGCTGCCAAGTCCGAGACATGGATCTTGGTCTTGTGCCTGCGGATGTACTCCATGAAGGGAGTATTGACCCGCGGCACGAATGAGGAGACGGGTTCCCAGGTGTCGTGGGACGGCCCATAGCCTCGCCAACGAACCTTGAACTCCAGACCTCCAGGTGCCGAGGCTTTCGGACGCTGAGCCAGGATCTTCTCGACTGTGTAGTCGTCTTGCTCAGCATAGTCGTCGTCCGAATCGGCCTCATGGGCGGCGTAGCTCAGGGACACATGTTGGCCACGGAGGTCGGGTTCACGCACACGGAGTTGACTCTCGTGGCGCTCCTGGAACTGGCCGTGACCCACCTTGATGCGGTAGGTGTCCTCACCAATCCTGCGGACCACCTCGCCGGGTGTGAACCAGGTTTTGGTGCGGTGGGTGCCCATAGGGCGGGGTCTGATCACCCACACCGGGTCTCCCACCCTGAACTTCTGCGCTGTCGAGCTCGGTGCGGACTTCTGACGCTCAGCATGCTCCTTCTCGAGTTGCTGGCGGATGTCCCGCGCCGTTTGCTCTTGCCGCGCGAAGAACTCCCTTGCGTCCATGGCCATACCATCACCGGACAAGGGAAGTCCCCTACCCAGGGGGTCCCTGCCGAACAGAATCTGGTGAGGGGACAAACCACCCGGTGTGGGGATGTCATGATGGGCCTTCAGAGCAGGCCACATCTCCTCAAACCAGTTCCGACGTGGATTGGTGATGTGGATCTTGCGCAGCTTCTCGAACAGCTGCCGTCCAGCCACTTCAGCACGGCCGTTAGACCGGCTGAGATAGGCGAGGCTCTTGGCATGACGTATCCCCATGAGGGAACACATAGCCTTGAACCAGCCACCAGTAAACTGGGGCCCTCGGTCACTGCAAATGGTGCGGGGGATGTCAAAGACTGTCAGCCAATGACGAATCATCATGACTGCCACTTCCTTGGCAAGCAACCCCTTGTTGCGTGCCGGAACGGCTACAACGTAGCCGCTGTGGCGGTCCACACAGAGAACCACACAGTCAAAGGTCTCCTTGCCAATGTGCACTTCGGGCATGGAGAAGACGTCCATGGCCACGCTCTCCATGGGCTGGTCAGGAACCGGGGTCCATTGGGGTTCCCCCTTGACGTTCCGGTTATCGGGATTGCAGGCCTGACAGACCGAGCAACCCTTCCTGACCTTCTTGATGGCGGTGTAGAGAACGATATGGTCGATCTCGAACCGACGCTGCATGTCAAGAGCCTGCTTCTTGACCCCTGGGTGCAGCATGTGGTGGTGCCAAGCTTCACAAAGCTCGAGCACCCGGGACTCCGGTACTAGCAGCTTACCATTCCGGTAGAGCTTGCCATCTTCCTCAGTCAGCCCCTTTGGCCACTTCTGCCCGTCATGAGGGTCGGTCACAGCCCTATACTCGGCCGCAAAGGCCTCAGACTTGGCGTAGTCGTCGGTCCAGTCGTCCTGGAGGCAAGACTCCGGGAAGAGGTGCTTGTCGGACTCAGCTCCCTCAGGGGCGAGTACACTGACCGCTCTGCTCACCCTCGACGCGAGGGGGGCATCTGCAGCCATGACGACGAAGCATTTAGCACCCTCCTCCTCCATCAGGCGCTCCATTTCGATGATCTTCTTGGCTTCAGCGGTCTCAGCCTCATCGCCATGGGCAGAGATATCCGTCATGCCCTTGCTGGCGGGATAGGCCCACCTACTGAGACAGTCCGCCACGGTGTTATCCTTTCCAGGAATGTACACAACCGTGAGGTCGAACTTGGCCAAGGTCTCATGCCATCTTGCCCGTCGGGAGGCGGGACCTGAGGGGGTGTCCACGTGCTCCTTGTGCCACGACTGCAGACTCTGATGGTTGGTGCAGACGGTGACGGGATGGAGGGCTATGTACCCAGCCCATTTCCTGAGAGCCATGACGATGGCATACGGCTCTTTTTCACGGGGCGTCCACGTCCGTCTCTGGCCTTCCGCCAGGACTCGGCTCCAGAAGGCCAAGGGCACGTGCCTCCCGTCGTCAAGCACTTGCTCCAACACAGCGCCAATGGCGTAGTCGGAAGCGTCGGTGCGCAGGACGAACCCTCGGTCGGGATCCACGAGGTGCAGACCCACTGCGGATAGCAGCGCCTGCTTCATCCCCTCAAAGGCACGGTCGGACTCTTCATTCCAGACCAGAGCCTTCTTGGACCCCTTCTTGGTCTCCTCTCGGTTGCCCTTGAGCATGGTCGTCATGGGGGCTGCATACTCGGCATACATTTTGATATACCCCGAGTAGTAGTTGCAGAACCCCAGATACGCCCGTAGCTCAGAGACCGTCTTGGGCTTTTCCCAGTGCTCAATCGCAGCCACCTTGCCAGGTATGGGCTTTCGCTGCCCGTTCCCGACTACGTGGCCAGCGAAGACCACCTCGCTTACCGCAATGGTGGCCTTGTCACTGCTGCCCGTGAGTTTGTGCCGAACCAGAAGGTCCAGCACTCGAGTGACGTCCCTCTCATGCGCCTCCAGGAGCTCCTCGTAGCTCATACTGGGGTCCCCGGACGCGATGATCACGTCGTCCACGAAGGGGTCCGCACAGTCGCGCACCGGCTCAAGCAGTTTCTCCAGCATCCGCTGAAAAGCCGCATTGCCGTTGGTAACGCCCATGGGCATCACCTTCCACTGGAGAGGTCCAAGTGGAGTGCTCATGGCTGTGCAGGCACGGGACTCCTCGGCGAGAGGCATCTGATGATAACCATGTTTCAGGTCAATCACCGTGAAGATCCTCCGCCGGTGTTGTTTTTGCAGCATGTCCTCAATGAGGGGAAGCGTATAGCTATCATGCTGCGTTTGGGCGTTCAGGCCGCGGTAGTCGACCACGAGCCGCCACTCACCGGCAACCTTCTTGGGGACGACGAAGCACGGAGAGGCCCACTCGGAGTGGCAAGGCTCAAGCCAGCCTCTCTGGATGAAGTGACGGAGGATCTTCTCCATGGCCTCCTTCCTCTCGCCCCTCAGGGCAAGCTCCCGGTGCCGATACACACGGGGGTCCTGCTTCAGTCGTATCTTGGCCTCGCCATACGGTCCACGCACCGGTGGGGGGAACACAGGTTTTCCGCTGAAGAAGGTCTCGCCATACTTCTGCTTCAGCCTGGCCCTCAACACCTGGATCTTGGGGCAGTCATCGGACTCCGCCTTGGCTTTTCCGGGCACTTGAACCACGGAGCTTACTTGAGGGGTAGCTACTCCGCTCGTTTTCGGCTCAGGCGGTCTTCCCAGGTGGCCCAAAGGGCCATCTCTGGTCTTGCCTCGGAATAGATCGCCGTAGGTGGGTGGGTTACCCCCGATTGGCTCGTCCTGGCTGGATAGGTGGTCCAGCACCCTCTGCACGAAGGTGTTCCCGTCATAGGAACCAGAGACGATCGAGTCCACTTCCCACCAGGCTTTGTCCTGGCCTTTGCCCTTACGCTGGTTTCCCCAGTCATGAAAGGGCTGATCCATATACCCCTGAACCAGATCCCACTCCTCTTCAGTGAGGGGGTCTTCCGAATCCGTGTCTTCGATGTCAACAGGGGGAACCGCAAAGCATTGCCGCCAGGGCTCTGCTATGATGCGGTTGACACACACGAAGTCCGTGGCGTCGGCCTGATCAAGGCCCCCATCCACATAGTGGAATTCCGTTGGCCATCTCTGGGGTGGCATGGGCTGTCCCTTAGCGTCCTGATAGACACTCTCTCCAGCCGGTAGGACGACCTTGTTTAAGGTCATGTTGGTCAGGGAGGCTACCCAATGTCGGGTACTTTCCTCCTCGGTGCATCCCATAGGAACAACCAGCACTGCCTTGGAGCGGTCCTTGCGAATCTTCGCTATCGCTCTTGGAATGTCCCAACGGGGGCAATGGATCCACATCAATCCCTGATGCGGACCCCAGTGCTTCTTCCACGCGGAGTCCTGGGCGCTCCAGTACTTCTCACAAACCCGAAGATGGGCGGAGGTTCCTGAAGAGAACGCATCCAGGGCCAGATCCGACGCTCCCAGGTCCGCGACCACTCGGTTCGCCACTTCCGGCCTTACGCCGTACTCCTGGTTTGCTGGCCCGGTGGGCTCAGTGTCCAGCGCGGCCACTTCGAGCTGATTGCGTTCGGGGTGGATCCATTAGCATTCCACATGGTGCTCAGGTGACGAAAGCCACGAGAGCTGGTCGTCCTGGTACAGGGTCATGGAGGCCTTGGCCGGGAGGACGCCGGAGTCCGTGTCCATCATGAAGTCGTACCCGACGATCATGTCCCAGTCCATTTCGGCCTCGTAGAAGCGACCGTGCAGGAGGATTTCCTTGCCGAGGTCTGGGCGGCTCAGCTCACGATGGTTCACGAACTGCAGCCCAATGGCAGCTTCCTTCCTGCCTCCCACCATGTACTGGCCGTTCGCCACCTTCAGCCTGACAGGTTTCCGACTGTCGGTCAGACACTCTGGTGGAAGTAGGCCAGCCTTGACCAAGCTGACCTGAGCTCCCGTGTCGACCAACACGTCGAAAACCTTTTCCACTTCCCCGCATAAGGCACGGACCTTAAGATGCAACTGCCGCTCGCGACCGACACGGCGCACGGCGTGCAAACTCAGGATCTCCGGCCGTTCCAGAAGCTCAACAAGCGACTGGTGCAGGTCGTGGACAATGGGCTCAGGCTGCCCATCTGCAGCATCCAGCTGCGGTCCGGGTGATCCTCCGATACTCTCGGAAAGATCCTGTAGTACATCAAACACATTCTTGGTCGCGAAGGACGGACGGGTGCAAGGGTTCGTGCCTTCACTTGCCCTCACCCCGCCTCCGCGACTGGGTGCCGGACCGGGCCTTCCGCCCGCGGCAGTCCCTTTGTGCTTATCGACTCCCGACTGGGATGGTTCGGCGCTTCCGACGTCACCATCCTGCAACCGCCCTAGCTGGGGCCCTTGGCTGCAGGGGCTCCGCTAGGGGGCGTCGGTTGTGGAGGAAGGGGTGTTCTCCTCCGCATCAACCTCGTTGACGCCCTTCTTCCTTCCACCTTTCTTACCCTTCTTGTCCTTGTCCTTGTTCTGGTCATTCTGGTTGTTCTCCTTGTTCTTGTTGTCCGACCTGGGGACCCAGTTCCGCTTGATCTCCTGGATCTCCTTGGCCAACTCGGTCCCCACCGACGACATCAGCTTGGCCAGCTCGTCCTTGTCGACCTCCACTTTGGCTTCCCGGATACCCGCGGGCGCACGCTTCTTCGACCCGTGCGCCTTCTTGTAAGCCTCCGTGTCGGCCTTGTGGACGGGGCATGTTCGGTGGTCATGGTTGAAGCCTCGCTTCCTCGCATAACACACGAAACAGCCCTGAGGGTAAGCTCGTATGAACTCCCCAAAGGACAGCGGAGGGTCGCCAATGCGGCGAGGGTCCCTCTTCTCCTGCTTCCTCCAACCCTGCTGCAGGGGCTTCCAGTTTCCCGGTTTGCTCCCCGCGCTCAGGTTTTTGGCCACGAAGGCACAAACGGCCACTTCGGCGGGCTCATCGTCGTCGTCATCGTCGACGAGAGTCTCATCGCCGCCGGCTCCCGCTGGGTCCATGGCAGCTTCCCCGCCAGGTCCCTCGCCAACGTAGTTGACGTCGCGGTCGCCGGGCCTCAACCCGCGGGTGTGGTGGAGGTTTCGGTACTCCTTCAGTACTTCCTCGCCAACCCACTCCAGGATCTCGTCGCAGCTCATCCGCGCCGGGATGGGCTGCAGACGGATGGTCTGGCCGCTCAACTCACACTCGTCAAGGCGCCACATCGCGGTCTTCTCGCGATTGCCCGAGACGGTGATGAGGAGAGCGTTCCGCAGGGAGTGCCGTTTGACATCCCGGGCCACGTTCTTCTTCGTCCAAGCCACCACGTTCGTATGATACTCTTTGGGGAGCATCATCTTGACCGTGTGGTTGGACTTGGCCCTCTTGGATTCCTCCTTGGTGACCCTCTTGATCCATGCTTCCGGCAGCATGGAGAGCAGGCGAGCCTGCTCGTCACCCTCGTTCCAATCCTCCACGTTGCGGCGGAAGAGGGTGTATTTCCCTCGGAAGTCTCGCCAATCTCGTAGGCGGATCTCCCGTCCATCATGCTCAAGCTTGATGGACTTCCAGCGCTTGGCAGCCACCTGCGGAGCGTCCACCCGCTCCTGCTCGTTGAGCCACTCCTTGGCTTCCTTGAGGGTCTTGATTCTCCCCTCCTTGGTCGCCACGAAGTATAGCTCGCCGAGCACTTCTGGCAGGCGGTACCTGAACTGTCTGAAGACATATCTCTCCGCATCCGCGGGAGGCAGGTCTTCAGTGACTGTCAGCCCCCAATCGTCCAGCTTCTCCAAGAAGCGGTCGAGGTTGAGGGGGTTGCCATCGTACATGGGGGGCTTGATGTCCTCCAAGTCTTCCCACACGGCGGCATCCGCGGCCTTAGAGACCATGAACGCCGGCCGCGAGGTCGACCGAGGTTCCCATCGGCCTCGCCCACGGACTCCCACGGCCGCCACGTCCATCTCCTCCATGGAATCCCTGTGGCTACGCCGCGGTTCCTCCATGTACGCTGAACCTAGATGTTCACGCCGTACTCCTTCCATGTACGCATCCTCATCACGGCGCCGGCGGCTGCGTTCAGCGGCCTCCCGTCGTACACCACGCGGCGGGCTGATGTCGAACTCCTCCAGGTCCAGGTCCAGATCCTCACCTTCACCGACATCCCACTCCACGTCTCCTCTGGGGACCTCATCCCTGAGTCCACCATAACGTCCACCAGCCATTGGGATTGGCTCCAGGGCTGGTGCGGGGCGCCGGGGGCGTACCGGTGTCCGCGGTGGAGCACGGCGGTTGCGGTACTCCGCGCTGAGCCACTCATCACTCCAATCCTCACTGCCACTGCCGGGCGGCACGCGCTCGTTGCGGCGGCCCGCGCTGTCGTGGGAGGGGGCGGTGAGAGAGGGGGCACTGGCGCTGGGGCGACTCCTGGGGGCTCCGCCGGGGGCGTGGGGTCTGCCTGGACCTGGTCCGGGTCCCCAGCCGTCGTCCGACGAGCCAGACTCCAGGGGTGGGCGGTCGCTACCGACGCTCCCACGGGCTTCCAGCGCGTCCAGGCTCTGCTGCAGGCCGCTGATGACCGTGTTCAGCTGTCTGATCTCGGCCCTGGCGATGTCCAGCTCTGTCTGCGCGCGCGCGGCGACCTTGGAGATGCGAGTCATCTCGCCCTTGCCCGTGTCTACCTCGCACTCGAGGGAAAAGACCCTCCTGCGGAGGTAGAAAATCCACCGCCAGGTGGTATCCGGGTTGCCGTTCCCTGGTGGGTCGTCGGGGTCCCCAGGGGGTCCTCCAGGAGGGCCTCCGCCAGGTCCGCCCGGTCCAGGGGGTCCTCCCCCGCCCGGTGGTCCGCCTCCAGGGGGTCCACTTGGTGGGCGTCCTCCAGGGGGTCCTGATGGTCCTCCGCCAGGGGGTCCCGGTGGGTCTCCGCCGGGTCGCCTCGGTGGGTCCGAGGATGGGCGCTTCTTCGTGATGCCGAAGTCCATGTCGTCATCCTCGTCCATGTCGCCCCACCTGGGCTTCTCGGTCTCGGAAGACTCCGAGCTCCGGTAGGGGGGAGGGAGATCCTCATCCTCACCTTCCGATTCCATGGGGACGTCTCCGCCTCCTCCGCCCGTCCAAGCCACCACTTGGCGATGTCGGCGGCCTCGTTCATCCCCGTCCCTGGCGGTGAAGAAGGGGTCACTGTCGTGGGGGTGTCCACCCGCTGGCCTCCGCGGCCTCTCGGGGGTTTTCCCCTTGCCCTTCCTCCGTCGATGGGCAGTGGGGCCACTGCTCCCACTGCTGCCCGTGTCGGCCTCGTCCAGCGTCATCTTGGAGGAGGCGTCCCCTTCGAAAAGCTTTCGAAGGGTCTCCACTCGTGATCCTCCCGGGGGAGTCTCGCGGCGGAGTTTGGCCTCTGCCTCCTCCATTGCGGCGGCCGTGGCTGCGGCAGCTCGCGCTTCAGCTTCCTCCCGGGCACGAGCCGCTTCGGCTTCCCGGGCCCGCTGCAGCCGAGCCTTCTCCGCTTCCAACGTCGCCAGCTCCGCCTCCGTCTTGGCCCTCTCCTCAGCGACCTTCCGTCGCGCGGCCTCGATGGCGTCCTTCTTGGCGGCGTCCTCCTGGGCCTTAGCCGTCGCTTCGGCGTGGGCCCTTTCCTCTGCCTCCTTCTTTGCCCTCCCTTGGGCAAGCGCCTCTTCCAGCGCCTTCACCTCGGCCTCCTTGCAGGCAATGGCCTCCTGCGTCCGGCGGGCTTCCTCGTCGGTTGCCCTGATCCGGGCAGCCACTGCCTCATGGGCGGCCGCAGCCGTGAGACCGGCCGCGATGGCTGCCACTTTCGAGGCGTGGTAGTCCATGCCTCTGCCCCACTCGGTGGCCTCCTCATCAGCGATGCCGACAGCGCCCTCCACGGCAGCGTTCCGCTGCGTGGCCAGTTGCCGGGCAACCCGAAGGTTGCAGGGCACCCCACAGACGCACTCACAGGCGCGCGCCACGTCCCTTTGAGCGGGAGCGGCGCTGCTGCTGGAGCTGGCCTGGTCGGCCGGCATCCTCCCGCGGTGGGCCGACTCCACGTCGCTGCTGGGGCCTGCTGGGGCCTGCTGGGGCCTCAGGAGCAGCGGACGGGGCTTAGCCCTGGTCTGCTTGGCGACTTCCATGAAGTCACCAAGGGTGGCGTGGCCGGGGTGGTGACCACCATTGGCCCGTTGGGGACTGGGGGCTGGGGTTCCGCCCTTGGCGCCTTGGGCGGCTTCGGCGGCCAGGGACTCCTGGTACTCCCGCCACTTCCGGTCCCGCTTCCTGTCCCCGGCGGACCGCTTCTCCTTCCCCGGAGACGCGCTGCTGCTGCCCTGCAGCCTGCGCTCGCTCCCCGGTTCCGGGAAGTTCTTTTCGATCATGTCCCACATGGAGACATTGATCGTGGCGCCCGACGGGTACTCGTTGGAGTTCTCGTCCTCCTCAATCCCGTCCGGGCGCAGCCCTTCGCCGGGCCTGTCCGGCCGGGTCCAGGTCCTCCAGCGCTGGCGGCGGAAGCGGTACTCGTACCCTTCCGCCCGCAGCCACTCCTCCACTGCCCGCAGGCGGTCCTCCCCCATGTCCTCGCGGAGCTCGAAGCTCCCGGGCATGCCGCCTTCGCACTGGGGGTGGCTGTGGCGGTAGTGCTGGTCCCAAGCCAACCCACGCAGCAGGCGCGCTGCATGGGGGTGGGGCCGCGGCCACGTCCTGCCCGCTTCTTGCCAGTTTACGATGGCAGCGGGGGGCGTACTTGGTCTTGAGGTCCTGGGTGTGCACTCGTTCTACTCAACGAACTGGTGGTGGTTGTTGAGGCGGGTGCTGCAGCACTGGACTGGGAGTGCGGCTGGTGCTGGTCAGCCGGTGGTTGTGGAGGTGGTTGACGCGGCCTTGCTGGTCGGCCGATGGGACTCGCTGATGCAGGAGTCCTGGTCTGTGCACCTCCTTTACGGTCGCGGCGCGGTCAGGGCGATGCTCTGGACGACGAACTCGGCGCTGTCGCTGGGCGGCGCTGCGATCCGCTGCGCTGCGCTGCGAGCTGCTGCGCTGCGCTGCGAGCTGCGAGCCGCGAGCTGCTGCGACGCGCTGCTCGGGGTTGGTGGCCCCGAGTGGCACGCGAGGGCTGGGTAACCCCGCGGCGGTGAAACGCTTTTGACGCGTTCCCGTGGGGGGCCATCCACGGGACGCTGCGGTGACACGCACAGGTTAGCAGGCAGGCAAAGCACTACGCTCACAAGGGCATCAATACGCTCGTGTCATGTGACAAAGCGTTTCAGGATCCTTGCCACTCTGCAACAAGGGAACGAAAGTATGTACAGCAACACATCAGGATATGTACACATGGGGTTAAGACTGGACTGGGGTAAGGGCATCACAGGACAATAGACACTCTATCCCAACTTGTATCCCAATCCCAGATCCGACCCTCTCAGTGGCTGGTGGGGGCGGGGGCTCAAACACAACCCCTGCCCTGCTCAGTCCGGACCCTGAAACCCTGCCAATGGGGGAGGTGTCCCGCCCAGCCACAGACGAGTTCCTGGGAACCAAGCAAGTCCGAGGCCAACCGACAGTCGCTCCCTGTGCTCCCCCAACGGCAGGTCCCAACTACCCTCTGAGCCAGAGATATGGCCCCGCCATTATCACCCAGGAGTTGGTAGCTGAAAATGGGCTGTTTCAGCCCAAACTGAAATTAACTCAAAAATCCCCAAAATTGACCCCTCGTCCGGACCCGCCAGAGGTAGGGACGAGGCAACTGACCCTATGCCCTTCGAGTACGAACTCCCTGGAGCCCTCACCCAACCTGGTTCCCTCTGAAGTCTCGGCATCAGGGCACCACGTGTTCGTCAAGTGGGGTCATGATGCCAAAATCACCAAAATTGGCCTCATTCCCACGCGTGGCTCGCCGGGCCAGGGCAAGGCCAATGGCTCACAGGGTAGGAGGCAGGACCTAGGACTTATATCTGAGTGTACAACCTGGAGTTAGGTCTGGGCTCCTTATGGGCTCAGAGAAATGGGGCCGCCAATTGACCACACGGAAGGGGGAAATTGGGGTCCCAAAATGGGGTCACTTTGGCTGCCTGAAATGAGCCAAAATTCGGGGTGCTCCCAATAGTATATCTCCACGCCGGCTTGGAGATCGGATCCGCCATTCCGTACGCAATCCACCGGGAGTCCAACAGAGACTCCCATGCCTTTGGCTCTCAAAGGTCTCCCTGCCACTCGGCGTGGTGACAATCCCAATTGGGTCCACATATGCCAAAATGGCAAAATTGCCCACATTCATTTTGGGCTAGCGCCTTAACGAAGGTTGCTCCGCTTCGCACACGTGGTGTGTGAACCATGGGGACCAATATGCATATCACCCATGTCATATGTGGTCCATTGGTCCATGCGTCCGGCGTGCACGAGGGTTAGAACATAGTGCACGGCGGGCAGCAAAAGTGGATAATTGCTCAAAATGGCCAAAAATGCGCACACTCATGGTTGGGGAAATGAGGTACATGCCCGACTTGGACCGGAGTGTGCCATAGGATTGGTATCAAGTCATATTGGTCCAACATATCTTTTGGCCGTCGCCCAACTCCTCCGGTATTGGGAATGGCAGGGTCGCCAAGTGAGCCCATGATTTGGGATAGTCCCAAATCGCCAACATGGCGGCCACGGTGTGCCAAGCCCCAAGAGGAGTTATTCGCCGGGTCCAAGATATGTTGGGCACCGAAGTATTTACCCTCATAACATACTTGGGTCATGATGTCAATTGAGCGCAACGTTGAGATACACGGTCGCCACTTGACATCATGACGGGCCAAAAATGGCAAAAATGGCACAAAGATACACAAAAGTGCCTTGAAAGGTGCACAATTATATTATAATATCTTCGGCTTGGATCGTGCAATCAACTAATCCTTCTAAACACAATGACTTGACACCAATGACCTTCGATTCCACATATGTGCTCCACTTGGGGCGCCTTGAAAGGTTACGAGCGCTACTTCCCAAATGGGCACATGAAAGTATGGAAAATTGCAAAACACACACCTTGCTCCCAACGCATCGCTTTGGGATTGCCATACAAGCTTCCCTTCACGAAGGTTAGGCTTGCAATTGATCGTAGGGAGTATGGAGAAGGGGCTTGCGCAATATGAGGTCCATTGGCGGGTTTGGCTTGGAGCGATAGACCCGCCAAATGGGCACGCAACACAACACATGGCACATACCACATATTGCCCAAAAAGGTAGCTCCCCCCACGATATGTCGTGCCCCTCCAAGGGCATAACTTTGTGTCAATCGCTCATAGGAACTCAAGGGGAGTTCCTATGCAACACCAACACTCGCGCGCTACACTCGAAAGTTATCTTAACGCACGCAATATCATGGCCATAGAGTTACAACGCAAACTCTACCCTCTTGACCATGATCCATTACACTAGCGCGCACGTGTGGAGACGCAAGGCATATGATGCTTCCTAAATTACGTCGGGAGTATTGTGAATACATCCCACGTTTCCTTATTGTCATTCCTCGCAAGCAACACGAGATATGACCTTCACAAGTGGCCTCACGAATCGACTTTGTTTTGCCCATATCTTTAAGACAAATGGAGGGCAGGATAAAAGGAAAGTTGATTCGTGCATAGGGAAGCACGTAGGTCCACTCGAAAGAGGTCAAATCAAGTGCGGGGATGTCGAAGTCGAAAATCCGATTTCGACATCCTGAAAAATTCGGATTAAGGTTGCGAGTGTAGAATGTGAAAATTGCGGATGCATCAACGCAATTCCTGAAGACTTTAGAGCCTTCGTCACGGATAGCGTTAAAATTTCCATTATAAACAGTTAAACTGGCGGTTACGGTAAAGTCGCGATCCAACCGCCAGCAGTCAAAACAGTGAATATCAGAACGGAAGCGTAAAAATTGACGGAAACAATATGAAAATAAAACCCTGTTGATTCCTGATATTCTGATGTAAAAATCTCCGCTGGCGGTGCATCGGTTGCCGATGCGGGGCTTTACGGCACGGAACACGCTCCCGTCGGGCTCGCACCGGGCGTCAACGGGCGCCTTCCGTACATGGGGTTAGTGGACCGGAGACCGGTCTTCCCTTCCGTACATGGGGTTAGTGGACCAGAGACCGGTTGTATGCCCTAACCTAGCCATGGGGTTCTGGGTACCGCTTCAGTAGGAGTGGTAGTCCTGAGTGGGGGCTTGAGCCAGTTGCCCCAGTGCTCGCCCACCAGGATGGTGCCACTGTAGGGTGTGTAGGACCTGTAGTGCGTGTGTCACTGTCCCACCCGTTTCCTGCAATTTTAGCAGGGTTGGTGGGCTGTGGCAGTGGTTAGGTCAGTGTTTTGGCCATTTAGCAAAACGGCGTTTTCATGCCTTCATAGCTTTTGGCCACCCCTCCCTGTAGTAGACAGATAGGTAGGGAAAACAATACCTGCATTAGTACGCTGGGTATTCCCCAAAGGTTTTGCGCCAGCACAGAAATTGGGCGCTTAGGGGAGGGGAAACCCGGGGCGTACCCCGTGGCATCAATAAGCCAACCCTCCAGGTTTAGCAAGCGTGCAGACTTGGGTATAATTAGGACACCACTTCTGCGGCTTGCTCTCAGGACCTTAGGAATAGCACACTCACACATACGCTTTGGCAGGTAAGGGTAAGGTTCAGTCCCTAGCTTTAGTCTTGGAGGCAAGCGTCTCAGCGAGCCTCAGCAACTCACCAAGGTTGTTCCCGGACAAGTAGTCAACCAGAACGGAGTTTAGGCGTCCCTCAGGTAGAACAAATGCAGAGAAAGGCTCCCAGGTGGCCTCTTCGACTCCAAACCCTTCCCAGAGGGTGAGGAAGCGCCAACCCTGGCGATAGCGGTGGCGTAGGACAGACTTCACCAGGTAGAAGCCCTCCTTAGCCATCTCCTCGGCGTTCATGTCGGGGAGTTCACCTTCAACTTCCATAGGGCTGGCTGCCCCTTGTAGGTCCAGAGCGGCGATTTCCTCGTCGTTCAGCTCCCACTCCTCCCCACAGAGGTCTTCAGGATCATAGTAGCGCTTCAGGTGTTGAGCAGCGCACACCAGGGTCCCCCCTAGACGGGGAGAACACCGCACAGTGATACGCTGTCCATCCACAGATAGAATCTTGTACGGCCCGAAGTATGGGTCATCGCTGGTAGAGCGTGGCCAGGCAGGTAGTCGACTGTGGTGCACCAGCACCCAGTCCCCCTCTTGGTAGGTGGCCGGTACTCGGTGCTTGTTCTTCTTGTTCCACTGACGCTCCCTCACTCTCTGGAGCATAGCCTTGGCCTTGTCCACCTTCGCTTGTTGCTCCTGGACCCATTCACCCGCAGAAGAATGGGTGTCCTCTGGATAGGGGGCATGTAGGAACCATGCCGGGCGCCCCAGGAATAGCTCATGGGGCGAGTAGCCAGTCGCCGAACTCTCTTGGGAGTTCATCATCAAGGATATGACGGGGAGTAGTCTCACCCAGTCTCTGGTGCGTTCAGTTTTGCACCATATCCGTACGTTCTCCATCAGGACACGGATCTGTCGCTCACATAGGGGGTTGCTCGTGTGAGAGTAGGGAATCCCCGTAGACACCTGGACATTGAGGGATCTCAGGACCCTCTTGTACCAGCCAGTATCTGAGCGTACTCGCACGTCCTCATCGGAGTTGATCTCCTTGGGCGCCCCATAGACACAAAACCACTCCTCCAGGAGTATCTTGATAGTCTTCTGCCCGGTAATGTGCTTGGTACATGGGAAAACCCTGGTAAACCTGGTCAACCCACAGGTTACCACGAGGGCGAAGTCATAGCCCCCGAACTTCGGCATCTCCGTGTAGTCCACGTATAGAACACTGTTAGCACAGTGAGGGATGGGCAGGGTCGAGTAGAGACCTCTGTCCCTGGTTTCCCCAGGTTTACAGGACCTGCACGGGCACTTGTCCACGATAGGCTGGAGGACTTTCCGCAGTTGGTCGTCAGTCCACGTAGTGTGGAACCAATGCTTGAACAGCCTCAGGGTGCGGTCAGCACCCACATGACCACTGGACTCATGGGTCCACTTCAGCAGCGCTGGGATTCGGTCACTAGGCACCACAATACGGTCCTCGTGCCATGGGTAGCTCTTGTCCCTCTTCCACTGGTCTTGGTTGACCAGGAGGGGTTCAAGGCGTTTCTCCAGGCGCTTGTAGATATCCCCGAACTCCTTCAGGTACTCCGATTGTTGGAGTCCATCCAGGGGGCGTATCATCGTCATGTTGAGGTCCAAGTGGACGTCCATACGGCTGAACGCCTCCTTAGCCAGCGCTTCAGACCGGGCACCAATCAGGGCGTCGAAGCTGTTACGGCTGATGTAGTCGGCACATTCGTTCTTCACTCGCTGGATATGGTGTACCGTCGGCCGTAGTTGACTGAGGTAGGTCCACCAGCGCCGTAGCTTGGCCTTCTCAGGTGGGGGACCCTTCTGGAAACTGTGGACCGGTTCTTGGTCGCACAGCCAGACCACAGGGTTACTCCCCAACAGTCGTGCTTGTGAGGATAGCACCAGCATACCCGCGAGCAATTCCTGCTCATAGGTGGAGTAGTTCCCCCTGGCCTGGTTCCACTTCCAGTTCCAGTGGCCCAGAGGTACTAGGACCCACTTGTCGTCAGGGTAGCTGTGCTTGAGGGTTCCATCTCGGTTGAGACCTTCCGTCCCCCATTGGGAAATGGCCGAGTCGAACTCCTCCTTCTCTAGTGCTTGCCATTGGAACAACGTTCCACCACCGCCCACATTGCTGGCGTCGGTCACCAGGATAATCTCCCCTTGTGCCCTAGGCACGCCCAAGCACTTAGCGTTGGCTACCTTGTCTTTGAGCTCGTCAAACGCTTGTTGCTCTTGTGGGCCCCAGCGCCAAGTAGTACTCTTCTTGATCAAGTCCGTCAGAACGGCGCTGGTATAGGTGAAGTTCTTGATGTGGCGGCGATAGAAGTTGCACGCCCCAATGAAACTCCGTACATCATGAAGTCCTTTCTTGGGGTCTTCGTGTCGTACCTTGGCATCCATCAGGGGTTTGGCCTTAGAGGCCGCTAGGGTCCGCCACCCATAGCCAACGTCAAACCCAAGGTACTGCATGGTCTCCTGCATGAACTCACACTTCTCCAGCTTGAGTCGTGTGTGGTTCTCCTGGCAGACCGCAAAGAACTCACCCAAGAGGATTAGGTGGTCCTCCTGGGTATTGGTCCCGAGGCATACATCGTCGATGTGACCCTCCATCTGGGCACCACGGGATATGAGCTCCTGCACCTTAGGTCTCCTTCGTAGGATGGACAAGATCTTGTTCATCAGCTCTTGGAATAGAGCGGGTGCGTTAGCCACGCCAAACGGCATGACCTTCCACTTGAACACCCTCCCCTGAGGGGTGATGAAGGCCAGTAGTTCCTGTGCGTTGGGCGTCAGGTCCACTTGCCAGAATCCGCTTCGCTTGTCCATCTTGGTCTTGTAGCGGCAGGAGGCTATCTTCTCCAGGGTAGACTCCATATTGGGAATGGACCCTGAGTGGTTCAACGTCTTCTTGTTCAGCTCTCCATAGTCCACTACCAGCCGTTTGGCTGTAGACCCAGGTTTAGCCGCCAGGAAACAGGGGCTGCAGTGTAGGGGGTAGTCCCCGTCCTTGTACTCCAGGACTAGGCCAGCGTCGATACATTCTTGTATCTGTCGTTCGATCTCGTCGGCCTGCTCTTTAGGAGCTGGATAGGGTCTCCTCCGGATCTTGTGACCCACGAACTGGGGTTTCAGCTTGAGGTCCATCTGTACCAGCTTGTCACATGAGGCTGGAGGGGGTAGTTCTCCGAACACCTCCAGATAGGTCCTTATAAGCTTCTGTACCCGCGGGTCCAAGACCTTGATCTTGTCCTCCATGTCCTCGTCGGAGTGTAAGTTGCTTGCCCCCTGAGTAATAGACGTCGGGAGGTGGTCCTCCACCGACTCTTCGCCCGTGGTAGTATCCTTCAGCCCTTGGTAGGCATACAGAAGGTCTTGTTCAACCATCTCCGGTGGACGATGGCAACATAGGCAAGCTCGAGGGGGTTCACATACACATTCCTCCGAGAGGTCGTCCTCCTCTGGGGTCCTCACATGGGCGCCCCACACGCTCTTCATGAGCTTAAGATCTACCTCCCTTTGCCAGGTGGTGATCTTCTGTTCGAGGTCCTCCTTCAATTGGGATAGGTCTCCCATACGTCCTTGCTTCAGTGGCCATGAGCTGCGGGTAGGCTTCGCGTAGCATAGCTTTTTCGCCACCAACTTCCTCTTGGAATCCACATACTCCCTGAGCCTGGATCGAGGATCCAGCTCCTCGTCCACGGGGTCTTCCACCCTCATGGAGAGTAAGGGTTTCAGTGGGGCGACGTACTCGGCGTTCTCCACTTCCTCCACACAGGTCTGCACGAAGAAGGCGTCGTGCTCAGTCTCGTCGTCTGAGTGGATAGAGCTAGGTAGTTCAGATAGTCCACACTCAGAGACTCCATCAGGAACAGGTACATGACAGGGAGAGTTGGGGGCGTTGGTGTCAGTCACGACGTACTCATCTTCTCCGGGTGTAGTCTCAACAGCATCTTGAGGTCGTAGGCGATCCTTCAAGTCACCCAAGGCGAGTCCATCGCTTTCTCGTTGTATAGCCTGGACCAGAGTCGGGTCCAGGTCCTCCCAGGGGATGGTGGTAAGACTTCCGTCCACAACGCTGAGCATACTCCCCCATCCGGGCTTCCGAATAGGCGTCTTGCGCCCCAGAGGCACGTAGATGGCCTCATCAGGCAAACGAACAGAGCTGATAGTCAGCCTGTCCAGGAGGTTTCGCCAGTACTCGTTGCCCCCATGGGCTCCCCAATCGGGGGAACACAGGACCATACGGGAACGTTCCAAGGCCACCTTGGTCAACACCTTCCCCAGTTCACTGAATCTGGGGTTCCCGTAGGCCATCCCGAAAGAGGGCCAGTAAAATTTGTAGCTGCAGTTCTTCCCCTTGCTGCAGTAGAGGTCCAGTACATGCTGCTTGTCGCTGGCGAACAACTCCACACTCAGGTCTTCTCGAGAGTAACCCAACTCCTTCAGACCTTGGTCTAGGACTTCCCCCAATAGTTGATAGTCCTCAGTTTTGGAGGCCGCCATCATGTTCGAGGGCTCCTCCTTCGATAGTCTCAGGTAACTCGAGGTATGTTCCGACTGCTCCAGTGGCACAGACTCTCTGCCACTGCCGTGGTCCACGTAGAGGAGGTAGGGCGCTTGCAGCGTCAGGGATTGTATCTGGGAGTGCTGTACGAAGAAGTCAGTCCCCAGTACAAAGTCGAAGGCCTCAGTGTCCATCACATAGAACCGATGGGCGATAGTCCGGGAGCCCATAGGTATCTCCACTTCACAGTCCCCGCAGCTGTGCACCACATGTCCATCCCCCATGCGTATAGCGGCGGTGGTCATGGTGTTCTTCAGGCTCCCAAAAGGTAAAATTTTCTTGGCCACTATAGATATGGTGGCGCCAGTGTCCAATACCCCCAGGTATTCGCGTCCCCCTAGTCGGATACGTACCCAAAACACCAGGTCTTGGGTGCCACCAGAGCGTCCCCGTCAGAACTCCGCGGGACAGGTCACCTCGAACCCCTTGTTCCGCAATTTGCGGGCCATCCTCATGAAACGGCTCCTCTTCTTAGCGTTGCCGTCATCACCACCTTCATGCTCACGCTTGGCTCCTTGTTCTTGCTGGGCCTGCGTTTGTGAGCGTGTGGTAGGACCAGTCTGCCCTCCAGAGGGCTCGGAGTTCCCCCCTGGATTAGGGTTGGGGTTGCCTCCGTTCTTGTCCTTGTTCTTGTTGTCGGGCTGGCGGTTAGCGCCTCCTCCTCATCCACCTTGACCCTTGTCTTGCCCTTGACCACGTCCTTTCGACTTGCCCTTGCCGGAGTCGTTGCCTTTGCCTTTCCCTCCACCTTTGCCGGAGCCTTTGCCAGTATCTTCCCCCTTAAGCTTCGCCGATAGGCGTTGCTTATGGTAGCACTCATCCTCGTAGTGCTTCCGCTTACCGCAGAATGCACACGTGATGGTGCAGCGGTAATGATCCGGCAGCTTCGCTTTGGCGCCGGTGTTCTTCTCCTGCTGCTTCCCCTGGACTACGAAGCAGTCTCGCTGCTCGCAGTCAGAGGCGTGCTGCAGGTGGCCCTGCTCGTCTCTGGCGTCACACCAGAATAGCTCCTTCACGTTCTCCATGATACGGGCGTGGGCGTGTTTGGGGGTAGTCCCCTGCCCCGGTCGGGACCCTTGGTACCCTTTGCCTCCAGAACCTCCACCACCAGGACGGTGGTTGTTCAAGTGCTGGTCGCTCTCCTTCTCCAGCGCCAGCTCCAGGAGTAGCACGCACAGATCCTCGTGGTGGAGGGATCTGGCCTTGCGCTCCGCCGTCGAACGGCACTCGTCCCATAGCTCTCCAGGGAGCTTGGCCACCAACCAGAACAGCAGGTCGTCGCTGCTGTAGGAACCGGGCGTCAGTCGTCCAGCCCAGTGATCCAGATCAGCCAACAGCTCGGATACCCTGCCAGGTTTGGGGTTGTTGGGCAGCACGGGCAGGTTCTGGATCTCGACCCTGATGGAGAGGTCGGTTTCGTAGGTCGGGTACTGCCTCTCCAGGGCAACCAACACATCGGCAAAGGTGGCGGAGTTAGTCACGATCTGCCTGACCTGCTTCTCCAGGTACTTGGTCTTGCAGCACTGCAGGAGCAGATCGCACTTCACTCGCCCACTGGCGTGGGTTTGGCCGGTCAGTCGTAGAAACCGGCCAAAATTCTCAGGGAACTCGCTGAGGTCCTTGCCTGTGAACTCAGGCAGGTTCACCACGATCTTGGAGGTGGCAATAGCCTTCGCCTCCTGAGTCCGGCGTCCTTCAGGGCGTCGGGTCTTCTTCTTCTTCTTCTTCTTCTTCTTACCCTTGGGGTCCTCGGGGTCCTCAGGGTCCTCGTCATCTGAGGGTGAAGAAGAATCCATCGACGGCGGCTCGTCATCGGAGGGGTCTCCGCCTAGATCACTAGAGCCATAAGGCTCTACGTCCACCATAGCCCTCAAGGCTGTTAGTCCCAGCCGGTCCAGCTCGGCCCTCGTCGAGTTCGCCACGTGGCTGTAGGGCGGCTGGGCCGTTCTCGGCACGAAGGGACTTCTCCGTACAGCTGCAGGAGTCGGCATCGGTCGGCTCCTCAGGCTCCCCAGGGTATTTGTCAACCCTGCAGTCAGGTGGTTAGCCTGTACTCGGTGGGGTGACATTCCCACCGAGATAGGTGACGTCTGGGGCGGGATCATCAGGGGCTCCAGCTTCTCTCTGATCTCTTGAGTGAGATCGCCCACGATTTTTGAGGTGGCTCCTCGGAGCACCTCGTTGATCTCCGACCGCGTCAGGGACCTGTTGGAGGATCTTCCCGATCCTCTACTCCTGCCTCCAAGAGACTCTGGTCCTCTCCTCAACCCACTCAAGGGTGCAAACCCAGGTGCATACCCAGGAGCATACCCAGGAACATCCATATAGGTTCCAGTAGCGTGTAGTGGATGGGGATAGTCAGCCGCATACCATCGCGGCGCAGAGCTGGAAGCCACCGGCTCACTGGCAGTAGTTGCCTCATGGAGCGCAGTGGTAGGTGGGCCCATACCATAGGCGGGGTAGGGAGGCATGCCAGTAAAGCCTGTGCCCTCTGCCATAGGCGGGTTGGTTGTGGAAGTGGATGTTGCGGCGGCTGGGAGTGTGGTGGTTAAAGGAGAGGGTGATGCGTGGAGGCCAGAAGCGCTTGGTGCGCCTTCGAAGGTAGGGTCATGCGTCAGGTCTTGCCCTTGTTCCTCTCCTTCGTCTGCTTCTCCTCCAGCATCCTTCTCGCTCTCGTTCTCTCTCTTCCTCTTCACAGGCTGAGGTTGAGAGACCACTTCTTCGACAAACAAGGCCCCGAAGGCCGTCTGGAGTCCATCCAGGGAGTCCTCAGCCGCATCCACTGGCCCATGTAAGGGCTCCGCCGAAGGTACAGCGCCTGCGCCGGCCTTGCCGGTGCCTCAGGCGCTGGCGCTGTCTTCACGTCGGCGTCCTCCTTTCTTGGATCCATCTTCTTTCACCCTTCTGCTTATATTTGCCCGTACTCGGCGCACTGGATGTACGGCACGGGGTTGCTGCCGGTGCGCAGAGACAGGCTGCCTCTTGCTACCAGAAAGGTTTATAGTGGTTTCAGCACTGTGCTTTTGCTTCTCCTGCTGCTTGCTGTTGCTGTAGGGTTTCCTGCTGCTTGCTTTGGATGATGAAAACCTTTTGTTTGCAGAAATAGAGTCAATAGAGTCAATTCAGGATAACCCAAGCCAGAAGTATGCAAGGAGAAGAGAATTCAGGATCAAACCATGAAGGGCTGCAGTGTAAACAGTGGAAGATGATTGGATATTCACAGAAACTGCAACTCAGGTCACAAATGAATGCATATTCACAAAGATAGCTGAAATGTTTTTGGAAAAGAGTTAGAAAACTGCCCCATGGTCACTCTCTCTCCATAGTGCCATCTCAGGAGATGTGCACTCTTTGTTTTGGGTCCCATATGTGCTGAGGTGGCAGGGCATGTGGCGATGAGGTCACTGCCATGTCACATGGGATCTTCCTACTTAGCTAGGCTGACCAGGAATTGAACCCAGGACCTCTCAAAAACAGGTGCCCAGCCCCCTAGGGTGCATACCACTAGGATAGCTAAGAATCCATGGAAAAACATAGATAAATTCATAGGCTCTACTTTGGATATGTCAGTTCTCAGTCAACTCAGGAAAAGATGATTTGCTTCACATTGAAAGGGGATTAAGGGGTCCACTCCATATCCTGATTGGGTGTTTGGTTCCATAGGTCAAAATGTGTTATCACCACTTTTGGTGGGACCAATACTAAGATAAAAATGCATGGATGCTCAGTGCATCTCTAATACAACTAGAGTATGCCTCAAAGCAATGGAAAAGCACTTTTTCTTACTCGGGCCCTCCACCCCGCCTTGTGGCACCCCGCTGCCTGGGGTTACCCACTCGGTATTCCCCTTCCCCGTGGCGACCGTGTACCTCCTTGAGCGCAGGTACTTTTCCACGAAGTCACCATATGGGAGTCCTAGCTGTCGCCACACCTCCTCTATGAGCCTACACCGCGTGTTGGGGAACGCCCCCTTCACGTCCACAGACGCCATGAACGCCTCTAGGTCCTCATCATTGAGGTACATATCGTACAAGAAGCATGCTTCCTGTGTGGACCTACCTGGCACTGACCCCCACATATTGTCCGGTATGACCCCCGCTGCATACAGCCGCCGCTGTATCCTCCCGAAGATCACCATCCAGACCAGCTTGGCCTCTGTGACGGCACAGCATATTGGTCTCCAGTTCCCCGGCCTGAGGTGATCCCCCTTCTTGTACAGGGGCCGCACCTTGCCCCCCCATTCCTTTGGGGGCTCGCCTGTGCGCAACACCTCCGTGACCCTCCCCGCTAGACCATCCAGCTCCGGCGCCTCCAGGTGCTGGTACGCCTCCGCCACCAGCTGGTCCACTCCCGGGCTCTTTTTCCCCTTGAGAGCCTTCACTGCCTCTTTAATTTCCCCTAGCGTCACCCTGCTGCGGTGTATGTCCTCGCTGTGCTCCGCTGTGAACACCCGCGGTAACGCCCTTACCATTCTCCCTGTGACCCCGCTTAGCTCCTGCTGCCCCTGGTTGTGCTGCCTCCTAAAACTCTGCGCCACCTCCTGCAGCACTTCCTTTTTGTTGTCAGTGACCCTGCCACACTGCAGTCTCACCGCCCTGATTTCCTTTGGTTTTCCAGCTTCAGCGAGCTCTCTGATGTACCGTAGCGACTTGTACGGCACCGCCCTTCCCATGTATCTCTCATGCTACGCCACCATTTTCTGGTATATCCTCTCGTGTTCCTCCTCCACAGCCCTCCTCGCTGTTCGCACCCTCTTCTTCGCCTGTGTCACCTCCGTTTGCCACTCCGTCCCCTCTTCTCGCGCCCGTGCCTCGACCTCCTCTTGCTGCGGTTTCCTCAGTGTGGCCACCAGCCTTTGCAGCTTGGGCTGTGCCAGCGACTCACCCCCTTGCTTGGTAAACCCGCATATCCGCGCTGCCCTCCTCATGGCTTGATGTACTTGTTTCCCCTGCCTCATTTCGGCGTGTACCCGCTGCCCCCACTGTTGCCACCTCTCGTCCCCCTCCTCCCGCCACTTCACCATTGGCGGCAGGCTGACGCCTTCCTCGTCCGACCCCTGCTCATCCTCCTGTTCGTCCCCGGGCTCCCCCACCTTCACGTCCACAGTCACCATCATGGGGCAATGTCCCTTCCTGTCCTGCATTTCTTCCGGCCCCACCATGTATCCCGCCGTCACCCCCTTGACCCAGCTGGGGTCCGCGTACACCGCGTCTAGCCGCGACGGCGCGCTGCCCTCCGGTGCCGGGTAGTGTGAGGGGCCCGGCGCTCCACTGTACGACACGTCCTGCAGCCTCATTTCCTCCACAATCTTCCGCACCTCGCGGTCCACCTCCGTCTCCGCGCCCCTCCTCCGAAGTTGTAGTTGAAGTCTCCAACTACGATGACTGGCCCCCTCTCCAGCGCCCTGACGTACTCCATCCTCAGCTGCGCCACATACTCCTTGACCGTCCTCCCATGTGGGGCATGGCAGTTGATGATGTCTACCTGGCCATGCTCCGTCGCCACATCATACACCGCCCTTCGTCCCCTCGCTCCCACCTTCTTGTCCTGCACAACGCTGAGCCCTCTGCGCACCAACAGCGGCACCCCCTGTGCCCACTCCCGCTGATACTCTCTGCCCTCCTTGTCGTACATCTGCGCGCACACGACGTTGTCCTTCCCCTGCAACCTTATCTCCTGGTACGCCACCACGTCGGGGTCCGCCTCATGCAGCTTCATCTGCTGCCACGCTGCCTTGTCCGCCAGATACAGTGCCGCGGGGTCATTATGGGTGTACAACTTCATGCGTTGCCACCTGCCCTCCCCATCCAGTCGTAGATCCCCGTTGTCCCTCGTGCCTTTGTCCTCCCTTTTGTTCCCTCCCCCCTGTCTTCGTCTGGCTTCTTTCTTCTTCTTCCCGGCCGCCCCCCGCTTCATTAATTGTCACTTCCTCTTCTTGTTCTTCCCCCCCGCGGACACCTCTTCTCCTTCCAATTCTCTCGCCTCCTGCTCCGGAACCAGCTGCCCGTGTATTTCCATCTCCCTACCTTGCGGGCATACCTGCAACCTTTCCACCGGGTACGGCAGTCTCTCCTCATCCCCCTTCCCCTGATCCTCCCACTGCACAATGGCTGCCCTCGTCACATGTCCCTTGCAATCTTGTTGTTCGATCATCTCCTCCACTGTTCCCAGATACCTCCTCCACTTCCCACTCACTTTGTGCGGACCATACACTGTCATCCCTTCCCGCACCGCCCCCTGCTCTTCACAGCCCCGCTGCTCCTCCCCGTACCTGACTTCCCTCGCCCGTTTCCTTCTTGGCCTCCCTTCCCCTTCCCCCTCCTGCTGCTGCTCTGCTTGCAGATCCTGCTCGTCCGCCTCTCCCCCCCGCTTGCCGCCCTCCCTCTCAGTTCCCTCTCTTGTCCCCTCCCCCTTCCTCCCCTCCTCCACCCTGTCTCCAACAGCACTCTCCTGCCCTCCTCCCTCCACTTCTCCCTCTTCCACCCCTTCTTCTCCCTCCTCTCTGTCTTCCCGCCCGCCCGCTGCCAGTCCCGGCTCCCGGCCTTCCTCTCCCCGCGCTTGGTCCTGCCCCCTTTCATCCCGTTCCTCCTCACCATCCCCATCCCCCACTATGAACCGCATTTGTCCCCCTCTCCCCCTCCGCATCCCCCTCCACCTACTTGGCCTCTCCCGCCCCTGATCGTCTTCCACCTCCAGGCCCGGCTTCCTGGCCTCCTCCGTGAGCCTTCTCGCTCTCTCCAATGCCTCCTTCCTGTGCCCGTCCTCCGTTCCGGGTGCCACGATCCACCTCGGCTGCTCCCCTCCCCTGCTGCTGGCCACCCACTCCAATGCCAACCGGATCTGTTCCCTGATATCTTCCGCTTCTTCCGCCTCCGCACACCTATCCATTTGCGACTCCAACGCCCGTAGGACGGCCATCTCGCGTACCTCCTCCGTTCTTTCAACCCTCACCTCTTCCACCTCCCCGACCCACCGCATGAGCGGGTGCTCCACCCTTTTCAACGGCGCCGCCGTATACACCACCGCTTGGCGCCTATCCCCCCTGGGTTCCACCACCCACCACGTGTGTCCGTCCTGCACCAGGTCCGTGACCCCTTGGTCTGCAGCCCCCGTGGCACTCGCCTGTGGGGACACTACTTGTATTGTGTGCCCTTTGGCCCTCCTTCCCGCCGCCTCGTCATAGTCAACCATGGTCATAACCTTGCGCATCCGGTGCATTTCTGTGTCTGGGTCCCACTCTCCGGCCATGCCTCTGCTGCGCCACACTGTCTCCCCAACGTACAGCGCCATGGCCAAGACCCTCCTCGTTGGCCCCCACACCTCTACTGTTCTGCTCGTGCTGTCCACACACGCCGCTACCTGCGCATCCCGCTGCATCTGCATCCACAGCACCGCCTGTCTCGGCTCTACCTTCTTTGCCGTGAGGATCTGCGCCTTTGCTTGCCTCTCGCCCGCTTCCTCCTCCTCCCCCACTGTTCCGCCCCGACCATCCGCATATCCCACCCACATGTGCTTGACTTGGTGGAAGTACACCAGCGGCGCCCCTTCCTCTACCCCCATCTGCAGCCACATAGGCCCTTGTCTCCTGGGCTGCCTTACTCTGATCCCATGGTATCCTCCCTTGGGCTCCTGTGGTCCGTCCAGCCTGCAAAGGCACCTGGCCTGCGTGCACTCTGGCCTGCACTTGTCCTCCACCGCCTCCGCTCTGGCCTTCAGGTCGTACCTAGCCTTGCTCACCATCTGCCGTACCTCTTCACCCCTACATCCTTTGATGCGGTCTTCCAGCCCTGGCTGCGCCTCTCCATTTTCTATCAAGACATTCTGACCTGCCGTTGCCTTGCCCCTCAGCCTCTGCGCCCACTTCTGCAGCATGTCCTTCCTGTCCCTGCCGTCCCCCAGCATGTCCAACCCTTCCGCCGCCGCCTCCTTCTGGCGCTTCTCCTTTTCTTTCTCCGCTCTGTCCAGCTCAGCAGTGTCCGCCCCATCCGCCTTTCCCCTCCCCACCTGGCCCTCGGGATGCAGCGGCTCCCTCCACGCGGGCTCCGCCATCTATTGGATTGCCAGCTGCCCCTCCCAGTGTCCCATGGTGTACACCTGTACCGCCTGTCCCTCCCGGCCGAGTCCAATCCGGACCTCCATACCCGCCGCCGCTGCTGTGGTGACCACCACGTTTGGGATCAGCGCATCGTACTGGTACCTGGCCCCTTGTCCGTGGCGTACCTCGACTTCCACCATCCCCCTGCTTCCCACCCTGTCATCCGGGAGGATGATGTGGACTGCCTGTCCCCTCCACTGTGCCGCTGCCGGCCACTTCGTCGCCACAGGGAATATCGCCTTTGTGTCCTCCCGCATCATCCATTCTCCCCTGCGGTAGCTCGCACGCCGAATGGCCCCCACTGCCCACTTCTCGTGCTCCACTTCTCCCGCCTCCCGCACCCATTCTTCTGCCACCCTGGCAAGGGCTGATATCTCTGCACCCTGCCTCTCACACTCCGGCAGTGGCGCTATACGCTCCATGCCGTCGTCCCCCGGGAACGCGTATTGCCACGTGTCCCCTGTGTGTGGGTGCACATGGTACGTGCGGTTGGCCATGCACGCCGTCCCTTCATCCAGCACCATTTGGATGGCCTCCGCCGCCTTCAGCGTCATCTCCTCTCCGAACGTATACACCAACCCCTGCCCTCTGTGTCCCTGTGTCGTGGGTGCCGGGGTAAATGCCGCCCTAGTGAACTGTGCGTGCACGCTACTCGCCTCCTGTCCTCCTCCTGGCAGCTCTCCTCCCCACTCATTCCTGACTGGGACCCCCTCCCCCTGGTCTGCTCGCCACGTCCTATGCCAACCCCACCACCGGCGTCCCCCCGCCGCCACCCTGTACCTCCCCTTCCATCCCGGCTCCAGCCACACCGCCCTGTCCGGCCGTATCTGGACCGCTCTCTCTGCCCCCCACCCGGTCCCCACATCCTCCCTGTGCTGCAGCTGCAACACCGCCTCCCCCCCCCCTGTGACCCACACGTCCACCCCCCCTGCCTGCCTCCTGTGCCACTCGCCTTTCCCCGTACCCTCTGGCACTTCCATATACTCCATCTCCTGTACTTGTACTCCTAGCACCCCTTCCCATCCCGCCCGTAGTTTTCTGTCTCGCGCTGTACCCCCTGCCACTCCCCTCCTCTCCCTCCCGGGGCCCTCCTGTCCCTTGTACCTCCACCTCTCCCCCCCCTCCTCGATCGGTATTTGATGCACATCCCGCCACATGTGCTCCTCCGTCCGCTCCCTTTCCCCCCCCCCCCCTTCTCCGGTCCTTCTTCTGCCAACGCCTCCTCCATTGTCACTTCTGCGTCGCCTTTCGATTCTGTCCCTTCTTCTGCGTCCGCACCCGCCACCGCCTCCGCGTCTTCTTCCCCCGGGGGCCACAGCAGCTCGTAGTGTCCCCCTCCTCGTCTGCTCCACGGCAGCGCCGCTGCCGTTCGCTTTCCTTCTCCCACTTCTGCCATCTTCCGATACACCCCCTGCGGTCCCCACTCCTGGTACATTGCCACTCTGCATCCCTTGCTCTGCGCCCACATCCCAACTTCAGATGCCCCTCCCCATATCTCTCCCCTGCGCACTTTGTCCAGGTACTGATCCCACGTGCGCGCTCCCGCGTCCCTCATGACTCTCCGCGCCCAGCCCGACTCTGGGGGCCGCGCCATCTCCCCTTCCATGAGCGCTTTGCGCACGTCTTCTGCTGCTGCCCGAATCCCCGCTCCGTCCACCGCGCGGACAAGTGGGTATGTCGGACATTCCCACACAGGCTGGCGCAGGACCTGAAGGAGGAGCTCAGGGATCAGATCCGCGAGGGATTGATCCAGACGGAGCAGGCCTGCCTCCAGTGGCTGGAGGACGAGGAGCGAGTGGACGCCCCCAACCAGAAGTTGGAGGATTTCTGGTCCATTCCGCTGCCGCTGGAGCACGGGGAACTGAGGGTCCGGGAATGGAATCGGTACATCCGCAAGTACCAAAGAAGCCTCAAGCTGGTGGAGGACTGGAACGAGTCCAGCGAGATCCGACACCTGCTGAAGGACGTCCTCCCCGGCCACTGGAAGAGAAGGGTGGAGGACGAGGAGAAGAAGAGAGCAGTAGCAAAGAAGCGCGTGGCGGTACGGATCATGGCATCGGAGGACACCCACGCCGGAATAATGGAGTTTTTCCGGCGCAACCTCGGCGAGCCCAGCCGAATGTTGTGGTTGAAGAACGCCGTCCACGTGGAGGTATTCGGCGACACCATGGGGCAAAGGCTGATGTGCCTCCACAACAGGGAGTGGAGGCGCGGAGAGCCACTGAGGATGCAGGTCATCTTCGCCCGCATGAGCCTGGACGAGATCGTGAAGTACATCACGGTGGAGCTGAAGCTCAACGCCAAGAACGAGGCCCACGTGCAGGATCGACAGGGCCATGGACATCGAGGTCATCGGGAAGATCGCCAACACCGAGAGGTCCAGGGGGACACGGTCGGCACCGCGGAGGAAGGGAGTGGAAGCGGCCAAGATCTCTGGACCGCGACCACCCGAGAGGATCATGAAGAAGCCCACTTCTTCGCGTTCGTAGCGCACAATATGAAGGAGCATGGGCAGGACAGGTCCAGGTGGAACCGTCTGGACCCAAGGACCAAAGGCCGCAAGGCACCGCGGAGGATCGGGAACCCGCCGCTCTCGTTCCGCGAGTACAGATCACAGCACGACGGTTGCTGGGTCTGCTATGGCAAGGGGAACAACCATGCACATGACCACCAGCATTGCAAGGTATATGAGGAGGACAAGAAGACCTACTTCGCCGCCCATCGCGACAAGCAGCCGAAGGAGCAACGAATTGCTGATTGGAAGGCAAAGGGCGGAGACGGTGGAAAAGGCCAAGGAAGGGGCCAAGGGAAAGGCGGAGGAAAAGGCTATGGTGGAGGACCCGGCCCAGACCGACGCGTGAGGTCGATCGAGGAGGTTGCTGAGGACATGTTGAGGACGTAGGAGGAACTCAAAGCCCAGCAAAGTGGTGGACAAAGTCTGAGCAGATCACAGCAGGAGGGAGCTGCGGCAAGCCAAGTCTAGAGGAGCCCCCACGGGAGTGGGACCTCGGAGCTCTCTCCTCCGAAAATCATTGGAATCCTAGAGAAAGCGAAGGCACATCGGGTGCCGAAGATGGCTCCAGAAGAGCCAAAACCACTGAGTTTCGCCACTCCCAACCCCTGGAGCGCCCTGCCAAGGGAAGTGTATGTGGGCAAGGGACATGGCAAGAAAGAAGGAGCGACCACGGAGAGCCCCGTGGACGGGCAGGATCAGCCCAAGATCTACACCATCCGTGACCATACCCTCGAAGTCCTGATGCACCCGGATGTGCTAGAGTTGCATGCCGTGAGAGTAATCCATACACCGCAGGGTGACAAGCGGCAGTTGCACTTGAAGGTGCGGGTAGGGCGCGGACAAGAGGAGTTGGTGGTGGATGTGTTGTTGCATACGGGTGCCCAGGTGAGCCTGGTCCGGAGAGAGTTGTTCAAGGAGGAATCCCTGCAGCCCAGCCGTAGACCGGTACGCCTGAAGGTGGCCAATGGAGAGATTATGGGTGGTGGCACCCATGAGGCCACTATCAGTATGGAATTCTCGGAGCATGAGCGCTTGAACCGCCCTGATTGGGCGAAGTGAAGCACTCTATCCGGGAACTTCTATGTGGCCGACATTACAGATTGGGATATGATCATGGGGTATGACTTCATGGTGGGAAACGCCATTGCAGCCCTTCCCCAGCGTGCAACGCTGGTCCGGGAGGATAATGAATGCCTTACATGGCTGTCCAAGGACTATGCATGCGGATCATCCCAATAGAATGCTGAGGAAGAGGATCGGATCGTCCAAGCGGTGCAAGCTGTCGGTGCCAAGTCCAGAGGAGACCGCGGAGTTCAGCTCACGGAGTATGGAATGGCGCCGCAGGTGTATGCCAGGATGATCCAGACGCTGGGAGCCGAAGCGCCCGAGACGGACGTCTTCGCTTCCCGGGATGCCCCACTTTTGAGGAAGTGTACGAGGCATTGGCATCGAGGAGACTCAGCCTGGCACAGGCATTGGGGTTTGAAGGAGTGGGGGCCCATGTATTGGCATGGCTCCGTAGAAAATACCAGACGTACGGTGGAGAAGATCGTTGCGGATAGGGCGAAGGGGATCCTGGTCATAACCGGCATAGGATCCACCCCATGTCCGCTGGAAGGTCTCAAGTCGACGCTGGATTCCATCAACCTGAACGAGATGTCATTCGGGCCAGAGGAGGAGTTGTTCATCGACGCCAAGGGTTTATCAATGCCCTCCCCGGGTCAAGCGTGGGGTACCAAGGCTTTCCTGGTGGACGGGGCGCAAGCCCAGCCAACGGGTGATGAAGCATTCATCCGTAGGGTTGAGGCGGTGCCCATGCGGGTCATGTTTGAGCCCAAGGAGGGGACGGATCAGCCAGTGGATGGCATTGACGTCCTGTCCCACGCCGAGATCGACCACGTCGTCAACGACATGCGGATGGGGATGCACGACCGTGTGGCAGCCAAGAAGGGGCGGGCCATGGTCACATCTCCGCATTGGTGGGATGACAAGATGTTGGTCACCGGCAAGTACGAGAAGGATGAGTTCGTGGCGAGTGTCATGGATCACATCGCGGACCAATATGATGGTCCGGTTGGGTCGGACCCGCCGACGTGGGATTTTCCAAGAATCGGGGCCGGTAGCGACAAGAACTCGGCTGATGCCGCAAATTTCCGAAGATTATCGGTGGGAAGCATGCCCCACGACGATGAAGACGGCATATCGGACGAGGAGAAGTCGGACTCGGACCCGGAAGAGGCCTATACCGCAGTGCGGTCGGTTGTATCGATACCGAAGCAAGCGGCTGAAGAGGCCCAGGAGAACCCGAAGGTCGCCGAGCTGAAGGAGGGGCTGATAAATACCTAGCCGCGGCTATTCAGTGGCGTCGCCAACAAGAACCCTCCAGATCGTGGGAGGTTTGGCACAGCGAGGATCAAGCTGAAGCCGAACCCCAAGATCTATCGTCATCAGGAGTACCAACTTCAGGGCGATCGGGCCGAGGCCATGAAGAAGTTGTTGGCCGAGTTTATTGAGCGGGTTCTGGATCGAACCCTCCGACAGTGAGTGGGCCAGCCCAGCCTTTATCGTGCCCAAGAAAGAGAAGGGCGAGTGGAGGTTGGTGGTTAATTACAGAGGTTTGAACGAGCAAACCGAGCACGACTCGTACTCGCTTCCTCTGATCGACACCATCCTCCAAAAACAACAAAAAAAACGGATCTTCACGGTGTTAGACCTGAAACACGGCTATCACCAGATGCCGCTACACCCGGACTCCAGGCCCTGCACAGCGATGTCGACGCCGCTGGGGCCCATGCAGTGGAAAGTGGTGCCTATGGGCGCCAAGAATGGCAACGCCGCTTTCCAGCGCATGATGGAGGACCTACTCGGTCCTGTCCGGCACTGTGCCGACCCCTTTGTGGATGACATCATCATCGGGTCCGGCACGGAAGACATGACTGAGGACGAGCTCATCGAAGCGCATGAGAAGGATCTGCGCCGAGTGCTCAGCGAGCTGGACAAGCACAACATGGTGTGCAAGCCCACCAAAGCCTCCCTCTTCGTGAAGGAAGTGGAGTTCGCGGGTCACGTGGTTGGTCACGGGCAACGCCGTCCCATGCCTTGGAAGCTGGCGTCCCTGCACCACTGGGAGAAGCCCCAGACCATCAGCGAACTCCGATCCTTCATGGGGTTCTGCAATTACTATTCGGGCTATGTCCGGATGTATGCGGAACTGTCTGAGCCGCTGCACAAGATGCTGCAGGTGGGCAAGTTCGATGGTCGGAAGGGGAGCAAGCAGAAGCTTGCCTGGACCCCTGAGGCCGAAGATGCGTTCAGCCGCCTGAAGGAGCGTCTCCTGGGGCAGCTGGGGCTATTCCTGGTGGACCCGGACAAGGGATTCGTGCTACGGACGGACGCCTCGGACTATGCTGTAGGGGCAGTCCTCGAGCAAGTCCGGGACGACGGGTTGCACGTACCCGTGGCGTTTTGGAGCCGGATCCTGGCCGAGGGCCAACGTCGAACCTGGACAGCGAGGGAGAAGGAGACGTACGCCATTGTTTGTGCGCTCAGGAAGTGGTCTGGCCACATCGGATTGCAACCGGTGGTGGTTTGCACGGACCATCAGTCCTTACAGAGCTGGCACAAGGAGCACGTCGACACCCCCTCGGGTCCGGCGGCAAGGAGGGCCCGGTGGCACGAGACGTTCGCCAAGTTCGACCTCAGCGTCGTATACGTCCCGGGGAAGGACAACACTGTGGCAGATTGCCTCAGTCGATGGGCCTACCCCGCGGGCAAGGCTTGGATGGACATATCCAGCCATGGGGACGCCGAGGAGACCGAGGAGGCCAAGCGCATCATCAAGATGGAGAAGGCCATGGAGCAAGAGGGGGTCAAGTGCTTTGTGGTGATGGCAAACCGTACAGACCTGGCCAAGTTCCGGGGCGTCAGAGTCCAAGCTATTCGAGAGGAAACCCTCGAGCAATGGATGGTGGCCCCCGTAGAGCTAGTCAGATCGGTGCTCACAGAGGACTGGTCGGATCACTATGCGGCATCCGACCACTGGAGCAGGTACTGGAATGCCGTGAGCGCCCCGTCGGACGACGAATGGCCTGAGGGCTTGACCGAGGATGGGGATAAATTATTCCTCAAGAACAAGCTATTGGTGCCTGAGAACCGAATGGAGGAGCTCATTGACCACTGGCATAACGCCCAGCTCATGCATCCTGGTCGGGACAAGATGCAGCAGGACCTGGAGTGGCGCTTCAAGTTCCCACCGGGGTACTACGCCATCCTGGACAAGTACTGCAGCGACTGCGCCGTGTGTCGGGCCACAAACAGCCCCAACCATTCCACAGCGGGCAACCCGGCGTATACGGCTATACCGGAGGCCCCTATGCGGTCCGTGGCCATGGATGTATTCACCATGCCTGAGGTCACCGTGGAAGGAGAGACCTACAACTGTGTCATCCTGGCGGTGGATAGGCACAGCGGGTATATCGTGGCGGTCCCCGGCAAGAAATCCAAGAAGAAGGACAAGAAGGACAAGCATGGAGTGGGGCTGTAGGCCAAGACCGTCGCCAACGCCATGATCAGGCATTGGCTGACGATTCTTGATGTCCGGGCTGTCAACTGCAGCAATCGGGGCAGTCAATTCGTGGGGACGTGGTTCAAGACGATGTGCAAGCACATGGGGATTCGGCACGCCAAGACCGTGGCGTACCACAGCCGGTCAAATGGCCGGGCTGAGGTGGCCGGGCGGCAGATGTTCGAAAAGTTCCGCCAGCTGCACATTGACGAACCGGGCCGGAATAGGTGGAATTCGCTGTGGAGAGTACTCCAGGCGTACCACGACCTTCCGGGGCCCACTGGACTGTCGCCCCATCGCATCCTGTTCCTACGGGATCGAGTGTCACGCACTCTCCCGTGGTTGAGGTAGGTAGGTAGGTAGGTATCTTCGGGAGCTCGGGATGCCTCCTTTGACATTGCAGGAAGAAGGTCTTACCAAGGGGACGTCCTGTCCCTCCCACTGCCCTATGTCAGGTGCCTCTTGAGCCGCTCCCGCATGTGCTTGGGAAGGCATTGTCGCGGCCACCCGGTCCATGTGTCCCAGGTGGGAGGGTGTCCCCACATGTGTCCATGGGTAGGGCCACATGCCCCCTCCTTTGGGCGGCAGCTCTGGGGGGCTGCCCAGCCGTGTGGAGTATCTCTCACCACGAGGGGTATTGCTCCCGCTTGTCTACGGTACGACCGCCTCACCCTTGTGGCTTGAGTTGCGGGGCCACTCTGCTTGGCAGGTGACCCCCTCCTGGACTGTGTACCGGCTCGCCTGTCACCGGTTGCTTCCATGGCTCCGGGTGACGTTTGCCATGGTCCTCGATGCAGCCTGGCCGGGCTCAGACCAGTGGCTTTGGAGTACCGCTCCTGCCACTGGCCCGGTGGGTCGGCTGGGTCGCCCCAGTGCGTCCGACCCATGGGGTATTGGTTCTTTCCTGTCCCTCGGCTGCCCTACGTGTGTGTAGCGTCCTGGGCCGTTGGGCTCCTGTTCACCGGTGTGCCCGCGCGGTTTGCTGTGGTGCGTCTGCGGTGTCCTGGGCCAGCTGGCTCCTGTTCACCGGTGTGCCCGCTCGGTGTGTTGTGTTGCATGTGCGGTGTTCTGGGCCCCTGGGCTCCTGTTTACCGGTGTGCGTGCCGTGTGCGGTGCGCGTGTGCCATGGGTGGATGTGTCCCTCTTCCTCCCCCCCTAATGTTCGTTTTTTTTTTTTTGTTTTTTTTTTTTTTTGTTTTTTTTTTTTTTTGAAAAAAGAAAAAGAAAAAACAAAAAAGAGGAAAACAGAGGCGCGCGTACACTGCAGGCACAGGCATGGGCAGCTGGTGCGGCGGTGCTATAGCGTTGTGTCCTCTGGCGTGTGTCGCCGGTGCTGTGGCGGCGGTCGCGCCCCAGGGGTGCGGCTCGCGTGTCCTGTTGTACATGGGTATGGGTCAGGGTGGGTTTGGTTAGGTGTCTCTTTGCTTCTGGTGCTGGCTGGTTAGGCGGCTGTGTGGGCTGTGGCTGTGGGCTGTGTCTACGCATTTCCCTCAGCGGGCCTGGTTTGGAGTCAAGGGTTGACGGTTTCGGGTTGTGGCTCGGGTTTGATTTGTGTTTGGGCTTCGGCCCGGTTGGGCTTGGGTCAGGGTGGGTTTCATGAGGTGTTTCTTTGCTTCTGGTGCTGGCTGGTTAGGCGGCTGTGTGGGCTGTGGGTGTGGGCTGTGGTTGCGTTGTTCCTTCGGCGGGTTTGGTTAGGAGTCAAGGGTTAGCGGTTTCGGGGTGTGGCTCGGGTTTGATTTGTGCTTGTGTTCTGGCTCGGTTAGGCGGTTGCGCGGGGCCGGGCGTGTGGGTAGCGGCGTCCACGGAGTCGTGCGCCCGAGGCGGGTGCGGGGTGGTGCGTCTGGGCCGGCCGTTGGCCGGTGGCCTCACTGGGAGTCCCACACGGAGGGGTCGGCGGGCGCGCCGGGGGCGTACGCAGCGTGCAGGTTGGGCAGCTGCGGGCGCACGTGCAGGGCGTCGGCGTGCCCGATGGGGACCTCACTGAGGACCGAGGGGTTGGCGGTAAGTAGTATGCGATGCCCGGGAGGGGTGGTGGTGGGGAGCGGGAGGATGTCCGCGGCCCGCGACGTGGGGGCGAACACGGCGTGGGTCGGGTGCGGCCCTGGGAGTGGTGCTGGGGGGAGCGGGACCATAGGACGGCGGTCTACTGTGAGGTGCCAGGCGCCGCGATGGTGGAGGAGCCGGACTAGGGCGATGCTGTGGCGCAGTGTGTGGGGCTGGGTGCTGGGCGGCGTGGGGACGTGCGGCGGGAGGGGGGGGGGGGCGGGGCGGTGGCGTGGGAGGGGGCATGGCGGAGGAGTGACGTCAGTGACGTGTGTGTCGTGCTGAGGGCGGAGAGGAGCCCACGGTATCGGGCCCGGGTTCGGCGCCTTTGGGCGTAGTGGTGCTCGTTGTCGTGTGCGTTGGCTTCCTTCGGCGTCCGGTTTGTTTGGTGACTTCTGGGCGGGGCCTGGCGTGGCGCCCCGTGGTGGTGCTGTGCTGGATAACGGGGTTAGATGGCGGCGCCGCTGGCCGGGGGGTCAGGCGCGTCGTGTTGTGTGGCGCGCAGGGCTTCCGGGGTGTTGTGGGTGTCGCCGGTGTCGGTGCGCCGACGCTTGTGGGGTGGTGAGGGGGTGTGTGCGTGCGGGGCTGGGCTCTGGGTGATGTCCCACAGGCGGATGCCGTCTCGCCGTGCTTCCTGGAGGGTCTCCCGCAGGCGCCTGAGGACGTACGGGTGGTCCTGGGGCGCGGGGAGGTTGCGGGGGTGGACTCCCAGGGGGTGGAGCGCATCGGCCAGCATGGCTTCCCATGCGGCCTGCGGCATCCACCCCCCCGCCGGCCGGAGGCGGCAGTTTTCCACCGACCCCTTGCGGGGCCGATGGACCAGGCCCTCGAGGGAGGGCTCTCCCCGGGCCCACTTCCGCAGCTCCCAGAGCTGCGTGTGGGTCCAGCGCTGCCACCACTGTTCCTGGGCGGGCCTGCGGTCTTGGGCGGAGGAGTGGGCGTGGGTGGGTGTGATGGGGTCGTGGGGGCCGGCGGCGGTGGCGGGCCTGGGGGATTCCTCGTAGTCCTGTTCCGTGGGGGTGTGTGGGGAGTGGGGGTGCACGCGGATGTGGACCCGCGGGTGTGCGCGTACGGTCTCCGCCTCGGGGTTGGGCGGGGATTCGTGGCGGCGGCGGTAGTGGGGCATGCGTTGCATGTGGGCTGTCATCAGGGGCCGGTAGGGGGGCGTGGGCGCTGCTGGTGGACCCTGGAGCGGTCCGTGGGCCCGGGGTGCGGGCTTTGGGAGGTGGTGGGACGAGGCGCGCCGCGCTTCGGCCGCGGCGCGCTCCGCCATGAAGGTGGCGGCGGTGGTGTCGGTGACGGTGGGGGGGCGCCGCGCTGGGCGCTGCTGCCTTCGGGCCTGGGACGGCTGGGGCCGGATGTCGTAGAGGACATCCTGGGGGGGCCGGGCCCGAGCTGCCGTCGTGGCGCCGGGTTTGGGCCTGGGCTTGGGCTTGGCTGCGGGCCGCCCTTTGGCGTCGGCCTTGGGCTTCGGCTGGGTCGTGGGCATGGGCTTCGCCGGGGCGTGGGCTTTGGCGGCGGTGGGGCTGCTCGCGGTGGGGGCGGGTTTGGAGGCCCGTTTGGGAGGTGTCCCCCGCGGCCTGGGGGGTGGAGTGCTGGATGAGGACGTGGTGGTGGTGGTGGTGGATGAGGTGGTCGTGGTGGTGGAGGTTGTGGAGTCGGAGGCGGAGGAGAGGGCCGCGGGAGACGGCGGAGGGTCCCGGGCCTCGGGGGCGGGCGTATGATGCTGGGTCCTGTAAGTAGCGAGAACGCGGGTGCAGGTTCGGGCATCGGGCGTGTGCGCGCGTTTTCCCTGGTGATCCGTGCGTGCTGGTGCTGGCGTGGCGGTGTTGTCTCGGCTGTGCGGGCACGTGGGTTACCCGGGGGGCGGCCATATCTGCTCCAGGACGCGGGGGTGTGTCTGCTGGAGGTAGTCGAGGGTCTCGAAGAAGCATCGCTGGATGCCGGGCATGTCCCCCTCTGTGAGGTGGGGGTAGTTTTGGGTGGGGGTGTGGGGGCCCGGCCATAGCAGCGCCATGAGGCGGGCTGCCACCATGTACGGGCATAGTTGTGGGGTGGTGGGGCGTGGGGGGGTGGGTCCCCCGCGGTTTGGGGGGGCTTCCATCTGCTGGGGGCGCAGCGTGACCACCCACACCCATCGGTCCGCGGGGATCCCCCAGGTCCGTTGGGTCCACTTGGCGAGGCAATACATCGCCCTACCAAGGCCCTGGTAGCTGCTGCGGATGGAGAGCAGCGCGTCCAGGGATTCGGGTTCCCACGTGCCCCAGATGTGGGGGTCGTCCGGGTCTTCCCCCCTGGCGTACGTGTCGGGGCCCAGGTTGTGTGTGGGGGGGGTGTAGTCGGCGGGGAGGAGGGAGTCGGTGCCGTGTACCACCCAGTGGTCTGTGGGTGCGTGGTAGGTGGTGGTGGAGAGGGTGTAGTGCAGATTGTACATGAGGGTCATGTACGTGGAGGGGGCTGGCTGCTGCTCTTCGGGGGTGGGGATGTCCCCCGGGACGTGGTGCCGGAAGTTGCTTAGGGAGGCCATCCGGGCCACCCATGTTTCCCGCTCCCACTCCTTGGTGCTGTTGGGGGTGGCGTCGGGTGGGGGGTGGGCCATGTTGGGCTCGCGGTAGCGGGTGCGGCCCTGGGTGCTGTCCCGCTCTGGCACGGGGTGTCCGACCAGGTGTCGCCCCCAGTCGATGGGGGGTACCCAGATCCGGCTCCCCGTGGGGGGCGGGCTCTCGCCGTCCGGGGTGGCGCGTGGGGGGCGCTCGTGTCGGGCGACGTGGAGGAAGGCGTCGAAGAGGAAGTCTCTGACGCCTTCCCCCAGGGTGGCCGCCTGGACCAGGGTGGCCGCCCGGATGGGGGTGCTGGTGCCGGAGGTGCGGAGGTATAGCACGACGTCCTGTTCCCCGACCCCCCGGAGGTGCTGCCGTACCGCTGCGGGGTTGTGCAGGGCGTAGGGCTCGGCCGGTGCGGCGACTGGTGGTGCGGGGTGTGATGGGGGGAGTGGTGTGGGTTGGGGGGGGTGGTCATCGTTGTCGCGCGCGGGGTCCGGTGATGGGGTCTCTTGCGGCGGCCGCGGGAGGGGGGATTCGCGGTGGCATGTGTCGGCGGGGGCATCGACATCGATTGGTTGGTGCTGGCTGCCGCGTGTTGTGTCCGTGGCCTGGTCTCGGGGGGGGGGCGGGGGGGGGTGGTGTGGGGGTGGCGCTGTTGGTGGTGGGGGGGGCGGGGGTGGGTGTTGTGCTGGCTGGGGGTCTGGGCGTCCCTGTGGGTCGTGTGGGTGTTGCGTGTGTGCGCCGTGTGGTCCTTGCGGTTCCTGACTGGTTGTGGTGCCGGGGTGTGGGTGGGAGGCGGCCGTATGAGCGTCCGGGTGGGGCTGTGGTCCGTATGTAATGGGTGGCTGCCGGTGGATGGTGCTCGCTGGTATGGGGTGTGGGTGGGGGGGCTGCTGGTGGTGGTGGGGTGGGGGGGGCGGGGGTGGGTGTTGTGCCGGCTGGGGGTGCGGGCGTCCCTGTGGGTCGTGTGGGTGTTGCGTGTGTGCGCCGTGTGGCCCTTGCGGTTCTTGACTGGTCGCGGTGCCGGGGTGCGGGTGGGAGGCGACCGCATGAGCCCCCGGGTGGGGCTGTGGTCCGTATGTGATGGGTGGCTGCTGGTGGATGGTGCTCGCTGGTATGGGGTGTGGGTGGGGGGGCTGTTGGTGGTGGTGGGGCGCCCCTACTCGGTCCTGGTGTTGCCGGTGTGCGTGCGCGGCTCCTCGCGGGTCCATGGGGGTGTACCGTGGCTCGTATGCCGTGGGTCCGTGTAGCGGGGGCGGCGGGTGGTGCTGGACCGCGTGGTGGTGGTGTGGAGGGTGTGTCGGTTGTGTGTGGTACCCCGGCGTTGGTGGGTGTGGCGGCAGGGGCTGGTGGTGGTGGTACACGTGATGGTGTGGTGCGGTGATGTGCGCTATGTGGGGTGGGTGGTTTGCGGGGCCTGGTTGTGCTGGGGCGTGGTGGGGATGTAGCTGGTGGGGGCCGCTGTAGCTTGGGGGCATTAGGGGGTAGGGGTTGGGAGGGACGGGGGCGCGGTGGTGGTGTTGGTGGTGCCATGTCCCCTGGCTCTGCGCGTACGGTGGTCCTGGCATGGTGTGGACGTGTGTGGGCGGTGGTGGCTGACTGGGCTGCAGGGTTTGGGTGCTGCGGTAAGGTGGTGGCGGTGGGCGTTGGTGGTGGTGGTGTTGTTGGTGTGCCCCGGGGGTCTCGGCGCGGGGCGGTGCGCTGTGGCTGGACCCGGGCCTTGGTCGGGGCGTCGCGCCCTGCTGGCGGGCGCGTTGGCGGGCCCCCTGGTGCCGGTGCCCCTTGGTCTTCTTGGCCTGGTGGGTGTCGGGGGCGGGTGAACCCCCCTGTCCCCGTGGGGGCGACGGGGAGCGGGCGCGCCAGCGGTGTGCCTCTTGGAGGCTCGTCTTGAGGCCTCTGACGTAGGCCTCCTGGTCCGTGAGGCTCATCCGCGTGGCGGTGGCCTCGTCGGGGGCGGCCAGGTGGGTGTCCCGGAAAGACGCCCAGCCCTCCGGGGGTGTCCGTTGTGTGGGGTGGGGGTGGTGTGCCGGGTAGAGGAGTGCGCTGAGGGGGTAAGGTGTTCCCTTCCGTCGGCCGAGGGCGTTTGCGAACCGGCGGCACGTGGCTCGGAGGTAGGCTGCTATCTCCTCTGGTGCCGTGTCGGCCCACGCTTCCGGCGTCAGGGCTGCTGCTTGGGGGGCCGGGAGTTGTGGGTCTGGGAGGTGTAGGTCTCGGTGGTGGAGGTATAGGGCGAGGAGGATGTGGCGGGCCGCCACGTTCAAGCCGCCTCCGCTGTGGCGTAGGGGTGGGCTGTGGGGGGGCAGGGGTGTGTTGCCCGTGGCCACGGCTATGGCCCATGCGTGGTCTGCCGCGTCCGCCACGTAGTACCCTCCCAGTTGGTCCCGGAGAGTGTCGGTGAGGTACCCGAAGAAGCTGGGGTGGCTGGCGGGGGGGGGTGCGGCTGGGGCCGCGGGCCGTTCGCGGTGGCGGGGGTTGAGGTCCCCGCAGTGGGGGCAGTGGGTGAGGCGGTGCGCGGCTCCCAGGCAGACCCAGTGGTCTGGGTTGCAGGGCAGGGCTGTCTGTGGTAGCCGCTGGCGAGCGCAGAGGGGACATGCGGTGGCTGGTGGTTGGTGGTACCTGTGGACGGACGGCGGCGTGGGGGGATGGGGGCTGGTGGCGCGCGCATGCTGGTGGGAGCGTGTGCGATGCCTGTGGCGCCCGTGTGTGCTGTGCCAGTGCTGTGCCCGGTGGACGGTGTGTAGACGTGGTGGGGGTTCGGTGTTGGTATGTCACGGGGTAGGTTCTCATGGTTGGTAGAACAGGAGTTTGAGGAGGTGGGCTTGGTCTGTTGGTGGCAGGGTTGCCGCATGCTGCAGGTATTTGTGGGTGCGGTATGTGAGCTGCTCCGCCGTCTTGGCAACGGCCTTTCGCTGCATGTGTGCCGCCGTGGCCTGGGGGTCCTCCGCGTGGGTGCGTAGTAAGGTGTAGACGGCAGTGGGGACGAGTCCCCTGCGGACTGCCTCGAGCACCTCCGTCTGCTTGAGGACGGTGGTGAGTTGCTGGGTCGCCGGGGACTGCGCCAGCCATCCGGCGTGCTGTGCGATGGTGTGGGTTGGGTTCCAGTCTGTGAGGGTGTCCAGTCCCCTGTACAGGGAGCACGCCTTGAAGTGGTCCCACGTTTCTTCTTCCGCGTGGCTGCAGATGCATTTGGTGTGTCCTGCGGGGACGTGGATCGAGCGGCGCGTATACCATCGGTGGTATCGGGTGAGGAGGGGAAGTTGTTCGAGGGCGAGCTGGAGTCGGGGCTTTTGTAGGTGTGCTGGGAGGCTATCCGGGCGCAGGGCGGAGTAGTAGAGGGGGGTGTGGACGGAGTTTTCGAGGCGTCGGAGGAGTTCGGTGTTTGCTGGGTGGCCCAGTGTGGCGGCGAGTTGCTGGATGGGTGTGGGGTAGTGGTACTGCTTGTCTCGATCCGTGTACGGCGTGTCCTCGGGCATCCATTGGGGGGGCTGTGCGGCCAGGGGTATCGGGGGCAGGTGCTGCAGGTGGCTGTGGTGTGGGGTGTCCAGTCGCACGCGTTCGAGCCCTGGGGTGTGGTTGGTGTTCTGGTGTTTGGCCTGCGTGTCTGCGCGTCCATTGCCGTATGCGTAGCGGTGCGACTCCTGCTTGACGATGTGTAGGGCGTCCTGGGGGTGCATGCCCTTGAAGGCCATCCATAGTCCCAACGCTTGTGTGGTGAGGCCGGAATCGAGTGCTTTGTGGAGGGGTAGGTCCGCAAGGCGCCTGGTGAGGTGGATGTCGACCGTGGCGTCCACGACTGCCCAGATGTTGCGGGGCCGGACCGTCGTGGGTGGCGGTGTGGCGGTGACGGCGTCTGCCATGGTGCGCAGTTCGCCGTGGGAGGACGCCCCAAAGATGGTGGTCCCGGTGTGGTGTTCCACGTGGAGGCCGTCCGCGCGCCGGGTGATGCGCACGGAGGCGCAACCGACCGTGGGGGTGCGTTGCTGGGTGCCGGATGCGTCAGTGAAGTAGATGATGTCGGTGTCGCTGGGTATGGGTAGGCGGGCGATTGCTGTGGGGTGATAGACGTAGATGGGGTTCCCCTGGGTGGTTCTGGCGGTGATTTGCGTGGGTTGCAGTAGTGGCGCTGCATAGACGCCTATTCCCTGGGTGATGATGGCCTGGGCTCGTGGGGTGAGGCGGAGGAGGCCCCTGTCTGGGCGTCCCTGGGTGATATACGCGTACATCAGGTGGAAGAGGTATCCCGTATTGGGGTGGAATTTCTGGCACGTGATGGTCTGTCGCCGCTCCGTGTCGTCCTTGTCGCCGCGGAGGGTGGGGCATTTGTGCTGTAGGGGGCGCATGGGTGCCTCCTGAGGTCCTGCGCGGTGTGGGTCGCAGCGGTCGTACTCCATGGCTACGCTGTCCGGGTCTGCCTGCTCGTTGGTGAACGTCCATGTCGCCGTGGGTGTTCGGGTCCAGGCTACGTGCGCCGGGTGGTCCGGGGGTACCGTGTGAAACCAGGGGGAGAGCCATGCCTGCTGGTCGGCGGTGGCGGCGGCGGTGGGGGTGTGGTAGTGGGTGGAGATGAGGTGCAGCAGGGGCCACGGCGTGTCGAGGGCTGCCGGGCCGCAGTGCCAGCACGTGCGTGGTATGCCCTGGTCACTGTGTCTGACTGGTGGTACATCGGTCTCCGGTGCATTGTGTTTGGGGATGGACCAGGGGGCATGGTGTCGCTGGACGGTGCGGGTTACATGTTTGTGGCCGTTTGGTGCTAGCAGCAGGATGGTGGGTGGTGTCCAGCCTTCGGCTCACGGGGTGGGCTCCCCCTGCGTCGTGCCGCCGTCGTTGGGGGTCTCGTGTTCGCTCAGGCGGGGCCGGGGGTGCTGGCGCTGGAAGGCTGTGTACGCCGTGTCGATGTCCTTTGGCCCCGGCATGTCGCGCCCTGCCTTCGTAGCACATGCGCGGAGGTACGCTTGGAAGACGTGGCGTGCCGGCCATTGTGGGTCGGAAAGGAACGGGGCGTGGTGGGCGTCGCATTGGGCCATGATCTGCATCTGTGTTGGGGTGATATACACTATGGTGATGGTGGCCCCTACGAGGCGCAGGGTGTCCACCTCGCCTGCCGGGTGTCGGTGGATGTCGGTGTGTGTGGCCACGAGTGGCCCCTGTTGGTCGCAGTGGTGGTTTGTCAGGATGGCGTGCGTGTGGTGCGGTAGGAGGAGTTGTAGCTGGGCCCAGATGCCAGTGCCCACGGGGGTGGAGACGCCGTGTTGTGCCAGTATCCACCGGGGGCAGGTGTTGCGGGCCATTTGCGCTTCTTTTATGCGTATGGCCGCCGCCTCGCGAACTTCTGGTTGGTGGTTGTGTGTTACCCTGTGTAGGAGGTGTGCTGCGTGTTTGGCATAGGCCATGTCGACCAGGGCGCCCGTATTGTCTCCGTAGTAGCGCCAGTGGGCCATCATGGCCTCCTTGGGGAAAGACGTGGGCCAGCCTCCGTGCTGCGCCCATGCCTTCGTCACTTGTTGTCGAGCGTGGCGTAGTGCGTCTTGGGGGCGCGGGAGGTGCAGGGCTTGGTACCCGATGGCCGCGTTGAGCACTGCTTCCATGAAGTACGCCAGGCCCTGCGTAGACAGGAGGTCCCCCCTGGCAATTTGGGTTAGCCGGGCGAGGCGCTCTTCTAGCTTGCTTGGGAGTGTGATGTGGTGGTGCCGCGTGGCCTGTGTGACTCCCAGGTGGACTGTGGTGTCTTCCAGGTGCAGGGGTTCGCCTTTCCGGATGTGGGGGGTGGGGGTCTCGGCGTCGGCCAGCCCGACCGATTTGCGGGGGTGCACTAGGAGCTGGTGGGCGTCCAGGTAGGTTGTGGTGAGTTGGAGAATGGCGGACGCTTGTTCGGTGGTCGTTGGTAGCCCTGCGTTCTCAGGGTCGCGGTGGCGGGTGGCTGTAGTGAGGAGGTTGTCATCTGCGAAGTTGATGAGGGGGGACCGTAGCGGGTATGGGGCGTACCCCGGGTATACCCGTGCTAGCTCGAATGCCAGTGGCAGGGTGACGAGGAGGTAGAGGAAGGGGCCTTCGGCGCCTCCCTGGGGGACCCCGCTGTCTGTGCCGGTCCAGGGGGTGAGGCCCGCGGCCGTGATGACGGCGTAGAGTCGGGTTTGGATGTACCCGGTCATGAAGGATAGGAATGGGAGGCCCATGGCATCCCATACCTCCGTGAGGAGCCGGTGTGGGGCGTGGGGGAACGCGCCTTGGACATCGAGGGAGGCGATGATCATCTCGTAGGGGTTCATGTCCAGTGCGGTGTCCTGGAGGAAGATGGCCTCGTTGGGGGACCTGCCGGCCATGGCCCCCCACATGCTGGCGGGCACGTGGGCGAAGACCGCTGGCGCGATGCGGCCCAGGATGAGCGTCCACACCAGCTTGACCTCGGTGGTGGCGCATACTATGGGCCGCTAGTTCCCCGGCTGCGCCCAGTCCCCCTTTTTGTAGAGGGGGTGGACCAGGTTGGCCCACTCAGGGGGGATGGGCGTGGCGCCCGTGACGATGTCCCACAGGCGGGCTGCCAGGCGGCGTTTGATGGGCAGGGTGAGACGTTGGTATGCTTCGGCCGGCAAACCGTCGACGCCGGGTACGACCCCCTTCTTCAGGCGGTCCAGGGCGCGCTGCAGTTCTGAGATGCTGAAGGGGTCGTGTTCGATGGCGCGCCGCTGTTCCCGGTTGAAGACCCTGGGCACATGCTCGTGGATGGTGTTTCTGGTGTGGGGGTCGAGCTCGGGGAGGGCGTCCCCGTGTTGCGCCTGGAAGCTGTCCAGGACTGCCTGGAGGACGGCGTCGGGGTCATTGGTGAGGCCTCCTTCGGGGGTGCGGACCGCGTGGATGGTACGGCGCCCCGTGTCCTCCAGGATGCGGCTGACGTACCGTAGGGACTTGTACGGCGTGTCGTTTCTGCCGTATCTTTCGCGTTCCTGGGCTGCTGCCGCTATGCGGTGGGCGTGCCATTCCTGGAGTTGGTGGCGGCGGGTGGTGAGGAGCGCACGGAGGTGGGCGTCCCGGTCTCGTGCCTCCGGTGTGCTGGGGCGTAGCAGGGTGGCGAGTTCCCCTTTCGTGGTCCAGATGTCATGGACGAGTTGCTGGAGGGTGAGGTCCGGTGGTGCTCCCGTGTGGTTGGTGTCACGCTCCATGCCGCATGCTTGTGCCGCCCGGCGCATGGCGGTGGTGAGTGTCGGTGCACCCGGGCGGCGTAGGATGGCGTGTAGGGCCCTGTTATACCTGTGCCAGGCGCCGTGGTCGTCCTCGGCCGGGAACTGCAGTGTGGGTGGGAGGGTGTCGTCTGGCAGGGTGGCTGCGGGTGGGGGTAGGTCGGGGATGATGAGGTCGATGTAGAGGGGCCGGTGGCCCGTGCCTGTGGGCGGGAGGTCCCCGTAGGCTGCTTCGTGGACGCGCACCGTGGTTGGGTCCCCGTAGCACGTGTCGATGCGGGACGGGTGGGTGCCGGCTTGGTGGGGGTAATGGGAGGGTGTGCCGGTGAGCCCTGCCGTGAGGTCGGTGAGGCCCAGCTGGTGCATGGCGTCCCGGACAGCTATGTCGGTGGCTGTGGGTGGGCCGGTGCGGTCGTCGTCGGTGGGAGCGGCGTTTAGGTCGCCTATGATGATGGTGGGTGCCAGGAGGGAGAGTCGGCGGTACGCCAGGCTCAGGGTGTCCAGGAAGTCCTTGGTCTCCTCCCCGAACGGGACGTGCGTGAGCAGCACGTTTAGCTGCCATCCGGGCCCCACGCACTCGTACGCCCCGAGGCGACCATCCACTCCGAGGTCGGGGTGGGCATGTACCGTGACCGATGTCTTGTGGTAGAGGGGTACCCCCCGTTCCCAGTGGGCGTGATATTTGTTCCCCTCTGGGTCGAGGATTGGTGCTGGTTCGGGTTGGTCCGCTTTGCGGAGGGCTTGCTCCAGGAACCCCAGGAGGTCTGCGCCTTGGGGGTGCGGCCCGGGCATGGCTTGCAGTGTGGCGGCCTTGGTGGGGTCGTAGGTGACCGCGGGCTCGTTGAGGATGTTGATGCGGGCGTGGGCTTCCGCAGGCGCCGGTTTCTGGGGACCGGTAGTTGGGGGGGCGGGCCGTGTCCGGCCCTGGCCCCGTCAGGCGTTGAGGAGGTCGATGACGCCCTGAGCTGTGGGTGCCCTGCGGTTCCGCTTCTGGGGTTGGGGTAGGGCCCATGCATTGTGGACTTCGCCCGTGTACTCGGTGCCGGTGAGGTGCTCCGTGTCGGGGGTGCACAGCTGCATGGGGACCATCTCACGACCGGCTTGGTCTCGCCAGAGTTCGATGGTGCGCCCCAGCTTCTTGTCGTTGGGGGTGGCCGGGTCCCACTTGACGTTGATCTTGAACCCCTGGTGGTCCCCGGTGACGCGGTACCGGTGCTTGACCTCCCCTGCGGCCCATATCCACTTGGAGGGGCCCGTGGCCGTGGGGTACTCGAAGGGCAGCTGCACCCGGGTGTTGATGGCGTATTCGGGATACAGGGCAGCGGCTTCCTCTTTGGTCCAGCTCTTCGGCTTGGCCCTTGGCTTTGGCGCGGGTTTGGCCTGTGTGGAGGCCTTGCGCTTTTGCGCACCTTGGCGGCGTCGGGCAGCGGGTTGTCCCCGTTGGGGAGGTGCGCCCTGGGGCCGCTGTACGGGTGCGTGGCCCGGTGCAAACACGGGGTGTTCGCGTGCGGCTGGGACGTCGGGCTTGGACGTGGGGACGGGGTCCGCCAGTTGGAACACTTGCTTGGTCATGAGGCCAAGCACTTCCTCGGCCTCCTGCAGGGCGTCGGGCGGGTCCGTGGGCCAGGTGAGGAGCCGGTGCCCGGTGCCTGCCCCGTGGCGGCGCATGTGGGCCGTGTAGCGGGTGGCGTGGCGTGTCCACGCTGGGGTGCGTTCCGGGGGGAGGGGGCCTTCTGGCGCCCCCTGCGCCCAGTAGAGGGCGTAGTGCAGCGCTTCCCAGGCTGCCTCTGGGGCGTGGGGGATGCGTGCGGCGAGTCGCAAGCGGTCTCCTCCGCGTGGTGGGGGCGGGACTTCGCCGTCGGGGGCGTGTGCCGTTGCCCGTCTGACCTTGCCGTGGTCGTCCCATTCCACCGTCCACCAGGTGTCCCGGTGTTTGAGGACGTGGACCTCCGTGGTGGCCGGGGGGGCGTCCATGGCGTCCCAGCTGACGAGCTGGATGGGGCGGACCGCAGGGTGGGTCTTCGGGGGTGCTCGCATGTTGAGGATTTGGTGGATGTCCTCGGCGGTGGGGCCCGTGTCGGGGGCGTCCTGCGCTGCTTGGGCTAGAGGTGGGGAGGGGCGGTCCTCCCAGAGGCGGGATGCGGACGCCGTGGCGTACATGGCTGCGATCAGGACGTGTTCCGTCAGCCCTTCCACCATGAGGTGGTTTTCCCCCTCCAGGTCTCGGGGGATGGCGGCTTCCGCCTTTAGGGTGAGGAGTGCGATGGCGCGTTTGGGTCCAGGTGTGGCGTGTGTCGGCTCATCTGGCGGGCGTCCGTCGGATGGGGTGTGGGGGGGGCGCTTCTGGAAGGGGGATGGTCCCACCGCCAGGTGCTCGACAAGGTGTAGTGGTATGGCGTGGTGGCGGTCCGCCGCGGGCAGGAGGTAGGGGTGTGGGTCTCCGGGCACCGTGCCGAGGAATATGCCCCCCCTGTAGGTAGGGGTGGGCAGGGGTTGCTGCAGAGCGCCTGCGCATGGTAGCGCGCACCGAGGGTTGCAGTGGGTGCATGGGGCTGTTATGGGGTGCGGTACCGCGTACACGGTGAAGGGCCCTACCGCTCGCTGGATGTGGCGGGGGATGATGTTGCGGAGGTCCGCCACCCGTGCCGTGCGGCCTTCGCCATAGTATATCCAGAGTGTGTCCTCCAGTGCCATTTTGGGGCGTAGTTTGCGAGCCAGTAGGTTCAAGGTGCTTTTGTGGGTGGCCTCGGTGATGGTGCCGGGCCCAGCGTTAATGCGTGGGAGCAGGTGGTTTTGGTGTTGTGCTGCGGCCCGTCTGCGGGCGGTGTGGAGGGCGGTGCTGTCGGCGGGAGGGGGCGCGTGGTGGGTGGGCCTTTTGCGTGGGGTCGGGGCGACGTGTAGGGGGTGCTTCCATGCCGGGCGTGGGTGGTGTTGCGGTGGCTGGAGGCCAGGGTAGGTGGTGAAGGTGTATACGGTGATGGGGGAGCGCTCATGCGTGGCCTGGAGGTAGTAGTGGTCGCGACCCGTGTTGTGGGTGACGATGACGTTGGGCGTTGGTATGTCGTAGTGGAGCGCGGTATTGGGGAGTTGTTTGGTGATGCGTGCCGTCGCGTCCCCTGTTTTGGGGGCGGTGTCGTGGGGCACGAGGATGTGGACTGCCCACGCATCGTGGGCGGGGAGGTCGAGGTCCGGTAGGGTGGGATGAATGGGGCGTCCCCGGAAGTGTGCGAAAGCTGGGTTGTGGCGTGCCGCCGTTTCCTTGATGATGGACGGTGCCCATTGGGGTGGCGCCCCAACTTGCTGGGCCATGGCGGCGACGGCGCGGGCGATCGCCGTGAGGTCCGGGCCGATGCCAGGCTGGTCTGCCGGTGGCTGCAGGCCCCCTTCTGGTGCGGGGTGGTGCCACCATAGGGTGTAGCCCTTTTGTGTGTTATCGTGGGGGGTGTGCACGAGGCCTTGGTGGTTGGAGATGGCGGTCTTGAGGGCTTCCGCTGCCTCGCGGTGGAGTGTGCGCGTGTAGGCCCAGACTCCGGTGGGGGGGGCCGCCCCGGTGTGGGATTCGGCCGTGGTGGGGGCCGGTTCGAGGGTGTGACTGGTGAGGGAGGGTCTGTGCAGCCCTTCGTGCAGGGAGGCGCACACGTGTGCCCACCTGTCCGCCCATCCCTGTTGGGCGCTTCCTGTGTCTGCTCCTGTGGGTAGTCACACGATGACCACGTGCCAGGGGTGTGACCCCGGCACTACGGTGGGGGGTGTGGTGTGCTCGTGAGCGTGTAGCCATACTGCGGTGTCCGCGTTCGCCGTCACGTAGTCCTCTCCTTCCGCTGTGTGGACGTTTTCGACGGCGGCATCTCCCTCCAGGGTGAGGAGGAGGTGTGTGCCGGGGGGCTGCGCGTGCGTCTCCGCGTCCCGGAGCCACAGGTACGTGAGCGCCACGGCGCCGGGGAGGATTTCCCCCCACGTGAAGGTGCCTTCGGGTGATGCCCACTGCAGGGGCAGTGTGCGGCGTCCCCGCGAGTCGTTGGTGGCGTGGTAGTCGTGGGGGAGGTGACGTTTGGTGAGCCGGTGCGGCATGCGTTCGGTGGTGGCCGTGGGGGGGTCCCAATTACATTCCTCCGGTGGGGGTGCGTCTGCGTCGTCCTCCTGGGGCTGGGCCAGCGGCAGCGCCTGTGCATTGGGTGCGGCGTCGGGTAATCCGCTGTGCGTGAGGGTGTAGAAGCCCTCGGGGGTGAGTTGGAGGACGATGTCCCACTTCGCCGTGTGCTCTGGGGACCACTGGTGGGGCCCGTCCTGCGGTCGGTGGAGGGTGACCTGGTGGCCCCATCTCCAGCTGTGGTAGGCGAGGAGGCTGAGGACGGTGTCTTGCTCCGGGTCCTCCACGCTTTCCATGTATGCCGTCATGTCGGTGACGTCGACGGCGTACTCGTCCTCCCATTCTTGTGTGGGGGTGCCTGGAGGGGGGGGGGCGGTGGTGTACCCGTGGAGTCCTGGCCCCGTGACGTCGGGCAGGTCGCGCTCGAGTGACGCCCGGTACTCGGCGGGCCCGTTGCTGGCTTCGTGGGTGGGGTGGTGGCGCCGCAGGGCGTTGGACAGGTGCGTCCAGGGCGCCCTCTCGCGGGGGGGGGGGGCGCGGGGGGGCATTTTGCGGGTTGGGGTCTGCGGGGCTGCTTGCTGTGGGCTCGAGCTCCGGCGGGGTGAGGTCCATATGATGCTCCGTGTCCTCCGTGTGTTGGAGTTCCAGTTCTAGCAGGCTGTCGATGTCCAGGGCCATGGGGTCATCTTGCGTGTTCACGTGCTGGGGTGTTGCGTCATGGCACGGTGGGCGTGTGATGCTGGTGTTCGGGGCACGTGCGGCGGCCGGTGCGGGGTCGTGCGTCGGGGGAGGCGCGCCGTTTGGCGTGGCTGTGGTGTGTGGCTGCCCGCTGGTGGCTGTCCTGGCCGGTGGTGTTGCCCCTGTGTGCGGTTCGGGTTGTGGCCGGTGGTGGGTGTTGAGCTGGCGCGAGGTGTGCGGGGTTTCCAGGGGTGGTGCCGGTGGGGTGGGGTGCGGGGTCGGTGGGGCGTGGCCTCGTTCCTGTGTTGGTGGGCTGTGGTGTCCCGTGCCCCCGGGTGGGGGAGGGGGGTGCGGTGCGGTATGGTGGTGTTGTGCTGTGTGGTGGCCTTCCCGTTGGGGGGGGGGGGCACCGTGTCCAGGTCCGGTGGGCTGGGCTGTCGCCTGTGGTTTGTCCTCTGGTGGTGTGGGGCAGGCCCGCGTGGTCTCTTGATCGTTCTCCTGGTGTGTTTCAGTACGTGGCCTGTGCGGGGTCGGTGTGGCGTAGGGCCTGGGGTCCCCTGGGGCGGGGTGTGCGGGACTGGAGTGTCGCAACCAGGGGGGTGTGGTCGTGTGGTGCTTGGGGGTGCCGGCCCGCCGTTGGGTGGGTCCGTTGGTGTGGGGTATTGCGCTTGCGGGGTCCGCGGGTCGGTGGGTCGCGGCTGCTTGGGCGTGTTGTGGTCCCGGTGCGGTGCCCGCGGGTGGTGTGTGGCGGTGTGTGGTTGGGGTGTATCGTTTCCACGGTGGGAGGGGGGCTATGTGCTCGGGTGTGGGGTGGGCCCGTGGTAGGATGCCGGCGGGTAGCGGGTGTCGGGGCCGCACTGTGGGTGGGTATTCCGCGGCGTCCCCTTGGTGCGTCCCGTGGTGGCCTCTGGCCGGCCGGCTGAAGGGGGTTTTTGGGGTGTACCGCATCCATGGGGGCAGCATTGTGTGTTGGGGCGCCGCAGCGGTGGGTGCGGCGGGTTTAGGGGGTGGGGTTTGTGTCGGTGTCGACCGTGTGTTTGGCGGCGGTGTGTCGTGTGTCGTCCTCGGCGGCTCCTCTTGGTGGTCTGTTGTGGTGGTGCCTGGGGGGTGGTCTTGGGCTTTGCGGTTCCTGGGAGGGTGCGGGACATGCGGGGTTGGGCTGGCTGGGGGGGGGGGGGCGCGCGTGTGTGGGCTTGCGTGTTTGCCCTCTGTTCCCCCCGTGGCCCCTTCCTCTGCATGTCCCTTACTCCTCTCTTTTCGCTGGCTTGTTTGGCTTTGTTTTTTTTTTTTTTTTGGGGGGGGGTGGCTGGGGTGCTGTACGTGGGTGTGGGTGTGTGCCGGTGTCGGCTCCCGGTTCCCAGACCGCCAGGGTGGGTGGCTGTGGCTCCTGGTTAGTGTCCGGGTGGCGTGGCCGGGCGTGGGCGTGCGTGTGGGTGTGTTCGTGGCGTGGGCTGCTGGGGTGGTGGGCATTGTGGGCGTGGTTGGTTTGTGTGGGTGTCGGGTATGTGTGCGCCGAAGGCGCAGTGGGTTGGGCTGGGGCACCGTGGGCGATGCAGTGGGTGGAGGTGATGCTGGTGACGCCTACGGGGGGGTGCTGTAGGCGTCGGAACGGGTCCGTGTTGTTGACGTGGGTGCTTCGGGTGGGCGCCGGGCGGCGACGGGGTTGGTGATGTTGTTGGCGTCATAGGTGACGGGGCGGGCGCTGGGGGGGCCTGCGGCTCCGGTGGTCGCTGTAAGTGGTGCGGTGGGTGGTGGCGCGACTGGTGGTGCCGGCGGTGTGGGTGCTGTAGGTGGTGTGCCGGCTGGTGGCGCCGCTGGTACTGTCCCTACGTAGGGTGTTGCCGGGGGTGCTGTGGGTGGCGGTGTCGTCGGTGGTGCCGATGGTGAGGGTGACGTAGGCGATGCACTGGGTGACGGTGAGGCCGGTGTGTGCCGTAGGTGACGCGTTGGGCACGGGTGGTGGGGGGCCGGAGGGGGGTTTGGCGTTGGTGCAACGGGCGATGGTGGCGTTGGTGCTGCAGGTGGTGGCTTGGGCGTTGGTGCTGTTGGTGATGCCGACGGGGTGGTTTGTCTGCCTGTCTGCCCGCGGAGTCGGTGCCCGTGTTGGGCGGTTGCCTGTGCTTGTGGTGGTCGGTGCGCCGGGCGCTTGGTGGGCGTGGCCGGGTGCGGGTGTGCGTGTTGGTGTGTACGTGGCGCGGGCTGCGGGGGGTCTGCGGGCGTCGGGTGCGCTGTTGCCGTGCGTGTGGTGGTTTGTGTTGTCTGGTGGAGCGTGGCCGGTGTGTGCGTTGCGTGGGTGTTGTGGGGTCTGGTCGGCGTGGGTGGTGTCGGTGTGGGTGTTTGGGGTTGGGTGCTGGTTTTGGGCGTGTCGTCGGCGTGGTGTAGTCGGGCGTGATGGTGGTGCCGCTAGCGGCGTCGATGGTGACGGTGCTGCAGGTGGTAGGGGTGGGACGGTGGTGTTGGCGGTTTCCGGTGTGGGTGGTGTGAAGTGTGGGGGTGTGGCAGGTGTGGTGCGGGGCGGATGGTGGTGTGCTTGGCGCCGGCGTCGCGAGTGCTGCCGGGGGGGAGGGTGTCGTTGGTGATGTTGTGGGCGGCCGGTGGTGGGTGGCGGTGGTGGTTGTGGCTGGACTGCTTGGTGGTTGTGGTGTCGGCGGGTGGCTCTGTGTGTGGTGGCGGGTGGGTGCGCTTGGTGGTGGTGCTGGTGTGTCCTTGCGGGTGGTGTTGGGTGTGGTACCATTGGGCGTGTGGTTTGCGATAACTGAGCACTCACCCCTCCGGGTGGCGCGGGCCCGGTGGTCCGGTAGTCCGTCCGGCAGGTGGCGCCGGGTGCTCACGCGTCCCTCCGGATGGCGGCTGCTCCGTAGCCGGCAGGGGCTGGGTTCACTGCCGGGCGCACACACGTCCCTCCGGACGGCGGCTGTTTCGTAGCCGGCAGCTGGGTTCACTGCCGGGCGCACACACGTCCGTCCGGACGGCGGCTGTTTCGTAGCCGGCAGGGGGTGGGTTCACTGCCGGGCGCACACACGTCCATCCGGACGGCGGCTGTTTCGTAGCCGGCAGGGGCTGGGTTCACTGCCGGGCGCACACACGTCCATCCGGACGGCGGCTGGTTCGTAGCCGGCAGGGGCTGGGTTCACTGCCGGGCGCACACACGTCCATCCGGACGGCGGCTGTCGCGCTGTGGGGACTGCGGGGCTTGGACTTGTTCTTGGCGGCTCGTTCGTCGTCGGGTGTGGGTGTTTGCCGTGGTGGTGTCGTGTTTTTGTGCCGTGGTGCGTGCTGGCGTGCGGTGCTGCGTGTGTGCCCTGCTTGGCCTGTGTGTGGCGCGCGCTCCTTGCCCGGGCGTGCTGCTGCGCAGGCGCGGGGACACACCCTCTCTCTGGCGGGCCCGTTTGGCTCCATGGCTGGCCCTGTTGGTGCCCGGCTGTGGCCCGGTGCGCGGCAGTGGGGTGTGTGCTCGTTGGGGGGGGGGGGGGTTCGGACCCCTCTTCTCGCTTTCCCCGCCTTGTCCCTCTGTCCCTCTTCGCCGGCCTGCCCTGCCTGCCCTCCCTCTTCGTACCCGCTGGGTTGGCCTTGGCCGGTCGGTTGGTCTTGGCGGTCTGACATTGTGTTTCTTTCCTGCAGGGCGGCGTGGGCTGGGTTCGTTTTGGGGGCGGGTTGCTCGTGTGGTGTGCCGCGCCGCTTTGTTCCTGTTCACCGGTGTGCACGCTCCGTGTGTGGTGTCGTGTGTACGGTGTCCTGGGCCTCCCGGCTCCTGTTCACCGGTGTGCACGCCTTGCGTGTGGTGTCGCGTGTATGGCGTCCTGGGCCTCCTGGCTCCTGTTCACCGGTGTGCACGCCCTGCGTGTGGTGTCGCGTGTACGGCGTCCTGGGCCTCCCGGCCCCTGTTCCCCGGTGCGCACGCTCTGCGTGCGGCGTTGCGTGTACGGCGTCCTGGGCCTCCCGGCTCCTGTTCACCGGCGTGCACGCTCTGCGTGTGGTGTTGCGTGTACGGCGTCCTGGGCCTCCCGGCTCCTGTTCACCGGTGTGCACGCCCTGCGTGTGGCGTCGCGTGTACGGCGCCCTGGGCCTCCCGGCTCCTGTTCACCGGTGCGCACGCTCTGCGTGTGGTGTTGCGTGTACGGCGTCCTGGGCCTCCCGGCTCCTGTTCACCGGTGTGCACGCCCTGCGTGTGGTGTCGTGTGTACGGTGTCCTGGGCCTCCCGGCTCCTGTTCACCGGTGTGCACGCCTTGCGTGTGGTGTCGCGTGTACGGCGCCCTGGGCCTCCCGGCTCCTGTTCACCGGTGTGCACGCCCTGTGTGTGGTGTCGCGTGTACGGCGTCCTGGGCCTCCCGGCCCCTGTTCACCGGTGCGCACGCTCTGCGTGTGGCGTTGCGTGTACGGCGTCCTGGGCCTCCCGGCTCCTGTTCACCGGCGTGCACGCTGTGCGTGTGGTGTTGCGTGTACGGCGTCCTGGGCCTCCCGGCTCCTGTTCACCGGTGTGCACGCCCTGCGTGTGGTGTCGCGTGTACGGCGTACTGGGCCTCCCGGCTCCTGTTCACCGGTGCGCACGCTCTGCGTGTGGCGTTGCGCGTACGGCGTCCTGGGCCTCCCGGCTCCTGTTCACTGGTGTGCACGCTCTGTGTGTGGTGTTGCGTGTACGGCGTCCTGGGCCTCCCGGCTCCTGTTCGCCGGTGCGCACGCTCCGCGTGTGGTGTTGCGTGTACGGCGTCTTGGGCCTCCTGGCTCCTGTTTACCGGTGTGCACGCTCTGTGTGTGGTGTCGCGTGTACGGCGTCCTGGGCCTCACGGCTCCTGTTCACCGGTGTGCACGCCCTGTGTGTGGTGTTGCGTGTACAGTGCCCTGGGCTCCCTGGCTCCTGTTCACCGGTGCGCACGCCCTGCGTGTGGTGTGGTGCGTACGGTGTCCTGGGCCTCCCGGCTCCTGTTCACCGGTGTGTTCGCTCGGTGTGGGTGTGTGGTGGCGGGTGGGCGTGCTTGGTGGCGGTGTCGGTGTGTCCTTGCGGGTGGTGTTGGGTGTGGTACCATCGGGCGTGTGGTTTGCGTTTATTGGGCACTCACCCCTCCGGGTGGCGCGGGCCCGGTGGTCCGGTAGCCCGTCCGGCAGGTGGCGCCGGGTGCTCACGCGTCCCTCCGGACGGCGGCGTGGTGTTGCGTGTACGGCGTCCTGGGCCCCCCGGCTCCTGTTCACCGGTGTGCACGCTCTGCGTGTACGGTGTCCTCGGCCTCCCGGCCCCTGTTCACCAGTGCGCACGCCCTGCGTGTGGTGTTGCGTTTACTGGGCACTCACCCCTCCGGGTGGCGCGGGCCCGGTGGTCCGGTAGCCCGTCCGGCAGGTGGCGCCGGGTGCTCACGCGTCCCTCCGGACGGCGGCGTGGTGTTGCGTGTACGGCGTCCTGGGCCTCCCGGCTCCTGTTCGCCGGTGTGCACGCTCTGCGTGTACGGTGTCCTGGGCCTTCCGGCTCCTGTTCACCGGTGTGCACGCTCTGTGTGCGTGTGCGGTGTCCTGGGCCTCCCGGCTCCTGTTCACCGGTGTGCACGCTTCGTGTGTGGTGGTGCGTGTACGGCGTCCTGGGCCTCCCGGCTCCCGTTCACCGGTGTGCACGCTCTGTGTGTGGTGTTGTGTGTACGGCGTCCTGGGCCTCCCGGCTCGTGTTCACCGGTGTGCACGCCCCGTGCGTGGTGTTGCGTGTGTCGTTTGGCCCTTTTGCGCCTGCGTGGTGCGTGTTGTGTTGTGCGTGTGGTGTCCTGGGACACTTGGTTCGTGTTCTCCGGTGTCGCGGTGTGTTGCGGTGTGTGTGTGGTGTCCGGTGCGCGGCGGTGCGTGTGCGGTGTCCTGGGCCTCCCGGCCCCTGTTCACCGGTGCGCGTGCTCGGTGTGTTGCGTGGTGTGTGCGGCGTGGGTGTGGGTGCGTGCTCGCGTGTGCCATACCGTTGCAGCATTTTTCTTTACACATTGCTTCCTATGGCGTCTTACTTATTCTTCCCGTCCTGGACTCGTTGATTTTGGCGACGCCCAAGAGTAAGCGTGTCTTAATGCATGCATGGCGGTGTATGCTTTTTACGCGTTGGTTTGTGGACTCTTTGCATTTTGCGACGCCCAAGAGTAGGCGTGTTTGCTTAATGCATTCATGGCATGCTACTTATTCTTTATGCCTTGGACTCTTTGTTTTTTGCGACGCCCAAGAGTAAGCGTGTCTTAATGTTTGCATGGCGGCATATGCTACTTAACCGTTTGTTTGCGGACTCTTTGTATTTTGCGACGCCCAAGAGTAGGCGTGTTTGTTTAATGCATGCATGACATGCTACTTATTGTTTATGTCTTGGACTCTTTGTTTTTTGCGACGCCCAAGAGTAAGCGTGTCTTAATGTACGTATGGCGGCATATGTTACGCACTCTTTGGTTTGTGGACTCTTTGTTTTTTGCAACCCAAGAGTAAGCGTGTATTAATGCCCACAAAGGTGGGTGGGGAGGTACATGGAGAAGGACAAAGGAAGAGAAAGGGTGCGAGACGGTGGGCATGGCGTGTTAGTATACTATTTTTCGGTTTTTTCGCGTTGCTCGCGACGCGTTTTTCTTTACCTATACGGCGTGTTAGAGGGTGAGAGGCATGGTGTTGTATTCCTAAGCTCGGTACGGTGCCTACGGCGTCTACTATTCACCTCTTTGTATTTTGCGACGCCCAAGAGTAGGCGTGTTTGTTTAATGCATTCATGACATGCTACTTATTGCTTATGTCTTGGACTCTTTGTTTTTTGCGACGCCCAAGAGTAAGCGTGTCTTAATGCATGTATGGCGGCATATGCTACTCACCCTTTGGTGTGTGGACTCTTTGTATTTTGCGACGCCCATGAGTAGGCGTGTGTGTTTTGTTTTGGGGCGCGCACAAGTCCCTAGCGCCTAGGGCACGCACTTTACTAGGTGGTTTGGGGCAAGCAACGCTCAGCTTCTTCGCCGTCGCGACCCTATTGTTCGTCTTTTTCGGTGAGTGTCCTATATTTTGCGACCTCGCCAAACAGCGGCGTAAAATTGTTGGGGGGGTTTCTGAGGTCGGAAAAGACGATTTTTCGCTTTATTTCTGCTGGCGGTGCGTCTTTTTCTCGTCATTTTATTTTTCTTCTGCTGCGATCGCGCGACCTGCCAGGAGAACCACACACGACTGTTAAACCCGTGGTTGAACCATGGCAAAGTGGCCCGGGATGCGAGTGCTATGATGGCTGAGGCGGACGACACGGCGGCCAAGGTGTGCAAAGCACTTCAGGACGAGCATGAGAAGAGGGCCAAGTACTTCAAGCAGGGAAAAGTCCAGAAATATGCTCTCAGAGACACCGTGTGGGTGGAGCGGCACCACAAGGATGTCCTGTCCAGGCATCGGCAGGCATCTTGGTATGTGCCGGGGGTAATCGTTCGGAAGGTCGGGCAGGATGTGTATGCGGTTCGTGTGGGGGATAACAAGGTCCTGGACCGCGATCATACCCAGCTTCGTCCCCGAGAACCAGACCCCAGCGGACGTCCCCTCACCTTGGAGTTCACAGCCGGCGATGTGGACTCGGATGACGAGGGTGAGGAGGACGACTTCACCGCCGAGAAGATCCTGACGGACAAGCCGGACCCGGGGACGCCTGGGGGGAGGCTATATAAAGTCCGTTGGAAGGGATTCGCCGCATCCAGGGATTCGTGGGAGCCTCCGAGCAGTTTTGTGCCGAGGTATACCACGGTCTGGATGGATTATCTGAGGAAAAAGAACATTTCCTTGGATGTCAAGGACGTGTTGGTCCATTTGGTGGCTGCAGCAGCACCGTAATGTATCCCCCTTGGTATTTATGTTTGTCTTTGTGCTTGGGAGACGAGTGAGGGCGTTCATCGGTGATTTTTGAGCCTTGATTGGCCATATACCCCCTTCACTCGGTCTCCACATATATATTTCACTGTGGTATACGTATTTAGACCGGTCGACGACGTTTCTCTATCTTTGATCCCCTTGGTCCATGTTGTAGATCAAGAGGAGACCGGATATGGCGGAGGGCACCGATTATGAGTGTCCTCACCCCTCCCTTGGGGCATGGGGGACACCTACGCCGTATGTGGGGCCTCCATGTGTCCTTGGGACATGGGGGGGGGGGGGTTGGAGCCCGTTGGGCACCTCCCGTCCTCTCTTCAATGACTTCCGAGCGAATACAACGCTCTGAGAAGGGGGGTGAAGCCGGTTCGGACCCCCGTGGCCATCTTTGGGTCACTTGGGGTGTGTATCTATGTGCCGGCAAGCCGCCGTTGGCTGATATCATCTTCTCCCATCCACCTGACCTAACCTGATGTGATAGTGTGATAGGCTTGGCCATTCCAGCTATGAGCGGCCACATTCACAACCGAGGCGCCGCCGGCTGAGATTTATATATCAGAATATCAGGAATCAACAGGGTTTTTTTATCATATTGTTTCCGTAATTTTTCAGCTATCCGTTCTGATTGTCAATGTATCGGCGACTGTCAGTTGGCTCGCGATTTTGCGGTAACCGATTGGTTAACTGTTATTTCCAGATATTTTAGCGGAAACCCCGATGAAGGGTTAAAATTCATCAGAAAAGGGTTCGTTGCTTCCGCAATTTTCATGTTATACACTCACAAATTTAATCCGATTTTTTCAGACATTCAGAATCGGATTTTCGATTTCGAGGTCGCCGCACTTGATATGATGAACTTCGAGTGGTCCTACATTTTTCCCCGATCACCAATCAACCTTCCTTTTGTTGTCTCCTTCATTTTTATTGGAGATATAGGCGAAACAAAATGGATTCGTGAGGCCACTTTGAAGAATCATATCTCCGGCTCATTGCGAGGAATTTCAATTTTGAGATATGGGCTTGAATCGCCTTAGTCTCAACTTAATTTAGGAAGCGTCAAACGCCTTTGATGTGTACACATGCCCGGTGTAGCAATGGATAAGTGTCAAGAGGGTAGAAAGTGATATATAACTCGTGGACCATGCAACCGAACATTTTTATGCGACTTTCGAGTGTACCGCATGAGTGTTGGTGTTGCATAGAAACTTTCCTTGGGTTCCTACGTATTTTTAACTTGAGGTTATGTCCATGGAGGGGCATGGCATACCATGGTGGGAGCCACTTTTAAGGGTATGTGTTATATGGATGGTATGTGCTTCGCTATGCTCACGCCCATGTATATATCTCCGTTTATAGGAAGATATGTGGAGTCATACGTGGCAAGGGCTTCGCCCATGTCCCAATGGTGAGCTCCATAGCGCTAGACTAAGTCTACCGCACATATAGTGCATGTGGGAAGGCTTACGGAGCGACCCACAAGCGCCACCATCAATTTTCCCATTTTCATGGTGCGTGTCGGGAGGAGGTTCGAAGGTGTCCCTATGCGTCCACGTGGGGATCCAAGTGGGGGAATTGTTCGCAAATGGTCCCAAGCAATTCTGTTTTGAACCATATGTTGATACCATGGGTGAGCAAAGTTATATACTATTGTGATTATAATGAATTTGGCAATATTTGCATGTTTTTGACCTCATTTTATGCTCATTTTTGTATTTTATGTGCTCAACTGGTCGGCTAACAGTAAAGTGCCTAGAGATCCGTGAACTATGTTATGTTGCTTATATGTTGGCATATGCTTCGGTGTTGCACCTCACCATATGCCGGATCACGTGGTCACTTTGGCGTGGCACACGAGGCCTCACAAAATTAGGTCTCAAATTCGTGAGTCCACTTGTAAAGCATGGCATGTATATATCCGGAGGGGTTTGGGAGCCAATGTTGGGATATTCTTGGGCATGGACCTTTGGTCTATATCACCCTTGTAGATTACTTTCCGGTTTGACACATGCATGGAGCATTTGAACATTTGCCGTATGCATTTTTGAGTATATAATTGAATTTTGGGCACTATGGTGTGATTTGCCTAATTTTGCTATGTTGTGAGGTCATCTTCATGGGGCAATTCTCCAAGCCCAATTGACTCCAAGTCCAACCAAGGTTGTGTCAGGGTAGGTTTGAGGTTTGAGGTTTGATTTTGCAGGTACTAGACGCCTTTCGGCCCCGGGGGGCCACCTGGTCGGGCCAGGTGATATCCTCCCCACCGGGTCCTAGTGGGGGGCCCTCCAAGACGCACCTCCTGCCTGGTGGCGGAGTCCCCCGGGTTCACAGGGCTCGGAGCCCCGTCCTTCCCCGGCTTCCCCATTTCGCCACTCCCCGGTCAGTGCATCAATTCGCAGCCGTGGCTGCGGGCGCTTACCCACTGTGTCGCCCCCCTAATGCGTGGTCGCCCGGGGGCCGGCGCCGCCGGGCCCGTGCTACTGGCTTGTCGCCAGTGGGACCCCCTTGGGCTGGCGCGGAGGCTGCCTAGCCTAGGGGTTGGGGTGTGGCGCTGTGCGGCACTACTGCCTTGGCGGGTGCAGTGCCCCGTCTGTGTGTGCGCGGCGCTCGCGGCCGGTTCGGGGGGCTCGGGCCGGTACCTGGTGTTGTGTCTCTCCCATTTCCCCCTTCCCGCCCCGCGTGTTCCGCGCTGCGTGTGGCGGGCCGTCCCGTCCGGGTGTCCCTTACCCTCGCTCGCTGGTACGCCATTCCACGCGGTCTGTGTGTTCTGCGCGCTCGGTCCGGTTGCCCTTCTGGTAGTCCCCGCGTGCCTCTTTCTTGTGTGTGCGCTCGCGCTCCCGCGGCGTCCGCTCCCCGCCCCCCTGGGTGGTGTGGCGTGCGCACCTCGCGTGGTCCCGGCATTGGGCGCTGGTAGGGCCGTTCCACGTGGTCCGTGCCCCTCCGCGTGTCCTGCCCCGGTCCCTTGCTCCGTCTGGCGTGCTTGGGGGGGGGCGGTCCAATCCCGGTTCCCCCCTACGTGGCTTGGGGTTGTGGGGGTGGCGGTAGGGCGTCCCCGGGGGGGGTGCCTTGGGGCGTCCGGGGTCGGGCGCTCTCCCGGCCCCGACTGCCCGCCCTCTGGGCGGGCTGCCGGGGCCGGTGTGGGGCGTCCGGGGTCGGACGCTCTCCCACCCCCAACTGCCCGCCCTCTGGGCGGGCTGCGGGGGCCGGTGTGGGGCGTCCAGGGTCGGACGCTCTCCCACCCCCGACTGCCCGCCCTCTGGGGAGCTGCCGGGGCCGATGTGGGTTGGGATATTCTTGGGCATTGATTTTTGGTCTATATCACCCTTGTAGATTACTTTCCGGTTTGACACATGCATGGAGCATTTGAACATTTGCCGTATGCATTTTTGAGTATATAATTGAATTTTGGGCACTATGGTGTGATTTGCCTAATTTTGCTATGTTGTGAGGTCATCTTCATGGGGCAATTCTCCAAGCCCAATTGACTCCAAGTCCAACCAAGGTTATGTCAGGGTAGGGCATGGTCCTGAGTGCCACCCTAGGCCATGACACGCCACCTCCCCTATTGGGCTAGGATTTAGAGGCTTGGGAGTGAACACATTTTTGGGGTTTGTATAGTGACTTTTGACACATGGCATTTAGCCATCTTATTTGACTTGGTTCAGGGCATCATGTTGGCGAGTCAAGGAAAGGTCCTGAGTCCAGGGAATGAGGGGTCTATGGCTGTGATTGTGTATGCCTCCATCTTTCCCCAATGTTGCTTGATTTGTGTGCATATGCCAATTTCAAGGCTTCTTTTTCCATTATTCTATTGGTGCAATTCTATGTACATGCCCAACGCCCGTGTCTCCGTGTGCACCGTGAGACGACCGGCGTGTTGAAAGGAGTTGTTGAGTGTCGACGCGGGACCTCAAACACCCTTGGAAGCCCTCAGTGTGGATTATTTGGATTGGAGCTATTGTACTTGGGAGTGGGTTATTGCAAGGGATCAGGATTTGTGTGAAGGAGCCATATTTTACTATTTTTTGTCGGAAACTGTGCACGACAGGGCAAGATCATGCAGTGACGCGTTCCCGTGGGGGGCCGGCCACGGGACGCTGCGGTGACACGCACAGGTGAGCAGGCAGGCAAGGCACTACGCTCACAAGGGCATCAATACGCCTGTGTCATGTGACAAAGCGTTTCAGAATCCTTGCCACTCTGCAAAGAGGGAACAAAAGTATGTACAACAACACATCAGGATATGTACACATGGGGTTAAGACTGGACTGGGGTAAGGGCATCAAGGGACAATAGACACTCAGTCCCAACTCATATCCCACTCCCAGGTCCGACCCTCTCAGTGGCTGGTAGGGGCGGGGGCTCAAACACAACCCATGCCCTGCTCAGTCCGGACCCTGAAACCCTGCCAATGGGAGAGGTGTCCCGCACAGCCACAGGCGAGTTCCTGGGAACCAATGGGCTCCAAGGCCAACCGACAGTGGCTCCCTATGCTCCCTTAACGGCAGGTCCCAACTCCTCTCTGAGCGAGAGATATGGCCCCGCCATTATCACCCAGGAGTTGGTAGCTGAAAATGGGCTGTTTCAGCCCAAACTGAAATTAGCTTGAAAAACTCCAAAATTGACCCCTCGTCCGGACCCGCCAGAGGTAGGGACGAGGCAACTGACCCTATGCCCTTCGAGTACGAACTCCCTGGAGCCCTCACCCAACCTGGTTCCCTCTGAGGTCCCGGCATCAGGGCAACACGGATGAGTCATGTGGGGTCATGATGCCAAAATCACCAAAATTGGCGTCATTCCCACGTGCGGCTCGCCCGGCCAAGGTAAGGCCAATGGCTCGCAGGGTAGGAGGCAGGACCTAGGACTTATATCTGAGTGTGCAACTTGGATTTAGGTCCGGGCTCCCTATGGGCTTAGAGAAATGGGGCCGCCAATTGACCACACGGAAGGGGGAAATTGGGGTCCCAAAATTGGGTCATTTTGGCTGCTTGAAATGAGCCAAAATTCAGTGTGCTCCCGATAGTATATCTCCACGCCGGCTTGGAGATCGGATCCGGCATTCCATACGTGATCCACCGGGAGTCCAACGGAGACTCCCATGCCCTTGGCTCTCAAAGATCTCCATGCCACTCGGCGTGGTGACGATCCCAATTGGGTCCACAAATGCAAAAATGGCAAAATTGCCCATACTCAATTTGGCCTAGCGCCTTGACGAAGGCGGCTCCGCTTCGCCCACGTGGTGTGTGGACCATGGGGACCATTACCCATAACACCCACGTCATATATGGTCCATTGGTCCATGCGTCCGGCGTGCACGAAGGTTAGAACATGGGGCACGGCGGGCAGCAAAAGTGGAAAAATGCTCAAAATGGCCAAAATTGCGCACACTCATGGTTAGGGCAAATGAGGCACATGCCCGACTCGGACCGGAGTGTGCCATAGGATTGGTATCAAGTCATATATGTCCAACATATCTTTGGGGCGCCGCCCAACTCCTCAGGTATTGGGAATGGCAGGGTCGCCAAGTGAGCCCATGATTTGGGATAGTCCCAAATCGCCAACATGGCGGCCACGGTATGCCAAGCCTAAGAGGAGTTATTCGCCGGGTCCAAGATATGTTGGCTACCGAAGTATGTACCCTCATAACATACTTGGGTCATGATGTCAATTGAGCGCAACGTTGAGATATACGTTCGCCACTTGACATCATGACGAGCCAAAAATGGCAAAATTGGCACAAAGACAAACCAAAGTGCCTTGAAAGGCGCACAATTATATTATAATATCTTTGGCTTGGATCGTGCAAACAGCTAATCCTTCTAAACACAATGACTTGACTCCAATGACCTTCGATCCCACATATGTGCTCCACTTGGGGCGCCTTGAAAGGTTACGAGCGCTGCTTCCCAAGTGGGCACATGAAAATATGGAAAAATGTATAATACACACCTTGCTCCCAACGCATCGCTTCGGGATCACCACACAAGCTTCCCTTCACGAAGGTTAGGCTTGCAATTGACCGTAGGGAGTACGGAGAAGGGGCTTGCACAATATGAGGTCCATTGGCGGGTTCGACTTGGAGTAATGGACCCGCCAAATGGGCACGCAACACAACACATGGCAAATACCACATATTGCCCAAAAAGGTAGCTCCCACCACGATATGTCATGCCCCTCCAAGGGCATAACTTTGGGTCAATCGCTCATAGGAACTCAAGGAGAGTTCCTATGCAACACCAACACTTGCGCGCTACACTCGAAAGTTATCTTAACGCACGCAATATCATGGCCAAAGAGTTATAACGCAAACTCTACCCTCTTGACCATGATCCATTACACTAGCGCGCATGTGTGGAAACGCAAGGCATATAAAGCTTCCTAAATTACGTCGGGAGTATTGTGAATACATCCCACGTTTCCTTATCGTCAATACTCGCAAGCGGCACGAGATATGACCTTCACAAGTGGCCTCACGCATCAACTTTGTTTTGCCCATATCTTTAAGACAAATGGAGGGCAGGATAAAAGGGAAGTTGATTCGTGCATACGGAAGCACGTAGGTCCACTCGAAAGAGGTCAAATCACGTGCGGGGATGTCGAAGTCGAAAATCCGATTTCGACATCCTGAAAAATTCGGATTAAGGTTGCGAGTATTAATTATGAAAATTGCGGAAGCATCCATGCAGTTCCTGGCGACTTTGGAGCCTTCGTGACGGATAACGTTAAAATTTCCATTATAAACAGTTAAACTGGCGGTTACGGTAAAGTCGCGAACCAACCGCCAGCAGTCAAAACAGTGAGTATCGGAACGGAAGCATAAAAATTGACGGAAACAATATGAAAATGAAACCCTGTTGATTCCTGATGTTCTGATACACAAATCTCCGCTGGCGGTGCATCGGATGCCGATGCGGGGCTTCACGGCACGGAACACGCCGTGCATGGGGTTAGTGGACCGGAGACCGGTTATATGCCGTAACCTGGCCATGGGGTTCTGGGTACCGCTTCACCCCCCTCCTTAGAGCAAACCCTGGGGGGGCTCGATAACACCCACGCATGGCAGCGGGTACCCAGGACCACTTCCTGAAAAGGGGGGGTGTGTCTCTTTCTCCTTCAGTAAGTCACAGTAAGATAGGTATCCCACAGTGGGATAGGTATGCTGCTGTAGCAGCTCGTAGCACATGTATAGTATCAAGTATCAAGTCCCGGGTCCTGGCGGCGATTGTTCGGCATCCAAAGGACCCGTTAACCCATACCAGGCGCACCGGGTGCCGGCTGCTACGGTCACCACCACAGTGGCAGTGGCATACACGGCCAACATAGGCGTCACACGACGGCCGAGGTGGCCCCACAAGTCGAGAGCGACCACAAAGATCCATCAGGCTACCCCAAGCTTCCCAAGGCCCGCCGACTGGGGAGAGTCCCCACGGGTCCTTCCTCGGGCGCACCATGTCCATATCCATACGACGCGAGTCCAGAGTGCCATAGTCGAACTCCTTACGAACCCCAAATCGTAAGGGAACTCCTCCTGAAGGGATCGGGCATCAAGGCCGTCTTTTCCCTCGCCCTACTACCACGAGACGTGGCCATACATGAGGGAGTCCTCATGCAGTGTGGGCGGAGGCGTCGACTCCTCAAACCACCAGTTTCCCAGGCAGACTGACCGAGGTCAGGAGCACCGGAGGCCGCCATCCGAATGCAAGTGCGTCTGCAAATCGGTAGGCTCACACTGGGACTGACAGTGGCCGACCGCTGGGAGTGTAGTCAGGCAACTGGGCTTCCCGCCTGGCGCCATCAGGATCTCCACACATCACAGCGAATAGGGCAACACGGTATCACGGGCACTCAAACAGTAGAATCTGTAATCAAGTACTGGTCCAGGCTGGACCAGGCTGTAAGGGTATGTACACGGCGACTCAAGGCGCCTCTGTATCCCGATTCGTGGTGAAAAACAGTCCATCCCTCAGTGATGGGCTGATGACACTTAACATACAGATGCACATATCCTGGAGGGCAGAAAAACAAGCAACAACTTAAGTAAATAGGCGTGTAAACACACTCAGAACAGAGTGCCAAACCACGCCACGGTCAGGATAAGGCAAATGCAGGAGGATGGACAGGACAACGCCTGAGTTCAGGCATATATAGTCTCGAGACACACGTCGACTGGTCTGGATTCCGCAAATGCCATGGAACCAGACCACACACCAAAAAAATCGCAATGCCGATGACAGCGGCATCCGTTGCGCAACGTCGTATGGGCTTCAAGGCCCCAAGAGCTCAAACATATGAAGGTCAGTCGCCCTACCTGGTTTCCCAAGGATTCAGCAGGGGGGGGAGTGACGAATAGAAGAAAAGAGGGGCCATCCTCCTCTGGATTCAGCAGGGGGGGGTATATGGCCACTCTGTCACCGAAAGATGGAAGAGAGCAAGCAAGTAAGGGACGGTTCGTCAGCCTCACAAGCGCCTCAAGGCACATCAGGGGAGAGCTCAGGGCGCTGATCAGGCACCCCTGGCTGCAATCGCCCGGGTGAGTGCTGCCAAGTCCGAAACGTGGATCTTGGTCTTGTTCTTGCGGATGTACTCCATGAAGGGAGTATTGACCCGCGGCACAAACGAGGAGACGGGTTCCCAGGTGTCGTGGGACGGCCCATAGCCTCGCCAACGAACCTTGAACTCCAGACCTCCGGGTGCCGAGGCCTTCGGACGCTGAGCCAGGATCTCCTCGACAGTATAGTCGTCCTGCTCAGCATAGTCGTCGTCCGAGTCGGCCTCATGTCTGGCATAGTCCAGGGACACATGTCGGCCACGGAGGTCGGGTTCCCGCACACGGAGTTGACTCTCGTGGCGCTCCCGGAACTGTCCGTGACCCACCTTGATGCGGTAGGTGTCCTCACCAATCCTGCGGACCACCTCGCCGGGTGTGAACCAGGTCTTGGTGCGGTGGGTGCCCATGGGGCGGGGTCTGATCACCCACACCGGGTCTCCCACCCTGAACTTCTGCGCTGTCGAGCTCGGGGCGGACTTCTGACGCTCAGCATGCTCCTTCTCAAGCTGCTGGCGGATGTCCCGCGCCGTTTGCTCTTGCCGCGCGAAGAACTCCTTGGCATCCATAGCCATGCCATCACCAGACAAGGGAAGTCCCCTACCCAGGGGGTCCCTGCCAAACAGAATCTGGTGAGGGGACAAACCGCCCGGAGTGGGGGTGTCATGATGGGCCTTCAGAGCAGGCCACATCTCCTCGAACCAGTTCCGCTGTGGATTGGTGATGTGGATCTTGCGCAGCTTCTCGAACAGCTGCCGTCCAGCCACTTCAGCACGGCCGTTAGACCGGCTGAGATAGGCGACGCTCTTGGCATGACCTATTCCCATGAGGGAACACATGGCCTTGAACCAGCCACCAGTAAACTGGGGCCCTCGGTCACTGCAAATGGTGCGGGGGATGTCAAAGACGGTCAGCCAATGACGAATCATCATGACTGCCACTTCCTTGGCAAGCAACCCCTTTTTGCGTGCCGGAACGGCTACAACGTAGCCGCTGTGGCGGTCCACACAGAGAACCACACAGTCAAAGGTCTCTTTGCCAATGTGCACTTCGGGCATGGAGAAGACGTCCATGGCCACGCTCTCCATGGGCTGGTCAGGAATCGGGGTCCATTGGGGTTCCCCCTTGACGTTCCGGTTGTCGGGATTGCAGGCCTGACAGACCGAGCAACCCTTCCTGACCTTCTTGATGGCGGTGTAGAGAACGATATGGTCGATCTCGAACCGACGCTGCATGTCAAGAGCTTGCTTCTTGACCCCTGGGTGCAGCATGTGGTGGTGCCAAGCTTCACACAGCTCGAGCACACGGGACTCTGGGACTAGCAGCTTACCATTCCGGTAGAGCTTGCCATCTTCCTCAGTCAGCCCCTTTGGCCACTTCTGCCCGTCGTCAGGGTTGGTCACAGCCCTATACTCGGCCGCAAAGGCCTCAGACTTGGCGTAATCGTCGGTCCAGTCGTCCTGGAGGCAAGACTCTGGGAAGAGGTGCTTGTCGGACTCCACTCCCACAGGGGGTGCCGGACCGGGCCTTCCGCCCGCGGCACCCACAGGGGCGAGTACACTGACCGCTCTGCTCACCCTCGAAGCGAGGGGGGCATCTGCGGCCATGACGACGAAGCATTTGGCACCCTCCTCCTCCATCAGGCGCTCCATTTCAATGATCTTCTTGGCTTCAGCGGTCTCAGCCTCATCGCCATGGGCAGAGATATCCTGCATGCCCTTGCTGGCGGGATAGGCCCACCTACTGAGACAGTCCGCCACGGTGTTATCCTTTCCAGGAATATAAACAACCGTAAGGTCGAACTTGGCCAAGGTCTCGTGCCATCTTGCCCGTCGGGAGGCGGGACCTGAGGGGGTGTCCACGTGCTCCTTGTGCCACGACTGCAGACTCTGATGGTCGGTGCAGACGGTGACAGGATGGAGGGCTATGTACCCAGCCCATTTCCTGAGAGCCATGACGATGGCATACGCCTCCTTTTCACGGGGCGTCCACGTCCGTCTCTGGCCTTCCGCCAGGACTCGGCTCCAGAAGGCCACGGGCACGTGCCTCCCATCGTCAAGCACTTGCTCCAACACAGCCCCAATGGCGTAGTCGGAAGCGTCGGTGCGCAGGACGAACCCTCGGTCGGGATCCACGAGGTGCAGACCCACTGCGGATAGCAGCGCCTGCTTCATCCCCTCAAAGGCACGGTCAGACTCTTCAGTCCAGATCAGAGCCTTCTTGGACCCCTTCTTGGTCTCCTCTCGGTTGCCCTTGAGCATGGTCGTCATGGGGGCTGCATACTCGGCATACATTTTGATATACCCCGAGTAGTAATTGCAGAACCCCAAGTACGCCCGTAGCTCAGAGACCGTTTTGGGCTTTTCCCAGTGCTCAATCGCAGCCACCTTGCCAGGTATGGGCTTTCGCTGCCCGTTCCCAACTACGTGGCCAGCGAAGACCACCTCGCTTACCGCAATGGTGGCCTTGTCACTGCTGCCCATGAGTTTGTGCCGAACCAGAAGGTCCAGCACTCGAGTGACGTCCCTCTCGTGTGCCTCCAGGAGCTCCTCGTAGCTCATGCTGGGGTCCCCGGACGCGATGATCACGTCGTCCACGAAGGGGTCCGCACAGTCGCGCACCGGCTCAAGCAGGTTCTCCAGCATCCGCTGAAAAGCCGCATTGCCGTTGGTAACGCCCATAGGCATCACCTTCCACTGGAGAGGTCCAAGTGGGGTGCTCATGGCTGTGCAGGCACGGGACTCTTCGGCGAGAGGCATCTGATGATAACCATGTTTCAGGTCAATCACCGTGAAGATCCTCCGCCGGTGTTGCTTTTGCAGCATGTCCTCGATGAGGGGCAGCGTATAGCTGTCGTGCTGCGTTTGGGCGTTCAGGCCGCGGTAGTCGACCACGAGCCGCCACTCACCGGCAACCTTCTTGGGGACGACGAAACAGGGAGAGGCCCATTCGGAGTGGCACGGCTCAAGCCAGCCTCTCTGGATGAAGTCACGGAGGATCTTCTCCATGGCCTCTTTCCTCTCGCCCCTCAGGGCAAACTCCCGGTGTCGATACACACGGGGGTCCTGCTTCAGTCGTATCTTGGCCTCGCCATACGGTCCACGCACCGGTGGGGGAAACACAGGCCTACCGCTGAAGAAGGTCTCGCCATACTTCTGCTTCAGCCTGGCCCTCAACGCCTGGATCTTGGGGCAGTCATCGGACTCCGCCTTGGCTTTTCCGGGCACTTGAACCACGGAGCTTACTTGAGGGGTAGCGACCCCGCTCGCTTTCGGCTCAGGTGGTCTTCCCAGGTGGCCCAAAGGGCCATCTCTGGTCTTGCCTCGGAACAGATCGCCGTAGGTGGGTGGGTTACCGCCAGGCGGCTCGTCTTGGCTGGACATGTGATCCAGCACCCTCTGCACGAAGGTATTCCCGTCATAGGAACCGGAGACGATTGAGTCCACTTCCCACCAGGCTTTGTCCTGGCCTTTGCCCTCACGCTGGTTTCCCCAGTCGTGAAAGGGCTGATCCATATACCCCTGAACCAGATCCCACTCCTCTTCAGTGAGGGGGTCTTCGGAGTCCGATTCTTCGATGTCAACAGGGGGAACCGCAAAGCATTGCCGCCATGGCTCTGCTATGATGCGGTTGACACACACGAAGTCCGTGGTGTCGGCCTGATCAAGGCCCCCATCCACATAGTGGAATTCTGTTGGCCATCTCTGGGGTGGCATGGGCTGTCCCTTAGCGTCCTGATAGACACTCTCTCCAGCCGGTAGGACGACCTTGTTCAAGGTCATGTTGGTCAATGAGGCTACCCAATGTCGGGTACTTTCCTCCTCGGTGCATCCCATAGGAACAACCAGCACTGCCTTGGAGCGGTCCTTGCGAATCTTCGCTATCGCTCTTGGAACGTCCCAACGGGGGCAATGGATCCACATCAATCCCTGATGCGGACCCCAGTGCTTCTTCCACGCGGAGTCCTGGGCGCTCCAGTACTTCTCACATACCCGCAGATGGGCGGAGGTTCCTGAAGAGAACGCATCCAGGGCCAGATCCGACGCTCCCAGGTCCGCGACCACTCGGTACGCCACTTCCGGCCTTACGCCGTACTCCTGGTTCGCTGGCCCAGTAGGCTCAGTGTCCAGCGCGGCCACTTCGAGCTGATTGCGTTCGGGGTGGATCCATTGGCATTCCACATGGTGCTCAGGTGACGAAAGCCACGAGAGCTGGTCGTCCTGGTACAGGGTCATGGAGGCCTGGGCCGGGAGGACGCCGGAGTCCGTCTCCATCATGAAGTCGTACCCGACGATCATGTCCCAGTCCATCTCGGCCTCGTAGAAGCTACCGTGCAGGAGGATTTCCTTGCCGAGGTCTGGGCGGCTCAGCTCACGATGGTTCACGAACTGCAGCCCAATGGCCGCTTCCTTCGTGCCTCCCACCATGTACTGGCCGTTCGCCACCTTCAGCCTGACAGGTTTCCGACTGTCGGTAAGACACTCTGGCGGAAGCAGGCCAGCCTTGACCAAGCTGACTTGAGCTCCCGTGTCGACCAACACGTCGAAAACCTTTTCCACTTTCCCGCATAAGGCACGGACCTTAAGATGCAACTGTCGCTCGCGACCGACACGGCGCACGGCGTGCAAACTCAGGATCTCCGGCCGTTCCAGAAGCTCCAAAAGCGACTGGTGCAGGTCGTGGACAATGGGCTCAGGCTGCCCATCTGCAGCATCCAGCTGCGGTCTGGGTGATCCTCCGATACTCTCGGATAGATCCTGTAGTACATCAAACACGTTCTTGGTCGCGAAGGACGGACGGGTGCAAGGGTTCGTGCCTTCACTTGCCCTCACCCCGCCTCCGCGACTGGGCGCCAGACCGGGCCTTCCGCCCGCGGCAGTCCCCTTGTGCTTATTGACTCCCGACTGGGATGGATCGGCGCTTCCCACGTCACCATCCTGCGACCGCCCTAGCTGGGGCCCTTGGCTGCAGGGGCTCCGCTAGGGGGCGTCGGTTGTGGAAGAGGGGGTGTGCTCCTCGGCCTCAACGTCGTTGACGCCCTTCTTTCTTCCCCCTTTACCTCCTCCTTTACTCTTGTTCTTGTCCTTGTCCTTGTTCTGGTCATTCTGGTTGTTCTCCTTGTTCTTGTTGTCCGATCTGGGGACCCAGTTCCTCTTGATCTCCTGGATCTCCTTGGCCAACTCGGTCCCCACCGACGACATCAGCTTGGCAAGCTCTTCCTTGTCCACCTCCATCTTGGTTTCCCGGACACCCGCGGGCGCACGCTTCTTCGACCCGTGCGCCTTCTTGTAAGCCTCCGTGTCGGCCTTGTGGACGGGGCATGTTCGGTGGTCATGGTTGAAGCCTTTCTTCCTCCCATAACACACGAAACAGCCCTGAGGGTGAGCTCGTACGAACTCCCCAAAGGACAGCGGAGGGTCGCCAATGCGGCGAGGGTCCCTCTTCTCCTGCTTCTTCCAACCTGGCTGCAGGGGCTTCCAGTTTGCTGGCCTGGTCCCCGCGCTCAGGTTCTTGGCCACGAAGGCACACACGGCCATTTCGGCGGGCTCATCGTCGTCGTCATCGTCGACGAGAGTCTCATCGCCGCCGGCTCCCGCTGGGTCCATGGCAGATTCCCCGCCAGGCCCCTCGCCAACGTAGTTGACGTCGCGGTCGCCGGGCCTCAACCCGCGGGTGTGGTGGAGGTTTCGGTACTCCTTGAGTACCTCCTCGCCAACCCACTCCAGGATCTCGTCGCAGCTCATCCGCGCCGGGATGGGCTGCAGACGGATGGTCTGGCCGCTCAACTCACAGTCGTCAAGGCGCCAAATCGCGGTCTTCTCGCGATCGCCCGAGACGGTGATGAGAAGAGCGTTCCGCAGGGAGTGCCGTTTGACATCCCGGGCCACGTTCTTCTTCGCCCAACTCACCACGTTCGTATGATACTCCTTGGGGAGCATCATCTTGACCGTGTGGTTGGACTTGGCCCTCTTGGGTTCCTCCTTGGTGACCCTCTTGATCCATGCTTCCGGTAGCATGGAGAGCAGGCGAGCCTGCTCGTCACCCTCGTTCCAATCCTCCACGTTGCGGCGGAAGAGGGTGTATTTCCCTCGGAAGTCACGCCATTCCCGTAGGCGGATCTCCCGTCCATCATGCTCAAGCTTGATGGACTTCCAGCGCTTGGCAGCCACCTGCGGAGCGTCCACCCGCTCCTGCTCGTTGAGCCACTTCTTGGCGTCCTTGAGGGTCTTGATTTTCCCCTCCTTGGTCGCCACGAAGTATAGCTCGCCGAGCACTTCCGGCAGGCGGTACCTGAACCGTTTGAAGACATATCTCTCCGCATCCGCGGGAGGTTGGTCTTCAGTGACGGCCAGCCCCCAATCGTCCAGCTTCTCCAAGAAGCGGTCGAGGTTGAGGGGGTTGCCGTCGTACATGGGGGGCTTGATGTCCTTCAAGTCTTCCCACACGGCGGCGTCCGCGGCCTTAGAGACCATGAACGCCGGCCGCGAGGTCGACCGAGGTTCCCATCGGCCTCGCCCACGGACTCCCACGGCCGCCACGTCCATCTCCTCCATGGAATCCCTGTGGCTACGCCGCGGTTCCTCCATGTACGCTGAACCAAAATGTTCACGCCGTACTGCATCCATGTACGCATCCTCATCACGGCGCCGGCGGCTGCGTTCAGCGGCCTCCCGTCGTACACCACGCGGCGGGCTGATGTCGAACTCCTCCAGGTCCAGGTCCAGGTCCAGGTCCTCACCTTCGCCGACATCCCACTCCACGTCTCCTCTGGGGACCTCATCCCTGAGTCCACCATAACGTCCTCCAGCCCTGGGGATTGGCGCCGGGGCTGGTGGCGGGCGTCGGGGGCGTACAGGCGTCCGCGGTGGGGCACGGCGGTTGTGGTAGTCCGCGCTGAGCCACTCATCGCGCCATTCCTCACTGCCACTGCCGGGCGGCACGCGCTCGTTGCGGCGGCCCGCGCTGTGGTGAGAGGGGGCGGTGAGAGAGGGGGCACTGGCGCTGGGGCGACTCCTGGGGGCTCCGCCGGGGGCGTGGGGTCTGCCTGGACCTGGTCCGGGTCCCCAGCCGTCGTCCGACGAGCCAGACTCCAGGGGTGGGTGGTCGCTGCCGACTCTCCCACGGGCTTCCAGCGCATCCAGCCTCTCCTGCAGGCCGCTGACGACGTTGGTCAGCGACTTGGTCTCGGCCCTGGCGATGTCCAGGTCCTTTTGCGCGCGCGCGGCGACCGTGGAGATGCGAGCCATCTCGCTCTTGCCCGTGTCTACCTCCAGCTCGAGCAACTGGACTCTCCTGCGGAGGTAGACAATCCACCACCAGGTGGCACCCGGGTCGCCGTTCCCTGGTGGGTCGTCGGGGTCCCCAGGGGGTCCTCCAGGAGGGCCTCCGCCGGGTCCGCCCGGTCCAGGGGGTCCTCCCCCGCCAGGTGGTCCGCCTCCAGGGGGTCCACTCGGTGGGCGTCCTCCAGGAGGTCCTGAAGGTCCTCCGCCAGGGGGTCCCGGTGGGACTCCGCCGGGTCGCCTCGGTGGGTCCGAGGATGGGCGCTTCTTCGTGATGCCGAAGTCCATGTCGTCATCCTCGTCCATGTCGCCCCACCTGGGCGTCTCGGTCACGGAGGACTCGGAGCTCCGGTAGGGAGGAGGGGGATCCTCATCCTCACCTTCCATGGGGACGTCTCCGCCACCTCCGCCCGTCCAAGCCACCACTTGGCGATGTCGACGGCCTCGTTCATCCCCGTCACTGGCGGTGAAGAAGGGGTCACTGTCGTGGGGGTGCCCACCCGCTGGCCTCCGCGGCCTCTCGGGGGTCTTCCCCTTGCCCTTCCTCCGTCGACGGGCGGTGGTGCTACCGCTCCCACTGCTGCCCGTGTCCGCCTCATCCAGCTTCATCCTGGAGGAGGCGTCCCCTTCGAAAAGCCTTCGAAGGGTCTCCACTCGCGATCCTCCCGGGGGAGTCTCGTGGCGGAGTTTGGCCTCTGCCTCCTCCATTGCGGCGGCGGTGGCTGCGGCAGCTCGCGCCTCGGCCTCTTCCCGAGCACGAGCCGCCTCGGCTTCCCGGGCCTGCAGCAGCTGCGCCTTCTGCGCCTCCAACGCCGCCAGCTCCGCCTCCGTCTTGGCCTTCTCCTCAGCGACCTTCCGTCGCGCGGCCTCGATGGCTTCCTTCTTGGCGGCATCCTCCTGGGCCTTAGCCGTAGCCTCGGCGTGGGCCCTTTCCTCCGCCTCCTTCTTTGCCCTCTCTTGGGCAAGCGCCTCTGCCAGCGCCTTCACCTCGGCCTCCTTGCAGGCAATGGCCTCCTGCGTCAGGCGGGCTTCCTCGTCGACTGCCGCCAACTCACCGTTGACCTGGGCAGTTGCTGCACTATGGGCGGCCACGGCCGTGAGTCCAGCCGCGATGGCCGCCACGGTCTGGGTGTGGATGGCCATGCCATGCGCCCACTGCGCAGCCTCCTCCTGGGCGATGCCGGCGGCGCCCTCCACAGCAGCGCTGTACTGCTTGGCCGTTTGCCGGGCAACCCGACGGTTGCAGGGCACCCCACAGGCGCGCTCACAGGCGCGCGCCACGTCCCTTTCGGGAGCGACGCTGCTGCTGGAGCTGGCCTGGTCGGCCGGCGTCCTCCCGCGGTGGGCCGACTCGATGTCGCTGCTGGGGCCTGCTGAGGCCTGCCGGGCCCTCAGGAGCAGCGGACGGGGTTTGGCCTGGGTCTGCTTGGCGACTTGGATGTAGTCGCCAAGGGTGGTGGAGCCGGGGTGGTGTCCACCATTGGGCCGTTGGGGACTGGGGGCTGGGGTTCCGCCCTTGGCGCCTTGGGCGGCTTCGGCAGCCAGGGACTCCTGGTACTCCCGCCACCTCCGGTCCCTCTTCTTGTCCCCGGCGGACCTCTTCTCCGTCGCCGGAGACGCGCTGCTGCTGCCCTGCAGCCTGCGCTCGTTCCCGGGTTCCGGGAACTTCTTCTCGATCACGTCCCACAGGGAGACGTTGATCGAGGCGCCCCACGGGTAGGCGTTGGGCTCCTCGTCCTCCTCAATCCCGTCGGGACGCAGCCCTTCCCCGGGCCTGTCCGGCCGGGTCCACGCCCTCCAGCGCCTCTGCTGGTGGCGGTACTCGTACCCCTCCGCCCGCAGCCAGTCCTCCACGGCCTGCAGGCGGTCGGGGGCGATGTCCGTGCGGAGCTCGAAGCTCCTGGGCATGCCCCCTTCGCACTGGGGGTTGCTGTGGCGGTAATGCTGGTCCCAAACCAACCCACGCAGCAGGCGTGCTGCATGGGGGTGGGGCCGCGGCCACGTCCTGCCCGCTTCCTGCCAATTCACCATGGCAGCGGGGGCGTAGATGATCTTGAAGTCCTTGATGTGCACTCGTTCACCTCAACGAACTGGTTGTGGTTGTTGGGGAGGGTGCTGCAGCACTGGATTGGAAGTGCGGCTGGTGCTGGTCAGCCGGTGGTTGTGGAGGTGGTTGACGCGGCCTTACTGGTCGGCCGTTGGGACTCCGGGTCGGCCGATGGGGCTGATGCAGGAGTCCTGGTCTGTGCACCTCTTCCACGGGCGCTGCGCGGTCAGGACGATGTTCTGGACGGCGCTGCGGGCTCCGTGACGAACTCGGCGCTGTCGCTGAGTGGCGCTGCGAGCTGCTGCGCTGCGCTGCGAGACGCTGCGCTGCGCTGCGAGCTGCGAGCTGCGCCGCGCTGCTGCGACGCGCTGCTCGGGGTCTGTGGCCCCGAGTGGCACGCGAGGGTTGGGTAACCCCGCGGCGGTGAAACGCTTTTGACGCGTTCCCGTGGGGGGCCGGCCACGGGACGCTGCGGTGACACGCACAGGTGAGCAGGCAGGCAAGGCACTACGCTCACAAGGGCATCAATACGCCTGTGTCATGTGACAAAGCGTTTCAGAATCCTTGCCACTCTGCAAAGAGGGAACAAAAGTATGTACAACAACACATCAGGATATGTACACATGGGGTTAAGACTGGACTGGGGTAAGGGCATCAAGGGACAATAGACACTCAGTCCCAACTCATATCCCACTCCCAGGTCCGACCCTCTCAGTGGCTGGTAGGGGCGGGGGCTCAAACACAACCCATGCCCTGCTCAGTCCGGACCCTGAAACCCTGCCAATGGGAGAGGTGTCCCGCACAGCCACAGGCGAGTTCCTGGGAACCAATGGGCTCCAAGGCCAACCGACAGTGGCTCCCTATGCTCCCTTAACGGCAGGTCCCAACTCCTCTCTGAGCCAGAGATATGGCCCCGCCATTATCACCCAGGAGTTGGTAGCTGAAAATGGGCTGTTTCAGCCCAAACTGAAATTAGCTTGAAAAACTCCAAAATTGACCCCTCGTCCGGACCCGCCAGAGGTAGGGACGAGGCAACTGACCCTATGCCCTTCGAGTACGAACTGCCTGGAGCCCTCACCCAACCTGGTTCCCTCTGAGGTCCCGGCATCAGGGCAACACGGATGAGTCATGTGGGGTCATGATGCCAAAATCACCAAAATTGGCGTCATTCCCACGTGCGGCTCGCCCGGCCAAGGTAAGGCCAATGGCTCGCAGGGTAGGAGGCAGGACCTAGGACTTATATCTGAGTGTGCAACTTGGATTTAGGTCCGGGCTCCCTATGGGCTTAGAGAAATGGGGCCGCCAATTGACCACACGGAAGGGGGAAATTGGGGTCCCAAAATTGGGTCATTTTGGCTGCTTGAAATGAGCCAAAATTCAGTGTGCTCCCGATAGTATATCTCCACGCCGGCTTGGAGATCGGATCCGGCATTCCATACGTGATCCACCGGGAGTCCAACGGAGACTCCCATGCCCTTGGCTCTCAAAGATCTCCATGCCACTCGGCGTGGTGACGATCCCAATTGGGTCCACAAATGCAAAAATGGCAAAATTGCCCATACTCAATTTGGCCTAGCGCCTTGACGAAGGCGGCTCCGCTTCGCCCACGTGGTGTGTGGACCATGGGGACCATTACCCATAACACCCACGTCATATATGGTCCATTGGTCCATGCGTCCGGCGTGCACGAAGGTTAGAACATGGGGCACGGCGGGCAGCAAAAGTGGAAAAATGCTCAAAATGGCCAAAATTGCGCACACTCATGGTTAGGGCAAATGAGGCACATGCCCGACTCGGACCGGAGTGTGCCATAGGATTGGTATCAAGTCATATATGTCCAACATATCTTTGGGGCGCCGCCCAACTCCTCCGGTATTGGGAATGGCAGGGTCGCCAAGTGAGCCCATGATTTGGGATAGTCCCAAATCGCCAACATGGCGGCCACGGTATGCCAAGCCTAAGAGGAGTTATTCGCCGGGTCCAAGATATGTTGGCTACCGAAGTATGTACCCTCATAACATACTTGGGTCATGATGTCAATTGAGCGCAACGTTGAGATATACATTCGCCACTTGACATCATGACGAGCCAAAAATGGCAAAATTGGCACAAAGACAAACCAAAGTGCCTTGAAAGGCGCACAATTATATTATAATATCTTTGGCTTGGATCGTGCAAACAGCTAATCCTTCTAAACACAATGACTTGACCCCAATGACCTTCGATCCCACATATGTGCTCCACTTGGGGCGCCTTGAAAGGTTACGAGCGCTGCTTCCCAAGTGGGCACATGAAAATATGGAAAAATGTATAATACACACCTTGCTCCCAACGCATCGCTTCGGGATCACCACACAAGCTTCCCTTCACGAAGGTTAGGCTTGCAATTGACCGTAGGGAGTACGGAGAAGGGGCTTGCACAATATGAGGTCCATTGGCGGGTTCGACTTGGAGCAATGGACCCGCCAAATGGGCACGCAACACAACACATGGCACATACCATATATTGCCCAAAAATGTAGCTCCCACCACGATATGTCATGCCCCTCCAAGGGCATAACTTTGGGTCAATCGCTCATAGGAACTCAAGGAGAGTTCCTATGCAACACCAACACTTGCGCGCTACACTCGAAAGTTATCTTAACGCACGCAATATCATGGCCAAAGAGTTATAACGCAAACTCTACCCTCTTGACCATGATCCATTACACTAGCGCGCATGTGTGGAAACGCAAGGCATATAAAGCTTCCTAAATTACGTCGGGAGTATTGTGAATACATCCCACGTTTCCTTATCGTCAATACTCGCAAGCGGCACGAGATATGACCTTCACAAGTGGCCTCACGCATCAACTTTGTTTTGCCCATATCTTTAAGACAAATGGAGGGCAGGATAAAAGGGAAGTTGATTCGTGCATACGGAAGCACGTAGGTCCACTCGAAAGAGGTCAAATCACGTGCGGGGATGTCGAAGTCGAAAATCCGATTTCGACATCCTGAAAAATTCGGATTAAGGTTGCGAGTATTAATTATGAAAATTGCGGAAGCATCCATGCAGTTCCTGGCGACTTTGGAGCCTTCGTGACGGATAACGTTAAAATTTCCATTATAAACAGTTAAACTGGCGGTTACGGTAAAGTCGCGAACCAACCGCCAGCAGTCAAAACAGTGAGTATCGGAACGGAAGCATAAAAATTGACGGAAACAATATGAAAATGAAACCCTGTTGATTCCTGATGTTCTGATACACAAATCTCCGCTGGCGGTGCATCGGATGCCGATGCGGGGCTTCACGGCACGGAACACGCCGTGCATGGGGTTAGTGGACCGGAGACCGGTTATATGCCGTAACCTGGCCATGGGGTTCTGGGTACCGCTTCAGCAGAACCTGGTGAGAAGCAAGACCATAGGAGTGACAGGAAATGGTGGAAGGGGTACAGCAGGGGCCGGTCCTGGTAGGGACCTTCTTTACTACTAGCTTGATCAACTGGTACTCTAGGGGTGAGTAAGATAAAGTCACTGCCATGTCTTTCTTGGGGGGCTTGATCCAGGCCAAGCCCCCCCTTAAAACCCTTTTGTTGATGCTAAGACTTACTAAAGTATTTTTATCTCTCTTTTGAAGCCTAAAGTACACTTTCTCAAAGTAACTAGGGTTATAACCCTAGCCCCCCCATGAAGTTCACCCCTACCACTCAACTGAGCGGAGGTATCTTCCTTCATGGAGGTTATACCGAAATTGAATAGGCATTTCATGCCTAGGGCCTTGGAGGTTAAGCCTAGTGGTCCCCCACCCCAAGACCCCTATACTCAATTGTTTCTACCACTTATTGTGGTTCTACTTTTTAACTGTTTCTGAATTCAGTTGCTTGGTCAAGTCATATTCTATGTCTAGCCTAACTCCTTTGCCCCATACTCCTAACCAACACCATTTCATCCCAAAGAGTGCACATGAAGTGCTTGATGCTAACTTGGAGGCTAGAGTCAGGCCAGTTTTCACTTAAAATCATTTGTTTTATCCATTTGTGATTGAATCTTCGTACTTAAGCCTGCTTTGTCTACCTGCAGCCCTGCTGTGATACACTGGATTTCAAAACTATTCGTTGATTCGATCCATATCCTGTTCTTGCTCTACTTGCTGCTTTGGTTTTGGTTTTCAACATCAAAACTTGCAGGATTTCATCAAAATCATTAGGGCACTAATCAAGGACATCTTTCTTCGACACACGAAAGTCCGCATTCGAGGACTCCGTAAATTCGGAAATCCAAGACATAGATGCGCCCAGCACGGGTTCAAGAAGTGGGGACTTTGCCGAGAGGTGTCGCGCGCAGTGCATCAGGCAAAGTGGGGCTCTGAGGGTCCGAAATCGGGCATTACAGCCGAAAATGATGGCGAAAATGGCACCTCCAGGAATCAAATACCTAGGCTAGCATCGATGTGTGACTTTCGTCCACAGATGGATGGAGATTTTGCAAAAATGGAATGCAAAATAGTGTTGCCGTCACAGTGAGCATACTTTCGACTTGTTCCTCCCCCCCCCCATGGGGGGCTTTTAATTGGGGGGCCGGGGAATGGGGCCCCGCCCCCCTCTAAAAGCATTCATTATGCCATTATATACGATCCGCGCGCCGAAACGAAACATGCCTCAAAAGTGTACAATGCAGCCCCTCTAAATGACCGCCTCGGAGAGCTGATTCACGCCGTCATATTTGTTTCGATCAATCATGGCTGTTTTGCAAAGTTAGGACATTTACAAATTTTTCACTTCTTTACCAGCATCCACTAATTCCATATAAGCTAGGGATGGGATTTATAGGTGCAGTAGCAAAGTTGAGGTGCCGAACAACACTATATATAAGCCTCAGGCCCCAAATCTCAAGAAATCTATTTGACATATTATTTATTTGAAGTCGCCGGCATTTGCGATCTTTCATTTTGACTGTCCAAAGTGAAATCGGGCTACAATGCACGAAATTTCGATCTAACACCAGTTTTATAAATGATTCTAAAAGCCTCGTCCTGCTGATTAATTGAGAAACCGCCATCATTTTTTTTAGCACCGCTTTTCGATTCGACAGTTTTTAGCGCACTCAGCCGCCTTTTGAAGCTCAAAAATGAAAAGAACACCCCCAAATTGACCAAAATTTCCCTTAATTTCGTCAAAATCCGATACAATAGGCCCGAGTTATGAATATGTCAATTGTGTGCTATTTGCACCCTGTGTCGCTAATCTTGCCCAATGCACCCTCCCTGTCCTTGCGCTGCTAGCTTAAACATAAGGCAAAGGAGTGTTTTTGCGTTTGTTTGTCACCGCCCGGCTCCATTTCCGACATAGAAAGGTCACCCGAAAATGGCTAAAAATCTAATAAGGCTTTTCTTTTGATGGTGCTTCGCACCAGCAAAGGAAAAGCCAGACGAAGCACGAAAGACGAAGGATTCATTTAACCTTACTTTTCCACACCCTCCACAACATATGATGTATCGTTGCTTCATTGAAATTTCCTCAAAATGCTCATCGTTCTTTGTTATAAATACCTGATCATGCACGTGTATATCGTGCAATCTGAATTCGTCGTCCGACAGATACCCTTCAGAGGCGATCGTAGCCCGCACACTGCCCTTCCCCATCTCGTGGAGCCCCCCTCCGCTTGTTCAATTCCCCCCCGCAGGGGGCTGGCTTCTGTGGGGGTCGGGGTGTTGGGGGCCCCTGACCCCGCGCCAGAAGCAGTGACCAACTACTACGTTACGCGACCCCCCCCCCCTGGAAGACAGCCCTTCTCAAAACCCTGCAAGACAGCCCCTTAAAATGATCGCAATCGAATTCTAAGAACGCGACTTTTCTTCTTTGGGGCCGATGATGGTCGTTTTGGTGAATTAGAACTGTTTTAAGCAGCTTTTCGGGCAGTCTCCGAAAATTTGGGGCGGAATTCCGTATTGGCTCTTGCTTGCGACACTACATCATGTTGTAGCCCCTTAAAATGACCGGCTCGGGCCAAAACGTCAGAAAAGCAACCTAATTGGCCAAGTCAGGTGCCGTTTTGATAATTTACGGTGAATTTTGTGCGTTTTTAGGCAGTTTTTTGCCATTTTTTTCGGCATATTTGGCATGTATACTTGCTGCCCATCTGGCAAGCCTTTTGTGCCAACGGGGCAACCATATTGTGCAAGAGGCAAGAGGCAGCACCCGCTAAGCTCCGTTTTTGTGGGGCTTGGCCCACAAAAATGGAGCCTAGCGGCCGGCGCTGGCGCCGTTGCTTCCGTGTTTTGATGGTTTTCTCCTTCTCCGCCTTTGAATGGTCTCTTTGCCTTTGTGCTCCTTGTCCTCCCCGTTCTCATCTGAGCACCCGTGCGACCCCACCTCGTGCATCTTTCCCCCGCTTGTTCAAATCCCCCCCGCAGGGGGCTGGCTTCTGTGGGGGTCGGGGTGTTGGGGGCCCCTGACCCCGCGCCAGAAGCAGTGACCAACTACTACGTTACGCGACCCCCCCCCCCTGGAAGACAGCCCTTCTCAAAACCCTGCAATGCAGCCCCTTAAAATGATCGCAATCGAATTCTAAGAACGCGACTCTTCTTTTTTTTGGCCGACGATGGTCGTTTTTGTGAATTAGGACCGTTTTAAGCAGTTTTTCGGGCAGTCTCCGAAAATTTGGGGCTGCATTCCGTATTGGCTTATGCTTGCGAAGTTACATCATGTTGTAGCCCCTTAAAAGGACCGGCTCGGGCCAAAACGTCAGAAAAGCAACCTAATTGGCCAAGTCAGGTGCCGTTTCGATGATTTACGGTCAATTTTGTGCGTTTTCAGGCAGTTTTTTGCCATTTTTTTCGCCATATTTGGCATGTATACTTGCTGCCCATCTGGCAAGCCTTTTTTGCCAATGGTGCAACCATATTGTGCAAGAGGCACGAAGCAGCACCCGCTAGGCTTCGTTTTTGTGGGGCTTGGCCCACAAAAACGGAGCCTAGCGGCCGGCGCTGGCGCCGTTGCTCCCGTGTTTTCATGGTTTTCTCCTTCTCCGCCTTTGAATGGTCTTTTTGCCTTTGTGCTCCTTGTCCTCCCCGTTCTCATCTGAGCACCCGTGCGACCCCACCTCGTGCAATTTCCCCCCGCTTGTTCAATTCCCCCCCGCAGGGGGCTGGCTTCTGTGGGGGTCGGGGTGTTGGGGGCCCCTGACCCCGCGCCAGAAGCAGTGACCAACTACTACGTTACGCCACCCCCCCCCCCTGGAAGACAGCCCTTCTCAAAACCCTGCAATGCAGCCCCTTAAAATGATCGCAATCAAATTCTAAGAACGCGACTTTTCTTCTTTTTGGCCGACGATGGTCGTTTTGGTGAATTAGGACCGTTTGAAGCAGTTTTTCGGGCAGTCTCCGGAAATATGGGGCTGAATTCCCAATTGGCTCTTGCTTGCGAAGTTACATCATGTTGTAGCCCCTTAAAATGACCAGCTCGGGCCAAAATGTCAGAAAAGCAACCTCATTGGCCCAATCTGGTGCCGTTTTGACGATTTACGGTCAATTTTGTGCGTTTTTTGGCAGTTTTTTGCCATATTTGCCATGTATACTTGCTGCCCATCTGGCAACCCTTTTCTGCCAATAGGGCAACCATATTGTGCAAAAGGCAGGAGGCAGCTCCCGCTAGGCTACGTTTTTGTGGGGCTTGGGCCCACAAAAACGGAGCCTAGCGGCCGGCGCTGGCGCCGTTGCTCCCGTATTTTCATGGTTTTCTCCTTCTCCGCCTTTGAATGGTCTTTTTGCCTTTGTGCTCCTTGTCCTCCCCGTTCTCATCTGAGCACCCGTGCGACCCCATCTCGTGCAATTTCCCCCCGCTTGTTCAAATCCCCCCCGCAGGGGGCTGGCTTCTGTGGGGGTCGGGGTGTTGGGGGCCCCTGACCCCGCGCCAGAAGCAGTGACCAACTACCACGTTACGCCACCCCCCCCCCCTGGAAGACAGCCCTTCTCAAAACCCTGCAATGCAGCCCCTTAAAATGATCGCAATGGAATTCTAAGAACGCGACTTTTCTTTTTTTTGGCCGACGATGGTCGTTTTGGTGAATTAGGACCGTTTTAAGCAGTTTTTCGGGCAGTCTCCGAAAGTTTGGGGCTGAATTCCGTATTGCCTCTTACTTGCGAAGTTACATCATGTTGTAGCCCCTTAAAATGACCGGCTCGGGCCAAAACGCCAGAAAAGCAACCTCATTGGCCAAATCTGGTGCCGTTTCGATGATTTACGGTCAATTTTGTGCGTTTTGTGGCAGTTTTCTGCCATTTTTTTCGCCATATTTGGCATGTTTACTTGCTGCCCATCTGGCAAGCCTTTTTTGCCAATGGTGCAACCATATTGTGCAAGAGGCACGAAGCAGCACCCGCTAGGCTACGTTTTTGTGGGGCTTGGCCCACAAAAACGGAGCCTAGCGGCCGGCGCTGGCAGCGTTGCTCCCGTGTTTTCATGGTTTTCTCCTTCTCCGCCTTTGAATGGTCTTTTTGCCTTTGTGCTCCTTGTCCTCCCCGTTCTCATCTGAGCACCCGTGCGACCCCACCTCGTGCAATTTCCCCCCGCTTGTTCAAATCCCCCCCGCAGGGGGCTGGCTTCTGTGGGGGTCGGGGTGTTGGGGGCCCCTGACCCCGCGCCAGAAGCAGTGACCAACTACTACGTTACGCGACCCCCCCCCCCTGGAAGACAGCCCTTCTCAAAACCCCGCAATGCAGCCCCTTAAAATGATCGCAATGAAATTCTAAGAACGCGACTTTTCTTCTTTTTGGCCGACGATGCTCGTTTTGGCGCATTAGGGTCGTTTTAAGCAGTTTTTCGGGCAGTCTCCGAAAATTTGGGGCTGAATTCTGTATTGGCTCTTGCTTGCAAAGTTACATCATGTCATAGCCACTTAAAATGACCGGCTCGGGCCAAAACGTCAGAAAAGCAACCTAATTGGCCAAGTCAGGTGCCTTTTTGATGATTTGCGGTGATTTTTGTGCGTTTTTAGGCAGTTTTTTGCCATTTTTTTCGCCATATTTGGCATGTATACTTGCTGCCCATCTGGCAAACCTTTTCTGCCAACGGGGCAACCATATTGTGCAAGAGGCAAGAGGCAGCACCCGCTAGGCTACGTTTTTGTGGGGCTTGGCCCACAAAAACGGAGCCTAGCGGCCGGCGCTGGCGCCGTTGCTCCCGTGTTTTCATGGTTTTCTCCTTCTCCGCCTTTGAATGGTCTTTTTGCCTTTGTGCTCCTGGTCCTCCCCGTTCTCATCTGAGCATCCGTGCGACCCCACCTCGTGCATCTTTCCCCCGCTTGTTCAAATCCCCCCCGCAGGGGGCTGGCTTCTGTGGGGGTCGGGGTGTTGGGGGCCCCTGACCCCGCGCCAGAAGCAGTGACCAACTACTACGTTACGCGACCCCCCCCCCCCCTGGAAGACAGCCCTTCCCAAAACCCCGCAATGCAGCCCCTTAAAATGATCGCAATCGAATTCTAAGAACGCGACTTTTCCTCTATTTGGCCGATGATGGTCGTTTTGGTGAATTAGGACTGTTTTAAGCAGTTTTTCGGGCAGTCTCCGAAAATTTGGGGCTGAATTCCGTATTGGCTCTTGCTTGCGAAGTTACATCATGTTGTAGCCCCTTAAAATGACCGGCTCAGGCCAAAACGTCGGAAAAGCAACCTAATTGGCCAAGTCAGGTACCTTTTTGATGATTTACGGTCAATTTTACGCGTTTTTTGGCAGTTTTTTGCCATTTTTTTCGCCATATTTGGCATGTATACTTGCTGCCCATCTGGCAAACCTTTTCTGCTAACGGGGCAACCATATTGTGCAAGAGGCAAGAGGCAGCACCCGCTAGGCTACGTTTTTGTGGGGCTTGGCCCACAAAAACGGAGCCTAGCGGCCGGCGCTGGCGCCGTTGCTCCCGTGTTTTCATGGTTTTCTCCTTCTCCGCCTTTGAATGGTCTTTTTGCCTTTGTGCTCCTGGTCCTCCCCGTTCTCATCTGAGCATTCGTGCGACCCCACCTCGTGCATCTTTCCCCCGCTTGTTCAAATCCCCCCCGCAGGGGGCTGGCTTCTGTGGGGGTCGGGGTGTTGGGGGCCCCTGACCCCGCGCCAGAAGCAGTGACCAACTACTACGTTACGCCACCCCCCCCCCCTGGAAGACAGCCCTTCTCAAAACCCCGCAATGCAGCCCCTTAAAATGATCGCAATCGAATTCTAAGAACGCGACTTTTCTTCTCTTTGGCCGACGATGGTCGTTTTGGTGAATTAGAACCGTTTTAAGCAGTTTTTCGGGCAGTCTCCGAAAATTTGGGGCTGAATTCCGTATTGGCTTTTGCTTGCGAAGTTACATCGTGTTGTAGCCCCTTAAAATGACCGGCTCGGGCCAAAACGTCAGAAAAGCAACTTCATTGGCCACATCTTGTGACGTTTTGATGATTTACGGTCAATTTTGTGCATTTTTTGGCAGTTTTCTGCCCTTTTTTTCGCCATATTTGGCATGTATACTTGCTGCCCATCTGGCAAGCCTTTTTTGCCAATAGGGCAACCATATTGTGCAAAAGGCAGGAGGCAGCACCAGCTAGGCTACGTTTTTGTGGGGCTTGGCCCACAAAAACGGAGCCTAGCGGCCGGCGCTGGCGCCGTTGCTCCCGTGTTTTCATGGTTTTCACCTTCTCCGCCTTTGAATGGTCTTTTTGCCTTTGTGCTCCTTGTCCTCCCCGTTCTCATCTGAGCACCCGTGCGACCCCGCCTCGTGCAATTTCCCCCCGGGTGTTGGGGGCCCCTGACCCCGCGCCAGAAGCAGTGACCAACTACTACGTTACGCAACCCCCCCCCCCTGGAAGACAGCCCTTCGCAAAACCCTGCAATGCAGCCCCTTAAAATGATCGCAATCAAATTCTAAGAACGCGACTTTTCTTCTTTTTGGCCGACGATGGTCGTTTTGGTGAATTAGGACCGTTTGAAGCAGTTTTTCGGGCAGTCTCCGGAAATATGGGGCTGAATTCCCAATTGGCTCTTGCTTGCGAAGTTACATCATGTTGTAGCCCCTTAAAATGACCAGCTCGGGCCAAAATGTCAGAAAAGCAACCTCATTGGCCCAATCTGGTGCCGTTTTGACGATTTACGGTCAATTTTGTGCGTTTTTTGGCAGTTTTTTGCCATATTTGGCATGTATACTTGCTGCCCATCTGGCAACCCTTTTCTGCCAATAGGGCAACCATATTGTGCAAAAGGCAGGAGGCAGCTCCCGCTAGGCTACGTTTTTGTGGGGCTTGGGCCCACAAAAACGGAGCCTAGCGGCCGGCGCTGGCGCCGTTGCTCCCGTATTTTCATGGTTTTCTCCTTCTCCGCCTTTGAATGGTCTTTTTGCCTTTGTGCTCCTTGTCCTCCCCGTTCTCATCTGAGCACCCGTGCGACCCCATCTCGTGCAATTTCCCCCCGCTTGTTCAAATCCCCCCCGCAGGGGGCTGGCTTCTGTGGGGGTCGGGGTGTTGGGGGCCCCTGACCCCGCGCCAGAAGCAGTGACCAACTACCACGTTACGCCACCCCCCCCCCCTGGAAGACAGCCCTTCTCAAAACCCTGCAATGCAGCCCCTTAAAATGATCGCAATCAAATTCTAAGAACGCGACTTTTCTTCTTTTTGGCCGATAATGGTGATTTTGGTGAATTAGGACTGCTTTAAGCAGCTTTTCGGGCAGTCTCCGAAAATTTGGGGCGGAATTCCGTATTGGGTCTTGCTTGCGAAGTTACATCATGTTGTAGCCCCTCAAAATGACCGGCTCGGGCCAAAAAGTCAGAAAAGCAACCTAATTGGCCAAGTCAGGTACCTTTTTGATGATTTACGGTGAATTTTGTGCGTTTTTAGGCAGTTTTTTGCCATTTTTTTCGCCATATTTGGCATGTATACTTGCTGCCCATCTGGCAAGCCTTTTCTTCCAATAGGGCAACCATATTGTGCAAAAGGCAGGAGGCAGCACCCGCTAGGCTACGTTTTTGTGGGGCTTGGCCCACAAAAACGGAGCCTAGCGGCCGGCGCTGGCGCCGTTGCTCCCGTGTTTTCATGGTTTTCTCCTTCTCCGCCTTTGAATGGTCTTTTGGCCTTTGTGCTCCTTGTCCTCTCCGTTCTCATCTGAACACCCCTGCGACCCCACCTCGTGCAACTTTCCCCCGCTTGTTCAAATCCCCCCCGCAGGGGGCTGGCTTCTGTGGGGGTCGGGGTGTTGGGGGCCCCTGACCCCGCGCCAGAAGCAGTGACCAACTACTACGTTACGCCACCCCCCCCCCCTGGAAGACAGCCCTTCTCAAAACCCTGCAATGCAGCCCCTTAAAATGATCGCAATGGAATTCTAAGAACGCGACTTTTCTTCTTTTTGGCCGACGATGGTCGTTTTGGTGAATTAGGGCCGTTTTAAGCAGTTTTTCGGGCAGTCTCCGAAAGTTTGGGGCTGAATTCCGTATTGCCTCTTACTTGCGAAGTTACATCATGTTGTAGCCCCTTAAAATGACCGGCTCGGGCCAAAACGCCAGAAAAGCAACCTCATTGGCCAAATCTGGTGCCGTTTCGATGATTTACAGTCAATTTTGTGCGTTTTGTGGCAGTTTTCTGCCATTTTTTTCGCCATATTTGGCATGTTTACTTGCTGCCCATCTGGCAAGCCTTTTTTGCCAATGGTGCAGCCATATTGTGCAAGAGGCACGAAGCAGCACCCGCTAGGCTACGTTTTTGTGGGGCTTGGCCCACAAAAACGGAGCCTAGCGGCCGGCGCTGGCGCCGTTGCTCCCGTGTTTTCATGGTTTTCTCCTTCTCCGCCTTTGAATGGTCTTTTTGCCTTTGTGCTCCTTGTCCTCCCCGTTCTCATCTGAGCACCCGTGCGACCCCACCTCGTGCAATTTCCCCCCGCTTGTTCAAATCCCCCCCGCAGGGGGCTGGCTTCTGTGGGGGTCGGGGTGTGAGGGGCCCCTGACCCCGCGCCAGAAGCAGTGACCAACTACTACGTTACGCGACCCCCCCCCCCTGGAAGACAGCCCTTCTCAAAACTCTGCAATGCAGCCCCTTAAAATGATCGCAACAAAATTCTAAGAACGCGACTTGTCTTCTTTTTGGCGGACGATGGTCGTTTTGGTGAATTAGGCATGTTTTAAGCAGTTTTTCGGGCAGTCTCCGAAAATTTATGGCTGAATTCCGTATTGGCTCATACTTGCGAAGTTACATCATGTTGTAGCCCCTTAAAATGACCGGCTCGGGCCAAAACGTCAGAAAAGCAACCTCATTGGCCACATCTGGTGCGGTTTTGTCGATTTACGGTCAATTTTAAGCGTTTTTTGGCAGTTTTCTGCCATTTTTTTCGCCATATTTGGCATGTATACTTGCTGCCCCTCTGGCAAGCCTTTTTTGCCAATGGTGCAACCATATTGTGCAAGAGGCACGAAGCAGCATCCGCTAGGCTACGTTTTTGTGGGGCTTGGCCCACAAAAACGGAGCCTAGCGGCCGGCGCTGGCGCCGTTGCCCCCGTGTTTTCATGGTTTTCTCGTTCTCCGCCTTTGAATGGTCTTTTTGCCTTTGTGCTCCTTGTCCTCCCCGTTCTCATCTGAGCACCCGTGCGACCCCACCTCGTGCAACTTCCCCCCGCTTGTTCAATTCCCCCCCGCAGGGGGCTGGCTTCTGTGGGGGTCGGGGTGTTGGGGGCCCCTGACCCCGCGCCAGAAGCAGTGACCAACTACCACGTTACGCCACCCCCCCCCCCTGGAAGACAGCCCTTCTCAAAACCCTGCAATGCAGCCCCTTAAAATGATTGCAATCGAATTCTAAGAACGCGACTTTTCTTCTTTTTGGCCGACGATGGTCGTTTTGGTGAATTAGGACCGTTTTAAGAAGTTTTTCGGGCAGTCTCCGAAAATTTGGGGCTGAGTTCCGTATTGGCTCTTGCTTGCGAAGTTACATCATGTTGTAGCCCCTTAAAATGACCAGCTCGGGCCAAAAAGTCAGAAAAGCAACCTCATTGGCCAAATCGGGTGCCGTTTCGATGATTTACGGTCAATTTTGTGTGTTTTTTGGCAGCTTTTTGCAATATTTTTCGCCATATTTGGCATGTATACTTGCTGATCATCTGGCAAGCCTTTTTTGCCAATGGTGCAACCATATTGTGCAAGAGGCACGAGGCAGCACCCGCTAGGGTACGTTTTTGTGGGGCTTGGCCCACAAAAACGGAGCCTAGCGGCCGGCGCTAGCGCCGTTGCTCCCGTGTTTTCATGGTTTTCTCCTTCTCCGCCTTTGAATGGTCTTTTTGCCTTTGTGCTCCTTGTCCTCCCCGTTCTCATCTGAGCACCCGTGCGAGCCCACCTCGTGCAACTTTCCCCCGCTTGTTCAAATCCCCCCCGCAGGGGGCTGGCTTCTGTGGGGGTCGGGGTGTTGGGGGCCCCTGACCCCGCGCCAGAAGCAGTGACCAACTACTACGTTACGCCACCCCCCCCCCCTGGAAGACAGCCCTTCTCAAAACCCTGCAATGCAGCCCCTTAAAATGATCGCAATCGAATTCTAAGAACGCGACTTTTCTTCTCTTTGGCCGACGATGGTCGTTTTGGTGAATTAGGACCGTTTGAAGCAGTTTTTCGGGCAGTCTCCGAAAATTTGGGGCTGAATTCCGTATTGGCTTTTGCTTGCGAAGTTACATCATGTTGTAGCCCCTTAAAATGACCGGCTCGGGCCAAAACGTCAGAAAAGCAACCTAATTGGCCAAATCAGGTGCCTTTTTGATGATTTACCGTCAATTTTGTGCGTTTTTTGGCAGTTTTCTGCCATTTTTTCCGCCATATTTGGCATGTATACTTGCTGCCCATCTAGCAAGCCTTTTTTGCCAATGGTGCAACCATATTGTGCAAGAGGCACGAAGCAGCACCACGCCCCACAAAAACGAAGCCTAGCGGCCGGCGCTGGCGCCGTTGCTCCCGTGTTTTCATGGTTTTCTCCTTCTCCGCCTTTGAATGGTCTTTTTGCCTTTGTGCTCCTTGTCCTCCCCGTTCTCATCTGAGCACCCGTGCGACCCCACCTCGTGCAATTTCCCCCCGCTTGTTCAAATCCCCCCCGCAGGGGGCTGGCTTCTGTGGGGGTCGGGGTGTTGGGGGCCCCTGACCCCGCGCCAGAAGCAGTGACCAACTACTACGTTACGCGACCCCCCCCCCCTGGAAGACAGCCCTTCTCAAAACCCCGCAATGCAGCCCCTTAAAATGATCGCAATGGAATTCTAAGAACGCGACTTTTCTTCTTTTTGGCCGATGATGGTCGTTTTGGTGAATTAGGACTGTTTTAAGCAGTTTTTCGGGCAGTCTCCGAAAATTTGGGGCTGAATTCCGTATTGGCTCTTGCTTGCGAAGTTACATCATGTTGTAGCCCCTTAAAATGACCGGCTCGGGCCAAAACGTCGGAAAAGCAACCTAATTGGCCAAGTCAGGTACCTTTTTGATGATTTACGGTCAATTTTACGCGTTTTTTGGCAGTTTTTTGCCATTTTTTTCGCCATATTTGGCATGTATACTTGCTGCCCATCTGGCAAACCTTTTTTGCTAACGGGGCAACCATATTGTGCAAGAGGCAAGAGGCAGCACCCGCTAGGCTACGTTTTTGTGGGGCTTGGCCCACAAAAACGGAGCCTAGCGGCCGGCGCTGGCGCCGTTGCTCCCGTGTTTTCATGGTTTTCTCCTTCTCCGCCTTTGAATGGTCTTTTTGCCTTTGTGCTCCTGGTCCTCCCCGTTCTCATCTGAGCATCCGTGCGACCCCACCTCGTGCATCTTTCCCCCGCTTGTTCAATTCCCCCCCGCAGGGGGCTGGCTTCTGTGGGGGTCGGGGTGTTGGGGGCCCCTGACCCCGCGCCAGAAGCAGTGACCAACTACCACGTTACGCCACCCCCCCCCCCTGGAAGACAGCCCTTCTCAAAACCCTGCAATGCAGCCCCTTAAAATGATTGCAATCGAATTCTAAGAACGCGACTTTTCTTCTTTTTGGCCGACGATGGTCGTTTTGGTGAATTAGGACCGTTTTAAGAAGTTTTTCGGGCAGTCTCCGAAAATTTGGGGCTGAGTTCCGTATTGGCTCTTGCTTGCGAAGTTACATCATGTTGTAGCCCCTTAAAATGACCAGCTCGGGCCAAAAAGTCAGAAAAGCAACCTCATTGGCCAAATCGGGTGCCGTTTCGATGATTTACGGTCAATTTTGTGTGTTTTTTGGCAGCTTTTTGCAATATTTTTCGCCATATTTGGCATGTATACTTGCTGATCATCTGGCAAGCCTTTTTTGCCAATGGTGCAACCATATTGTGCAAGAGGCACGAGGCAGCACCCGCTAGGGTACGTTTTTGTGGGGCTTGGCCCACAAAAACGGAGCCTAGCGGCCGGCGCTAGCGCCGTTGCTCCCGTGTTTTCATGGTTTTCTCCTTCTCCGCCTTTGAATGGTCTTTTTGCCTTTGTGCTCCTTGTCCTCCCCGTTCTCATCTGAGCACCCGTGCGAGCCCACCTCGTGCAATTTCCCCCCGCTTGTTCAAATCCCCCCCGCAGGGGGCTGGCTTCTGTGGGGGTCGGGGTGTTGGGGGCCCCTGACCCCGCGCCAGAAGCAGTGACCAACTACTACGTTACGCCACCCCCCCCCCCTGGAAGACAGCCCTTCTCAAAACCCTGCAATGCAGCCCCTTAAAATGATCGCAACTGAATTCTAAGAACGCGACTTTTCTGTTTTTTGGCGGACGATGGTCGTTTTGGTGAATTAGGATCGTTTTAAGCAGTTTTTCGGGCAGTCTCCGAAAATTTATGGCTGAATTCCGTATTGGCTTATGCTTGCGAAGTTACATCATGTCGTAGCCCCTTAAAATGACCGGCTCGGGCCAAAACGTCAGAAAAGCAACCTCATTGGCCAAATCGGGTGCGGTTTTGTTGATTTACGGTCAATTTTACGCGTTTTTTGGCAGTTTTCTGCCATTTTTTTCGCCATATTTGGCATGTATACTTGCTGCCCCTCTGGCAAGCCTTTTTTGCCAATGGTGCAACCATATTGTGCAAGAGGCACGAAGCAGCATCCGCTAGGCTACGTTTTTGTGGGGCTTGGCCCACAAAAACGGAGCCTAGCGGCCGGCGCTGGCGCCGTTGCCCCCGTGTTTTCATGGTTTTCTCGTTCTCCGCCTTTGAATGGTCTTTTTGCCTTTGTGCTCCTTGTCCTCCCCGTTCTCATCTGAGCACCCGTGCGACCCCACCTCGTGCAACTTCCCCCCGCTTGTTCAAATCCCCCCCGCAGGGGGCTGGCTTCTGTGGGGGTCGGGGTGTTGGGGGCCCCTGACCCCGCGCCAGAAGCAGTGACCAACTACTACGTTACGCGACCCCCCCCCCCTGGAAGACAGCCCTCCTCAAAACCCTGCAATGCAGCCCCTTAAAATGATCGCAATGGAATGTTAAGAATGCGACTTTTCCTCTATTTGGCCGATAATGGTCGTTTTGGTGAATTAGGACCGTTTTAAGCAGCTTTTCGGGCAGTCTCCGAAAATTTGGGGCTGAATTCTTTATTGGCTTATGCTTGCGAAGTTACATCATGTTGTAGCCCCTTAAAATGACCGGCTCGGGCCAAAACGTCGGAAAAGCAACCTCATTGGCCAAATATGGTGCGGTTTCGATGATTTATAGTCAATTTTGTGCGTTTTTTGGCAGTTTTTTGCCATTTTTTTCGCCATATTTGGCATGTATACTTGCTGCTCATCTGGCAAGCCTTTTTTGCCAATGGTGCAACGATATTGTGCAAGAGGCACGAAGCAGCACCCGCTAGGCTACGTTTTTGTGGGGCTTGGCCCACAAAAACGGAGCCTAGCGGCCGGCGCTGGCGCCGTTGCTCCCGTGTTTTGATGGTTTTCTCCTTCTCCGCCTTTGAATGGTCTTTTTGCCTTTGTGCTCCTTGTCCTCCCCGTTCTCATCTGAGCACCCGTGCGACCCCACCTCGTGCAATTTCCCCCCGCTTGTTCACCTCCCCCCCCATGGGGGGCTTTTAATTAGGGGGCCGGGGAATGGGGCCCCGCCCCCCTCTAAAAGCAGTCCTTATGCCATTATATACGATCCGCGCGCCGAAACGAAACATACCTCAAAAGTGTACGATGCAGCCCCTCTAAATGACCGCCTCGGAGAGCTGATTGGCGCCGTCATATTTTTTTTGATGAATCATCGCTGTTTTGCAAAGTTAGGACCTTTACCAGGTTTGAATTTCTTTACCAGCATCCACTAATTCCATATAAGCTAGGGATGCGATTTAAAGGTGCACTAGCAAAGTTGAGGTGCCGAACAACACTATCAAGAAGCCACAGGCCCCAAAACGCAAGAAATCTATTTGCTATATTATTTATTTGCTGTGCACGCGTGCATTTCGCAGTCGCCGGCAT